>CAOKZL010000456.1:0-731344 GCA_948472985.1 Iguana delicatissima | reverse complement strand
GAATGCCGTTCTTTTTTGGAATACTCCATTACTCCCAGTATTGAAACCTGGGACGAAGGAATATCGTCCAGTACAAGTTTTAAGGATGGTAAACAAAGCTACAGTAACCCTACATCCAGTGGTACCAAACCCTTTTCCTGATGGGACTAGTTCCATCTGCAGCTACTCACTTCACTGTTTTGGATCTCAAGGATGCCTTCTTCTGTATCCAGTGGCCCCCCAAAGCCAGGACATATTTGCCTTCCAGGGGGAAAAAGACAGCATTACAGGCCAGAAGACCCGGGTTCACGTGGTGCCGCTTGCCTCAGGGGTGGAAGAACTCGCCAACGATTTTTGGGACATATTGAGTCAGGACTTGAGAAAATTCCTTTCTGAACCCGAGAGACGAGTTTTGCTGCAATATGTGGATGATCTACTGTTGGCCGCCACCAGTGAGGAGGAGTGTAAGGAAGCCACAATGGAGTTGCTCCAGCTTCTGTGGGAAGCAGGCTAAAAAAGACCCAAGAAGAAGGCCCAGTTGTGCCAGACAGAGGTGCGATTTTCTGGGATTCCAAGTGACTCAAGGGAAACGAGCGCTAGGCCGAAAAAAGGAAGGAGGCTGTGTGTGCTCTGCCTGACCCCCGGAATGGGAAAGGGATGGTGCGAGAATTTTTGGGTCAGCGGGGTTTTGCAGAATCTGGATTCCTAACTTCGCAGTAATGAGCAAACCATTATATGAAGCTACCAAAGGTCCGGAGAAGTCTGAATTTGTGTGGGGAAAAGAACAAAAGAACGCCTGGGAACAGATAAAGAAGGCGCTGATGGAAGCTCCGGGCCCCAGGTCTGCCAGATGTAACAAAGAAGTTCACCTTATTTGTTGATGAGAAGAATGGAATAGCCGTGGGAGTACTGACACAGATGTTGGGATCCTGGCATCGCCCAGTGGCATATCCCCAAGCAATTAGATCCAGTCGCTAGAGGATGGTCTGGGTGTCTCAGGGCTATAGCAGCAACAGCCTTGTTGGTAAAAGAAGCAGATAAGTTAACCTTAGGCCAAAAATTTTGATTAAAGGTTCCACATTCTGTACTGGCCCTCATGGAGTACAAAGGTAGCTATTGGTTCACGAATAGCCGAATGTCCAAGTATCAGGGAATGTTGTATGAAAACCCTAGAGTGAGTTGTGCACCACCCTGAACCCTCAACACTGCTCCCAGCAGAATCTGGAATTCACCACGACTGCCTTCAAACCATGGATGAAGTATACTCAAGTAGACCAGACTTGGGGATACCCCATGGCCCCATCCTGATGTCACTTACTATACAGATGGAAGTAGCTTTGTGCGAGAGGGGAAGCGAAAGGCCGGCTATGCAGTGGTCACGGCAGATAAAAAAATAGAAGCCAAAGCACTACCTGTTGGTACCTGGGCCCCGAAGGCGGAACTTATCGCTTTGATCAGGGCTTTAGAGTGGCCGAAGGACTTACTGTAAACATATACACAGATTCAAAGTATGCCTTCACTACCCTGCACGCACATGGAGCATTGTACAAAAAAAAAGGATTGATCAATTCTTCAGGACAAGAGATCAAATATGGAAAAGAAATAGAGCACCTATTAGAAGCGGTGTGGGCCCCTTTAAAGTTGCTGTGATGCACTGTAAAGGACATCAGAGAGGGCAAGATCCAGTGGTCCGGGGAAAGGAAGGCAGATGCTGCTGCAAAGGAGGCTGCTGAGAGTGAACTAGTAGTGGGAAGGAGAACCTGCCCCCGAGAATTGGTAGTACCACTTTTTTCCCAAATCTCCTTGAGTAACCAGACCCCTAGATAAACCCCGCAGGAGAATGAGAGGGCTGAAAAAGGGCCTAAAGCTATAAGTGACAAAGATGGTTGGTGGGTCCTACCAGATGGAAGACGGTACATACCCCCAAACTATGGGGTGGCCAATCGTTCAGAAGGCACATGAAGCCACGCATCTGGGAAAGACAGCGTTGGCCCAGTTGTTAGCAAAGGATGTGTTTATAGATGGAATGAGACAGTACACCATGCTGGCGTCATCACGGTGTCAACTCTGCGCTCGGAACAACCCGCGTCAAGGACCCAGATTGGAAGAGGGAACCCAACATCAAGGATCTACTCCCTTCGAATCCCTAGTGGTGGACTTCACCGAGATGCCACGGATGGGACAATACCGATATATGTTGGTAATGGTGTGCACTCACACTGGGTGGGTTGAAGCATATCCTATTTAGAACCGAGAAGGCGAAGGAAGTAGTACGAGCTCTACTCCGAGACATCGTACCTAGATACGGGTTACCCCTTCACATCGGATCTGATAATCCCCGGCCTTCGTGCACGGAGTATTTAAGAGTTTGGCAGAAGTCTTAGGAATTACTTGGAAATTCTTTTTTCGTATAGGCCCCAAAGTTCTGGGAAGGTGGAAAGGATGAACAGAACATTGAAGACTCAGCTTGCAAAATTGTGTCAAGAAACTAAGCTCAAATGGTTGGATGTACTCCCAATAGCTTTTTTGAGAAAAAGATGCACCCCTCATCGGACGACTGGGCTGAGTCCATTTGAGCTGCTGTATGGAAGCCCCCCCGGCCATCCTAAAGGGGAATTAGAGGGGACATTCGAGAGCTGGGGAACTTAACCCTCCAAGAAGAAGTGCAGGCATTAGGGAAAGCTCTAGAAGGTAAACGCCCATGCTTTAGAGGTTAGACGAGTTTCCCTTTTCCCCACAAAGGCCCATTCCTTCCAGCCTGGGGATGAGGTGTGGGTTAAAGATTTTGGGAAAAGGGGGGCCCTATCCCAGGGCTGGAGGGGGCCGGGGGCCCGGCCCGTTAGTCACCCCCACTGCAGTAAAAGTAGCAGGGCTGAAACCTTTGGGTACCTACACCAGGATAAAAAGGGCGTTTACTGATTGGGCTGTAATTTCATTAAAAAAAACCCTTTGAAACTGAAATTGTCCAGAAGAAAAGGGGGGGGGGGAAGAAAATTTGGACTAAAACTCTGCCGTGGTCATACCAGGGAATCGCCACTTTTGCACATCAGATCCGCAACAGGTGAATGAAGACTCTAGGCTAGACCCTACTGCTGCCACCCGCTGGGGCGCTGGTAGCTCTCCCTCGGTCAGACCTAGCAACTGCAGAGGAGGAAGATTGGGACTGAGCCCTGCTGTAGTCACTTCCCGGGGGCTGACTATTCTGCAAAAAAGGCCAGATCCCCTACAGTGGATATGGGGGAGAAACAATGAATATTAGTATTGTGATCTAATAATAATAGTAGTGTGTATATTTCTTGGTATTTTAGTATTTTTGTATATGTACAGAAGGAATTTGTGTGGAGTAAGTAGATTTGGGTCCCTGAGTGGCTCCGAAAATGAAGTGGGTAATGTTGATCGGGATGTGGAGCGTGATGGGTGGAGTAGTCGAGGCTAACTGGTTCAAACGGCATGCTGCACACATGTTCCAACAACACGGACCCAATGTCACCCTGATCTATGAACATCCACAGACTGTAGCAGATTTCGGTTTTATGCCCTCCCTTATTAGTGAACCGGGAGTGGTTGTAGGAGCCCTACAGTCAGCATTGAGAGGGAATCCCAATATGTTTGCCAAAGTTGATAGTAATATAAACAAGACTCGATTTAGGCGGTTGAAGTTTTATACTTATTCCCCGGAATGTGTTTTTGCTGTCACCATAGTGGATCTTGGAATTCTAAGTGGAAAGGATATATAAAATATTCCTCATTTTATGGTAAACTGGGAAATTATTCAGCATGTAGTGATAGATTCTATTTGTATGGCACATATAATAACTCCTATCAACCCAAGGGGGACTTAAATGAAACTAATTTTGGAGATTTATACCCAGAATATCCCATGTTCACTCCTAATTATACAGGGTCAGGTAGTATATGCTCTGGATTGATGGCTAGAGACCCGCATTTATGGTTCTACTTTAATGGGTGGGCCACCAACTACCACCCAGGGACTTACCAGTGTATAGGAATAGGATATATGACTATACCTGTCCAAGTTTTCCTACCAAGACAGATCAAACGAGTTGGTAGGAAGAAACGGCATTTAGTGGGACCACTGGGAAGTCAATGTGAGGATCTGGTCATCGTGAGGCCACAGTTGTCTGAGAGTGAGGGTAGTAGAGTAGGAGGAGGACTGATCACAGGGGTCCTCACTTTGGGATCCTACCCAGGAATTATGGCTCAAGAAAATCGTAGGAGCATAATAGGATTGACTTGCAGATTGGAGAAAACTATAAATGCGACTGGGAAATTGGTACAAGCCCTCCAACAAGAAATTGAAGAGCTAAATCAGCTATTGTTACAACATCGAATGGCCTTGGATTACTTGTTAGCCAGAAAAGGGGGGTTTTGTACCATAGTCAAAGGAGGATGCAAGGTTGCGTTCCATGATTTGAACAAGACTATAGAGGATGAGATACAGCAGTTGCAAGGGTTGATAAAAAATAATGACAGTGGCGTTAGTAACCCCTGGGATTGGTTAACTTCTTGGCTTCCAGATCTTAGCTGGTTAAAAACCTTGTTTCTAGGTATTGTACTTTTAATTGTAGTAGGGTTCTTAGTAATGATATGTATTTCTTGTGCTATGAAATGTGTACATGCCTCTCTCTCCCAAGCTATGGAGGGGAAGGCAGCTCATTTTGCTGTTATGGCCCAAAAGCAAGCTTAAGTATGTCAAATTGCGTAGAATTTGGCATAAAGGGGGGAATGAAAGGGTTAAGTTGAAGAAGCTAATGCTAAGGTAGAAAAATATAGAAAAATAAGGTGAGCAGATGCGCCCTTTATCTTATCAAGAGGCTTAGGTATGTGCTTAGCAGTGCCGGGAACCTAGGGAGTTTTGATGTTGGAGAAATACTCCCTTGGTACCAAAATACATCATTTTTGAAAGATGTAACCCAGGTCTGCCTGACCTGTAAACACTTCATATATGGTCATATGTAATCATTTCCTGTAACCTGTTTACAAGAGGGTATAAAAAGAGAGCTAATACCTGGATCGGGGCTCTCAGGCTTTGGAAATCATTCCACTGAGATCCCTGCAGTAAAATAAACTTTTATTTTTGCTTTCTAATCTGGTGGTCTCAATTCTTGGCGAGCTACTTCACTCCTACCCTTTGTTAAAAGGAATTATTCCAGTCAATAAACAGAGGAAGCACAAAAAATCCACTTTAAGGCACCAACATTAACAGTTTTGACCAGGGCAGTGGTGCTTGGGGAGGGAACAGCAAGTTTCTCTTCATTTCATTGTCATCTTTCTGTTGTGAATTGTTTTTGCAGATCTCATTCACTTTATTTTCATGCTTTTTCTTCTCTTCTGCTGCTCTAAATTTACACCTGTATTTTACATACATATCTGTTCAAAGAAAACAAGTAAATGCTTTTCGAAGTAGTAGTTATCTTAATCTGCCACAGCAGAAAAAGGGAGGAGGAGGAAAAAAAATCTTGCAGCATCTTTAAGATGAATTCTTTTAGTATGAGCTCTCATGGAAATCAACCAACTTCTTCAGATGCAGTACAAACCTCCATTTTTCAAAAGTGAATTCAGCTCCTTGAATTAAAAAGAATACTGAAATATGTTTAACTATCTGCATCTTATTACAAAAGACTAATGCAATATTTTAAACTGATGGTTGGAACGTAAGTCAGTAATGTTCTCTCTGGAATACTCTTACCTCTAAATGTGCACCACTAAGTGCAATTAGAATAAACATCATTTACATTCCTGAATAATTTAAAGCACATCAGAACTCTTACAGATTGAATTTCACCACATTACAACTCAACAATATGACTTACCTGTGTCATCAAAACTGCTGTCATGTGAAATTAATGATTTGCTCCTCCGTTTCATTCTTTTTACTTTCTCCAAAGAACTGTCTGCTGTATGAACAGTTTCCATGCGAAACCACAATGAGACGCTGAAGCCTTCGGACATATGTGGCCAACAGTTTTGCCCGACCAAAGGCAAATGGATTGGAGCAACATGCCAAGAAGAAAGAAGATGGTGAGGCAAACTCTCACTCTCTGGGTCCTTCTTTGTCTGTGCAAACTTTGATCGTCTGAGTAACCCTACGGTCTTGCTGTTGAGAGAGAGGGTGGGTTTTGGGGAAGGGCTGCTGCCTAAACTTGGTATATGATGCAAAGGAAATGGGAAATGCTGTAAAGGCCTCATGTCAGCATTTGCCTCCAAAATCTTCAAAATTCCTTTAAGCAGTGTACCCTGTGAGAAATGAACAAGATCAGGTAGTCACTACAACATATATCTTCATAGTGAAAGATTCAAAAGATCTTTAAATTTGTAAGTAGTGATGCAGTTATTTATTCTTACAGCTCCTAGTCTGAGACAGCTTATATTCAAACATCATTGAAAATGGCCTAGTTAATACAGAACACAAAATCAGGATTTAGCATTATGTGCCTAAAACACCACACATCCAAGCAAAGTGTTGGCATTGTGCAATCTACTCCCATGTGATCAGGAAGACAAATGACTAACGTTCAGTTTCACTTTTCTTGATTCCTGGATTGTTACATAGGAATCATGGTGGGCAATTGTGTAGCCTACCAAGAGACCTTGGAGAGTTGGACGCACTTCTGTAGGAAGAAAAGTCTTTTTTTTTTGCACCCCCAAATGCCCTCTGAAGGACATGGAAGCATTCTCACTATTTTTGGGGCCCTACATGGGCCCTAGAAAACATTCTGGGTCATTTTGAGGCAAAAAAAAAGTTTTCAAAATTTTGTTTTGATTCTGGGGGGGCTCAAGGGGGCTCCAAACTTGATCTAAATGTCCTCCACACCCCCAGAAATCATTTCAGAGCATTTTGAAGAAGAAGAAAAAAACTCCTGGGAGAGCCAACAAAATAATATTAGTTTGTTTAGCAATCGATCAAACTTTGTTTTAAATTACCATTGTTAGTCCATACTTGCATTAAAGTAATAAAAAATCATAGCTTCTTCCTTTGCCAGAGAAAAAGAACAAGGAGAGATAATCTGAGTCCAAGACTTCATTCAAGTGTGCACATGCTTATAAAGCTAAATCACAGTTAATACTAAATAACCTGCTAATTCCATAATTTAACATTGCATTGTGAATCTAGGCCACTAACCATGTGAATGCATTTCAATAATTGTGAAATTGAGAGGAAACACCTTAGAATGGCTGAAGTACTTGGCTGAAAACTTCAACCCGCAAGATTTCCATCTATAGAAAATTCCCCATTTCTTGCAGCTTATCAAAAGTTTAATTGGATATGTATCAAAAGTTTAATTGGATATTGTTTACATAAAACATATACAAAATTATTCTTCTCTCCTCTCATAATTAGTGTGAAAGATTTCTTACCGAACGGAGATCAGCACTACAAAAGACACTGTGAATTATCTAGCCCAGCCTACTCCTCAAAGACAGGAGTCTCCAATATCAAAAGCATTCTGAACAGATGAGAAAGTAATTGCCTCTTGAAAACATCCCAACAGCAGCCTCGTCACTTGTAGCTGCTTACTCCACAGCTGAGCTGCTTTATAGGCATGGCGCTTCTCTGCATTTTAAATTTATCTTCCTATATTCCATTCTTACCGTTATGTATTTTAGCCACATATTTGAAAATTGATAGTGTATTACAATCTTTACAGCATTTCTTCATAGGATCAATTTTTTTTATAGCTTTCTCTTAAGTTTCAGTTTGTCAGCATGCTTGCTATGAAGACAAAATGTTCCAGTGCAAAATGACCATGTCCCTCAAATACACTTACTGTGACAAGTCACATTATCTGCAAAAATAATGTATCCAAATCAATATGCACAAGGAAACACAAAAAGAAACAATTTTGAGAAACGTTTGCTGAGAGGGGCTTGAAGAATGAAGCCTTCTCATCACTTTCTCTATTCAGTGGCCTTCAAAAGAAGGGTCAGGATGCCTCCGAGGCAATGCAGGGAGGAGGTCCCCAAAAATCAAGCTGGAACAATTCCCATGAGGATTGGACAAAGCCTTCCACACATGCACTAGGACTGTCTTGGTCACTGATCCTATTGCATCTTTCCTCTTCCCTCAATCACTTCTGAAGATCATAAAATTCTTAAATACCACAAAGGGCTACAGAAAGATGATAAAAAAAAACACCCATGTAACCTCCATGCATGCATATAGCATCTCTTGGGAATCTTTCTGGTTAACAGCCTTTTATCCTGAGGTTATGTCACTTTGAGGTGGAAGAAACAAGCAAGGCAGGGCACAACTGTCTTGTAACAGTATTCTTCCCTATCTAGTTGTCCTATGTCCAAGGAAAATGGTATATTACCAAATCTAGAATAGCTGTAAATTATACCATGGATTTGACCAGGATATGAGAATCCTTGGCCCTCTAAATGTTTTGGATTGCAATTTTCAGAAGTGGCAAATGGAAAGGAATTATAGGATCTGTAGTCAAAAACATTTGGAGGATCAAAGGGTTCTTGAAGCTTGGGTTAACCAAATGGCACACTACTTTACTCTGAAATCTCTTCAATAAAAGCAAAATGGCTGTTACATCGACATCAGCAGGTGACTTCACTTTAAAGTATCTTCCTATAATGAAGTTCTTACCGTACATGGTGTTTTTTCTAAAAAGATCCTTAAAAGAAGAGTTAGCTCTTCTGCACATGTTCTTGAGCTCATCAGAGACACCAACAGATCCACCAGCACCTCCTGACATGCTGAAAAGCAGCATCACAGTTTGTTTTCAAATGACCACATATTACTCTCTGCTGTGCTAAAGCTGTTAAAATAGGCTACAATCCAAAAGGAACCGTAATCCAAGAACGAAAGCTTCTAAACTCCAGCTACAGTCTAATAACATACTATGTATTATTGAGCACTGCACTGAATATCTTCACTCACATGCACATGTGCATTGGGGGAGGAAGGGTTTTCCCAGAAACCCTTTGAGGTTACCACTATAATCTTCCTATAGTGCAGTAATCTACTTAACAAATATGTCTACAACAAAGAATAAGTGGATTTGGAAAACTCTGCACTTAGCATTTTACATTATGTTCAGAATCTTCTGTTTAAAACTCTGCACAATCTTTTCCTCCCCAACACTTTCTCCACTAAATTTGAAGTTAGATTCCAGACAAAATAAAGCATAGTTAGATCTTAATTAGATATACTAAAAAGTCCTTACTTTCAGAAAATGCAGACACATACCAAATCAATTTACAGTGGTCCCTCGATTGTTGCAAGGGCTGGGAGTGAAGAACCCTCATGGAAGTCAAAAAACTGTGAACAGCTCCCCACCACCTCCTACGATTCCCTTCTCAGTCTCCCTCTCCCACTTGAGCATGTCTTCCCCCTAGTCTCTTACCTCTACCCTGGGTGCACGCACTTTCCTTCCATGTGCCCAGGCAAAAAAGCAAGAGAAGGGAGGGGGCAGCCCTGGGGACGGAGAATGCACACTCATGCCTTCCCCTCTCATCCCCTTGCTTGTTCCCTGGGTGCGGCTGCCTTCCTTGCATGCACCCAGACCAGAGAATGGGAAGGGGCAGCTCTGTGCACAAACGTCTGCTTGCCTCCCCCAGTTACCCCACTCATTTTCTTGCCTTTGGCCTGGGTGAGCTGCCTTCCTTCTCCACAGCTGGGCAAAGGACAAGGGAATGGGAGGAGGCAGCCCCACACATGGAGAAGGCATGCATGTGCCTTCCCCCTATTCCCTTGCCTTTTCCTTGGATGCACATGCCTTCCTTCCACATGCCCAGGCAAAAGGCAAGCAAATGGGAGGGAGCAACCTCCCCTACAGGGAAGGTGAGCCTGTGCTTCCCACATTCTCTTTTTCCCATTCTTTTGCCTTTTCCCCAAGGGTGCATGCCTTCCTTCCATTCACAAGGGCAAGAGAGAACTGAACGGGAAGGGGAAAATGGGGGGAATGGCTTGCTCACATCTTCCTTCTCTGTGCACAGGGCTCCTCCATCCCATTCACTTGCCTTTTGTCCAGAGGCGGAGGAGGAAAGCATAGCACGCCTGGCTAAAAGGCAACGGAATGGGAAAGAGGGGAATCGTGGGGAGGCAAGCAGCCATCTCATAAATAATCAAATTCATGTAGGTCAACCTCACAAATGTGTAGGGAGGACTGTGCAGATGTTTACTTCAAATATATGTATTGAATTTCAGACCAAATGTTGGAAGGATGAAATAAGAGATTGGTTTTATTTATTATTTATTTACAACTCACCATGAAAACTGGAATCTATCTGTGTTAATATGTGAAGAAATCCTCCCAAGAGACTTTTTACAGCACCCTAAAAAAAAATTACACATTGAACTGAATTAATCAAATAACTAAATTGAAATAACAAAATATACACAAAATGATGGGGAAGTGTGGCTACAAAAGTGTACTACAGCTGAGTGACATGCTGTGAGCTAGCCCCAACATCTACTGAATGCTAGCTTTGCCTGACTTTTTCCCTTTAGCCCTTCCTCTCTCCTCAAATCTTCATCCCTCAGGCTATAGGTTTTCATTTCAAGCCCCTGAATCCTTTCACATGAGCTAAAGCTAATTTTTGTGGCTACAGATATGCTCAACATAATGAAATCTGCCCTAGTGATGTACTCATGTTAAACGAGCAGAACTTGGTTTGTTTGCTCAGCAATAAGAGACAGTTTAAACTCATGACAAGAAGGGTTGACCATCAGGAAGCATCTATTAATAATTCTGAATTCTACCTAAATATAAAAAAAGTATTGACTCCAGTTAATCTAACCATGTATTTTTCTGTAAAATTAACATATTATTCACATTCACAGTTTACATAATGTCTTTATAATGGGTTCACAAGCAAATAAACAGATTTATATTGACTTACAGTCAATTTAAAAGGAAAAGCTTTCCAACCTTCAAATATGGGACAACCCTTATAATAAGAGACATATGCGAGCCCTATAAAGGTACAAGCCTTCTGGCCCTCAAATAAGGGCAATCCCTTATAATAAGGCATACTTGGCAAGCTCAGCTCCAGGTCTTAAAAACTGTACAACTACTTCCTTAAGTCCTGTGTTACTTTTATGTTTCTTGTTAAGCAGACATACTGGTTGCTGCTTGCCTACTATGCCCACATTTACTCCAGATGTTTTGATTCTAGGTCATTCAAACACAGCACCCTTTGATTAGGTCAGAGTAAGGCTAACAAGCATGCAAATAGGTATGAGACAGGGGAGGACTTGGTGCAATACATTGTACAATATTCTGGAAGCCCCTGTGGGCAGAAAAGTGATTAATTCATAATAAAAATAATAATGACTGGTGATAGCAGAACACAGACTGAAGGTTCTCATAAAAACAACAGAAAACAGTTCCATGGGAGAGAAAGGATAGCAATGAACTATTTGAGTGCTCTCTCCCAGCTCAAAAATTTATCAAAAATGTATCTTTCCATTCTTCACAGCTTTCCAGCAGTACCTCTCCCACTCATGCTGGCTAAGTGGTTCAGAAGAGTGCACATTAGCACTGTTGCAGAACTTTTTGAAAATACTGTACAGGTTATAGCTATATGACATACCAAGATAAACATTAAAACTCATTAACCTGCTGTATAAGTAATATTGCATTTTTTCCCTTCAGCCTGATTACTTTCAAGAAGCTCTGGAAGACATGAGTAAGGACATCTAGGCTTGGGTTGCCAACAGAAAGTAAATGCAATTCCAGCATGCAGATTTCAGGGTATATCAACTCTCCTTGAATGAGGTGTTCAGTTAGGTCACTGGGAAAACTGGAAAAGCCAAAGCATCCTTTTTCTCTCTTAGTGTCTACCCCTGGAAGAGAAGGTGCATGGTTAGCTAATAAAAATCAGTAATTCCACTGTCTGCCCTATCTATCAAATTATTTGAGCTTCATAGTTAATGTCTAAGAGTAATTCTTCATTAAGCAAGCACAGATAGGGTTAAACCAAAACCAGGATCTTCTCCATAGTCCAAAATCCTGGATTAATTTGAAGCACACAATCATCTTATGAAAGGGTGAGCATGGATAGAGGGCACAAAGGTCAATTTTTGCCCTGTAGCAAGACGCACTAATCTTTCTCGACCAAAAATCAGCTAAAAATCACGGCAGTTTTATGAGTTTGGGACTGGAATGGTGGTACGGATGGCCATTGTATCATAATTCACTGTTTCAGGGGGTATGGTGGTTGACCTCTAAGTTTTTTTTTTCTATCCCCTATTTTTTAAAATTTGGGAGAAGGGGTTTTCAGGTGTCGGCCTGAATATGCAGAGGCTATATGCAATATGTGCTATTACCATCCCTGATCTTAAGAGACATAAAACATAAACCATTCACATCTGTATCCTACAAGACTGACCTGACAATAGGTGGAAGACAGACAAGTGTATTCACATGTGCAGACTGCTTGATTCATTACTACAGTTGTCCAGTTTTTGATGTACTGATGGAATAGATTTGTTTGTCACCACTACTACACCAGCCATGTCAAACAAACACATAAAACCCAGAAGGTAATTGTTTTATAAAATGTTGTGATGTGCTTTGATATATCATAGAACTGTTATTGGAAAACAGTTCCTATATGAAAAAAAATCAAATATACCAATTCATCCATATCAACTGAAAGAGCAAACAGGTTTCCAAATTGCCAAAAGATTAGGTTGCATCCAATAAAAGCCTCTCACAGACAGAAGGGCCCCTTCCATTGGTAAAAGACTTTTGACCCAGTAGTATTTATACTAACTAAATGGGACAATCTCACCGCTGCCGCCACCACCACACAAATAATTTCCTGTTTCCCAAAAATCTGCTCTGGAGAGTTGGGTGACTTTACGGAACGCTGCGGGAGGAGGAAGCTGCAGAATAAGGGAGAAATGAGCAACTGTGCTCCCTGATCCTTTCTGTCAGCAGGAACATTCTGGACAGAAGCTGCTTAATGATTCTTCCATTTACAATAAAAACTCTGTATCCAACCAAGTATAAACTAGCAGAATTACCACTCAAAATTCTAAGAAAATTCAAATTCAAATGTGCTGAAAAAAGCCTCAGTCTTCATAAGCACTCTAATAGCAAAAATATATACACTACACAGGAGAGTAATCTTAAAATCTAGGCTAGACACTCCACATACAACATAGGTAACATTGCCTCTTCATAAAACAGAGCCGAGAAGCTACTGCACTTAGCAAATTGCACATGTGTACAAATGCTACAAGTCATGGATATGTCATGTAAAGAAGGAGCAGCCAGGTTGGCCATAAGTAAAGATAACAATATCCCTATTGTTGTAACACCAAGTAATAGACCTATCACCACTACTGCAATATGGGTTTTGCAACTGCATGAAGCAAAAAATGTAGACTTGCCTTCATCCTGGCTTTCGCTGTCATCAGGATTACTTTCACTATCTGCATCATAACCTTCTTCTTCAGCAAAAAATTTAAAGCTACAGCACTGTGACTCTTCTGCTTCTTCAGATATGTCACCAGGCTGAGGTGCAAGCTCCTTTTCAGATTGATGGATCTGTGGCATATGTATTTTAGAAACTTAAAATGAACAGTCAAATACCTAGGTCACTATTTACAGCAAATTCTGGACTTTGTACTATTCTTGACCATACCAAATCTTACCAAGTAGTACAGCCCTCATAACCCCTATTCTACCTCATCTGACTAAATATCTGAATTTCCTAATTAATTTAATATGACTTCTACTACTGCTTAACTCTTGTGCAGAATGGAGAAATCACACACCAAAGCACCCTGGATAAAAAGAGGAAGACCCTGAACTCATGTTAAGTAGTTCCACAAAATTAGCATTCAGCTTATAAATCAGTGATTCTCAACCTGTGGGTCCCCAGATGTTTTTGGACTTCAGCTCCCAGAAGCCCCAGCCATTATGGTCAATGCTCAGGGCTTCTGGGAGCTGAAGTCCAAAAACATCTGGGGACCCATAGGTTGAGAACCACTGTTATAAATTAAAGATTCACATACTGTGTTTGTTCAAATTCACCTCGGGCCACAATCGCCCAGCTATTAAACTTCCTAGTTTGTCCACTTACAACCAAGGGTGAATTTGTAATTTCTATGAAAATTTCATACCAGCATAATGGTTCTCCAGCCTTCAGACAAGGAGACAGAAAAAAACATGCATTTTAAAATTATACCTTTTCTTTCTTTTCTTCAAAATGATCCAGATCAGCATAATATGTTCCTAGTGCAACTCGAAGCAAGGAATCAAATAAAGGCTTCACCAAGATAGTTTCCATTATTCTAGATTTCGTAAGATGATCTCTCATTTCAAGTAATATATCTTCAGTGCAAACATTCTACATTAAAATAGCAACAATTACACTTATGGATATCTTTTGATCAATGAAAATGCTATTAAAAGCAATTATATTTTCCTCTCTACTTGCATTTCTAACCCTTTCATATTTGCTGAAAGCAAGAATAAAGTACATTTGTCAGTGTTTATACGTTATACTCATTAGATGGATTACTGAGGATATTTTTAAATAATACTTTTCATTTCTTTGTTCTCATAGACCTTGGAATGTTATTTTTTTAAAAAGTATCCATTTAGACAATACTCATTATCTCTCTCCTACCCTCACCATGACATTAGCTGAGTGCATTAGCTAGAGTAATTGGCAGTCACATTAATCTGCAAGAAATATAACTGTTATGTTCTTCTCATAGCCCTCTAAAATAGCATGTTATAGGTTATATTGTTACTTCTAATATTTCACTTCCCATCTGTGCATTTATTTTATGTAGTCCAACCCATTCAAGCCATCTTAGATTTTGAAATTCTAAAAACTTTTGTTTGGCAAAACAACTTTATGAAAGAGAATAACAACATATGTTATGAAATGAAAACTATGGCTTATTAATGAATAAGAGTCTATGCTGCTTATCCTTAGGCTATTTTTTCTTATATCCCCCTAATCTCAGCATTGTGCCTACATCTCTCCATAAAAATACATCCCACACACTGTTTTCTATGAGGTTTATTTTTACTGCTGAAACAGTTTTCTTCTGTCACTACTACACAATCTTTAAAATGCTAATATGCAAGGGCTGTTGTAACTACATCCATGCAATTTTATTAAAATTTCCTAGTAAGTTCAATTTCCGACAAAGGAAGGAAGATATCATTTTAGAAAGCAAAACAACATCCTGTTTGTTCCCACTTGTAAAACAGCTTTTAATTGACACTATGGATGCATTTATTTCCCATGGGTTAATGGCACATTACCTGGAGAAGATACTCTGCTTCTGTCTTCTGCTGGAAATTATTTGCACTGTGTAAACAAATTGCCAGCAGAGCTTCCAAAAGTCTTATACCTTGCAGTGACCACTCATTATCTTGAATTAAAGTTCTTTTTGATTCTGTTGTGCCTTCAGCTGATGTTTGTTCCACATTTGCCTGCTCACGGGAAAGCCATTCATGGTGCTCTACATTGTCAAGATTTTCATCAAGGCTATCATGGTCTGAGGAAGCTCCCTCACTACTCAGGATCAAATGTGATAAGCAAATCTGTTCATCCTGTTCCTTTACTCCATTTATTGCAAGTTTCTGAATGATCATGGCTATTAATCTATGGCACACTTCAAAGCCACCAAGCCTGTGGAACTGTCTTTGGAAAACTGAGCTGCACAAATAGATCCAGCGGCACATTGACCAGATGTCTGCCGCCCTGTGAATGTGTTCCAAGGAAGGTAAAGACAGACTGTCTGGAGACAGACACGGCAGCCTGTGGCTCAGGGGTTCACTAGCTGTACTGTCATAACCTGAAGTATCTTCAGAATCATTAGCTGAATCTCGATCAGCATCTGCTTCTTTACTAACACATAAAAAAGCAACACACAGAAATATGTTTATCATGTTGACATGAGCATCTTGACTGACTGGTTTCTTCTTCTTTGGATAGTCTTCTTTGAGTCCAGCATAAAATTTGCTCAAACTCTGAGGTGCATCTGATGTTTCTTGCTGCCGATGAACTAAAGCACCAAGGTCTAATGCAGACTTCCTTTCCTCATTATCCAAGCCATCTAGGTCTGGTATCAATTGCTCTGTCTGCTGGTCTCCAAGGCAAAATATTAACGTTTCAAATACTTTCAAGGAATAACTTCTTACACAGTCCAAGTAATGTAGTTCAGTCATTTGATTTATTCCATTGCAGTTTAAGAATAATTCTCGTATTATTCTGTGGAGAAAGGCAAGTATTAAACTATCAATGCAACGAAACAGGGATAAAACAAACAAAAAACCCTGTACCACTTTGCTGTTTCCTTTAGGCTACTTGGTCCACAAAACAAAAGAGAGCTTGGTACACTAAAATACATTTTTAAAAAATGAAGTAGGCAGCTATGGAAGCTTATGCCACCAACTTCTTTCTCTGTACAGTTAGTCTCAAAGGTGCTACAAGATCCCTTTGCACACTGATTTAAAAGTAAGTAACCTGTTTGAACAAGTTTGGCTCTTAACATTAGAGAATAAAAATGCATTTGAACCCAGCATTAAATTTATTCTGCAGGCCGGAGTTTTTCAAAGTGGTAGCCCATGGACCAGTGCCAGTCCATAAGCTGGGCTCTGGGGAGTTTCCAGGAAAGAAAGGGACAAATGTAGCCAATGAGCAGAAATATGGTACTAGTCTCTGGCACATATGGAAAAAAAAATGCCAGTCCCTCATACTACATAGCTTAAGAAACACTGTTGTAGACCATGTAGTGAGCAGAATATCAATATATATTTAAATTTAAATTAAAGCTGAATTTTTTACCCAAAAACACTGAAAGACTGCTTCCATTGTACAGCACTGAATTTTCAAAGCTGTGATGTTTAGAATAACCTTCTGTCTCTTTCAGTTCCTAAAGTATTGTTGCTGTTATTGCTGTGGTGTGCCTTCAAGTCATTTCTGACCTATAGTGACTCTAGCGTGAACCTATCATGTGGTTTTCTTGAAAGAATTGTGTTCAGAAGGGGTTTGTCTGTGCCTTCCTCTGAGTCTGAAAGAGTGTGACTTGCCCAAGATCACCCAGTTGATTTCCACAGTGGAGGGGGTTTCAAACTCTGGCCTCCCAGTGTCCTAGTTCAATACTGAAATCGTTAATTAAATCAGTAATATGCCATGGCATTTTGAAATTATGATTAAAATCCACATACCTGGATTTAAAGAGTGAAGGCAGTGTCTGCAAATAGATCTGAAGCACTTCTTGAGGCAAGCATTTTTTAGGGTAGCTGCCTGTCTGACTGACAGCTGGAGCAGCACCTTGTTGTTGGGCCAGATGAGCTAGTTCAACACCTCTCTGGAGCACTGGGCTGAATATATAATTGTACAGTTTCCACTGAATAACCTCATTGCCTTTTTGGATCAAATTGCACACATGACTAGCTATCTGCATACAATGCAGTTTGTCATCTTCTTCGAAGACAAGGCTCTGATATGCCTTCAAGGCATCCCACTTCAGCAACATATCTTCAGATCCTCTACTAGGCAAAATTCCTTGAAATCTGTAAGAAGCTGAAGAGCTCGGGGCAGAAACAACTTCAGCAGCATTGCCATGGAGAACCTCATCTAGTTCAGCAAGTTGGTCACAGTCAATAGTACAAATGTTGCAGGAGGCCTGGGTCAGGGTCTGAGAAACTTGTGCTCCTCCCAATTGGTCCAATATAAACTTATTAAGGATGCTTAATATATGGGGCTGAAAGTTTTTTAACACTTGTGATCTAAAAGAATGAAGCAAGGGGTTAATTACAGACCTGGGGTCCATGCAACAACATATGCCCACATTATGGACACCAGATAAGATCTGAAAACACGTGCTGCCAAGAGACAGTTGCTCCAACAGTCGCAGACACTGGTGAGCACAAACAGCGATGCAGCAACACCGTTCAGGATAGTGAACATCCCCATCAGCTGTTTCCTCAAATGGGCTCTTAGAGACTTGGCTTTTAAAAGCAGAAACTGGTAACCCTGAGAGGTCTCTGTGGTGATGCATGAAGTGAGAGTACTCACATCGTCTGTGTCGTTTTCTCGTACAGACAGACTGATGAAGCTGTTCTGACTTCACTTTCTTAACAGTGCTAATTATTTTCATAATGCTATTGATAAGAGCTTTGAGATGTTCTGGTGCCTCTGCATTTATTCTAGCGTCCCTTGCAACCAGCCCTTCCATCTGGAGTACTGTAGCTTCAAACAGTTTGAACCCCTGGTGTTGTATGAATTCATGAACCAGATCCATTGCTTGACTAAAATAAATTGAATTGGAGGCTGCACTTTGAAGACAGCAGATCAGGATTTGCAGAACCCCTTCTATAAACTCTGGCAAAAGGAGAGTCCTGTGGCGATACCTTGAGAAAGCAAGTTCATCTTGAATCTCCTTCTGGAATGCTCCCTGCTGTTTTGAAGCAACAGGATCACATGTTTTTTCCAGTAAACATTTAGTTGCTAAAGCTGCCTTAAGTAAATCAGTAATATTTTTTCTCAAATTGACCGGCATGACGTCAGCATTGTTAACATCCATTGCCATAAGATGCAATACTGTCCTAAACAGCATCCTCTGAACCAGCGCTACTGGTTCTTCTGTCCAAATTGGGGAAACAACTTCATTTTCAGCAACACTACTCGCACTGTAACACTCTCCAAGTTTTGACAACAGTTCTGTTAGTGTGGATACAACATTTGCTGACAATGCAGATTTGTGGTTCAAAGCGATATCAAATTTGCACACTTTTTCTAGCAATGACAATAAGACAAGACACAAGTCAAAGGGAGAATTGTCTAGGCAGTTAACAGATGATGCAGCTTGCTCATCGGAAGCCTGAGAACTGATTTCTGGAATTGGAATGATTTGCTTGGAGTCATCAGAATTGTTCATACTTATGTTGCAACTCTGGACATCTTCAGCTTCTAGAAGGTGACATCTACCTGCAACATACTGTTCCCTAGAAGGGGTTGTTACAAAAGGCTGCAGGAGTTGTGACCTCCTATACTTCATCATTACAGAAGTCTTCTCATCTGAATTGCCTTCTGAATCAGAAGTGGATAATTGAGACTTCCTTGCCTCCCTCACAGAATAGCGCTGGGTAGTTTTGCGTTGACGTCGACTTTTCCAGGAAGCAGAATTCAATTTTACTGGTGGTTGAGCAGACAGATAAGAATTTTCTTCTGTGTTTTGTTTTTCCTGAGTAGATTTGAGAGAACCAGGACTTGTCTCTTTGGTCAAGCATATATTGACAGAGAAGGGCAGATTAAAATCTGTTGGATGACAGAAATGACAATTAGATGATTTCAGTTGCTATGGAGATCTTATAGTCAACTCAAAGAAAATTCAAAAATGCATAATTTGTACATACAGTGCGGACTGAAAGTAAGCCTCAGTCTCATATAGCTTTTTATATCACATAAGGTTTCATTACTTCACACAAGAAAAATGTAAAATAACTGAAGGAAATAATGAATAGTTACGAACCAATACCCTATTATTATTTTAATTTCAGAAGGACTTCTTAAATAAACTATATTCAGTTTATTTATCAGAGCATGTGAGGAGCAGACATAGATCTTGGATAAGATGGCAAAGTCGCGTGCAACAATGACACGCATAGGATTATTTCCAGATATATGTGGCAGGCCTGCTTTTTTGTGGGGGAGGGTTAACAATATTGTTATCCTGGTCAGATAATTTCTTCATAAAATTTGGTTTAGTAGTAACAGATTCTACCTGCTAGGGTGGGGAATCCCCATAAGATGGTCTGACCCAGAGACATCTGGAATCTAAAAGATTCCTGAAAATTCCTAATTTTCTGTTGGGCAGTTAAATCAAGGCCATGGTCTTACTATGGAATGGAAAGGGCCATTGATACAGTCGCTTCCAAATGCTTACAAAAGAACTACAGGCAATGAAAAAGACTGAACAATGGTTTAAGCGCAGCTGGCATGGATCACAGAATAAATGCAACATAAGATTAGCAAGGCCTCTTTGCTGTTCCTTTGGTGTTGCACTAAAGCTGGCAGAGGTCATGCTATGCCTCTATTATTGATATTCTCTCTATACTGGTATCTTCAACATGCTGCACAGCAAGCTTACCCTGAGTGCTGAGGAATCAGTCTCAGAGGGCTAGGAGCAGAACCCTGTGACAAATTTGCTAGAAACATTGAAAATAAAACTGTTGTATTCACTCAAAACTTAATGCCATAGTTGTCAGAGTGTCTGTAGTGGGACGGGATCAGTTTCTGTTGTTGTGACTTGATAATGTGGACACAGTGCTTAAATCAGTTCATTCCACCACCTGTAAAGCTTGGCCCTTGCCCATCTTGGCTGATGAGATCTAGCCAAGATGGACTGACTGGGTAGGTCCATGGAGTGATAAATACCTGATGCTTTCAAGGCTAGGTGCCTGATGCTTTGTAAGAGGCCACAACATGATCTGTCTTGAAGAAGCCCTCCCTGGATCCAGAGGTATGTGAGAACTACCACCCACTGCTAATATTCCTTTCTTGGCAAGATGCTTGAGTATATTGCAGCTGGGCAACTTCAGATGTTCTTGGAGGAAACAGAGTATCTGGATCTATTTCATCCTGGTCTAAGCCAAGGTGTGATATTAAAAGTAACTTAGTTCTTCTGACAAATACTGACTGAAAGACAGAGAGAGAGCCACCTTGTTGATCTTCATGGATCACTCATCTCTCAGTATTTCTGTCACCACTGACCATGATATCTTATGGACTGGGGGATGGAACTAAGAAGCACTGTGTTATGCCGGTTCTACTCACATCCACAAGGTTAGTTCCAGAGGGTGATACTGGTGGATTTGTATCGTCCCCATGGTTATTAAGCTGAGGACTACAACATGGTTCCATCTTACCCTCAATGCTGTTCACCATCAATATAAGGCTGTAGGATGGGATCATTACTTCTGTTATGGTGGGGTGCTATCAGTATGCAGATGACACTCGACTCCACTGTTCCCTATTTAAGTTAGCTGAGACTGTGCAGGTTCTACACCAGTGCTGCATGAGGACAACGAACTGAAACTGAATCCCAGAAGGTGGAAAATCTGGAGACTGGTTGTCCTCAAGTCCAGGAATTAGGTCTTGGAAGGACTGTACATCTACTGAGGGAGCAGAGAGTAGTTTGGGAGTAGATCCATCATTGTCACCATAAGCCCAACAGAGCGCTTAGGGCCAGTTATGACTGGTCCACTAGCTAAAGCCCTTCTAGTGATAGTATAGCCACAGTAGCTTATGCAGTTTATCTTTCCAATTAGAACATTGTAATATAGTCACCGAAGATGATTCAGAAGCTGTAGCTAGTTCAAAACATATCTCCAAGACAGTTAACCCAAATAGCATACAGAAACCATATAACACAGATCTTGAAGGAATTGTACTTGATGCAATAGACTTCTGTTTTGAACTGGAAGTATTGATTGTGATATTCAAAGCCCTAAACAGATGACAGCCCTAAATAGCATGATGGAAGGGCACTCTTCCTCCAGTGAGACTACTGCACTGTGAGAGAATACAGGAGAGAGACTTCTCTGCTTTGGTGCCCCCGTTGTGGTATGCTCCCCCCTTGGGAGGGCAACTGGCACCAATGCTGGCTTCATTCCAGTGCCAAGTTAAAAAATGAATTTTTATTAAAGCCTTTGGGATCTAAATCAGTGGTTCTCAACCTGTGGGTCGCGACCCCTTTAGGGGTTGAATGACCCTTTCACAGGGGTTGCCTAAGACCATCAGAAAATATGTATTTCCGATGGTCTTAGGCTCCATTCCCTCCTCGGTGGTGATGCGCAAGTATGAGCCATGCACTCGCATCCTCCTGCCCCCTTTGGCAGGAGTGCATGCGGCCACACGCACTCCCGCCAAACAGGGCAGGAGGATGCGAGCATATGGCTCGCACTTGCGCACCACCACTCCTGGGCCTTTTCCACATGTTACCTTATCGAGGAGGTGGGGGGGTGCCCTCCTTCGCTACTCCTTCGTCCCACAGCTGGCTTCCTGATTGCGCGACTGCCCCTTCCTTCCGCAGTGCAGCTTGGGAGCTGTAGGCTGCGCTGGGGGAGGAAGGGGCGGGGCGGTCGCATGACCAGGAAGCCAGCTGCGGGATGAAGGAGCAGCGAAGAGAGCGCCTCGCGTAAGAACCTGCTTGAGCAAACGGCACCCCCCCGCGATAAGGTAACGTGCGGAAAAGGCCCAGGAGTGGTGGTGTGCAAGCGCGAGCCACGTGCTCACATCCTCCTGCCCCCGTTCAGAAGAGACTGAAATCACTCCCCTTCTCTGCTACCGGGAGAACCTCCCGTCTGACAGGCCAGCTTGGGGGGGCGGCGGCAGCATGGGAGCAGGCCCCCTCCTTGCCACGGCCCTTGCCCCACTCGCCATAGAGGGGGGTACTGCAGAAGGGCCGGGGGGCCACAAGGTGGTGCTTTTCTGGGGGGTGAGCTGTGCCCGGTGCAAAAGACAAAGGCGCTGGGATTCCTCCCCCCGGCCAGGGTCGACACTCTGGAAACTTTTCCCACACTGCCCCCCCAGCGGAAACGAGAGCAAAGCAGAGCCCGGGGGGGTTCTCGGAGTTTTTTCCCAGGGGAGATGTGCAGCTCCTCCTTCCCTCCCTGCCCACCCCCGCCCCCGTTCTTGACCAGCAAGGTGGCCTTTGCCGGGGGGGGAGGCATTGTAAATAATAAATAAATAATTTTATGGTTGGGGGTCACCACAACATGAGGAACTGTATTAAAGGGTCACGGCATTAGGAAGGTTGAGAACCACTGATCTAAATGATTTTGTTCAAAATATTTGTGCACATGGTTTTAAAATGTTTTAATCTTTTAACCTGTTTTAATTTGTTTGATTGCTTAATATGTTGTTGCTCTATTTAAGTTATCCTTTATGGGATAATTCTATATTGTTTTAAAATATTAAAAGTAATTTTTATTTGTGTGCTGCCCTGAGATCCCATGATATAGGATGGGATAGTAATTTTTTAACAAACAAACAAACAAACATTAATAAAGTATATGAAGACCACCTACCTATTGCCTTTTCTTCCTCTACAGGTATTTTCCATACGACTGGCAGAAGTGACAGGAGGAGAGTAAGGAGGTCTTCTCGACAGGTCAGTTCCTAGTTAGGAAATCAAGACTTGTTTACAATGTAAACATTGGGAAGTTAAACACTGTTGTTTGCCTTGGATCCAAAACAAAGTTAGGGTTAAATCTTTTCACCTTTCATATAAATTCCTGTTCCAAACCTCCCCTACATATTTCTATACATGTTGTTTATTTGTTTATTATATTTATATGCTGTTTTTCTCTCAGAGTGGGGCCGAAGGCAAGGGTACAGGGATGAGCCATTTTTGTACTTTTAAATTGTTTATAAAAGCAAATGTCTTTACTTTCTAGTTTCTTAAACACTTTCCTTTTTTAAAACTTTTTTTATTAAGTAAAAAGCAAAGAAAAACACAACACTACAACAGAACAGAGTAATATAAAAAAGAAAGTGTACAACAATACACTGCCAAAACATGGTCACAAATATTAAACTAAAGTACAAAACAACTACAAAATAACTAAAAATTGGTTCCTACCCTTGTTGCAAAAAGCGAATAATAATTAAACAGTAACAACTAAGTATTAAGTTCTTAAATTTAGCTCAAGGTTAATACTTGTTGCCTGTTATTTATTTTCATAGTAAATATGAACCTACAACATTAGTCAGCTCATATAATAGAATATGTAAAATGCAATCAAATCCCAACTCATTCCATATTTTGTGTTAGTATAGAATAATTAATCAGAGACAGAAAAAAATTAGTAAAAATTAATAATAATTCTAATTGAATCATTGAAAGTCAAATTTGACCATTTAGTAATTATGTCACAAGGTAACATTCAATAACAAAACTACTTGCAAACTTAACTCTTTAGATACTAACTTAACAAATAAATCTTTCTTAATTTGTTCTGTCTTATAAATCATTCATAATTTATTCTCATTCTATTCTATGTTAAAACTAGTAATTCTTAAAATAATAATTATACAGTAGGTAACTTTTAAAAGCAACAAAGTAGAGCTATTAACTCTGATTATTCTTGCCATAGCAAAAATAATATAGAATTAAAATTTTAATTCCTCCTCATCAAATATCCTCAGTTCTTTCATAACTTTTCTTTCATAAGTTTTCTCCTCATAATCATAAGCCGCTTTCTTCACCAGATGCTTTTATTAGATGCTTTATTCTTCCGTTTCTTCTTTCTTTCTAAGTTCTATCTTTTTTTCCAAGAATTGGATCATATCTAAGTATTCCTGAAACTCAGCCATGCTTAGTCTGTGTCTTTCATCCTTGCATGTAAAAATCAGTTCTTCAAGTCGATCCTAGCTGAAAAGAATATTTTTTTCTGGGAAGTCTGTTCATCAGTAAGTCTATCGGTAAAGTGTTATTCTCTTTTTCCCAAAGAAAACTTATTATGAGATCACAGACCAGTTGCCATACATCCTCCAGGGTCATGTCTTTTCAGCAGTGGCGTACTGGGGCTCAACAGTGCCCACGGCAAGGGGCAAGGGGCAAGAGGCAAGCAGCAACAGGACAAGAGGTGGCAGGTGGGGGCAGGGCGAGTGGTGGACAGGGGAGGAGTGAATGGTAGTGGGCGAGGGAGGGGCTAGCAGCAGGCGGAGGTGAGGCGAGTGATGGGTGGGGGAGGGGTGAGCGGCGGCAGCGGGGGAGGACAGTTGGGAGTTCCTCTTTTTTGCATCCCCCTGACCTTGGTGCCCAGGGAACGTACCCAGTTGCCCCACCCTAGATCTGCCTCTGCTTTTCAGGTTCCAAGTTTTGGCCATTCAACTTTATTGTTGGAGGTTGAGTTGTAACATCTCTTAAGCTTTTCAACTTTTTAACATCAGCTGTATTGACTCTCTCTCTCTCGCTTAGTGTTTATCTCATCTTGTATAAACATAATTTCCAAAGCTTGGGTTAACTCTTGTAAAGTTTGTGTTCCGTCCTCTTTTTCCTCTGGTTGCCAGTATGTCATTTCAGACTCCTGTTGTATTTTAATACCCCTATCTATGTCTGGCCCATCTTTGAACTGTCATGATAGTTGTTCTATAGGTACATCAAACCTTTTTCTCAGCAGATGCTTTAACTTGTCTAAATTCAACCAAAAATTCAAAAAATATTCAGGTACATTATCAGACTTCCCTAGGTCATTTTTAATTTGAATGTCACAATCCAGTTAGAGTCATGATGAATTCCATCCAATATCTAATGTACTCTTAAACAAAAGGACTGTGTTCCCAAAACATAGATAATAGGAGATCTTGTGTAAGTTTTCCCAGAGATGTTAAAATTAGCAGAGTGCTACACAGCAGGCAAGCTGGCAAAATACTTTTACAAATTCCAGCTTCATAATATCAAGCATGACTGTCTTAGTAGTAAAAAGAAAATCCTGTTCACTTATTAATATAAACCATATATAAATATGATCCAAATTAGAGGCAAAAAAGTCTCATTAATAATTAACACAGATGGTCAAAATTCAGAAGAAAAGCCCTTTAAAGAAAGAAAAATAGATATCTAAACAAAGTAAGAGAAAAAAGAGAAAATGAGAGAGGAGTTGAATATTTAAATCGAGTCACCTATACTCCCAATGGCAATCAAAAAAAATGTAGCAATCACTTTAAATGTAGCACAAGGTGCCTCTAAGACTATAGGAAAATTCCAGCTGCTGAAGACAAAGGGCTTCCTGTCTTCTATAAGCAAGAGTAAGTATGATTAAATTATATACAAGAGGTCTGGACACTGGTAATGTAGCATCTGTATGGGTGTGTGTGTGTGTGATTACCCTCACCCCCAATTCCACTGAAGCACACAATTCTCCTGAAGCCCTGAGACCAGCTGTGGCTGCTTCATTCCCGAGCGGATACTTAGCAGGTCCCAATCCTGGCTCAAATGGAATCTTCACAATTCCCACATACCAGGAAGTCTACTAGCTTGACAGGGGGACACCCCCCCCATCAGCACAATGCTTCTCAGGTCTGTGATCTAGCCATTGATATGACCAGATATCAGAACCCCAACTAGATACCGGAACTCAAATACTTTCTTTTTTCTTAAATACTGTGTTGTATATCAGTATAGTGATCTCTATCCTCATTTGTCCAAATGCAAATAATGAGTGTTTTCTTGCCTATATTTGCTTTTTCAGTTTATAATTATTTATAACAGATTTTGTAAGAGAGATTATGGAAATAAATACTCCTGCTTCACAGTTCTTATACATAAAACCTCATGGAAAGGAAACAGAAGTAATAAAGACAGTAAGAATGATCTTGATCTCTAGAGGTTTAGTTGACCCAAGAGGAAGTGGTTGCAGGAGGCAATTTGGCCTTCTTTCTTTTCATATTGGTATAAAAAGCCTCAGAACAAAAACCTGATCTGAAAAATCCAAACCACATGGAGAAACCCAATGTAAACATATGGAAGAGGAACGAAAAGAGCATACACATTAGACTTCTTCTGTCTGCACCTATCTTATTTGAAGCAGGTAAGAGTTAAAGAGCCTTCTACTCCTCTTCTTGTACCACTCATTGGAACCATAAATACAATGGAGGAAATGCAACCTTCCATGGTACTCAAAGTAATCTGGATCTGAACACCATTTTGAGACCAACATATGTAAACAGACGTAGTTCAAACCACATTACACTGACATATAAAATACACTGAAATTTATTAAAAATAAATTACCTGATCAATTATGGAATTGAGTTTAGTAAGCAAAATGAATCCACGACCTTTCACAAGGTATTGCCCAAGTGCTGCTATGTGTGTTTTCTCCTCTTCCTCCTCCCTGGCTTCCACCCTTTGGTCCACTGCATTGCAAAGATGGCTGACATCTGACAAAAATTCACGTGCCAGTGAGTTACTGGCACTGCTCATGTCTGAGCTAGTGGGAGAAAACCAAGAAATAAGGAAAGTCAGTCCATTTCAAACTGTTCAGTTCTTCAAACTGAATGTAACACGCAGAAAGCTAAGGAAGTTTGACTGAAAGTTTTTTCAAAGTACCAGCACAACAGTTTATTCTCATATACCAGTGTCGCTACAAGATATGGGGTGGAATCCATTTTTCCTTCCACTGATAGATTTGCACTCACAAACCAGGGAAGGGAAGATTCCTGCCTCTACCAGCTCACAGTATGACCACAAAATCTGCTGGCCTCAATAGGAGCAGAAACTCCAACTGCACAAATAGAAGTGTATTCACACAGTTTTGCTCACAGGACCTATTGCTTTCCTTCTCATGGAAATGGAAGACCATCTTCTTTCATACATGAGAAAACTCACTGCAACATTAAAATGTTTGGGAAAAGAAATGAGAACTCATCCCCTATGTGTTGCTATTAACTCCAATAGTTTACAAATTTCATTTAAAATATTGTTAAAAAATATTAATATTTGGATGTTAACAGTCTTTTTTTAATGTTTAGTAAATGTAATCTTGTATTGACAGTTGTGCTACCTCTACAATTTTATCTGAATTGTATACAATATGTAAGACTCACCAGAGGTTATACTTCTTCTCTCATTGATAGTATTATAAATAGCTTATTCTTACTATGCCCCTATAAAAACAAGAGAAATTCAAAAGTCAAAATAAATGCATACAGAGTGGCAATAAATATATATCCTTAAACTCTATTTTTAGAAGTCCCTTTAAAGCATACATGTCTATTTAAAATCCAGCAATTAATTTCTAAAGGCCTGAACAGGCTAGCAAGTACGTGTTTTGCTGCTCTACTGCTCTTGTCTTTTCTCTCATATGGCCCTTTACATGCAGATGATAACAAACAGCTCTAAATGATGTTGATAGCAAAGTTAATTGAAAGAAAACAATGTAAGGTAAAGAAAGTTAAAGTGATCTTGGCACCCAGACTTGTGCGTATTCAAAACTGAGGATTTATGACTAAATTGTGAGAAAAAAAGAAAAAAATTTAGAAGAATGCTGATAGCCCAATTTGGAAAAGGTTCAATCCCATGACTCAGGTCAGACAACACTTCTATTAAAGAAACATAGTTTTAAAAGAGAGAAATCTAGAACAGAGAAGCAGTGTGGCAAAAGATATTTTTAACCATGCCTACACAGTTCTCCAGTATGACTTCTCTTTCAGCCTGTACAGGTTTTATTCTAAAGAATTCTGTAATTATCATAAATGAACTAGCATGCCAGTTCATAGTGTCTGATCATTCTCATTTGGGTCATTCTGCGAATATGAAAGGTCAAATAAACCACAAATCTTCTCTATTTTTTTGTTTTAACTCTGACATACAAACTAGAAACTCTGGCATGTCTCTCCCAACACAAGCCAGATTTGCTTATGATGGTGTTTAGGAAAGAAAAGTCCAAATTTTCTTGTCGCCAACCAACTGAACAACCAACAACAGAATACTGGCTCATCATGTCATGCAGATGAAACTATTTTTTCACTGCCTATTGCATTACAGGATTCCAGATGCATGCTTGCAGAAAGTTCAGCTGTGTAGTTGAAGCCTCACCTCTGATCCAACATTAACACAAAAACTTACAGGGAAAATTAAAGAGTGTCCCAGATGAGTTCAGACAAATGGCTAAAGCCATCTTCAGCCCTCTCAGTTCACATTAACCACACTGAGATTTCTGTAAGTTGAAGCCCAAAACATCTGGAGGTAGTAGTGGTCAGGTTTGTGGTTGTAATACTTCTATCTTACCCTTTATCACATGATGTCAGATTTCCCCAATTCTGAGCAATAGTATAGTTTAGATGACTGTGAATAGTGGTTCGTATTCTAGATTCTTTTAACTAAACTATCAGACTAAGCCACTGTTCTTTAAACAACGACAACTGAAGTGTCCACATTCAATGATTGTGAATGGAATACACACCATACCAGCTCCACCATGACTCATTACAAGTCACCTAGGCCACTGAATTCTCAATTGCTGGTTCCCCAGGTGTAGCACTGCAACTTCCAGAAGCCCCAGCCACCATGGTCAATGATAAGGGATTCTGGGAATAGTTCCAAAACATGGAGGGCCAAAGGTTAAGAACCACTGCAATAAAGAATTTGATGGCCAGTCAAATATTGTTATATTGCAACTCCAAGTAGCCTTAGTCTGCTTAGTCAGTGACAAAGAATGCTGGGAGTTACAGCCCAACGATATTTGGAAGGTGTTACTCTGTGAATTGGGGGTCCCGGGAGGGGTGCCCAAACAACCAAACAACAACAAACCAGATGGAGAAATTAGCTGGAGCACTCTCTTGGCTAACGAGAGGCAGGGCAATGCAGCAGGATCTTTTACCCTATGTCTACAGCGTCAGGTCAGTGAGGAGGCAAATGGTTCAAATAACAATTAGATTTATTAAACAGTTATTAAAGAAAAGCACAAACACACTCCTAACTAGGAAAAGAAATAGAATTTCAAGGGGAATGGGTGATACGCCACCTGTCCTGCAGTCCTGAAGAAGCCTGATTGAAGAAGAAGAAACCCGGCGTGGTGACCGAGGGGAATCTGCTGAACCGAGCGGCAGCAAGGCAAAGTGAAGTTCAGAAGATCCGGCGAGAGTTCCGAAGAGCTCTCAGAGCGGCAGATTTTTATAGGGAAAAGAATAACCACAGGCTAGTCTGGTCTCGGGTGAAAACAATAAGTTTTGGGTTGGAGACAAAGCCTCCGAAAGGTCAGAATTTGCATGATTGAGTTAAAGTCCGAATTGACAATGGTATGGCTAGCTTGGCAGTTAGTACCTAGCTCACCAGGGTGTCCTCTCAGGGCAGAGGACCTCTTTGTGGTAACGTGCATTTGTAATGAAGGTGTTTGTTTCAGGAGGTCCCCTAAAGCAGATCTGGCAATATCTGGCTTGGTTTGGTGAGAGCAGCAAGTAGTAGCCATGCCTAGCTTCGCGCTTGTTCGGTGGCCTCACAAACACTTGGCTGGTGGCAGAGCAGGGCCGAATTATGATATCAAAATGATATCTTTGGTTCACCAAAGGCCAGACCTGAACACGGTGGTAACAAAGGGCTTCATGATTCTCACTCTTGGTTTAGATTATCATATGAACCAGACTCATGTATCAGAAACCCTGTCTAATACTAGTCTCACTCGTATTTTGGTAAGGATATGCTTCACTCAAATATACCGTATTTTCCGGCGTATAAGATGACTTTTTAACCCAAGAAAAACTTCTCAAAAGTTGGGGGTCGTCTTATACGCCGGGTGTCATCTTTGCGGTCGCCGCATACGGTGGGGGCAGCTCAAAAATGGCCGCGGCCGCATCCCCACCATATGCGGCCACCGTATAAAACCACCCAGGGTGGTGCTGTGCACTTACCTGAAGATGCGGGGGAGGCTCCTCGCGCTCGCCGCTCTTCCCCCTCGCGCGAGCGCCGGTCGCACTGCCTCCCCGCTTCCACCCCCACCCCCGCCTACAGCTCCCAGGCCAGGGAGCGCTGAGGCGGGGGAGCGGCGGCGTTTTGGGCGAGGCGAGGCTCCTCGCGCTCGCCGCTCTTCCCCCTCGCGCGAGCGCCGGTCGCGCTGCCTCCCCGCTTCCACCCCCACCCCCGCCTACAGCTCCCAGGCCAGGGAGCGCTGAGGCGGGGGGAGCGGCGGCGTTTTGGGTGAGGCGAGGCTCCTCGCGCAAGCGCCGGTCGCGCTGCCTCCCCGCTTCCACCCCCACCCCCGCCTACAGCTCGCAGGCCAGGGAGCGCTGAGGCGGGGAGGGTAGCGGCGGCGTTTTGGGCGAGGACGGAGGTGGGGAAGAGTCCGGCCAAGTTGGCAGAGAGGGGGAAAGGAGGGCTTCCCTCCAGGCCGGTGGGTCAGGTGAAGGGCAAGGGCCAGCGCTGGCCTCCCCCGCTCTCCTCCCCTCTGGGCACCCACCCCCCAGGCCCCCCAGCCCCAAAGAGCCGGGCGCGGGGTGCTGCCCTCTTCCCTCTTCTCCTCTGCTTCCCTTGGTGGAAGCAGCTGCGGTGGCTCGGGCAAACATTTTGTTTCCTTCCCAGCCCCAGCGGAGGAGGCCAACGAGGGGAAAGCGGGCGAGAGCCGAGGAGGGCGTTGGAAGAGGGGTAGTCTTATACGGCGAGTATATCCCAAACTCTATATTTTAACTGGAAAAGTTGGGGGTCGTCTTATACGCCCAGTCGTCTTATACGCCGGAAAATACGGTATTTAAGATCCTTTAACAGCAGGAGACTTAGACAAATGCTTAACTTGCCTAAGCTGAAGTCAGCAGGACTTGAAAGGACTTTTCTTGTTTGATATGCATATACAGTGGGCCCTCCACTTTTGTGGATTCAGCACTCACAGGTTTGATTATTTGCAGGTTATGCATTTATTTTATTTTTTTAAAAAAATCCTATTCTACTTGCCCCTGCCACGATAAAACTACGTCTCTCTAGGAATCTCTATGTCTTCCAACATGATTCTATGGCCCACTTCCACTAGAGGTGGACCACAGAGTCACGCTGGAGGGCATAAAGATTCCTAGAGAAGTGTTCTCAAGTTTAAGAAAGTGGTTGTAAATTTTTATTTATATTTCTGTTTTTTCCACTTTCACAGGACTCTTGTACTCCAACCCCTGTGAAAGTGGAAGGCTCACTGTATTCTCATTTCAGAAAATTTTTTTGCTCTTTGACTGAAAATTGACCTTTAGAAACATTGTTACTTTCCCCTCATTTAACAGTAAATAAATTGAGGTTGTTCATATTAAGCCCTTTCCTATGAAGATATTATTTATTCTGGCTGTAATACAAAAAGCCATTATAATATATTTATGTAGATGCTGTCTCTTACAGTAGGAGTGGGAATCATACAGGTCTCTAGATACTGCTCAACTACAACTTCCAACATTCCTCACCACTGGCTATAGCTAGGCTCGCCAGGAGTTTTAGTTATTAACAAATTTACATCCCATGCTGCATGACAGGATCTTAGGATGGTGTATGATTTAAAACAAAAAAGTTTAAAACCTGTTTACATGTATACCTTCCAATGTTTCATAAATAAAAACTGGCACACATATGGCCAAGCAACATCTGAGTGTGGCCAATATGGGAAAAGTTATTAATGAGAAAGAACACACCAGCTAGGAAAGGTTGCTGCTGTTTGCTTTTGCTTGAGCCCATCGGGAAAGGCAAAATTCAATCCCTTCCTCTTACTTGTGCTGAACTGATTGTGTGAGAAGTGCTTTTGCACTCTGAACTCAGTTTGCAGCAACTGAAGTAAACTGAGGATAAGGAGGGAAAATGGGAGGGAGACAGAGAAAATGGCATCACTGAAAAGCAGCTAAAAAAGTGGATGACAGAGGATTAATCAGGACAGTTGGAGGGCATGTACGTGTACAAATGCTGACAAAATATTTTAACAAAAAGATGTGCTTTCTTGCTACTGGAATTAAATCAGAGTTGGTGTCAGACATTCAAGGGGAAGGCATTCCACAGCTGCTGGGGACTGCAATCCAACTACATTGGGAAAGGCTAAATGATTTCCACCCATCTTAGAGAGTAAGGAAACACCAGCCCCAAGAATATTTATCAGATTGGAAACAAAAACAAGAGGGAGGTTTAACTTAAGAGATTGGTATCAAATGGAAAGATAAACCTTCATTAGACTGAGCAATTCTATTTTGAGCTAAGAAACAACAGAACACTTTGGGCTAACACAATTCCACAGACAAGAAGCCAAGATGACATCAATTACAGATTGATTTTCATCTACCTTCACACAATCAATGGATTTTTAATTGAAACATTAACTTCCACCTAAGCATAAACACGTTTAATATTAACTTACCGGAATATAAGTAGATTAACTCTAACTCAGCTAGCACTGGATACATTAAGAACCAAGCTAGATGTTTACTTAAACATAGCTTCATATCTTCTTCATACAGAAGTGATTACAGGAACAACCCATACTGGGAAAGTTGCAGAGGAAAAGGAAGCTTATCTCTTCCATCCCTACCACAATTATAATGAAACCTTTGCTCATGTGTGGAAATTTTTTCTAAATGTTCTAGCCACTGGAGAAGAGAGAGGTATGTCTCCTTTCTCTGTGCACTGCACTCCAATGTAGGATTCACCACCATCACATAATTAAAAGAGAACAGTGTTCCTCCAGACATGACAAATATGTTGGGACACTGCAGTATATGTTCCTGTAGTTCTTGGGAGTTTTTAAAATATTGAAATGACCTTTCTGTTGGCCTGGCCCATTTTCTGGCAATTCCCAGCATCCATTTTATTCTCATCCTCAAGCAGGTTTCTTTTTTTAACTATAAGACATATCAAAACCCAAATAAAGGCTCTTTTTTTTCTCCCTCTCTTTCTTTTTTAAAACTTTTACACTGCATCAGTGAAATTGCACTTCTGTACTATAGCACTAGAATGCTATAGTGGGATCATTTCTTCATTTCATATAGTGGGGTAATTTTTTTGATATGTTTACTGAGCTTAAAAAGAGATACATCAACCATAACAAAAAAAGGAAACAAGAAAAGAAAAGAAAAGAAAAGAAAAGAAATAAGCATTCCTTTACAAAGCCAAATGAACAAACAAACAAAAAGCTGAAAAGATAGAAGAGAAAAAAACGAACATAAAGTACCTAGGAACAAGTAATGAAGAGTAGTGATAATAAGAAAAAAGTCCAAGAGTTAGACAGTACTTGAGAAGGAGTAAAAAAGAAAAGTCTACATAGCGAAACACTAAAAAAGCATGTGAAAAGATACCCATTGAAAAGGGAAGACAAGAAAAAGGACATTGTGGTTACCTATCCTCTAATTCTACCCACCCTCTGACTTCCATATAGTGGGGTAATTTTTAAGCAGAGTCTGGATGGCCATCTGTTGAGAATGCTCTGATGTGTGTTCCTGCATGGCAGAGGGTTGGACTCCATGGCACCTGTGGTCTCTTCCAACTCTATGATTTCATAGGATCATTTCAGCCCATGACACCCCACTTTTAAATAAATTTGGAAGAGCTCTAATGCAGATCAAGAAATCGCTACAAAAAGTCTTCAGAAAGAAGGGATACAGAGGCAACAATAACAACCACCAGCAAATCTAGCAAAATCCAAAGGGCTATGACAAGAAGTCATGCTTCTTTAGACCAATCTGGGAGAATCTACAGAGATAATGTCACCACAAGGTATAATGTGTGTGCATATGTGCCTTCAAGTTGCCTGTCAACTTATGGCAACCCCATGAATTTCACAGTTTTCTTAGGCAAAGAATACTCAAGAGATAGCTTTGTCATTTCCTTCCTCTGAATTACAATTTATAGCATGCTTTCTATATGAATGAAGAACCAATTTCATCATTTCTTATATGTGAATGTTTATACACTACACACCATGTCCAATGAAAATAACCAGCTCCAGTTTACCCAGTAGCTATCACACCTTACTCCAGTTAGACAATAATTTTTGCTAGCTTTCTTTTTGTGGTGATGGAGCTAGAGAAAGGAGCAGTAACCAAATGACAAGAAGATAAAGTTGTCCAACAAGCAGGCCTTTATATTCTCATTATTAACTTTATGAACTGTTCTGACTACAAGTTAGGAGGATAAAACTACATGTGATGGTGTAAAGTTCCTAACATTAGGAAATACATGCAATAGTAAAAGGGAATCCAATTTAACTCAGTTTCTGTTTTTTGTCCATTTGAATCAAACCATCACAGATATGATTTTAGAATCAAATTATTGAATTTAAAGTCCTGTATCAGCAGTAGAAAGATCTCCTTCATATGTTACTACAGTAACACATAAGATGCATGCATGTGTACTAAATGGAAACACAGATTCTTCATACCTTATATCACTAACCTGGGAGAGAATAAAAAAGTCTGGAAATTTATCTTATTCATATGTCACCATACATAACTGCAACAGAATAGGAAAAAGTCATAACAAATCTACTCTTTACCAAAAATTCTTTTTTCTAATTATAAACTGTTCATGAGTATTCCCAAAGGAACACAGATTTATAAACTCAATTATCTTTTGCATTTCCATAAGCTAAATGAAAGAATATTCAATTCACTTGTGACTCCAACTGATCACTTGTTTATAAATGAAGACTACACAAATACATACTCATACTGACATCATCTCACACACACATGGGAAAACCAAGTACTACTGTGCCAATTTCTGTCTACAGATAAAATAGGAATTGTCCAAACAATGGATTTAAATTTCATTAAGGTAATTTCATTCTTAAGCCAATGAAATTCAGACTGGGGCAGCTCCTACTCCTACTTGAGGAATTCAGAACTATTAGGCACAACATTTGAGGAAGGCACAAGATCATGAGACAGGTGTAGCTTTACTCTTTGCATCAAAAAAGTTGTGGTAAACATTAATTGGAATGCACCCCTCCCTGATTCACAGCAGAATGTTGTCATAGAGGCTCTGCCATATCATCACCACTTGATTTGCAAAGAAGAGTTGCTGCTGCTGTATTATTAGGCATAGTTTTAGAAGGGGTACAGAGATGACCTTTCTGTTCCTCTTCTAACACAACTATTGGATTAGTCCTTGAGCGTCATATGATATCTTCATAAGACATATAATATGAATTTATACAGAACAACAAGAGCTGAGCAGGAAGCCCTCTTAATCTATGTCTTTACAGTTGGTAGAATGCTCTGCATTCAAGTGATTTGCAACATGAAGTCTGCTTTGCAATTTTTAAAAAAAAATGTAAATAGGCACAAGAGCTTGCTTGGCCCTACCTCCTCACAGATCACAAAAGGACTTAGAAAAGCAAACTGGATGCCATATGAATTAAACAAACAATCCATACTGATGCATGTCCCTGGAATATACCCATTTCTTTGCCACAGGCTACATGTGAGTAATAAAGGGCAAGTGAAGATAAACAGCTGCTGAATCAACAACTAATGAAGCAGAAGATAGCCCTTTTAGAATCTAAGCAGCATTATGACATACTGGTGCAAGAGCAACTTAAATGGGAAAGATGCCCTGTCTGTACAGTCAGACCTCCACATTTGCAGGTTAAACTTTCACAGATTTATTTGCGAGTTTCTCCAGTCCCTGTCCCCCCTCCAAAGTGCTTCTTTTCTGGGAGATCTTTTCCTCTCAGCAACTCCAATCAGCCTACATAGCTCTTTAAAAACCTGCTTGTGATCCTTCTCCTCCTCCAACGCCGCTGCTTGGTCAGCTAACGACAGGTCGCAGCCCAATTTCTTAGCACCAGAAACTCTTTCCCAACGTCCTCCACACACTCAAGGAAGGAGATGGATGAGAGAGGAAATATAGGTCCACCATGATGACCCACCCCCTTTCCTATCCTTTCCCTGATTTGGACCCTGGGTGCCCACTCTCCCCACCACACCTCAGCCTCACAGATACAAGCACATTTTGATATTTGTGGTTTTTCCACTTTTGAGGGGGTCCTGTGCTCCTAACGCTAGCATATGTGGAGGGATAATTGTATATACCTTTAAGTAAATGCTTCTCTGATCTGCCGAAACAAGACAGCTGAGGTTCAGTGGATTAGTTACTTTAATTTTAGAAGAACTCGATACAGAGTACAAATTGCACCCTTTGCTAGCTTTAACCATTCTCAAGAGAAATGAGGTGCTTACCTAATCCATTATTTTTTTAAAAAAGTAACATTTTCTATTCATTTTATAAGAAAGGTATACACTCACATAGTAATTCCCCATGAATCCCAACCCATGCAGCACCTCTATGCATGCCCTTTACTATACCTTAAGAAACAAATACAGTGAGTGAGAAAGCTCATCATGTATGGCTGTTTACAATGAGACCCACTGCTGCTGCTATCAAAGTGCAAATAGTGGGATGGCTAACAGAGCAGCAGACAGCTATAGTGGGTTCCTTATGCACAGGAATGCAGAGTCACTAGTTCCATCTGCCAGGAAACAGTACGACAATGTAAACACAATATTCTCTGTACTTTTGTTTATAAAGGAAGTATTTGCATTTTATTTACTAATCAAGAAGAAATTCTTCTACTGGCTCCACCTGTCTTATTTTAATTTTAAAATATTACATAGAGAACCTGGCTTTGATGGGAATCTCAACAGCTGATTTATCCTCTAGATTATTTCAGATGAAATATATATTTTACAGGAAAAAGTACATTAGCACATAATACTGGCAGGCCTACTGGACAGCTAATTCAATGACATTTTATATCATCTTCTCAGACAAAAATAACAGCTTGACCCTTTCTGATATTAAGTGTGTATGTGTTACTTTTTCTTTTTCACACAAAAAAGAAAGTGCTTCCACCCTGATCAAAATACATATTAACACAATTTCTTTAATTAGGCCAACTTAAAAGTTCACAAAATCCTGTGCAAAATTTTCTCCAGAACTCTTCATCAGGCAAGATGTTCAATGATTTAATTTGTGGTGTCATGCCCTGTGGAAACAGTTAGTCTCCTAACATGCCAGATGTCTTTCCAGTCAAGCTTAAATAAGTATAGGTGAAAAACATTACTTCGGGTTCCATCAAGATACCAAGAGGATACTAACAACTGGTTGCAAAGCAAGGTGTTCCTCAATATTATTTATATAGGCATCTGTTAAATATTGTAATGATAAACAGAAGACAAGGATCACCTAAGACAGTACAGTAGCCAATCATTTCTCTTAGAGCAAACAGAGAAAAAGCACCCTTAAGGATGCAATTTAATTGTCTTTTGGCATACATGATAACCTTTTAAAATTTTAAGTAAAAATCATCTATAAGACCCCCAATTACCATTACCTCTGCTGTAGTATCCTCTGTGGCAGTGGTTCTTAATCTGGGTCTGTGCACCCCCAGTGATCCACAATGTCCTCACAGGGGGTCCACGAAGCCTCTTTTTCCTACAACAGAGTGTCCACCTGGCAGAAACCAAGGCAAAAACAGACAGGCAGGCAGGGCCTGCCTGTTGCCTGTCATGTGGCTGTTCCATTATGGGGAGTAGGTGGGCTAGCAGCTGAGCGACAACAGAGCTGACAGCCAGCCACCTTGGAGGAGAGAAAGATGGGAGAAGCAAGGAGGGAGGGTGTTTAGTTGACATCAATGCTGAAGAGAGATGCCAGACCTTTTGTTTGTCAGCACTAATATCAGCATTGCATTCACTGAGGAAGCAACAAGATGTAATTCTACTACTTTCTCCTCTTAGGCATAAGAATACAAACAGACTGCTGCATGAACAAAGTATAGAATCTATACACGTGTTACTTAAACCAGATTCTAGCTGGTCTTTTTTGTTAAATTCACACTGTGTTCAACTGGAATGCACAGTCTACATTTAGATATCAACTTATATTCCAAGTTAGATGGAAAAATCTTCCACATGTTTCTGGAGCACAGGATTTGGTGGAAATTCCTTACATTAGTTTGTAGTGTCTTTGAGATGGTTGTTGAAAGAACTCTAGCGAAGATTCTGCACAGCTATTTGTGAAACAGAGAGAAAAACAATAAACACTATCCTCAATTTAAGACCATAAAGAAAGAATCATGATGAATTTTAACAGCAAATGTTAGTTATTCCTCTATCTCCAGTCTTTTCTAAATCTGCAGTATAATAACAATGTACAATTCAACCTTCCCCATGTCACTGAAAAGACAGGTAGGTACCATAACAGCTTTTTTAAAAAACAAACAAACAACCAGTTAAAATGATCAAACAAGAATAATACTGGGGAAAATCTGCCAATGTTTGAGAACTATTTAAAGCAAGAGCCCTGTATACTTTTATGTATATATAGAGGTTAACAGTTCTCAGTTGCTTTTGCAAATAATAGACAGGAGTAATGTGCCCAGAAAAGATAACAGATAATAAACACAGAACTACTCTCTAAGTATGTTTATTTGACAGAAGAGATAGCAATTTAATGTACTATATGGAACAAAGATAAATACCAGGGCTTGGCTAAGTGATGCATTATTTGTTCAAATGATCTCAAATTGCTGGGATGTGTTTTTCATGCAACAGCAAATATTATCAAGGTGACAATATGACTCAAGTATTCCAAGTCCCTATGAAAAACAAGCTCAAGTGGCAGAACGATGAAGGTGACAAAATTTTCAGTTTGCATAAAGGAGAACAGGTTCAGATTCCCACTCAGTCTCGCACAATTTACTATCTCTCAGCTTCACTTAACTAAGAGTTGTGGATTGAATAAAATAATTATTAATAATACAAATGAGTAAAATCTGACAAAAAATAGAATGCACAAAGATAATCAATCATGCAACTTCTGTAGGATTAAGTGTCCCTTCAGTGTCTTAAAAAAATAGTCTACATTTCATCTTTATAAGTTACACAAATAATGAAATGGATTATCATTAGCTCCAGAGCATACCACCATAAGTCTACAATTCTAAATGTAATTATGTGAAAATTCTAGTGAACTTCATGACACATTTGAGTAAACATATTTGGGATTGCACAGAGTTGCGAAAAGGCTCAGAATTCCTCAAATGCAAAAGATGCACAAGCCCCTTCTGGCCTGTTTGGTGCTTTGTCCTGGGTTTGAGAAAGTGAGGGCCTGCCAGCACCTTTCCCAGCCAGTGTGTACTGAGCACCCATGGACACCTCTGTAATGTCAAAGATTGTCTGCTTCCCTTTGCAACACTAATCATAACTGATTATGATCTGCCCCAATCCCTCTGATTCACCTATGCCTGAGAGCCAGAGTAAGCTCCCCTGACTCAAACCATTGCACCATATCAAATACTTTGGGCTTCCCCAAGTGTATTAATTTGGCCTGGTGAGATTCCAAGTTTACTGCAGCACAAATATAACATGGAGGATAATAAAAAGTGACAGTGGCAATATAAAACATCATGAGGAAGTTGCCCACAGCAGCTCAGGAAAAAAAAAGGAAACAGAAATACACTTCACAATCTAGGTTTCCCGCAAAGCTTGTTTGTCCTGTACAATAATGAAGTCCTCTCCTTCACATTGCAAGTATGTTCTGCTGCTTTAACGAGACTCATGCCCAGTGCTATAATGCGTTGTTTTTCTTTGGTGCACAACTTGGGAACTGCTACAGCTAATTACTATCAATGCCTTCTCTCCACCCTCCTGGAGCCTGTCTGATGCTCAGAGACAGAGGCGGGGGAGTTGATTCCAGCCCAGAGCATCAGCCTCCTGGCAAGTACTGTATTCATCAAAGCTAGTAATATACCCAAGATAATAATGCAGAGCCAGCAGCACACAGGGCGGGAGGAGGCTGGAACCTTTCTACAAGGATGTAACAGCAGCGAGCCCAATCTACTAGGTGCAGGGGAGGAAGAACTCCTTCTGTGGTGGTGGTACAAACACATTTCCGTTCTTCCTCCTTTGCACACCAACACATAACATACAGACACACAAAAGTTACCACCTGCCCTAAAGGCTGCCAAAACAGAACATTTCCTCACCACCATCACCACCATTACAACTAATCCCATCAAAAACAAGGCACAGTAATGGAATCTACTATTGTCTGGAGTGGCCACCTAAAATATGATCAAGGAATACCCATCATCAGGGCAGGCAAAGGTTTAAAAGGTGAACCTGTAAGAAGGGCAGCAGTTGATAACCTCTCCCTCCACGGCCAGACAGCGGAGGCAACAACAGTAGGCAACTGCACCAACACAACGGGGGGGGGGGGCAAAGTGAACCGGCAGGCGCCTACACGCACCCCACTAAAGCGAGGGCTGGGGCAGGGGATTCCCCCACGGAGCGGACCACCGGACAGGAGGAGGAGGAGGAAGACCTACATTCGCGTTTATGCGGAGCCGCTCTAGTAGAGCCAGGCGAGGACAGCGACTGGAAGATGTGGCGGAGGAGGCAGAGGGGAAAGGAGAAGGAAACGTGGCGGAGCAGCCGGCCCTGCCAGCGCCTCCTGAGCAGCAGCGAAGTGCCACCTCCGCCCCCCGCTTCTTTCTCCCTAGGCCCCGCAAGGCTACAGCGGCATTCCACTTCCTTCCCGTCCCGTACCTGCTCCTCCTGGCGCCCGCGCAGAACCGCAGCCTCCTCAGCCGGCCCCGGCCTTCTGCCAGCCCCGCTCTTATCCCTTTGACAGTGGCGGCGGCGGCGGCGGCGGCGGCGGCCGAGTCCTCCGGCGGCTGCCCATGTCAGAGAGGGATCCTGCCCGTCTCTCACAGCCCTCCCCGCCCTCTCTTCGAGTCGCCAAGGAAACCCAAGAGCCCGCCCACTCTCTCCCCCTCCCCTCCTCTCCCTCTCCAGCGGTTGCAGTCGAAGCCGACACCGAGCCCCAATCGCTTAGGCCGCGCAGGCTCACTTCCTGCACCGGCCCGCTCTTGCGTCACGTGCGCCCGAAGGACCAATGGGCGATGGCAAGATCCGAAGCTTGGCCCAGGAGCAGGGAAGCCTTTTACTTGTGGCCGCGGTAGCGTGGGAGGGCGGCGCGCGTTCTTGTGGGGCCTGTTGGCCGTGCTCATTATTTTTGTCACTAAGTTCCGCACTCTTCTTCTTGCCCGAATGTTAGTCTTTCGCAGCCTCAGTCCCTGTCTTCTGATGTTCTTCATCCCCACTTGGAGTGATGAGAGCCATTTCCGCACTAGGCAGTTATAGTGCTATTATTCCACTTTCACCATCCTATGGAATCCAGGGGTTTGCAGTTTAGGGAGGGGCCTCCATAGGATGTCGAAAGTGGAATAATAGCACTATAACTGCCTAGTGCGGAAATGGCTGAGGATTCTATTCTACGAAAATTTATTATAATGATCAAGTATAGATAATAACGTTCAAGTATGCAGCGGTGTTAATCTGTTTCATCATAAAGAGGTACAGAAGAATACTGCAGTACTTTTCAGACTTTTCTTTTAAAATTACGAGCAGGAAGCTTTTGTGGACTCCAGACTACTTCATCAGGTGGTTGTTAGTTTTAAAAGTGCCACAAGCCTTCGTTAGTTTTGCTGCATTGACTTCCAAGGCTATCTTTTTGGAAATGGACTGTTCCACCAATAGTTGCCTTCAGTAAGCACCTTATAAGTTTACCAAGTAGTATGTTTACTTGGACTAAATCTTGGAAGACTTTTCAACTTTTGCCTTCATCTCTTTTTTTGCATCCCCCCAAACATGCACTACAAACTGTTGTGAAAGTTATACATAGACATCTATGCAGAGTCAAGCCACAAGTTAAAACTCTGTGTATGCATATGCTCAAGGAGAATGTGTGTAAAATCGTTGAAAATTTCTGTGGAAAATTTGTAGAAAACGAGAAATAACCAAGACAAGCCATCTCAAGAATATTCTGAATCCATGGTAGAGAATTTAAGTGTTTACGTAATTTCCCATTTAGCACTTGCCTTTTTATGGTACAAACACAGGAAATATAGAAAATCATTATTAAAAGCCCTTTAAAAAATACACAGTAATCAGTTCCCCAAAGCATGTTGAAATGAAAAAAAGTCTTTGCAGTCTGACAAAAGGAAAGCAGGGAGGGGTGTGTCTCTTTTAAGAAAGGAGTTCCAGCTCCTAGGAGCAATCATCAAAAAGGCCTCTCATCACCACCAGATCTGCCTGTGAGGTTGCTGGGAAGGAGAAAAGGACCTCTCCCAAAGATCTCAGGGCCTAGACAGACTCATATAGGGAATGCAGTTATTCAGGTAGCGTACATCCAAGCTGCATAGGACGTTATAGTGAGCATAACTAGCATTTTGAGTTGTGCCCAGAAACAGACAAGTAGCCCGTGGAGCTGCTGTAGCATGGGAGTCTGTGGTGCTTGTAACTAGCCCCAGCCAAGAGTCTGGCAGACTCCGCCGGATTCATACTTCAGAGAGACCACACCTCCACCCAGTGCAGGCTGAATCCCTGTTCTCTGTCTTTCAACTAACTAGGAATACCATGGTCTTGCTTGGATTAAGGTCCAGTTTATCTGTCCTTCAGTCAGTTTCTGATACCAGACACTGTCAAAGAACAAAAAACAATTATTTCCTGTATTTAGGTGCAAAGAAGAAACAGAGCTGGATGTCATCAGCATAGTGACCTTTTTAAAAGTGTTATACAATGGTTCTCATCTCTTCAAGCTTCCTGTCAGGTGTCCATACTTTCTGAAAAGCATCCATGATCACTAGATAAGCAGGAATCAGTGTTACATCTGCTATGCCTGTATTAACTGTAGCATCCAAATCAGAATAATTCTAAATGATTGTATGTGCAAAGTGTTATGCAGTTCACAGCAGGCTGCTAAACTGATTTAATTCTGTTCTTGGCAGCCAGTTTATACTTTGCCCACTGACTCCCTTTCTTCACAGCTGCCAGCTCCCTATAAAAGAAGGGGGCTAGCTTGGTTCCACTGTGAAAGGGAAAAAACTCAGGAGTGATTGTGCCCATTATTCTGGCTATTAGATCAACCAAAGATACAGAAAACAAGAAAGTTCTCAAGTCCTCATCCAAATGCATCAGTCTCTTGGCCAAATTATCTTAAATGTCCTCCACTCCTGCAGGGGCTCCAAGTTCCAGCAAGTCCAGATTCTTGCCACTTAGTAATCTGCACATGACAATGGAAATCTAGAAAACTTCTCCATTCCAAGATCACCGCTACCCCATCCAGCAGAAAAAATAAGGTCCAGTATGTCCAGAAGGCTGATGTGTGTTTTCACGGAAGAAATGAAGTCCTGAGCCACTCCTGACAGGGCAATCTCAACACAGAAGTTGAAGTCCTGCAGCACCACAAGCCGAAGGGAGTTCTCACATCATCTAGCAATCTCAGGAGATGAGACTACTGAGGAGCAGGATGGGCCATGCACCAACAAAATCCCTATTTATGCGACAGCCACTCATCTTCATATATGTACATTCAAATACACCATTGCACACACATTCCCCAGTACACTGCAAGACAGGACATACTCTGCAGTTCTGCTGTATCTTATCCATAATCCTCATCTCCTACTTCCCAAAGAATCTTGGTGAGCAAAGCTAAGAAAGACTAAAAACACCAGCTTCACTCAGCCAGATGTCTGTGTCATAAGCCAGACCAGCAGGTTCAGTCCAAAATCAAATCCTGGATAGCTGCTGTTTTCCCCATTCTCTGCCTTGGCACTCAGCAGCAGCATTTTCAACCCAAGAGGGTTGTTGTAAAAGGTGACCAAGCTATTTGAATCAGGGGACAAATGGAGAGAAACCATCACTATTGTACTACGATTTAAATGAGTTTACAATGTGGATTTGCATGCTCTTCAAATATTTATTTTTTAATCGAAGTTAGCAAATAAGTTTTTAATTTGTTTTTGCTATGACATATCAGGAATGTAGAAGGATTTGTTAAATATGAAGTGGCAGTATGGAGGGAGCAGGAGCAAGAAAAATTATGTGTTTTGCATCTCAAGTAATATATAAGTTGCTTGTGTGATTCAGTGGTGGAGCTTGGAGTGTGTGTGTGGGGTGGGGCTATGGTGTGGGGGCATGGCTTTGGTGCGTGGGGGCATGGCCAGAGCATGCAGGGGTGTGGCCAGGGCATGAAGGGGTGTGGCTATGGGCCAGGATGCCCCAAAAACATTGCCACCCCGGGGCAAATTGCCCCCCTGCCCCCACATCCCTGTGCGACTGATATGATTTGCATCTCATTTAATACACATGGCTGTCTGAAGGCTGCAAGACCATTAGTGCAGCATCTAATATTACATAGTTGCGTCAGTGACTGATATAGCTGTCTAACCTCCTACAAGTCTATATAGGTCTATTCAGATTTTTTTTTCACTAGAGCTTACTTCCACCTAAGTGTTATATACACTTAGCTGGAAGTAAGTTCCATTTAACTCAATAGCAACTATTTCTGAGTAGATATGCATAAAGGATTGCCCTCCAAGTGGCCTGAGGAATACAATCTTTAATTAGTGTGATGGAATTTATCTGGATGAAATATATTTTTCAGTTACCCTAGATTAGTTGTTCCTAAGCATGTCAGACTAAGTAATATATGGAGTACACTGTCATCATTGTCATATTCATCGTATTTATTTCTTCCCTGTCCTTTCCCCAGTTTTTTCTGTATGTTGATGTAACACTAAACAATTTGCTACATTGACTTTTTTGGTATTTGGTGTTATCTAACGCATTCAGCAACATACTAACAAACAAGTCATTTGGTGTTACACCATGTAGGGATAATTGAAAATGTCTTTTGAAATTGAAGGAGCCTCCTTCCAAGGCATGTGATCATAACAGATTTCAAATGAGAGATCACTTGGGCACAGGCAATGATTTAAGTCTTATGACACTGCTCTAATCACAATCTGACCTCCACCTTTTCCAAGAAGCTAGACTACACTTTTTGCCTGGCCATAGGAAACTTAGAGCTCCAAATATTGTATCAAAGATAATCTACAAATCTATCTATTAGCATACCAATGATCAAATCAGAAATTTTGGCTTCTCTCTCTCTGCTAGTGCCTAGTCATGAGGATATAGAGTTGTAAGGTCTTGTAGGTTGCTTAATCTAAACTTTCACTCCAAATGGGGCATCTAGAGCTGTTCTTTCTTATATTATTATATTTCATTCTAATCTGGAGTACTGTGTTCAGTTCTGGGTGCCTCATTTTAAGAAAGGTATAGACAAATTGGAGGGGGTTCAAAGAAGACAACAAGGATGATAAAAATATGGAAATCAAAACATATGGGAAAAGGTTGAAGGAGCTGAGCGTGTTCAGTTTGGTGAAAAGAAGACTGAAGATGACATGATTGTACACTGTAAGTACCTCAAGCACTGTCACAAAGAGAATAGCGATAGCAGTTACATTTCTATACCGCTTATCAGTGCAAAACACTCCCTACGCAGTTTACAATGTGTTTAGCTAATTGCCCCCAACAAGCTGGGTGCTTATTTTACTGACTATGGAATGACGGAAGGCTGAGTCAACTTGGAACCCTGCAGGATCGAACTCACAATGCTGTGGCTGCAGTACCGGCATTTAATCACTGCACCACCAGGGCTCTTCAAGGGGGCAGGCCTACTTTTTGCTGCTCCAGAGGGTAGGAACAGGTCTAATGGTTTGAAGTTATAGGACAGTAGATTTTGATTGAATTCTTAACAGTTCAACAAGGAAACCAATTGGCTAGAAACATTTCCTTCTCTGGTTGTCTTCAAAAAGAGGCTGGACAGCTACTTGCTGAGGAGGCTTTAGCTAGAGATCTTGTCAGACTTGATGGCCCATGAGGCCCCTTCCAACTCCATGATTCCATGATGCTGTCACTATTGTGTGCTGTCAAGCTGGCTTCATAGGATCATGCTGATCCTATGAATAAGAAACCTCCAAGTGATTGTGTAATAAACAGCTCTGCTCAGGTCTTGCAAAGTCAGGTTCATGGCTCGCTTTCTTTAGAAAATTCATCTGTAATTTCTCCTTTCCTACTTCCTTCCACTTTACCAAGCATCATCTTTTTTTCCAGTAAATGGTGCTGTCTCATGCTGTGTCCAAAGTACAACAGCCTCAGTTTAATTATTTTGGCTACTAGTGAGAGTTCATGTTTGATTTTCTCCCAGACTCATTTATTTGCTTTTATGGATACTATGGATCACCATAAGAACTTTCTTTCAGCACAACCTTTCAAAGAGATTGATTTCTTCCTGTCAGTTTTCTTATTTATTTATTATTCTTAATTGTCCAGCTTTCACAACCATACATAGAAATTGCAGATACTGTGTCATGGATTATGATGAGATCAAAACCTGGTAATTTTCATATACCTTGCAGTTCTATCAATTGAGTGAAAACATTCCTTGGAATCAATTTTTTTTACTTAAAAAGCAAAATAAAAATATATGACATAAATAACTAAAATAGATAAAAATAAATAACTAAAAATATCAAATTGAAACGTAAACTGAATAAATTACTGATCATGCAATGTGCATAATAAAAGGGAAAATGGATGATAAATCTATACAATTCTCATTGGGTGAGAATAAATGGAACCTGTGAATTCCTTGAAAATCAATATAGTCATGCAAAGAATACCATTTATACTATTCAATTCAGTGTTTAAAAATGTGTTGATTTCTTCATCCTGCAGAATTTAGATAAAGCACTCTTTAAACTGATAGAGACGGTCTTATGAAGGTCAAATGGCGCAAACCAGAGCCGTTATAATCAATGTGAGTTTTGCCTTTGACTTCAGTGGGAAGTGGACTGCAAACAAAAGCTCAATACATAGAATTTGCTACAGATAAGGTAACAAACAAATAACATTGGGCAGATGTGCATCATTTTATGAAACTGCAAGTAGAGAAGAGAGATTGGAGTCCTGTTTTAAGATACATAACAGATAGAATTAACAATTGGGACTTGGCAATGTCATTTTTTACAACCCTATATAGATTAACCCTATTTAGAGGGGAGACTGGCAGATTTCTCGAAATAGCTGGGTAATAAGTGTACCTAGTAGTGTTGCAATCTCAAGTAGCTTTATTAGGGAACAAATCACTTTAAATTTGATGGAACTTGTGAATAAATGTGCACAGGATCATGCTTTGTCCCTGCTCAGCCACTGAACATATTAGATAAACATACTAACTGGGGTCCCTTTCACATTATCCAGTTATAGCACTAGGATTCCATTTGAATTTCCATGGTTACATCCTATGGTTTATAATTGGGTGAGGCAATTATTGCTCACTGGTTGAAAATTCTAAATACCCACCCTAAACTGTAAAACCTAGGATGCTGTAGGATGAAGCCAGTGTAGTTAAAGAGAAAACATCATGTTCTGCAGCTAGATCTCAGTTAACATGTGCTGCTGGGCATCACTTCTTTAACAGAAAATTTGGCTCAGGAGCCAGGAATAACATGGAAAGAGCAGGGATACGTTGCGACACTACAAAAAAAAAGCAGCGCAAAATGTTTCAACAAACCTTTTATTCAAAATTCACAAGATACACATGTGAAATGAAACAACTAGGTGAAGTAAGACTCACACAAGAAAAAAACATTTTGAACCTTCCAGAGGCCACCCGAAAGGTTCTTCCAAAATACACGCAAGGATGATAAACATAACATTTGCACTGTTTGGCAGCACAATCCTATGCATGTCTTCTCAGAAGTAAAAGGTAGTGCCAGTATGTCCAGTGGCATATAAGTGTACTTAGGCTGAACAAACTGAAATAGTTTCTTTATTAAACTGCCTTTTAAATCTGTCCTAACACATGTAGACACTTGCTGATATAAACTGCAGATTAAAAGCACTGTAGGAAAGTGTAAAGCTGGGAAGGGCAAGTTGTACATGTTTGCAATAACATAAAATGCAAATTGCTTTGACCAAGGTCAAAAGGAATGACTACTCATTTGTAAATTTACACAACCAAAATAGGTGAGATGTGAGATTTTTGAAACTTAATCTTCTTTCTCCACTATATTACGGTGCAGCTCTAACTCAGACATGTGCTGATAGGGAGAAGCTTGAGCCTGGCTGAATTGCCCTTATACTGTTGGCTGGTTGTAGAGAGATTTTCTGGCATCACGCTTCTGCTGGCACACCTACTCTGCTGGCTTATATCAGTCCACAGAAAAGCCAAAACAAGGGGCTGGAGAAGGAGCAGAAGGAGGGAGATTATAAACCTGAGGCAGTCACTTGTTTTGTTGGTCTTTTATTTGAAAAGCACCGCGTACAATGATGCTATGTAGATTGATGATGATGACAACGATGATGATGACGACGATGAAAATGGAGGAGGAGGAGGAACTGAGTTATTCCAGATCAAAGCTTCCCATTGTTCAGGGACAGAGCCACCATGCCAGCACAAATCTGAGTGAAGGCCGGGGACATCAAAAGTTAAATGGGAACTTAGATTCCACACAGCCCCAGGCATCTTTTTTTATTATTATTATGATTATGATTAAAGTACTGATTAATTGATTGCCTCTTTTCCCTCAGTCTGGGATTCAAGCTGGCTTACAAAAGTTAAACAGATGAAGCTAAAAGTTCACATAAAACATAAGTTAAACTATCAATAGAACTGAAAGAAGTTAAAAGGATGACTATTAAAAAGAAAAACAGATATAGACAATACAGTACATTACAAAAGCCCTTTCCCCCTGAGCAATCAGTCCCCAAAGACCTGCTAAAACAAAAGGTCTTCACTGGCCTATGGAAGGACAGCTAGGATGGCACTAGTTTAACCTCTCTAGAGCCATTTCTGCACTAGACTGTTATAGCGCTATTATTCCACTTTCAACATCCTATGGAATCCTGGGGTTTGCAGTTTCTGGCCCCTCCCGAAACTGCAAACCCCAGGATTCCATAGGATGTTGAAAGTGGAATAATAGCACTATAACAGTCTAGTGCAGAAATGGCCTAGGAAGGGAGTCCAGGAGCTTGGGAGCAGCTATTGAGAAGGACCTCTCCCATGTTCCTCCCACGTCACCCGTGAGAGTGGTGGAACAAAGAGAAGGGCCTTCCCAGAAGATCTTAGAACACCGGAGGGTCAGGAGTTTGTTGGCTGGGATTGTACTCCTAGTTCTGTAAGTGTGCTAGAAGGAAAGAGGTGATAATAGTAAAAGTCCAGAATCTGGAATCGTTACTGCAGGAGCTCCTAGAATCCTCCAGCCCAGTGGTTCTCAACCTGTGGGCCCCCAGATGTTCGTGGACTTCAGCTCCCAGAAGCCCTGAGCATTGACCATAGTGGCTGGGGCTTCTGGGAGCTGAAGTCCATGAACATCTGGGGACCCACAGGTTGAGAAGCACTGCTCCAGCCACTGCTTATGCTGGTTGGGGGATTCTGGGAATTGTTATCATGAAAGCAATTTTTCCAAGCATTGAAAAGGATTCACATTGTTCCAGAAATAAGCAAAGATATTTTTGACTTTTTTTTTTCTTTAGAGCCAAACATATGTGAGCTGGGGTAGCCCACCTATTATTGTTAATAAACTTTCCTTCCCTCATCACCACAGGTTCAGTCCAAATAACCGTGCCCACCGTGGCAACTGCTTTTAAGCAAAGAGAAGGTTGAGAGGTCAAATTATGTACGTCCACCATTAAATATAGTTTGGTTTTGATATTCTTATTGGTACACAAAGACTCACAATACTATTTAATCATAACAGGGCCTATTCAAACATTTCCAGGTATAATAAAACTTAAGTACTAGTAGAGAAGAATTCTATGTATATTACTCAGAAATAAACTTTGCATAAGTGTATGTAACAATATTTACACAGTTGAAAAATGACTACCAATAGCAGTGTACAATTTGCAATGAGGATATAAGCAGAGACATAAGGAGGATATTTAAAACAAAAGCTGTTAAAAATGCAATTTTATTAAACAGGATTTCCCGCCGTGAAGATACTGTTGGACTATAGTTCCCATTGGTAGCCAGCACAGCCAGTAATGAGGGGGAGGATGGGAGCTACAAGCCAAACACATTGGGAAGATCACAAATTTTTCACATTTGATATATAGGATTGCATGTTGAATTGCCTTTGGTCCAACCATTCTACCTGTATCTTTGTCTGCTTTCCATCAGCTTTCTTCCTCATAGTCAATTTTACGTTGTAACTTCCTTATGAGAATGGATCTATTTGTAATTTATGATAAGTGTGATGAACCATGTACACTAATGGAATGATAAGAAAAATCTAAGTAACTGTGTATAAACTTAAATATTTTAAATTTGTTACTGTTTTATGTAGTTTCTTAATCTGATCCAACAACAGGTCAGTAACTTTTAGCATAACCTTGTCTTCTTCTATCTTAAGAACTTACATTTTCCATATGTGCAAGAATAGCCTAACTACCTAACCTATCTTTTATGACTCAGGAAGGCTACTCATCATCTTTAGATAATTTGTGACGTTGCCATGATAAGCAATCTTGTTTGCTTTTCAGTGGGAACAAGCCCGTGCCTTTTAGACAAATTCCAGTTTCAGGAATTGTTGGCCTTTATGACTCAGCTGTTTCAGCAAGGATTCAGATGGATAAGGGTTAAGAGCCCTAGATGCTGGGCAGTTGACCCCATCATTAACTCATCAGCCTCAATAGGCCTGGTATCCAGTCCACCTGAAGAAATCTCAGATTTCCAAGATCCTTTGGTACCATGTCCCAAACCCCTTTATTTCTAAAATAGGGAAACACCTGCATTTAACCCCATCTTTCTCCTTTTCCTTTCTCTCAAATTTCTTTCTACATCTCTTTATTCTTCCCCTCATCCTGCCCAGCTATTTTATGTTTCAGGTTTGCCAAAAGGCATCCAAGTAATTGACACTACCTTCCCGGTCCCTAACATCCTCCTCATTTCTTTATTTGTCATCAGTAATTTCCCTGTCTGTCTGACTTCTCTATTATTTTCTTAGTTTGGCACTTAGTATAAACAGCTATTGGTGAGCAGCTCAAAGCTGAAATGTGTTGGACCAATTCTCCCATTCTATAGGAAAGTCATACGTAGATAAATTTCTTATATTAAACCCCCTCTTTCTTTATATGGGCTGTATTCAATTGCTAATTCCCCTCAGGATAAGTATGGAAGTATATTTTCCTCCTGGCATGTCTTGACTGTAGCTCAGCATCCAAGATACTTATCATGTGTTGATCATGTGCGTTAATTCATTTACAGATACAGAAGTGGTCATAAACATGTGGCAACAGTCGCTTTTTTTTCCTTTTTCTTAATTATATAATGTTATAGCTGAGTATTAAATTTGGTTCAGATATGCTTCAGAGTTCAGGGTAGGTTAAAATAGGGTTTGAGGTTTTCAGTATATTTTAGTATCTCTTAAACTGTTTTATTATATATTTTTATTAATTAATTTAGTAGCAAATATCTGAATGCCAAGCCAGCATGGTGTAGCTGAGCAACCATACTGTGTAGTGATTTTAGTGTTGCAGTGTGTGTGTATATGCCTTCACATACCTGTTGACTTATGGAAACCCTATGAATTTCATAGGATTTTCTTTGGCAAGGAAAACTCAGAGGTGGTTTTGCAGTTGCTTCCTCTGAAATATAGTCTACAGCACTCTGAAATATAGTCTATTTGGTGGTCTCCCATCCAAATACTAACCAGAGCTGACCCAGCTTAGTTTCCAAGATCAGAGGAGATCTGGTACCTTTAGCAAATTTAGTATTTGGAATATTTAGGTGCACATCCTCATTCAACAACAGAAACCCACTTGGCAATCCTAAATCATATTCTTTCAGCCTAAAGGAAACATCTTCTGGCAAACATCCTCTGAATAAATCTTGCCAAGATAAATCTGTGATAAGTTAAAATCAACTTGAAGGCACATAACAATAACAAATCAACATTGCTTTCAGGAGTTAAAGTTCTTGCAACAGGGGTGGGCAAGTGTGGAAGGGAAGGAGTTCTTAGAGGGCTGCATTCCCTGTTGCATCCGGGGGAGGGGGGCAGCCCCTGCCAAATGCTTTCAGGCTTTCCAATGAAGTACAGTATAATGAAGGAAAAATGGCATTCTGCATCAGAAAACTGTGCCTTTTTGAAAGACATGCTACAACTCACCATCCCCTTAGGGAGGTACTGTAAACTGGTATGTTCTAAACTGTCTATGGAACCTGTATTGCCTTGAGAATTTCAGCAATAATTGTGTGTGGCCACTGGAGATGCTGAAAGCATGTTGTGGATAATGAACATGGCCCCATATTAAAAACATTAATATTAAAAATATTAAACATATTAAACATAGCAGTTAGGACCTATTATATTTCATTGTAATGTTTCATTCCAAGCACCAAAAAGGAAGATGCACAGAAGAACTATTATTTTGCAGAGATACCCACTGCTTGGGAGAGCTGAGAAAAACTGGGTTGTTGGTTTGTCAATGAATACTCCATTTGTTTGCATTTCAGTTCCTTCTGAGTGGGCAAAAGCAAGCCAAGGTTCATGCTCATAGCACATAGTGAACTTTACAGGTAAAACTTACTGAGCTTTTTAGCATTATCTCATCAAGAACAGTGACATTACAAATGGTTGTTCTCATAGATATTCTCTTTAAATGCTTCAGTACTATAGGAACCACTTAAAAGACATAAGAGAGTTATTCCTTAGGGCTTGCTTTTGTAAAGTTTCTTTCTCTTTTGCTGGTCTATTGATTTTGTGTGTGTGTGTGCTTTTATAAAGCCAAATAAGTGCTACCCACAGGAAGGAAAAAAAGTAGACTCTTAATTTTTAATGCAACTATCCAGGAAACATCTATGAATGTCTCTGAATTCTGTGCATTTTCTTTTGTTACTGTTGTGCCTATTAGGGGCTAACTAGGACATAAGAGCACAAGCAATGCCCTGTGAAATCAGAATAAAGTCCTGCCTAGTTTAAAACCTTATTTCCTACAGAAGCCAGCTAGATGCCAGTTGGGAAACCAACAAGAAAGATGCTGGGGTAACCTCCCATTGTTTCCCAACAACTGGTATTGAGGAGCATGCTGCCTCTCTCTTGGAGGTACCATATAGCCATTATGACTACTAGCCATTGGTAGCCTTATCTTTCATTAATCCATAGAAATCACTTTTAAAGCTATTTAAGTTAATTGTTATTACAGTTGCCGTCCCACTTTTGAAAATAACGTTTGGCTTTCTTCAACCACCCCTCTCCACGTGTCTGCGAGGCCACCGGACAAGCTCGCAAGACAAGCACAGCCAATAATTGCTGTAATATTCCACACAATACAGGCTGTCCCAACGCTTCAGGAGACCTCAAGGGCAAGTGCGCAGTTATGTATGCACGCAACTCACAAAAGAACTCCCTGCCCCAAGCAGGCAGCTTGATTAGAAGTGTCCTCACCTGTCAAGCACTCTACTTTTGCATACTGTCCATTCCATTGTCAATTCGGACTTAATTCAATCATGCTAAATTTTGACCTTTTTGAGGCTTTGTCTCTAGCTCAAAACTCATTGTTTTTCCCAAAAGCGGAATGGTCTGTGGTCACATTTCTCCCTATAAAAACCCCTGACTTGGTGAGCTTCTTTGGATCGCTCCCGATTTCCATCCCGTCCTGCTGCCACTTGGTTTGGCGAGCCTTCCCCTCAGTCCCACATACTGAGACTACGCACCCTCAAACTCTTGCAGTGATCTACCTGGGCTTCAGGACAGGTGTAGTATCACCCAAATCTATAATCCCTCTTAAAATTCCCTCTGTCCCACTCAAACCTTTATTTTTCTATAGTTCTCAGTGTGATTGCGTTGCATACACTGTTTGTTTGTATTTTAATAAAGATCACAATTATTCTTATAACCTGGTGTGCTTCTTGGCTTGACCTGACCCCGTAGACATTGGGTAAAAGATTCCGCTACGTTGCCCTGCCTCTCGTACTGCTAGCTTGTGCTCTTGGCTAATTTCCTCCAACTTGTATAATTGAGAGCGCATTTAGGTGTCCCTCTCGGGACCCCTAGAAAACAAGATAACATAACGTCCATTGCCATATCTTGTGGTAGCAAATTCCAAGGTTTAACTAGGTGTAGTGTGTGTCTGGCCCAATTCTTGTGCTATTTGGTTTCATTGGATGATCTCAGAGTCTTAGTATTATGACAGAAGGAGAAACCTTTCTGTTTAATAATTTCCTCCATGCCATGGTGGGCCCTTTCACTGCATAAAGGTAGCACAGGAACCAAGAAACAAGAGATTTGAGTCAAAATTCTTGGGCCCTTTCATACAACACATTTATAGTGCTATGACTCTACTCTCATGGAATCCTGGGATCTGCAGTTTAGGGAGGAAGGTATGTAGAATTCTCAGCAAAAAGAGCTCTAGTGCCTAACCAAATTAGAAACCCCAGGATCTGACAGAGTGTAGCCATGGCAGTTCAAATGGAATCATAGCACTGAAACTGGGTATTGTGAAAGTGTTCCAGGAATAATTTTATAGCCTACTATGATGTCTCCCATGCACCCACTTTGTTTGTGTTTTTTTTCTGAACTAAAAAGCTCTAGAGTTTGTAACTTCTCTTCACAGAAAAAGTACTTCAGGATGCTGATTATTTTATCTGCCATCTTTTGCCCTTTTTTCCAGTTCCGTGATATGCTTCCTGAAATATGGCAGCTAAAACTGGATATAGGTATCACAACAGTGTTTAAGCGTTGCTAATATCTTGGCTCCCTCTCTTAGAATCTCTGTACTGAAGCTTCTTTGCCTGGTTGTCCTTCATACTTCTTGATATAGATCATTTAACAGCAATGCTCTCTTTCAGCAAAGCATGCTGCAGTGGTGGAATACTTATTGGAAGATCAGAACCTGCATATTACTAGGCTAATGGCCAACTTTCTGGTGGAGGCAACAAACTTATGGTCTAAATTTTAAAATGTCAAAGTTTTATTGTAAATGTATATGTTGTAGTATGCCTAATAAAGGTTATGAGGTGTGCATGCTGCAGTGAAATATGTGTGGCAATTAAGACCATATTTTTTGGTCAATAATATCTGGCTTCTTTTCAGTTTCATATAGGCACTTAACTTACAAAGCAATTTACAGCACTGCTGGAGGATGATGGAGGAACATAACTGAAGTTACATCTGACCAGTGGCAGAACTTGGAGTGGGAGGAGTGGGGGGTGGGAGGAGGCGGGGCTACGATGTAAGGGGCAGGGCCACTGTGTGTGGGGGCAGGGCTGCGGTGTGTGGGGGCATGGCCGGGGTATGTGGGGACATGGCCAAGATGTGTGGGGATGTGGCTACGGGCCAGGACACCCCAAAAACATTGCCGCTTGGGGCAAAGCACCCCCCCATCCTTACGCGACTGCATCTGACAATGCCAGACCCCAAAAACATACCATTGCGGCCTTGTAGCACCCTGACTGAAGTATTTCCCAGGTGCTGGGGATTGGGGCCCTGTGGAATGACATCCACAGCCCTCCTCCAGTCATGTAGTATGTCAAGAACAGGCAACTGGAGAGACTCCTTGGGATCTTGCTGCAACTGCTTGTCTCAAGAGACCTTCAACTGGGAGAGCAGTGCAAATGTTATTTCCCAGTGCCCCATCTCCAGTGCCTCAGGAACACTGCCAGGCTGCATAGACAGTTTTTTTGGAGTACTGTTCAGTACTGCTGAACAGGATTGCAGTGCAGCCAGCTAAAACTGACAATGTAGATAGTTAGAAGGATGACATATTACACTCTTCTCAACCTCAAGGGGCGTTGGACTACAAGAGGTGCAGAGATTATTGGAGTGTCAATCCAATCTAGTTCTGAGCAGTCAGTCTTCTCTTTTATGTGTTTATAGATAAGTGTAAACAATTTTTAAATAATATTTTATTAATTTTAAAACAAAACAAAATTATGTAAAACAAAAAAAATAGTCAAATGAAAGGAATGAGATATTATGGCGTTGTCCAATCATAACAATAACAAAATATGATAAAAATCTTAACAGTAGGTATGAAAATAAATTGACTTTTAGCCAAAAATCAGTCCATAACCTATAACATTTATCATCTTCATTACGGTGATGTGTCATACCTTATCAGTATTTTCTTTACCTTTTTCTGTCCCTAATCCTCCCCCCACCCCATTTTCTGAACCTCAGGAAGAAAGTGCCAACTTATCTATACCTTGCCTTCTAACAAAAGAAAAAAGAAAAGAAGATTGTTATAACATTTATGTCATTCATTTTATATTCAGTCATCTTCTTCTAGTGTCAGAGTTGAATTTAACCTTATTAATTTAGGTTTTCCCTTAAAAATCTCCTATACTAGTATCAAATATTCAAATATCATTGTTGGTTCATGTGTCACCTAACCTTTATCAATTCTATTTTATTGGCATATGGGGAAAAAAAGTACAATAAAAGAATAGAAGAAAAGAAGAAAAGAGTTTTGTTTATAACAGGTTTCCATTTTCCTTACCTACCCAACTTATAATAGCTTTCTTACCCCAATATGATTCCCATAATGGGAATACCATACTCTAATCTTCAATGAAATTTGTCTTTGTCTTATCTTTTAATGAATTCATAATTATGTCAGCTTCCACTATGTCATACAATTTTAAAAGCCAGTCCTCTGTCCTGGGAATTTATTTTTGTTTCCACACTTGAACAAAATATATTCTGGCATCATATAGAGGAATATTTTTTTTTGAGACTTATTTAACTGTGATAGACAATCCATTATGTTAAGTAGGTAGAGTTCTGGTAACAACCGAAATTTTATCTTCATTGTTTCTTGTATTTTGTTGTGTAAAATTTTCCAGAACTTCTTTGCTTCTCTACAGCACCACCACATATGAAAAAATGTGCCCTTTTGATCTCATTTCCAACAGGTGTCTTTTCAATTACCTGCAATCTGAGAGATCTGGGATGATGTTAAATAACACCTGTGGAACATTTTAATTTAGTTTTCTCTTAAACTAGCTGTTTTTATCAAGCTCCATATGGTATTCCATGACTTTTCCCATTGTTCTAACAGGATTTTATGGCTGAAATTCTGGGCCCATTTTATCATAGTCTGTTTAACCACTTCTTGTTCAGTTTGTAGATTCAGTAGGATTTTATATATTTTACTAATCCTATGTTCTGATTCCTTCTCCTCTGTCTTGAAATCTTCTATTTTTTTTTAATCTATCCTATATCTCTCAGCTAGTTGAATTTGTAGAAGCCAATGAGTTGTTAAACCCTGGGTCTTAAGTTCTTGTGATTTGAAATAAGTAATATTTCCTTGGACCTTCAATATATCTTTATACGTAATCTATTTATTTATTATAGGGATCTCTCTTTTATAGAAGGTAAATTTTCTATAGTGGTTGGCTTTAATGATTTAGATGGGGATCCCAATATGGTCATGTCTTGTCCTCGGTGCTTGCAGGAGGCATTCCGGAGACAAAAAGGATTCCACCAAGGAAAAGGCCATGGAGATGCAGCGTCCCCCACCCACGGCTCTAAAATGGCTATGGCTGGAGTTTGCTCACTTGTCAGGGCATTCTCATGTTTTTCTCTGTTCCACCAGCCTGGTGACAAAGGCTCTGTTTATCCTGTGAAACTCAGATGTTCTGCTCCCCTGCTCCACCCCATCCCAACTTTCTCCCAGATCTCTACCACCACCACCACCACCACCACTAGTGCACCATTTGAACTGTGTAATGACAGCTTGGAATTATGGTTTCTGCATGGATGGAGGTGTCAACATCCATTTAGAAACCTAATGATTGCTTTGACTGAGTTGAACTGGTGAGGCACTTTGGTTAAGCACTGCCTTAGGCTCTGTGTGGTGTTCCATCCCTCCAAGTCACATAGTTCTTCCACTGCTTTCATAATAGCTGCACATATTTTCAACATTTTGTGGATAAATGAAACAAATGGTTCATGTGAGGGAAGTGTTATTCACTTGATCTGCCGTTAGCCTTTGCCACATGATAGAAAGTGGTGTTGGGGAAAGCCTTTTTTTTACTTAGTTAATGCAGATGACCTAGCAAATATGGGAAGAAACCCTCTTGACTTGGTCACCTGGGATGCTTCAAGAAATGTGGTTGTTACATCTGACAGTACTTTGTTCTTGTGTCGTCTTTCTATCATGAGTATTTCCTTTTTGTTAAGGAAAAAGTTGGAAGGAGTGGTAACACATAGGAAGATAAAAATGGAAGATATCTTCTGAAAGCATCACCTTCCCATTTTGTTTTCTCAGCTGAGCAACTTCAGAGAAAAAGCTTCATCTGAAAGCATCTCTGTTTGTCTACATTGGACTTAATCGCCATAGATACTGCAGGATACTCCGGCGCCTTAGGCAGTGGTGGGGCAAGCAAAGCAAAGCAGAGATACATCAATTGCCTTTTTATCCTATTTTCTCTATTTAGGATGTCTGCAGCTATGATTTTTTTTTCAAGGGGAGCCTTGACTTTGCAGTGCACACTTTGTTAATACCAGCTGCCTTCAGCACAGCCTATTTGTGCTCGATGCTTTCTGCAGCCATTCTGCCAGATTGTGCCTGATGTCATAAAATCTGCCAGCTGCACAGCCAGTTCATACTTCTAGTAATGCTGCTTGTTTTTTTTACATGCTCAGTTGATCAAATTTACAGAAAGGTACACCACATCACCTTCAAAAAATTAAATGCAGAGGCTTGCTTAAACAGCGACATAAGCAACATGGCAGTTAATTGGAATCGATATAGCATCAACACATGGTGATGTTGTTGTCTGCATTTAAGTTATATCTTTTTTTTTCAGACAGAGTGATGATATATATATATATATATATGGGGAGAGAGAGAGAGAGAAAAGCATAATCACGTGGTACAGCAACAACTCCAACGCAACCAGCCTTTCCAGCTGGCTTCTTTAGTTTTGGTGCCCATCATAATAAGAGTCGGACACACAATAGCACTTCTGAAATCACTACAGCCTAAATGCACTCATCTGTCCTGCAAATCTTCCCTTCTGCCCTCTGCTTAGTATTAGTATGATGATGTAGCTTTAAGAGAATTTAGAATTATTCACAGCACATTGATACAATGACCCAAGATTTGGATTAAATTGGGCTTGTTACATAACAGAAAATGAAGAGCCTGGTAGACTTAGCAGATCTGCTTAGCGGTGTGGTTACTTCTCCCGCTCTTGCTTTTAATTTTACTTGCTAGATCTTCCTGCATGTAGCTAACTCTGGGTAACTGAATGTCATATGACCCCTGCAACCATCCACGGCTTTCTCCCCAACCTCAACACCTGCAACCTGTATGTAGACCTTAAGCTAATTGTAAAATTAGGCAGCTCTATCTGCCTCTTGCTGTTGAAAAGCAGCTGCTGGCAGCCTTTCTTCTTCCTGCTGTGGGCCCCACAAATCTGAAAGCTGCTCTTGATTCACGGCAAGGATTTCACAATTAAACAGTGTTTAGCGGGAACAAAGAATGCAGAGGCAAGAAGGCAAACTTCAAAAAGCCATACAGATACACAGTGAAGAAAAAGATAGCCAGGAAAAGATAGTCTGTTTACTCAGAAGCATATTGTTCCAGAATCTGCGAAAATATTTTTCATGTGATTTTATTTCCAAAATGAATGTTGGCAGATGTTTTAATGAATATGTTGCCTGGCTCCAGAAGCATAACTAAAAGGTGGGAGGCAAAGTCTGGTAAAGTCAATGGAAGTCTGTGTCATGCACTATTTATAAAATGATTAGCGGTCATTCTACACAATGTGGGAGGGAGGTGTAACAGATTAATAGGAAGGCAAGCAGCACAAGACTGAAGACACGAAACAGTAGCCCCCCCAAAAAATGAAATATTGAAACTTTGCCTGAATTTTTTTAAACAGCAAAAAGGGCTTCTGAAATGTTAGGAGAAGACTGACCATGTGTCTCTGGGAAGGGAGGTCATAAAATGTTTGGTACTACAGGAAGTCGCCGCCTTTTGATGCTCTGTTATCTGACAACCCCTGCTTTTGATGTTTCTAAATTAAGGACAAGTTCCATTAATTTGATTAAGGTTGTGCACTTTCATCCGTTTTCCTTCCTACTGAGGCTCACTTGGAACTGCTTGGATGTGCATGCTGCTTGCAAAGCAAGCTGAGAGGGGGAAAAGGTGCTCTGCCCCCGGAGAGACTTTGCAAGCAGTGTGTGCATGGTTGGTCCCAAGTGAGCCTCCATAAGTCGTTCATGCTCTCTACACTGCAGTACTTGGATTCCCCTTTTCAATCAATTCTGTTTTCAGACTGGGCTCTGGTACCTAACCTGCCACATAAGTGGGGGAAGCCTGTACTCAGATACTGAATTAGAAAACAATTTTTTTAAAAAAATGATCACAGATATCAGTAAAAGAGCAGCCACATAGATTGGAGGTAGTAGTGTGTGTGTGTTGCGGGAGAATTTAAGAAATGATCCTTTCAGCACCAAAAAATAAGCTAGACACCATACAACAGTTAAAATGAAACAATCGTAATGGATCTTGAGGTCAACTCTGATCTATGGTGACTTTATCCTACAGTTTTCTTCTCAATTTTTTTTCTGAAGAGGTTTGTCATTTTCTTCCTTTTTGGCTAAGAGATTGTGACCTGCCCAAGGTCAGACAGTGAGTTTCTACAGGAAATCCAGGATTTGAACCCTGGTCTCATACAGTCCTAGTCCAACATTCATACCACTATACAGTATAACAAATTGGTTGGTGTATGAGATAGTTCCTATTGCCAGTTTAGAGCATATCTACAATACCAAGTTATATCAGTTTCAGACCATTGAATGGCTTCATACTGGGAGCTATAGTGAGGTACTTAGAATTCTGAGAGCGCATGTGGTCTGAACATTGGACTACAACCCTGGAAATCAGGATTTGATTCCCTGCTTGGCCATGGAAACTCACTGGGTGACCATGGGCACATCACATATTCTCAGCCCCAGAAAATCCTGTGATGGATTAGGGTCACCATAAATCAGAAAAAAACTTGAAGGCACACAACAACCACAACCACAACCACAATAATTTAGAATTCTCTTTTAGAGAGCTATACTGCCATAATCCAATAGAATCATAGAATCATAGAATCATAGAATCATAGAATATAGAAATGAGAGTTGGAAGAGACCACACGGGCCATCCAGTCCAACCCCCTGCTATGCAGGAACACCCTCAAAGCATTCCCGACAGATGGCCATCTAGCCTCTGCTTAAAAACCTCCAAGGAAGGAGACTCCACTACACTCCGAGGCAGCATATTCCACTGCCGGACAGCCCTGACTGTCAGGAAGTTCTTCCTGAGGTTCAGGTGGAATCTCCTTTCCTTCAGCTTGAATCCATTGCTCCTTGTCCTGGTCTCTGGAGCAGCAGAAAACAAGCCCTCTCCTTCCTCTACATGGCATCCCTTCAAATATTTAAACATAGCTATCATGTCCCCTCTTAACCTTCTCTTCTGCAGACTAAACATCCCCAGCTCTCTAAGTCTATCCTCATAGGGCATGTCTTCCAGGCCTTTCACCATTTTGGTCGCCCTTCTCTGGACTTGCTCCAGCTTGACCATGTCCTTCTTGAATTGGGGTGCCCAGAACTGGACACAGTATTCAAGATGAGGTCTAACCAAAGCAGGGTAGAGTGGTACCAGTACCTCCCTCGATCTAGACACCATACTGCTATTGATGCAGCTGAGAATTGCATTGGCTTTCTTGGCTGCCGCATCACACTGCTGACTCATGTTCAGCTTGTGGTCTATTAAGACTCCTAGATTCCTTTCACACGTACTGCTATCCAGCCACTTGTCCCCCATCCTATATTTCTGTATTCCATTTTTTCTACCTAAGCGTAGAACTTTACACTTCTCTCTGTTGAATTTCATCTTGTTAGCCTTGGCCCAGCTCTCCAATCTATCCAGGTCATTTTGCATTTTGATCCTGTCCTCTGCGTATTAGCAACCCCTCCCAATTTGGTGTCATCTGCGAATTTGATGAGCATGCCCTCTATTCCTTCATCCAAGTCGTTGATAAAAATATTGAACAGCACTGGGCCCAGGACAGAACCCTGTGGCACCCCGCTAGACACTTCTCTCTAGGATGAGAAGCAGCCATTCGTGATCACTCTTTGGGTTTGGTCGGTCAACCAATTACAAATCCAACTAACAGTAGCCCTGTCCAGCCCGCATTTTACTAGTTTCTTTGCAAGAATGTCATGGGGAACTTTGTAAAAGACCTTACTGAAATCGAGGTATGCTACATCCACAGCATTCCCTTCATCTATCAAGCTAGTAACTCTATCATAAAAAGAGATAAGATTAGTCTGGCGTGACTTATTTTGGAGAAATCCATGTTGACTTCTCGTGATTACCGCCTTGCTTTCTAAGTGATCAGAAACTGACTGCTTAATGATCTGCTCCAGGATCTTTCCGGGTACTGATGTCAGGCTGACTGGGCGATAATTATTTGGGTCCTCTTTTTCCCCTTCTTGAAGATGGGGACAACATTTGCTCTCTTCCAGTCAGCTGGAACTTCTCCTGTCCTCCAAGATTTCTCAAAGATTATAGCAAGCGGTTCCGAAATGACCTCTGCCAGCTCTTTTAATGTCCTACGATGCAATTCATCTGGCCCTGGAGACTTGAATTCATCCAGTGTGGCCAGGTATTCCTGTACCACCCCTCTACCTATTACGTGCCTCATTTCCCCTGCTTCCTCACCTGCTCCCCTACTGCCAGGTTGAGTGCTTGTATCCTTCTGGGAAAAAACAGAGACAAAGAAGGTGTTAAGTAGTTCTGCCTTTTCTCTTCCCCCTGTGAGTAATTCTCCATCTTCTCTGCGCAGCGACCCTATCGTCTCTTTCTTTTTCCTTTTGCTGCGGACGTATTTAAAAAAGCCCTTTTTATTGTTTTTAATGTCTCTGGCCAGCCTAAGTTTGTTCTGTAATTTAGCCTTTCTGACCTCCTCCCTACATCTCCTGGCTACTTGCTTAAATTCTTCTTTGGTGGTTTCCCCCTTCTTCCATTTCCTATACATGTTTCTCTTAACACTTAGCTCAGCTGAGAGTTCTTTAGTCAACCGTTCTGGTTTCTTCAGATGCCTTCCATTTTTCCTCCTTATTGGTATAGTTTTAGACTGTGCCTTCAATATCTCCTTTTTAAGGAACTCCCATGCCTCCTGAACTCCTTTCTCTTTCATTATTCTTGACCACGGAATTCCAGCCAGCAGCTCCCTAAGTTTACAGAAGTCCGCTTTTTTAAAATCTAAGATGAGTGTCTGGCTACACTTATCTTCTCCTTCCCACTGAATGCCAAATTCCAAAAGGGCTTGGTCACTCTCCCCTAAAGATCCAACCACTTCTACCTCATTAACAAGGTCATCCCTGTTGGTCAGGATCAGATCTAGAATATTTGATCCCCTTGTGGCCTCTTCCATCTTCTGGACCATAAAGTTGTCTGCAAGACAAGCAAGAAACTTGCTGGACCTTGCTGTCTTGGCAGAGTTTGACTGCCAGCATATATCCAGGTAATTGAAATCTCCTATTATTACTGTATCTCTCCTCCTTGAATGTGCAGTCATTTGGTTGAGGAAGGCATCATCAAAGTCCTCAGCCTGGGTTGGAGGTCTGTAGTAAACCCCCACCAGAATATCCCTATTGTTTCTCGCTGCCTTAATTCTTACCCAAATGCTCTTGACCTGGCTTTCTGGGTTTAAGTCAAGGATCTCTTCACAGGTGAAAACATCCTTGACATACAAGGCTACTCCTCCTCCTTTCTTGTTTGGTCTATTTTTATAAAATAGGCTATACCCCTCTATTCCTATATTCCAATCATGAGACTTATCTCACCAGGTCTCAGTGATGCCTATCAAATGGTATTTATTTTGTTGTACTAGGAGTTCAAGTTCATCCTGCTTGTTTCCCATACTCCGTGCATTAGTGTATAGACACTTAAGTCCCTGGGCCCTTCCTGCAAGTCCTGTACTATTGTTTCTACTCTTCCCGCCATTGGCCTCTTGTACTACTTGTGCAGTATCATTTGGGCCTTTTCCCCCTGCGCTCAACAAGTCCCTGCCCTGAATAATACTGTCTCCCTCCCCAGCGGAACTTAGTTTAAAGACCTCTTAATCCTCCTTGCGAGACTGTTTGCAAAAACATTCCTGCCAAGTTTTGTGAGGTGCAGCCCATTCCTCGCCAGAAGCCCATGTTCATGGAAATTTAGGCCATGTTCCAAAAACCCAATAGAATAGAGTAGCATTCTCTAGCAAAGACTTCCAAGAATATCACCAAGCTACAAATACCAATATTTTGTAGGATGAAACTATGACAATCAAACTGATATCAAACTGATACAATCAGACAGTGTAGATGTTGGTAATTAGAATGAAAGAAACATCTTACAGTGGTGTTAACTCATACCTAGGCCATTGTAACTCACTTTTATGGTCATTGCATGGGCTGGAATTCTGTTCTGACCTTGCAAAGACCAAAATCCCCCACCAAATTCAGGAAGTGGGGAGAGCAATCTTGACCTCCTCGCTCTCCTCCCACATACCCCCTGTGCGATTATCCAAGGGGTAAGTAGAAGAAGCATGTAGGGAGCGCAATCTCACTCTCCTTGCTCTTTTTGGCCTGCCACTGGCGTGGGCGGTGGGGAAGCATACAGGGAGCGTGATCTTGCGCGATCGCCTATTCCTTGCATGTCCCAGGGGCCTCCGCTCGCTGGCAGCATCTGGCAGGGGAATGCAGAGAGGGTGATCGCCCATTCTCTGCATGCTCTCGGCTGCCACTGGTGCAATCAGGCTCCCCATCTGCCCATCTGCAGCTCCGGTGCAATCAGCCCTACAGCGGGCAGGGTAGATAGTGAGGGAGGCAGAAAAGAATTTTCCTCCTGGTCGCCATCTGCTTGCCCGTAGTTATGGGAGCAATCGCCCCAGCAGTGGAGGGAGGAGGCAACAGGGAGGAAAAGTTTTTTCTTCCCCTCCCATCTCCTGCTCATTACCAGTGATGACTGGCATGTGCATGTGTGCAAGGAAGGAGGGGTGCCGGGGGGGAGTTATTCGTGGTTATTTCACTTTCGCTGGGGTTGTCTGCATGTATCTCCCATGAATGTGAAGGGCCTACTGTACTCCCTCCCTAAGCTGCAAACTTTACGATTCTGTGGGATGAACATATGGAAGTTAAAGTGGAATCAGCACTGTAATATGTAATGTGAAGGGGCCCAAGATATGGTGCTCATGCATACCTCAGGTTGAAATTTGGTTACTGGAATCTTATATGACAACTGCATACTACATAGCACCATAATTGCTACTTATTGAATTCCAGCATGACCACCTCAAGCCCAATTTATCAGTAAGCAACTGCTGGGAGCAACAGGATTCTGTTTCCCTTTCAAACGAGAAGCAGCTGCCTGACAGTCCCATTCCTTCCTGTGAGGGGTTTCCAGTAGGAGAGGACCCCATTGTAAATCTCCCTTATGCTGGAGCTTGCTCACATGAGTGGGAATGTCAGACAATTGCTTCTTGATAGACAGGAGAACAGACCCCTGTTGATAGCAGCAGCTGCTTACTGGTAAATGGAGTTAAGGGGACCTTCACAGTTCCTATGCAGCCCCTAAACTAGGGCTGCATAGGGATCATTATGTAGCAGGAATTGACAATGTGCAACTGTAAGTTACATATTTGCAATTGCTCCACAGGATTCAGGTTGGTGATTTTAGCATTGCTCCTACACAATAAGCAAATTTGGCATCAGGGGTAGAGTGCAGCCCTGGTGGGTCTTCAGGATCTGATATTGCCCGTCCCTGTTGTAGAGAAAGCCTAATACCCTCAACATGTCACTATAGGACAGAGCCCCAACTTTTAAGTAGTATTCAGGCATACTCTGTTTGCTCAGGGAACCTAAAACACAAAAATGAGGACAAGCATAAGGTTAAGAGGGGACATGATAGCCATGTTTAAGTATGTGAAGGGATCTCATGTTGAGGAGGGAGCGTGCTTGTTTTCTGCTGCTTTAGAGACTAGGACAAGCAGCAATGGATTCAAGCTGCAGGAAAGGAGATTCCACTTGAACCTCAGGAAGAACTTCCTGACAGTCAGAGCTGTCCGGCAGTGGAATATGCTGCCTCGGAGTGTGGTGGAGTCTCCTTCTTTGGAGTTTTTTAAGCAGAGGCTAGATGGCCATCTGTTGGGAGTGCTTTGATGTGTGTTCCTGCATGGCAGGAGGTTCGACTGGATGGCCCCTGGGGTCTCTTTCAACTCTGTAGAATGATTCATATTATTATAGCTCCTTTCAATCATTGTCCTCATTTCAATCATTGTCCTCATCTCTTTTCATGTATCAAGGGTGAACATCTGGAGTGGGGAGTCCACACCCTCACAGAGGAAAGCCAGGACATGTGTAGCCAAACAACATCACAATGTGGTCAGGATGGCATAAGGAAGAACACAGACATGAGGAGAGACTGAAGCAGTTTGCTTTTGCCCAAATCTAGTGGGAAGGGCAAAACTTCTGGGAAAGCTAAAAAAGCTAAAAAAGGGGAGTGACAGAGATTAGTCAGGACTGGCCCTGCCAAACTGGGATAGTTTGATAGTGTGAGAGTCTTTTTTTTTTTTTTTTTAATCTGTGTAGGGCATAAATACCCCAAAGTCATCAGATCCCATCTGATTTTGGAAGTGAAGGACCATTGGCCTTAGATGGAAGCCTGCCAACGAATACCAGGTGCTGTGGGCTATATTTCAGAGGAAGGGACTGGCAAAACCACTTCCTTGCCTGAGAAATCCCTATGAAATTCATGGGGCCACCATAAGTCGACAGGCAACTTAAAGGCATGTACACAAACAGGCTCCTTCTCTGCTGCAAAACTTAACATTACAGTTCTTGATTGTGTTTTTCTAAAGATACCTTGGCTTATTAGGTAGCTTCAGACAAAGCTACTGTATCCCTTAGAACACAGGATAATCACAAATAATGAAATAAGAATTATTAGCTTCTTTTGACATTTACATTTGTAACTAATTATAATGGTTGTCCTTTAAGTGCCTGTCATACTTTCAAACTCAAAGGGGAAACATCTTTTGCTTTCTTTTCAGGATAAATTAATAGTCTTGCTTCTGTGGCATCGTTCTGTGAAAAACCCTGGCAGAAAAGTTTGCAGCTTGAGGCAAGATGAAAAGGGCAACCAAAACCACACAAAGATGATGGTGAACTTTGACGTGAGCCCAGCCAGCTTCTGCAAGGCTGAGGCAGGAAATAAGAAGCACATTGAATTAATCACTTGATGCAATGATTAAGAAGCATGGGACTCTGTATCATGTGATAGCTAAAATGCTAAGCTCCAGTCTCACAGATATTATTTGGTACATGAAAAATCTGAATGGACAGATGGTAGCAATGAACAGGATTACTACTACTATGAACCAAACCAAATCTATTATAAATACAATGTATGATGTTTGGACATTTATATAAGTTTGTCCTTCCTTCCTTCTTTCTTTCCTTCCTTCCTTCCTTTTTTCCTCCCTCTCTCCCTCCTAATATCTAACAATATGCCTCATAGGTGCAACAGAACTGCACAATCTAAGAAACTCTCAGCAAGGAAAGGCTCTCACTGAACCGGTATAAAATAGGACTTTTCACCTGGGAGTTTTTCTGCTTTTAATCATGAAAGTTAGCAAATAATATTTTTATGGCTATATCATTTTCTTGTCATGCCTTGCTTTACTGATTCATCATTGTTATGATGCACTCTGAGCTCTGCAGAACTAGGTAACTACAATTGTAACAAAAACAATAAATAAAAGATATAAGGCTGCCCCACTTTAAAAATTTGTCTTCCTCTCTTACTTTTTTTCCCCCCTGTATATTCAGCACTGTTTCAATGGAAGGAAACCTCATGAAATAATAAGATTTAAACTTTGGAGATATAGATATAGATATATATTAATAAATATAAATTACATGAAAAGTTTCATGATAAAAAGGTGTGAAGTATATATGTAGTTGCCTTGTATTAAGCCAGTATATTGTACTGATTCAAGTAGTCTTGTATTCTATAAAACGGCAGCTGTTGGCTTCTATGTTAGTGGAGCATGAATCTGCTCTGATATTCAGTCTGAACTTTAAAGGAGCTATTCAGAATGTCAAAAATATAGGGGAAGAGGATTCAGTAGCTTTAAAGTGTGGACTAAAATCCAGAGCAAATTCACCACCCCACTGCAATAGAAGCCACTAACCACTACTGGTCATACACTCTGACTAGCAATCTCTGCCCAAGGTTTTATGCAAACTACATGCTTTTTTAAAATCCTAAAAGCATGCAGAGTTGTCTTGTACAAAATCAGATTATTGGTAGTAGCTTTACAGACAAATTTTTCCTATCACCTATAAGATCTAGTTTAAAAGACTGGGTGGCAGATGATGGGAAAGACCTCTGGCTGAAATCCTATACCACTGACATAGTTAACAGTGCTTAATTAAATATCATCTCCTTCCTTCCCAAACCCACATTACCAGCCAGCAGATGCACTGAGCAACAGAAGCCTGTTCTTTTAGTAACTGAGGTACAGCAGGATATGGTGAGATAAGGAATTGCAACAAGGGTCCTGCTTCTGATCGTTGCAGTCTTGTGGTGGCAGGAGGGGGGTCAGAAAGATCACCCTCCAGCACCCTATTCACCAAACAGAACAGACCTCCATTGTTCGGAGTGGCTCCCTGGAGTTTAAGCTGTGCTCTGGAGCGAGTGGTGTTTCTGATCATAGCAATAGTGCCGCAGTTGTGAATATGCAATATAACTGAATACAGAGTGGTTATAGATTTGTCACTGTAGGTTACTAATACATAACTGCAATATAGGAGCCAGCCAATTTCTGTAAAATTGCTTCCAGTTGTCTGACCTATTGAGCAATCACTATCTTTCAGCCTAATGTAACTGCCACAGAGGCCATTTCTACACTAGGCTGTTAATAGTGCTATTATTCCACTTTCAACATCCTATGGAATGTTGGGGCTTGCAGTTTAAACTGCAAACCCCAGGATTCCATAGGATGTTGAAAGTGGAACAATAGCACTAGAACAGTCCAGTGTGGAAATGGCCAGAGATGTTGTGAATGGAGGTCTATGTGAAGATTAAAAGTGGGAAGGATGACTATGTACACTACCTTGAGCTGCTTGAAGGAAAGGCTGGATTTAAGTGCAACAAATAAACGATACCAGAATTTTATTTATTGAATATAATAGGTCAGAATCGGGAGATTAGAAAACAACAGAATATATTATTGTACGGCTGACATACACAGAACATTGGAAAGATAAAACAGACATTCCATTAGATGAATGGAAAATAAAAATGTTAGATATGGTAGAGACTGAAAAATTAGCTAACTTCCTTAAGAACAAAATGGTTCAAAATTTTGAAAGAGAATGGAACAGGGTTATGCTTTGGCTAAATCTGTAAATGTCTGTGGATTGACTATATTGGCATCTGATAAAATATGTATAAAGGGAAGATAGATTCAACTGGAGATATTTGATATACAGAAGTGGGGGGAATAGAAGAATCATAACAATGATATACATAATAGTGTCAATATATGCTTTTATGTACTTTGAAAATAATAAAAAATTATAAAAAAATAAAAAATAAAAAATTGTAAAACCACGTACATGTCTGTGTAAGTCAGAGGCAGGGATCAGGCAGCTATCCAGATGTCGTTGGACTGCAGGTCCCCGCCATCCCAACCAGCTTAGCCAGTGGTGAAGGGTGCTGGGAGATGCAGTCCAACAACATCTGGACAGCTGAATGATTCCCACCCCTGTAACTTAAGTAACCGAGATCTGAATTCATAACATGTATGAATCACTCCGCCTTGATGATCTTCTTATTTAATAGAGTAAGGGAAGTGCGAAAGTAAACTAATGCTACTAACTGGAAAGGCTAGGACATCCTCAGCAATATTTGTGATCATATTTCACCAGTATAGAAGTTCAGAATATGAAAACTTATGAGCAACCAATATGAAAATAATGTCTATGATGCATTAACTTGTAGCTTTGAGATATGGTTGTTTACAAGTAGCTGAAAGTGATACTGTTTAATGGAACAAACCATCTGTTACTTAGAATTTTCTGGTAGCTACCGTATGGAAGCTCAGGAAAAAAAACTTTCCTTAATGACAGAGAATGTCAAAATATTGAGCACTTGGATGGCAGGATGATTTGGCTTTAAAAAGGACAAAAGCAGTGTGCTGAAAAATCTAATGTTAGATGCATATTGATCAAACCTGCACATACATACTGGCCTGCATTTTGTTGGTGACATGTTCCCTCTGTGCGCAAGTGCAGCCAAGATATACCTGGGTACACTCTCATAATCCATCAGTGTCCAAGGAGAAGGAATTGTACCCAGCAGAACCCCCACTGGCTGTTGTCTGTTGGAAGAAGCAGTCAGATAGAAGGAACAACCTCCACCACCTCCTGTAATGACCCTGGCAGAGACTTAGGGCCATTTCACACTACACAATTGTAGTGCTATGATTCTACTTTAACTGCCATGGCTACATCCTGTGGAATCCTGGGGTCTGTAGTTTGGTAAAGATGCTACAGCTCTCTGGCTGAGAATTCTAAATGCCCCTTCCTGAACTGCAGAATTCCATAGGATGTTGCCATGACATTTAAAGTGGAATCATAGTGCTGTAGGACAAAAGGGTAGGACCACCATAGTTTAGCCTAAGGCTCTCTCTGCCAGTAACAAAGCCACTTCATCCTCTTAAATTGGAGAAGAAAAGCCATATGACAGACAGGTGGGAAACCACAAAATAATGTCATAAGGGAAGGGAACTTGGCTATCTGAAAAAAAAAGGGGGAAGACTGAGGTCCCATGAATGAAAGATTTGGCCCTAGTATCTGAGGTCCTGAGATTCCAACCCTTGATCTAATCCTATGTATGTTTGTGCCATCAAGTTGCCTGTCAGCATGGTGTAGCTGAGCAACCGTGATGTGTAGTGGTTTTAGTGCTGTAGTGTATGTGCATGTGCCTTCAAGTTGCCTGTTGACTTATGGCAACCCGATGAATTTCATAGCATTTTCTTTGGCAAGGAATACTCAGAAGTGGTTTTGCAGTTGCTTCCTTTGAAATATAGTCTACAGCACCTGGTATTTATTGGCAGTTTCCCATCCAAAAGCTGACCCTGCTTAGCTTCAAGATCAGATGGGATCTGGTGCCTTTAGGGTACTTAGGCCCTGATCTAGCCCTGTAAGTATCATCAGTGTCCCCTTAACATGCAGTGGCTGTTACTGATGGCTGAGTGTTCCAAAATGAAGTGCTGACCAACAGTTTGATGTACATTCTTCGTAAGAATGTCTCAGAAATGGAGTACAGCCCAGGTGTATTCTGGGAACAAAGATGTCCAGCAGTTGAACACCAGACCCTGACAAGGTCAGACTCCTACTCATAGTAAGAGAGGGCACACAGGAAAACAAAAAACAAACAAAAAAATAACCCTTGTGCCAGATGTAGGCATAAACATTCTCTTGCACTGAGTGCTGTTGTTTCTGCTGTTCTCTGGTATCTCTGAACTGTAATTTGAACTACATAACAGTAACAAAGACAATCAAATCTATCCGTTAATCAGGTCCTCACTCCAGTCATCTGGATTCAATTTCTGAACTTTCCAAAACAGTATCTGCATCAGATGTCACAAGTCTTACATCTCTATCCAACAAAAAGTTGGTAGTGAAAGAGGAAAAATAAACACCATAGACCAAGCAAACTGTATATTGAAAATAAACTGAAATGTTCAATGTTACTGTGCTTAATTAGATGGTTATATTCATTAGAAAGAAGACACAACTGAATATAGTTGACATTGGCTGGAATCATCTATCAGCTGCTTAGTTAAGTATTCACAATTGCTACTTGGTCATGATTGTGACAGTATTGCCATGATCGTAAATCCCTGTCCCCCACAGTCTACTTTACTGGGCGTCAGCTGCATGGTGGGGAAAGAGATCCATTCTGCTGGTGATTGCAGAGCAAGTGAATAATGTTTTCATTAGTTTTTTGGGGGAGTGGGGCTGGCTCAAAAGAGGTTACTTACGATGTAGTTGAGACAAGATTCTGGCTATGTACTGGATTACAGAAACTTTTGTACTTGATTCTACAACAAAACCATTAAGGTGATGCCTTCAAAGTTATGCACTAATGCACTAATATCAATTTTAAAAATTGGCTGGATTCAACCAGTATTTCCTTAAGTATAGTGGGAATCACGTTTTCCCTTAGAAAGGCATTACCATCCTTGAGTCCAGATGGTGAGACCAGTCCTGGTAAATAAGTGAGGGCGATTTATACATTTCATATCATTCCGAGGAAGAATGGCATTTGTGTGTTTGGGATGACGCCACATACCTTCTACTGGCAGGTAAAGACCCTTTTATGTGAACAAGCAGCCTAGTGTTTAACCTGGTGTTTGTGCACCCTCAGTGAGCCACAGGATCATCACAGGGAATCTTCAAAGGCTGGAGGAAATGTTATGAGCTTTTATAGTCTAAATAGGAACAGTGGAAGGAAGGAAGGAAGGAAGGAAGGAAGGAAGGAAGGAAGGAAGGAAGGAAGGAAGGAATCATTCCAATGAGAAATGTTGTAATAGGACCGTGTGCATTTACTGATTTCTCCCTTTTCTCCACATTTGAAGACCCTTGATGAGCAACTTTAAATATTTGATTCACTTTCGGGTTTTAAATCTTGAGTGTGAGGCAATAAAAGATATTTTAAGTGGGTCCTGGCAAAGAACAGATTGAGAACCACTGTGAACAAGCATTTGGTGACTGAGTGGCTATGCAGAAAGGTCTTTATCAGAGTGGCTGTGTTGTATTGTTATTGTTATTGTGATGTTAAAATAATTTTATATTGTTTTAAAGTACTGATGTTTTAATATGATAGGTTATAGAATTTTTTTTTAAAAAAACTTTTTTATTATTAGGTTTTAATTCATGTACCTTGTTTTAATTCATGTGGTGATCTGCCTTGGATCCCATTTGGGAGAAAAGCAGGATAGTAAGTAAGTAAGTAAGTAAATAAATAAATGGGGCATCTTCCTAGTGAGTTATGACAACAGTTACTATCAGAATATATTTCATTTCATTTCATTCCATTATTGCAGGGGTCAGAATTCTTTACCAACCAAAATTTTGGTGCAATGATCCAAATTCCCCTGCAAAACATACCTTTTCAGACTCACAGCCCCTCTTTCCAATATTGCTGTTTCCATGTTATAGGAGAACAGAAGGAACAGCAGAGATGCATCCAGCTATTTTCCTGCTGCTGGACATGTTGCAAGGACCTCATCTGCAGGGACCTCCCAAGGATCCCTAGAGGTTTCTTTGGGTGCCTGCTGCAGCACATCCAATTATAGGAAAATAGCTGGACACCTCTCCACTGATCTCCCTACTCTGCAATAACAGAACATCTTTTTGGATGGGAGTAACACCAAGAGACATAGCTATGAAGATGTAGTTAGGTGCCCGATATACATCTCCCAATGCAGGATTTCAACCCATGGCTTCATTTTTTTTAAAGCTTGGAGATGGTGTTCTATATTTCCACTGCGGCTTAGTTTTGAAGCACAAGTCATTTGCCTCAGTGGGGACAACAGAAGACTGTAGCATAAGACTATATTTGAGGCCTTATGCTGTTCAACATGCCTGATTGCATGTTAACAACCATGACAAGATTGTCCATGTAAATCATTTATGGAGGGCAGCTCAGCTACTGTCATTCTCCTGGACCATAAAATTCATTCGCTCGGACAGCAAGCTGCATTGTCCAAGCCTGCATGTGATCAGCTCGTGGCATGCAAAATATATCCACTTTGTATGCATGGATGCAAAAATGGAAATCATCATGAGACAATTAAAAATTTTAACCTCTGTTGTCATGTATTTCCATTTTACCCCATTTATGTATCCCATATCCTTTTGGATCAATTGCCTGTAATACTGGCCTGGAATTAACTGTACCCCCCTCCCCCCAAAAGACACTCCATCTAAAGGATTGCTGTATCCAGTGGTGCCTTTGCATTAGCATAAGGTGCTTCTCCTCACACAAGGCAGGGCACCCAAGCTTCTTATCCTAGCACAAAATCATCATTAGACACAGTCTCCAAACTTTCTATCCAAACAGCTGTGTTCCTATTATAAGAAATGTTCTGCTATTCTATCCTAGCAGTTAAGAATCTTTAAAAATTGTTCCTGGAGAAGGAAGATGATTAGGTCTGTTAAAAGCATAAATGAACTTGCCAAAATATGTTCGTCTTTCTAGCTTGAGACATTGGGGCATCAGTCCCATTATGCATTGGAATACTGACTAGGAGAAGCTGATGCACATCCCGAGTGCTGATGAACATTGAGACGCTCTTAACGGTGTCCTACTGTGCATCTTCACAATTCATTAGCAGTTTCTCAGTGCCTCTTCTAAGTAGCTAAGTATACGTGAAGTCATGTAAGATGCGCTGTGATGGAAAATTCTGGCCACTGTACGGTGTTGCATTTAGAATACATAAGGCATAGTCTGTCATCCTGTTCAGTATTTATGATGCCGTAAACTAAACTTACAAACTCACTAATTTTGGTATTCACGTTTACAATTGTGGCACCATTGCTGTAATTGCAAATGCCACCTACAACTCACCTTAAAAGCCAGGCAACCTCATCAACTAAAGGAGCGCCACAGCATTGGCTAGTGGGACACTAAAGGATGACATGTCCAGCCCCTTTCCACCTGTGAGCTGTGGTGCAACAAGCAGTTACAACTGGACCATGACGGCAACCCTGCTGCTCATCACACTACAGCTTGAGGGTGAGAAGGGGCTGGCCTCATTATCCTTCACCAGTGCAGTCAAACTTCTTTTGTTGGTGCAGCTGCCTGGCTTTGAAGAAGGCTGGAGAGGGTTGGATTGGGAAACAGATCATAGCTATATCGACTGTTATAGTGCTATCATTCCATTTTCAACATCCTATAGAATCCTGGAGTTTGCAGTTTAGGGAGGGGCTTCAAAAGACCCTCCCTAAACGGCAAACTCCAGGATTCAATAGGATGTTGAAAGTGGAATAATAGCACTATAACAGTCTAGTATGGAATTGGCCTCCCATGCAGGATCTTTCTATTTATCATATACTTATTTAGAAAGCTTCTGTTAGGCCACAAAATATTGCAGTTATAAGGTGTGAGCTCTGCAGATTTGTGTCACACATCACAGGTGATATAACACGAAGTATTTAAAACCTACCCATGGCACTTGCACAATCACCTACCGTGTTGTGCTCACAGTTATTTAATATATAGGTCTTAGATGGAGGAAAGACACAGGAGATTTCTGGACAAGACTTTGAACATGCAACTGTCATGCTATAGCCATAGAATTTTATAGGGTGTGGGTATGTAGGTGTATATGTGTATCAGGTGACAGTGAACTAGATTCTGTTAAGTTAATCCCAATTGGAATAGAGTCATTGACTCGAGTGTCAAATGATGAGTCAAGAAATCCCTTTGATTCAATGGGCCTATTTTAGTTGGGCTATTAATGGGATTCAGACCATTGCCTTCCATTGTTAACACTCTCGTGTTTTCACACCATTTCTTGTCTTTTCTTTTTCCCCAAATAAAAACTATCACACAGCTACTCCTCAGTAAGTGTTGCTCCTCAGGTGGTGTTGGACTGCCACTCCCCATGTTCTTCACCATTGGCTATGCCAGCTGGGGGTTCTGGGAGTTACAGTCCAACAAAATCTGGGGATCTGTAAGATTCCTTTGCTGAGCTACGCAGTGCTTCTGAGTGGTAGTGTTTGGAGTTACCCATCTAGAACCAGAGATGGGGACATTTGATAGGCTTCCAGATAGAAAATGCCTGCGTATGTGATGCTGTACACACATACAAAATTCCATGAATCCAAAGAGGAGGCAGAGAAAATGCATGACTGAAGCACTCCCAATATCCCCATCATAACAGCATAACACTGAGGGAAAGATATCCACTTTCTTTGAAACAACTGTGTAAGGTTGTGCTGAAAACATGATCAAGGAAAGCCCCATGACTCAACAAATGTAGGTCAGTGAAAAAATAACATGTGATATAAGAACCAAGTATGGCTATCATACAAGCAAAAACTATGCATTTGAATAACCAGGCAATTCTTTCATCACATGGACAGCTGTTTTCAGAAAGGCTTTCATCGTTATAAAGCAACACTCCTGCTTGAGTGATCAGTATCTTGTTTGGAGCCTGTGAAAATATCTTTGTTATCTAACATCATATTGCCTGTACTATTTGACTTGATTCTTTTAATTTTGATTTCTTTGCTACCCCAAATCCAGAGATCACATTTATGGGGGCTGGATGGGCTGCTGTGAGGTAGGGTCTGCTGGGAAGGAAATCCATTTCTGTCAGCCCTGACACATGCACCTGGGTCCAATCCAATAAATCAATGGGATCAAAGGCAGTGGAATTCTCCAGTCTCACAGGCAAACTTTTAAAAGCCTTAGTATTCAGGTAAGTGTGTTGTGGGGAAAGAATTGCTGTCTCCATCTAGGGGCAACAATATTCCTTTAGAATGATCAAGGTATGCTCTGCGCTCTCACAACCAGGAAATCAAGATTTGAGCTTCTGGCCACTTTCAGTTCTTCAAGAATGTGGAAAATTCACCTTTATGGAAGAGAATGGCCAATAGTAACAGGTCTCTATTGGTCAGAATTAGCCCCAGGAATGGTCAAAGTTGCCAAGTTCTTTTTAAAATTCTTTTTAGAGCCTAGGAAATAATAACACACACACACACACACACACATATATATATATATATAAAAATAACAGAGTGAATGGCAGAAAAGCTCCTCCTTCCTTCAAGCATTTATAATGGAGATGCTACCATTGAGATTGACCTCTCCCTGAGAGCCACTCACTGGACTTCATTTCATAGTTGGACATGAAGAGATGACCTGTGACTTCAGAGTCTTCTGGACAAGTACTGGTGGGAGGAAGTAATCCTTCATGTGAACTCAGCCCAACCCTTTTTGGCTTAAAGTTTAAAATCAGCAGCTTGAATTGTCTTCAGAAATGGATTGGAAGCCAAGATCACTTTATACAGCCAAAAAGGCTCCACTGCTTATTCCAAAGGCATATCTTCATTAAACTTTAAGCAAGTTAATGTCCAGATACATGAGGTTTGAGAGGAACATTAAGCCTTTGTATAAATTTATCTAAGTGTCTATTAGCAATACAGTAAAAAAGTGTTGTAAAAGGCAATACTACTCATATTAATATTTTAATAAAGTAGTGCATTGGGATTGAGTTTGGGAAAAAGAATACATACAGTTCCTGGTGGTTATGTTGAAAGTTTTTGAAAAGTCCATAATTACCTGATCTATGTCTTGCTGCATTTACAGGATCCATTTTAAAACACTGACATGACCAATGGTTCTAAGAGATTACATCTACTGTTTATGAAAATAAAGCCAAAGAGTAATTCACAATTCAATATTATATTAAAATTATTGAAATGTAAGACCTTCTCCATACTAGAATGATTAAAAAATATATATGTCATGACAGACAAAATAGCTTACTGTAGCTGGATCATGAGCAGTGTACAGATTTTTTAATATATAAGACTGCAGGTTTGTTGGCCTTTCAAGTCATGGTGTATATTATTTACCTAAACCAGTGGTTCTCAACCTTCCTAATGCTGCAACCCTTTTATACAGTTCCTCATGTTGTGGTGACTCCCAACCATAAAATTATTTATTGATTATTTACAATGCCTCCCCCGCCCCGGCAAAGGCCACCTCGCCGGCCAGGAACAGAGGGGAGGGCGGGCAGGGAGGGAAGAGGAGCTGCACGTCTTCCCTGAGAAAAAACTCTGAGAAACCCCCCCCCCGGGCTTTGCTTCTGCTTCACTCTTGTTTCCGCTGGGGGGGCAGTGTGGAAAAGTTTCCAGAGTGTCGACCCTGGCCGGGGGGGGGAGGAATCCCAGCACCTTTGTCTTTTGTGCCGGGCGCAGCTCGCCCCCTGGAAAAGTGCTGTCTTGCAGCCCGCCGGCCCTTCTGCAGCATCCCCCTCTGTGGCGAGTGGGACAGGGGCCGTGGCAAGGAGGGGGCCTGCCCCCTGTGCTGCTGCCACCCTCCCCAAGCTGGCCCATAAGACGGGAGGTTCTCCTGGTAGCGGAGAAGGGGAGTGATTTCAGTCCCTTCTGAACAGGGGGAGGAGGATGCGAGCACGTGGTTTGCACTTGCACACCACCACTCCTGGGCCTTTTCCACACGTTACCTTATCGTGAAGGTGGGGGTGCCCTCTCTTCACTGCTCTTATCCCACAGCTGGCTTCCTGGTCACGCGACCGCCCTGCCCGTTCCTCCCACAGTGCAGCCTACAGCTCTCAGGCTGCACTGCGGAAGGAAGGGGCGGGGCAGTTGCACGACCAGGAAGCCAGCTGCGGGACGAAGGAGCAGCGAAGAGAGGGCCCCCCCCACCTCCGTGATAAGGTAACATGCGGAAAAGGCCCAGGAGTGGTGGTGCGCAAGCGCGAGTCACGCGCTTGTGTCCTCCTGCCCCCTTTGGTGGGAGCGCCTGCAGCTGCACGCACTCTCGCCAAAGGGGGCAGGAGGATGCGAGCACATGGTTTGCGCTTGTGCACCACCACCGAGGAGGGAATGGCGCCTAAGACCATCGGAAATATGTATTTTCTGATGGTCTTAGGCGACCCCTGTAAAAGGGTCGTTTGACCCCCAAAGGGGTTGTGACCCACAGGTTAAGAACCGCTGGCCTAAACTATATGAGGAAGGAAGAAGAATACTCATCCTGAAAGAGAGACAACTACATGAAAGACAGTGGTTGATGGCCTAACTTTACACATGCAGCAGGATGAGACTGTGGTATCCTGAAGCAGAAATGTGTCATTTGAACAGTGGATGAAGGCAGAGGAACTTATTTACGTTCCTCCAAGATTTATTTGAACATCTAACATATGTGGATTTTCACTCATTCAATTGCTATTGCTAAAAATAGATCTATGTACACTTTTGTAGACTTCTTAGAAGCACCACAATGTAATCATTTGAGAACAGATGCAACTGAATCAATAAAGAGTACCAGAGATTAAAATGTTGAATCAGTGCAGGCTGATCTTATATTAGGTATGATATTTATATTATTTTATATTAATTGAGATGTAGCTGTATCACATTCAGAGATACTTTATTGGAACTGACATCCTATTGCTATTTTTGTTTGAGCTGATACCACAAAATGTCTATGTTTAATATATTTCTGTTGCAAGAGAATAATATATTTACATGTTTGATTTGTATCACATTTTTCTTCCAGGATTAGGTATCAGGTGGGTCTTATTGTTAGAAAAAGGTACAGTAGCAAGGTATGTTTTAAAACAGAATTAAACAAGTCATAACATTTAACACGATTGAATTAAAACAGTCTGAAAACCTATCAATTAAGATGATGATGATGATGATGATGATGATGATGATGATGATGATGATTGATTAATATCAGCAATCAGCAAATCAAATTGCTGAAAGCCAATTTTACTGATGTAAGTTCAAATAAATTTTTGTGGAAAGTGGAAGTGAGTGGGATGTCCACACAGATATTCATGGCACATATTTCATAATGCAGATGTTTTAACATGAAAATCCACAGCTATATGCAACATGTTGTGTGTAATTTCAAGAAGATAAAGAGACAAAAATAGCAGAGCAATTAAACCTAAGACCATGTACTTTTAGTTAAAACTTGATAGATACACACAATCACCCATAGACAACATTTTGGATATTGGCAAGCTGGCATGTGTCCAGAAGAGGATGACCAAAATGGTAAAATGTCTGGACAACCAGAGTGCATCACTCCTACTTCACTGCACATAATTTTCACCAAACCAAACCAAACCAAACCAAACCAAACCAAACCAAACCAAACCAAACCAAACCAACAAACCAAACTCCGCCCCCTTTCAATGCATCTTTTAAAAAGTTCCCGAGCTGGCAAGAAGCAATAGATTTCTTGGGATATTTTTTGTCCTTTTTTCTTTTTTTTATAAAGGCATATCGTATATGGCAAGTGGCTTAAATTTAGGGAGATTAGCGGAACTGTGGCAGTGGTCGGGTGAGATGCCAATCTGCTATGTGAGATTCTACAACCAAATGTTACTGCAGGAGATTAAAATGTCTTAATCTGCTGGTAGCAAGATCACAGAAAAAAAAATTATGGGAATCAGAAAGTGCTTTGTGATACCACCTACTCCTCCAGTTCTGTGTCCTCTGTGAGTTCCCATAGCATTTTTTCCTGCCCAATGCTTTGTTTGGGCACCACAGTCAAGTGTACTGCCACATGCTATACTATCCAATGTATATAAAATTAATATGTATAACTGATATGGAATGGAGGATAACCTCAAACCAAGGTCTGCATAGATCTCTGACCCCAAATCATATATCAATAACTCTGGGACTGTAGCATGCACAACACAGCACAAGACTGCATTGAACCCAATTCTTCATTGAGTGTAGGACAATTTTAAACATAAGTCCCCCATGAAAATGCCATTAGCATATATAGAACTGTATGTGGAACCTAGGGCCGCCTCCTACTGTTACTGCTTAGTTATCAGCAGCTTTAGCATAACATTAAATTCTTTCCTTTTAAATGTACCTCTACAATTTCTGATTTGGAGCAGAAAGGTGGCATGCTTCCTATTAACACTGATGGTCACAATGAAGACAATAACAGGGATGGATTTTAGTCTAGTAGAAAAAGATTTCTGGGTGATGAGGAAATCCCTCAACAACGCTGGCAGAATGCTGCCAAATACGGTTTGTGAAAACAATAGGGAAAGGTAATAGTCTAATGGAAAAAGATTTACTGCTGTCGAAAAAAAATACCTTGCCAATACTGGAAAAGTGCTGCCAAGCAGTGTTAGTATATAGCTGACAATCAGTCATCTTGTACACAAACAATCTAGAATTAGCTTGAAGTCCAATGTCACTTGAAAGATGGCAGCAATGGGAGTTTACTCTGATCACTTCTCTCTGTTACCCTGTGAATTGGGGTTCCCAGGAGGGGCACCCAAACAACCACACAAACTAAACAAGATGAGGAAATTAGCTGGAGCACTCTCTTGGCTAACGAGAGGCAGGGTAACTTAGCAGGGATCTTTTACCCTGTGTATACAGCGTCGGGTCAGTGAGTAGACAAAATAGTTCAAACTAACAATGAGATTTATTAAGCAATTATTAAGAAAAACACAAACACACTTGCTAACTAGAAATAGGAAATAGAGCTTTGGGGGAATGGGTGATACGTCACCAATCTCGCAGTCCTGAAGGAAGCCAATTGAAGAGAAGGAAACCCGGCGTGGTGGCCAAGGGGAGCTCGCAGAAGAAGCAGCAGCAAGGCGGGGTGGAAGTTCAATGAAGTCCGAGCATTCCAGCGAGAGATCCAAGCGTTCCGAGCAGTCCGAGGAGCTCTCGAAGTTGGGGATTTTTAAAGGGGAAGGAATGACCGTGGGCTAGTCTGGTCTTGGGCAAAAACAATAAGTTTTGGGCTGGAGACAATGTCTCCGAAAGGTCAGAATTTACATGATTGAGTTATAGACCGAATTGACAATAGTATGGCCAGTATGTAGATGCGGCTAGCTCAGCAGTTAAGCACTTAGCTCGCCAGGGTACCCTCTCAGGGCAGAGGTCTCTTTGTTTTAGTAATGAAGGTATTTGTTTCAGGAGGTCCCCTAAAGCAGATCTGGCAGTATCTGGCTTGCCTTGGTGTAACAAATATAGCCATGCCTAGCTTCGTGCTTGTTTGGTGGCCTCACAAACATTTGGCTAGTGGCAGAGCAGGGCTGAATTGTGATATCAAAACGATATCTAAAGGGTACCAAAGGCCAGGCCAGTTCACGGTGATAACACTCTGTTTACTACAAGGTGGAAAGTAAAGTAAAGTCAAGACAACTAGCCTTGGCTCCCCAGTGAGACAGCCAGCAATGGGGAATTATGGAAATTGTGGTCCAACAGTGTCCAGAGGGCCACATCCTCCCCCTCTTATATGTAAAGCTGCATGAAACAAACAAGATCTCACACAATCAGGAGCCCCACAGCCACACAGGGATTCTGATCACACATATGTCCCCATGCTGAATGGGTAGGTATCAAAAGGATAGAGTGTCCATCTTCAGGGCCAGGGCCAGTGGATGTAATACAACTCTCCCCTCTACACACAGAGCAAACACAGCTAGACATATATCAAGACAGAGATCTTTGAGTTAGCTGAAGTTGACACATCCTGGGCTGCAAAGCCTCCTTCTCTGTGTTTCTGATGCCGAGTTCTGCTGCCTTGTAGATGTTCCTGTTGGCTTCCGCTTGTATGCCATTAAGCAACAATTACAAAGAGATTCTAAGCTTCCTGCACTCTGTAAAATTGGCTATTTATATTTAAGAAGATTCCCATGACCCAAGGATCATATGCTGTGAGCGTGAACTGAAACTCATCATATCTTTTGCTTTCCTAGCTAATGAATACGCTTGCTTCCTGAATAATCATGATTTACATCAAGCCTTAAGTGTTCTTAAAAAACAAAGCAAAAAAACACCTATGGATATACAGATATACCTAACAAGAACACAGAATAGAAAAAGACCAAACTAGTTGGAGTGGTAGCAGACCCCAGCATTTGAAACCAGAGTTATCTGCATAGCACAGTCAAGTAAAGTGTGTACAATAGGCCGTAATTCTGAGTAGCAGGAGTGGACAGATGGAGGGAATGTAACTTTCCCTTCCCCTGCGTCATGACTCTTTGCCCAAGTCAGGGGTAGGCAACTCTGACAGATTTGGGAAGCCAATTTTCTGTCCCTCATACTCTTCAGGGGGACACATAGACTGCCAAAAATGACTCCAAATGAAAAACAAATCCAAACCAGAAATGATCATCCATTTTTGGTTTTGAAAAACAGGCTGCTGCTCTTGTTGTTTTAGTGTTCAGCAGTTTAGAAATGCTCTGCAAGCTATTTAAAAAAAAATTGCTGCTCCTGAAAGTCTCCAGGAAAACGAGACTTTGGGGTGCCACAGGGTTCTGTCCTGGGCCCAGTGCTATTCAACATCTTCATCAATTACTTGGATGAAGGAGTGGAGGGCATGCTGATCAAATTTACAGATGACACCAAATTGGGAGGGGTTGCTAATACTCTAGAAGACAGAATCAAAATTCAAAATGACCTTGACAGATTGGAGAGCTGGGCCAAAGCTAACAAAATGAATTTCAACAGAGAGAAATGTAAGGTCCTGCACTTAGGCATTAAAAATGGAATGCACAAATATAGGATGGGAGACACCTGGCTGGATAACAGTACTATGAAAGGGATCTAGGAATCTTGGTGGACAGCAAGCCGAACAGGAGTCAGCAGTGTGATGTGGCAGCCAAGAAAGCCAACACAATTCTTGGTTGCATCAATAGAAGCAAGGTGTTTTGATCAAGGGAGGTAATGGTACCACTCTATTCTGCTTCGGTTAGACCTCATCTGGAATACTGTGTCCAGTTCTGGGCACCTCAATTCAAGATGGATATCAAAAAGCTTGAGTGTGTCTAGAGGACACCAACCAAAATGGTGAAGAGTCTGGAAGCCATGCCCTATGAGAAGTGGCTTAGGGAGCTGGGTATGTTTAGTCTGCAGAAAAGAAGGTTAAGAGGGGACATGATAGCCATGTTTAAATATTTGAAGGGTTGTCATGTCGAGGATGGAGTGGGCTTGTTTTCCGCTGCTCCAGAGACTAGGACAAGGAGCAATGGATTCAAGCTGCAGGAAAGGAGATTCCACTTGAACCTCAGGAAGAACTTCCTGACAGTCAGAGCTGTCCGGCAGTGGAATATGCTGCCTCAAAGTGTGGTAGAGTCCCCTTCTTTGGAGGCTTTTAAGCAGAGGCTGGATGGCCATCTGTTGGGAGTGCTTTGATGTGTGTTCCTGCATAGCAGGGGGTTGGACTGGATGGTTCCTGTGGTCTCTTCCAATTCTATGATTCTATGACTCTATGGTTCTATGATTCTCTTTCTCCAGGAAAAAGGCAGTTCAGTGGAGTCAGAGGACACAAGAATTCTGTGGTTCACAAGCAATTTCAGAGCTGCACTTTGTTTACCTGTGGCCTAAGCCCTTTTCTACAAGCTAAAATATTTCTATATATCACTATGCAAGTCTTCATAATATCAACAGTGCAATCCCAGCTCAAAATATGCTGATTGTAGTAGGTTTGGGGTAGAGGATGAGCCACTTCTGCTGACTGAAATGCCCTGTGAATATTGTGACAGGGAGCTCTGCCTGGAAGAGTCTGTTGGCTGATCTGAGAGCTCTGCTGGTAGAGCTATCTGTTCCTTTGCCTAAATCTGCTAGAAGAAGAGCCAAAAATGGTATGAAGGAAGAACCAAGTTATGCCAGACCCAAACCTTTTCCAGTAAATTCGTTCTGGTTTTAATATGTAAATTGGCTTTGGTCCAAATACTGGGGAAAAGATGGGATATAATTGAATAAAATAATTAATGTGATGATGATGATAATCATGATCATGATGATGATGATGATTGAGAATTTGTAGCGGCAGAACATGTCTCCCCCTTTAGAAACTGGAATTCAATTCAACATAGGACCTGATACAGAATATTGTGACAGGACGCTGTGCCTGGATTATGTTTTCCCCTGGGTTTTCACATCCCAAACAAACACACAGATATAATTTTTCAACAAGCCTGCTTAGCTTTCATTAGCCACCCTGAGGGATTACTCATCAATAGTTAAATAGGTTGAGCTCATGGAAACAATGGCTACTGGTGACTCACCTGTTGAGGCAGATGGAGCTATGTGAGTTATCTAATGCTTCAGACCTCAGGGAATAAAGCTGACATGATTTACTGCAGAATATGAAAAGAGGCGGAATCCTTGGGATAATCTCCACTCGCTCACAGCAGAACTAAAGCATCAGAAAAGTTGGCACAGCCTGTGGCACAGTGATTGAAACAAAGGTAAAGGTAAATCTATCTTTTTTGATTTACATTTCCTTGGCCTCTCAGTAAAAGCCTGCTTCTCTCAGTTCCTCCAAGGGTAGGAGGAAAGAGAGAAAGAAAAAGAGAAAGAGATTTTTTAGAAGAGGAGGTCAAACCATGGATGCCCCCTCCTAGCTCACATTAACATTTCATATGCCCTTGCTTCTCTAATACCAGAGCTCTTATATTGCTAGTGGCGGGGGGGATAGCTTTGGAGCTACACTGTGGGGAGATTTAGATGCTTTAGCTCAATCTCTACTCCCATAATCCTCAGACATGGCTGCAACATGGTGAAAAATATACACCAGTCCCATTGGGAGGGAAATCATTAAAGGAAGGATGGAAGCTGCTCCCCTTTCCCTTCTGCCATGCTTGCAGAAGATTTCATCCTCCTGAAGATTTTATCCTTCTACTGCAGAAGATTTCATCCTTCAAAGATTTCATCCTTCTATTGTTAGGACTGCTATGCTGAAGGGTGATGATCACATATTTATTTTGAAATGACATATACAGGATGCATGGAAGCACAGATATATTTTGAGTGAAAAACAAAAAGTATATGGAATCAGTATAATCTGGTAAGAGGGTGGCAAAGAGCACCCAAATGGCCTGCAGATATATCGTTGAGATACAAAGGTAGTCTCTCCCTCTGTCTTTCTCTCTCTCTCTCTCTTTGTAGGCATTAACATTGGTATATGGGTAAATACAATATAAAGAAAGAGAGGATATATCCACAAAAGGATATACTTCACAAACTCTCCTCCTGGCTTCCCTTTGGGCAACACAGCCTCTGAATGACGCACACAGAGATAGCGTTCACTCAACAGAGCAAGACGGCAGAACAGATGGGCTGGCAGAATGTCTACTTTCTATTTTCTTTCTATTTTTTTAAAAGGATGCCCTATTTAACCAGATTTCATCATCTGGATGGCTTTATTTTATATTTTTGTTTAACACATCACTGATTTTTACATGGCAACAAAATGAGAACATAAAAAGCACATAAGAACTGGTTCCAGTAACATAAAAAGAATGGCCAACAGTCAACAAAATTAACATGACAGAATTGCCGCCAAGACCTCCTTTGTGCTAGAGCCATTTTATTTCTTGTATACAATGAATCCATCGCACATTTGTGATTCCACGTGTGATTAGGGGTGCAAACTTATACTTGCTTATTAGAAAGTGAATCACATTGAACTCAGTGCAGCTTACATCTTAGTTGACAAGTCTCATGTTGCACTCATGAACCACTGGAGAAAAAATTCATTTTTGACCTAAATACATGTGGGCTGTAACACAGAAAAGTGTATAATAATCTTAGGGCCCATGGCAAGGGTTGGTGTAATGGAGCATCTGTTACAGTCCACACCTCAGCAGGGGTATCCCATTCTGACCAAAAAAGCCCTTCAGCTGTGGAATCCTTCCTCTTTCCAGTTGTTGGCTATTTACCTACACTCTCCAGGTATAGGAGCAGTTACAGAGTGGGGAGACAGAGAAGTGGCTTCCACATGCATTTACATCTTCAGCCCAGAGGTGAAGAAGGACACGTTCAGTGGTGAGAGCTATAAGGACAACGGCCCATTCAGAGAGGGGCCTCACTGGCAGCCCTTGCCCAAGACCTCCTCATCCCCAAAATCTGGATCTGGCATTGTATAGTCCCTTGGCTTCTTCTCTTTATTGTAACACAAGCTACAGGAGGCAGCAATCAGCAGCAAAGTACTGGTGGAGGTGGGTCAGCAGCTGCTTAAAGTTTAGCTGTACTATGGTCATACCACCACAAAATGATACATTTTTCAGAACTTCAGGACCAATGTTGACAATGCTTTAGTGGCCTCTGATAACATTTTTTCCTAGCTGACCCTGATCAACCCTTCAGGGTGTCCTGTGTCCAATTATTAATGATGTGATGTTCATACTAATTTGTGGGATAGAAGTCACGGGCCATACTGCCGGGGAGATTCTTCAAGCTATATTTTGTGCAGCTTTTTCAGTAATCCAGCCCTCCAGAATATAGCACACAACTTTTCCAGAGTTTCCAACTGTGTGTTCAGAATACTGTAGGCATGCACAGAGACTCTGTGCAACACTTTGGGCCATGGGAGCCCTAAGGGCAGGGCCCCATCGCTCTGCCACACGTGAGGTGTAATATGTACGGGGAGACTGGGCAACGTTCTGTGAGCCCTATAAAAGTGGATTTCATTCACACATCATTAATGGCAAATGGAAGCATATTGTTTCCTTCTGAGCCTGAAAAGTTATTTATTTGTTCCCATTACTCATGACAGTGCTTCAAAGCAATTGTTCCATTGCTCACTATATTCTTATTACTTAGGGAATGGCATGGAAATTCCTCTCAAAATGCCTCTGAAAATGTAGTTTAAAACTTTAAAACAGTGGTTCTTAATCTTTTCTTTACCTGGCACCCCCTGTAAATATAATTTGTTGCCAGGGATTCTCAAGACTTAACTCAAGATTTAAATATTTAAATTTAGATTTAACTATTCAATTTTTTATTTAAATATTCAAATATTTATTTCTTTAGGTCTTCTGGAGACTAGGATTCAAATCCTTGCTCAGACACTGGGTGACTTTGGACAAGTCCCTGTTGTTGCCTCAGTTGTTGGTGTCCAGCAGCTGGGCTTTGTGGACCCGTGAAAGCTCTGTAGACCCCCCAAGATCCCTGGAAGCCAGGTTAAGCTCTTAAAACTAGAAGGCATTACTCATTTTTTCATTTGTGTAACAATTAGAGTAACTTGAGCTCCTCTTGTTACATTATTTTTGAATTTGTCACACCTTTGTTGCAACAAGAATTTTAAAAAAGAGGAGTAACTCTTTACAGATAGCTCTGCTTTTAAAAACCCTCATTCCTTCCAACATCTGGATACCCTTAACCCCAGTGATGGATGAAATGTTGCCTGTAGACCATATGCATTTCCAAGGTTGGTGTTGAAGGGTCTCCCCAGCCACTAATTAATTTTTATAAGATTTTTACTGAAATGCCCCCATGCCTCCTAGCGGCTATATCACGCCACAGATGAAAACCATGACACACATAGCCTAACAACATCAGGATATGTTCAAGATGGAAGAAGCTGTAATGAGCAAGGACACACAAGCTAGAGGAGGTTGCAGCAGTTTGTTTTTGCCTGAGTCTGCTGAGAAGGGCAAGATTCTGCTTCTTCCTTTCCTCTCTTCCCCCTGCTGAGTTAATAAAGCACAAACTGCTCCTGTCCTTTCAACTCAGTCTGCAGTGACTGAAGTAACCTTTAGGCCTTTATGGAACCAGGGGAGATTAGAGGAACATTTTTTAAAAAAAAATCTGATGGGGTGTGTAGCAGGGACTTGTCCTCTTAGGTCCTGCTGGGGGGCAACACAGCCTACCAACCCCTGAAAGTTGCCCATCTTCCTTTCTTAGCAGAAGGAGGCAATTGTGATTACTAGCATGTGGCTTTCTTCAGAAAAGACCCTGGAGGCTTACTGTGTTATGTAAGTTTGGCATTTATTTGCAAATATAGGAGTTGAGCCTAGCTGGAAGGATGGATCAAACACTCAGAAAAGAGAGCCCACACCACACCCCATTTCCGCACTAGACTTTTATAGTGCTATGATTCCACTTGAAACATCCTATGGAATCCTGGGGTTTGCAGTTTTGGGAGGGGCTGGCCGGCAGAAATGGCCACAGTGGGGAAAGAGCTGGGACCAGGCCACGTGCAATTCCTGTGACCCACTTTTGCAGTCCCTGGAGGCCCCTGGCAATTCTTCACAGCTCCCAAACTGCCCCCAAATTTAAAAATATGCATGATTTTCATGCATGATTTTCAGGCAGCTTTTGCCCCATCACACACACAAAAAAAACCCCAACCACCCAGCTGTTTGCAGATGTGGTAGCTGGCCTTCTTCCACCCCACAAAAAAACCTTGATTTCCATTCACAAACCCAGCCAAAAATGCTGTGATACCTATCACCTTTTTTGTATCACCAACACTGCGGTATAGTCTGGGGGGGGGCGGGTAAAAATTGGCCATTCCCCTCTCATTTCCCTTGCCTGGGCTCCCACATCAGATCTCTAGTAAGTCAGCCAGTCCACTAAGATTCTTACAAAGTCTCTCCCTCAACACTGGCATTTTCCTGTTTTGTTTTTCCCTTCAAATACATAGCAGTAAATGGAGGAAGGGCATCATGTCCCTTCATCAAAATCATTTTCACCTTCCAGAGGAGTCTCCAGCTGCTTCTTAGCCTTTGTGGGCTATTTACCACCACTTAAATTACTAATTAAAGTAGTCTGTAACAATATTCTTTGAGTTATTAAACGCTCTAAACTTGCTAGCTTACAACAATAGAAATATTGAAATGCTACCATTACTCTCATCTGAGCTGCTGCTGGACTCAGAGTAAAAAGAGGACTGCAGGGAGTTCAGAGGTTATTGCAGAAGGTGAATATTAATACTGTAGAGAGAAAATAGAAAATCCTGTCCTTAGCAAATGGCTGCACTCCATAGGGGAAAACTGAATTTATGGATCCACAGAGCCTCCTAGTGGTAGAAGTAGTGAAAGTATCTGGATATTCAGTAAATGGACGTTAAGGTAGGGGAAACTTTCTACTGACTGTGGAGAAAAGAGCGTTTTTTAAACAAGAATGAAACATCCAGTCAACACATGAGGACTTGGTATGAAAAGACATAAAGACAGTTGTTAGAACAAAAGCAAAAGAGGCCACGAAAAGGAAGAACAATTGCAAAATATGAGAAGCTAATAGCCTTTTTGGCTTATGGAAACAATCAGGATAGTTGCAAAAGAGTTTTAAAACGTGGAAAATGACAAGGAATTCACACCATATCCTACTGTTAAGAGCTGATCAAGATGACCTAATTCCTTCTCACATCTGCAATTTTTTGCCTCTAAGATTTCATTCAGTTGAATTAATTGGTGTAGACTCCTGGAGGACACACCTGTCAAAGACTTAACAATAGACACCTGAAAGCCAATACGCATGCATTCTTTATAATGGATGATGTAATCCATCAAATAATAGTCTAATTTTTGTCATACCAGCCATGTTGAGTGTGGTTAAATTTCAAGATCTGTGAATAGATTTCTGCCGACAGTTCACTTTTGTCCATAGAAGAGAAAGAAGGGAGGCCCTATAGCCTCAAAATCTGTGCCACGCTCATCATCTGGAGTGGTGTGTTCTAGATCCAATGTTATCTTCAGTGGTGCTCAACTCAAGTCTTCAAGGTGTCTAAATCTAGGAAATTTTTGTTCAAAAAGTTGCCAAATGTTGGAATAAAAGCATTAACTAAATGCACCATGCTGTAATCCACATATAAAGCCATAACTGTGAAAAGCAAGGGGTTGGCATACATATAGTCCGAGGATCAATCTCTGCCATGTTCAGTTGAAAGAGTCTCAGGAAAAGACCTTGGAGACCTGCCGCCAATTGAAGGAGCAAGACTGGGCCAGAAGGACCAATGCTTTGACACAGGGTTAGGCAGAGTGAGGCAACTGCTTCAGCAGCAGGGACAGCATCCCCCTCATTCCTCCCAAAATCCCAGTTCTTATCCCTCTTTTGTAAGTTAAAGCTGTATGTGCCACACAGCTTGTCCTGCACTTCCTAAACTTTCCTGCTGCCTTCAGGCATAGTAGAGAGCCTTATTTGAGTGCCTCTGTTAAAGTACAGTTCATCTGATAGTTCATTCACCTTCAATATGGGGGGGGGCAATGGTGTCTTGGCCTCAGGCAGCAAAACGTCTTGGGCCATGGCTGCTCTGACTTAGTAGAAAGACAGCTTCCTGTTGTTGAAATATGGACAAGAACTAGAACTTTGGTCATTATAGTGTTAATGGTGTGTTGCTGAGATTGAAATGGCCTTCAGCTGTATGTAATGTCTAACTCAGCTGTAGAGCCTTTATAAGGCTAGCTTTTTACTGTGAACTTGGCTGCTTCCTTTTTCACATTGTATTTTGTTTGACTCTTTTGGAGTGGTTCTTTTTTCACTGTTTGGTACATTTGCTATTTTGTATTATTTTACTTGCCTTATTGCTCTTGTTTATTCTAATACTTTTGACTATATTTGTTTTGAATATTGCTTTGATATAGATGTATTGTTTGTTATCCTTCTAACAGAATAGATAAAGATTATTTTCACTATTTGTTTTGGCTTCTGAATCCTCTTTTCCAACACCTGTATCTTCATGCCATGATCAGTTTCAAGTGCCTGTGCTACGAGGCCGAATCCAAATCTTCTTCCTGTATCTTATCTCTAACCTCAGTCATGAATCTGGCAAACAGAATGAGAAATATATATCTCCTTTTTGCATAGTCTTGTTATCTTGCCCCAATAGGACTTTTATCCTGTGATCATTTATAGCAGGGATGGAAAACTCATGGCTTGTGGGTGACTGGTGGCCCTTTGGTCCCCAAAGTGCAATTCCTGAAACCCCCCAGAGCCCCAGACTCTTTTTTTAGAAAAATAAGGTAGATGGCTCAAAATGTGTAAACATTACTACAAAATGGAGTGATTGGGATCCCACCCCCATGTTTCCAATCTGTGAAACAATCAGAAAAATTGGCTGAAAACCAGGCAACTTTGAAACCAGAAGTGACTTCATGTCACTACCAGTCATGTCCGGGTTGCCACTGTGGCCCATCAGGGGGCTGAAGGAGTAAAAAAAATGGGCCCGTTTCTACACTTGCTCCTGATTTAGAGATCTAGAAGTCTCAAATGGAGCAGGCAGCTCTTCACATGGAGGTGGATGTGATGAGAGAGTTCCTCTCTTCCTTCCCATTTTACATGGAAGGCTACAGTGGAATTAAGATTTGTCATCTTTAAGGCATCATAACATTTTTTTTATCCTTGACATAATGTTAAGAAGGGCACATCTGAAACAAGCCCAGAGGCCTTCCAGAGGCTCTATTAGCTGTTTAGGAAAAACAGCAGTGTTTGGGGAAATAGAGGGGATATCTGGACAACTCATTTGTGTAGAGTCTAGACTAAACGAAGAAGATGAGGCGCTGGTGCAGGCTGTACCTAATCGCATTTCCTGCCGCTGATTCTCCCTGATTGAAACATGATGACAGTGCTGTATTGTCTTGCAGCCAGATGCACACATCAGCCAGACAGATTATTGCGTCAAGAGATGACAGTGGCCAGGTTGGTAAATATATGTAGAAGCATTATCAGCCAGCCAGATATAAAAGCTTACAAGGCCTCACGACATCTGCAATTGTACTGTCATGCCATCTCCACAGTGGACTGTTGTAGCGCTATTATTCCACTTTCAACATCCTATGGAATCCTGGGGTTTCCAGTTTAGGGAGGGGCTGGCTATTAGCTGTTTAGGAAAAACAGCAGTGTTTGGGGAAATTGAGGGGATGTCATGTCATGAATAGTTTCCTCTATCGGCTATTCTACCTATTTCAGCAACAGGTACCAGCCACAGTTTATTGATGTGACTAGACATTCATGTGTGGTCATGTCAGAATTTTAAACAAGTTGCTATTTAAAATTAATTCTTTCCTGTTGCTAGTGGCTGTGTTTGAGAAGTAACTGTGATGATTGCTCTTTGTGATGCTGAGAAACTAAATTGGTGTGTTATTGTGATGTGCTGTTCTTTTAAGAGGGAAAGAACTTAAGACTGATAGGAGGAGTACCATTATATTATTATTATTATTATTATTTATTATTATTATTATTATTATTATTATTATTATTATTATTATTATTAATTATTTTCTACCCTGCTTTTCTCCCCGAGGGGACTCTATGCCTCTAAAATATTCTTTAAAAGTAAATTTTAGAACTACAAACTGTTACTCATTACACCAACTACAGTGCTCTTACTCATCAGATTACATTCGACATGTAGCAATATCATATCCTTGTTAAACCATAAAACTATCCCAGTGACTATATTACTTGTAAGACATGATTTTCAAGCTAAGGATTAAGCAAACTGCCAGTTCAGCTGTATTGTGATTTCAAGCACAAAAAGAAAGGGTGAAGAGGAAGATTCCAACAAGTTTTTTTTCATCCTTACCTCTTTATTGTTTTAATTGTTCTGGAGTGTTGATTGTTTTGCACTTGTGTACTTGGTGTACTGCAGTGGTGGGAATCACGTGACTGGGCCAGCATGGTGTAATGGTTTGACTCTGGAGATCAGGGTTCAAATCCCTGCTTACTGGATGACCTTGGGCAAGTCACAGTCTCTCAGCCTCAGACCAAGGCAAAGGCAACCCTCCTCTGAACAAATCTTGCCAAGTAAATCTTATTGTTACCCTGTGAATTGGGGGTCCCGGGAGAGGTGCTCAAATAACCAAACACCAACAAGCAAAGATGGGGAAATTAGCTGGAGCACTCTCTTAGCTAACGAGAGGCAGGATAACTTAGCAGGGATCTTTTACCCAATGTATACAGCATCAGGTCAGTGAGCGAACAACCAGTTAAAATAGCAATAAGAATATTTATTAGCAAGCAGGCAAATCAACAAGAAAACACAACCTCACTACTAACTAAGAAGTAGAAAAGAGAGTTTTGGGGAAAATGGTCCTGTCCTGTAGAAGCCAATTGGAGAGAAGGAAACTCAGCGTGGCTGCCGAGGGGAATTCGCAGAGCAGAGCGGCAGCAAGGCAGAAGGGAAGTCTGGAGTGATCCAGCGAAAGATCCGAGGAGCTCTCGGCACTGGGGGTTTTATCAGGGAAAGAATGACCATAGGCTAGCCTGGTCTTGGGCGAAGACAATGAGTTTTGGGATGGAGACAATGTCTCCGAAAGGTCAGAATTTACATGATTGAGTTATGGTCCGAATTGACAATAGTATGGCCAGTACGTAGATGCGGCTAGCTTGGCAGTTTAAGCACTCAGCTTGCCAGGGTGCCCTCTCGGGGCACAGGTCTCTTTGTTTTCTATAATGAAAGTGTTTGTTTCGGGAGGTCTCCTAAAGCAGATCTGGCAGTTTCTGGCTTGCCTTGGTGTAAACAAATATGACTCAGCAGATAATAGCCATGCCTAGCTTTGCGCTTGTTCGGTGGCCTCACAAACACTTGGCTGGTGGCAGAGCAGGGCCGAAATATGATATCAAAATGATATCTAAGGTTACCAAAGACCAGGCCAGTTCACGGTGGTAACATTATGATAGGGTTGCCTTAGGGTCACTGTAAGTTAGAAACAACTTGGAGGCACATAACAACCAGATGTTGTCAAACTGCAACTCTAGTGAGCTGTAATCCAAGAACATCTGGAGAGACACATGGCTTCTACCCCTAGCGTGCTACATCTCGGCAGGGAAAGCCAGTGGAATGTGGGTGTGTGCATGCACACACATTTGAAAGGGCTACACCTGGCGAAGGTGACAATCAGAAGTGGAAGAAGGAATTGTCCTTGGGCTGCCATGCTGTTTAAATACCAAAATGTGGTGGGTAGTGGCAGCGTTACTGTAGTAGAGTCAGTTGTGACAACAAAACACCTGGGAGCTTGGCTTTGTGCTGTGGTAAGAGGAAGATGGAGTCACATTGGCTAGCTGAGGTCAGAAAAACAACATAAATACAGAAGAATTAGAAGGAAGCAGCAGGTCATATAGCAGAACGACATATTTACTAGAGGCATAGGCCGGATTAGCCGAATGGACAGCCTGTGTGACTGAAAGCTCAAGAAAGTCAGTTGGAGATGCTCACAGCAGTGCTCTCATATGTTCAGAGAGCAGGAGCAGGATTGTACCTGGCACCTCTTTCCTTCATTCTGACCAAACACTTCGTTCGTCTGCGTGCTCAGTGACCCTGAGGAGCTCTAAACAGGTATACCCCTGGCCTGTGCAGTACCACAGCTTCTTCATGTGTTTGGAGGGGAGGCTATTGTCTTATTTCAAAAATAAGTGTACTTTCAGACCTCCCCAAGAGTTCTTTCAGCACTGACACATGTTACTACTATAGAATAAACTGTTGGTAGTAAATGATGCAATTGAAGGTACACAATAGAGAAGAATTCCAGCCCTTTTGCTGATAGAGTCCAGCATATCCTCACAGCCAGTGGTAGACCTGGGTGCCCAAATAAATTCACCTAGATTATTTCTTGGCTGGTGATCACATCCCTCATAGCTAGATATATGGGGAGCTCCTGAGGTAGGGTGCACTCCCTGCAAGGTGAGGCCTATGGAAAAAGGACATTAAAAGGCTATATAACACAGAAGCAAGCAAGCAAACAGACAAGTTGGCAAGAGAGAAAAATTTGCTACTCTACTCCACTCTCAGTCTTCTATCTTTTCTCAGCCTGAAATACCAAAGCGAACACAAAAAGAATCCAACAAGGTCTCTAACACAGATGAATCTTTTCATGCCTCTGGCCAGTTGTTGACATTTGGCCATGATGCTAACATAGACTCCAAATCCTGTCTGCTTGGTAGTGTAGGCCCAGCTCACTACAGTTGTTAAGCCTCTCTTGTACATAGTTATGGGGGAAATGACAGTGTGCATGCACAAAAGGGTATGTTTGCAATGTATATGGGCATGCCTGTATACCATGAGTCATGTGTTCCTTGGGTTATACCTCCCGTGTTGTAACCAGGTCTAGTCTGTGACCTACAGCTCTCCGTATGAAGCTCTCACTCAAGTACCAGAATGTTATTTTTCAAGAGGCAGAGTTCCATATATATAAAAAAGAACTCTATATATGATAAAATTGAATTTTAGCATCAGAGAAGCACTGAAGTCTTACTTTCCTGTGTTCCATTGCTGCTAGTAGTTTTTCGTCGGCATAGATCAATTCTGGTATCAGAGCATGGGTGGAAGAGAAAGGTCTGTGGCATAAGAGCGTGAAAAGCAGAGGTTGGAAAATTTGTTAATATATTATATTGTAAATACGTTAGATTGTTGTCCCGTAACATGGCTTAATTTCATAAACTGATTAACACTACAGTTATTCCTATCCTTTAGCTGATTGTCAGTCTGGTCTACATCTTACTTTACTTACTTATATCAACTTTAATGGAGCTTTCCAAGGTACTGAATCCTATCCTCCCAAATTTGTTTGACTAGCTCCTTTAAAATTCAGACTAAAATCTGGAGTGGATTGACCACTCCACAGACATCAGAGGAAAGAGCCCCCACTGGAAGCAAAAGAATGGAGAAAAAGTGAGTCCCTACATTAGATGGAGGAATGGAATTGGGGGTGGTGGAGAAGTTGGAACACTTGTTTGCTTGGCAAGAGGTCCTCCATCAGCCAGGCCTTGCTTTTAGAACTGAATGCTTTTAGAACTGAAGATTACAACTTTATTGGCATGTATGGAAGTAGTTGGGAATCCTTCTAGGTGGTGAAAGGAGAGCGTATTTTGACTCTCTTCACTTCCTAATTTTTGTTGATTTCATCATCATTACAATTATCATGATCACTGCAAAGAACTCCTTTATTCTCCTTCAGTGTTTTCATTGCAGACGCCATGGTGGGCACTTGGATTAGTAAGTGAAACCTTTCCCTTCACCTCCTCATGTCCTCGTTTGTCCTCCTTTGTCTTCATTCCTTATTCTTGCTTTTTGCCCATCCCCTTCTTCAACAATGTACACACATTTTATGAAAATCCCATGACCAAGGAATTGAGCATTAGATTAACATAATTCAGGGATTTCAGTTACTTATGCCAATAGCATCAGATTAATCCCATTTCTAATGATCGAACATTAACAAATTAATTTTGAAACCTAATCTATCAAGATCTGATGAAAAGTTGAAGGCGCTACAGAAGTGTAGCTCCTCTCATATTCTAAGTAATTGTATTTATTGATGCAAAAGGTGAAATGCATTTTGACTTTTATCCAGTACATATATATCCAGAACTAGCTGACAATTTCTCAAGAGTTCCTTGTAAATGTATGTACTTGTCAAAAAGTTTCTGTTCCATACAGAATTAAGTCTGCAAGGAATAAAGACACCTGTGAATTTCAAAGTTAGCATCAAAACCTTGTGGCATCACACAACATTATAAACTAGTTGAACTGTCATGATTTGGCCTCAGAGAGCAAAGACGTTATTCAAGAAACAAATAATTATTCCTCTGCCCACCAAAAAAACCTCTTATATTTACATGGATACACAGAAAGAGTGACCTAAAATCACTGGGTCTCCTTCCAGTACACATCCCTAGACTGAGTGGGGCTATTCAGAAGGATGTCTTTCAAGCACTGCTTTCTTCATTATTTGAATGTACAGTGTATCTACTTCTCACAGCACTTCACTTTGCCTTGTTTCTGTGATGTACCACTATCAACAACAGCACCAGTTATTTTTTTCTTAAATGTGAGGGTAATCCTATCCAGCTCATCTTTGCAAATCCCAACCTAGCCCTGAGCTGACAGTTTTTAAACCACTTTTGTCTCACTCTTCCTTACCCATTCTCACCATGATTCAAAAGCTTTGCATTCATGCAGAGGGAACTTGAAACTGAAAAGAGTGTTAGCAAAGCTCTTTGTGTGAGAGAGTGTGTGTGTCTGTGTGTGTGTGTGTGTTAGCACTCTACACAAGATGCTATACATTAAAATGTACCGTAATATCATACACTGAGAGAAAATGAGTCATCTTGCTTGCAAGAAAATAAAAGCAAAAAATCAGTATCTGTTGGTACCTCATTGTGGTGCTGGTGGTGGTGTCAAGTCATTTCCAATTTATGGCAACGGTAAGGAGGAGCTATTACAGGGTTTTCTTGGTAAGATTTGTTGGGGGGTTGCATTTGCCTTTCTCTGAGACTGAGAGTGTGTGACCTGCCCAAGGTCCCCCCTCAGTGGGTTTTCATGGCCAAGTGAGGATTTGAACCCTTGTCACCAGAGTTGTAGTCCAACCACTACCCCATACTGACTCTCTGTTGATACCTCTCTGCATATATATATATACAACTCTTATGACTGCTATGGTGCCATGTAAGAAACAGTGGAAGTTCTGCTCTCTGTCTTCAAATACAAGCCTGGCACTTTATGCAGATTAATAGTATGAAGAGCAAACATGGTGTAGTGGTTTGAGTGTTGGACCAGGGCTCTGGGAGAGCTGGGTTTAAATTCTTGCTCAGCCATGACAACCCATTGGGTGACCTTTGGCAGCTCACACCTTCTCAGCCTAAAAGGAAGGCAATGGCAGACCTCCTCTAAATAAATCTTGCAAAAAACTCCTCAGCCCATTGTAGCTTTATCTTAGGGTTGTCATAGTTTGGAAATGATTTGAAAACACATTACAACTGTGGTTACACAGTTACATGTGTTACACATTACATGTGGCCCTCCAGATTGGGTTGGGCTGCACTTCCCATCATTTCTTGCTATGCTGGCTAGCAGTGCTGGAACTTGCTATCCAGCAACATACAGAGGGCCACTTGTTTGCCATTCCGGTGTTACTGGAAGACATACTTATTATTCAGAGCCAGTGTGGCACAGTGGTTTGAGTGTTGGATTAGTGTTGGACACTGGGAGACCAGGGTTCAAATGCACACTTGGCCATGGAAATCCACTGGGTGAACTTAGACAAGTCACAATCTCTCAGCATCAGCAGAAGGCAAGGGCAAACTCCCTCTAAAGATATCTTGCCAAGGAAACCCCATAGATAGGTCCACCTTAGGGTCACTATAAATCAGAAATGACTGGAAGGAACACAAAAAACACACTTGTTATCCAGCTGTGTTTCTTCTCTAGTTGATGAATAACTAAAACAACTAGATGAAGCCTTTGATCTTTGAAAAGAAGTTAAGCTTTCTTCACTATTTGTATATGGGAAAGAGTAAATTCACACTCCTTGGAAGAATATATTTATATGTACAATCACAGAAGCACATTGCACCTTCACAGAAATACATCATACCCTTCTGTCAACAGATATAAGGATGTTGGACAGGAGGGTTGTCTTTCCAAACTAAAATAACACTGTTTTTCAGAGATTCTCTTTTATATTCCTTGGGGATGATATCATTTGGGGATGATATCATTTGGCTCAACCTCAGGACTCAGCTCAAGAATCCAGTTTATGAGCTAGGTTAAACCCTTCTTATGTTTTGTGGCTACACAGGTACTATGTATGTGAAAATATCTTTACCTCTAGTGTAGCCAAGGAAAAGGCATACAATGAATCATACAACATATTTACAGTATAAATCATTACATCACACCTTAAATTACATAATATATACACATAAACATTTACAGAGACTGCAGAATGTTACAGACCACCCCTTCCTGACTCTACCTAGCATAGACAGAAGGCATGTGCCAGTATTTTTGAAACATTAATATCTACTAGAGAAACATGAAAATAATATCCTGAAGAGAATGAACTCATTTTAAATTTGGTGCTAGAGGAGAGTTTTATGGACAACATGGACCACCAAAAAGATAAATATCTGAGAGCAAATTAAGCCTGAACTCTCACTAGAAGCCAAAATGACTAAACTGAGGCTCTCATATTTTGGATACATTATTGGATACATATTTGGATACTATACTAGTCAGGTAATTTGCAGGAAGTAGGAAGAGAGGAAGACATTACTAATGGATTGACTCAATAAAGGAAGCCATGGCCCTGTCTTTGTAAGACCTGAACAGGGCTGCTGATGAACAGAGCTCATGGAGGTCTCATTTCTAATGTCATCGTAAGTTGAAGATGACTTGGCAGCACATAACAGGAACAAATTATGCCCAATAATATTCTCTAAATACCCATTACAGTCATTCTCTCCTGATTTCTCTTGGTTATTCCATGGATTTGAGTCTCTGGAAAGTAGCTGCTCTTCAGCTTCCCTTAGACTGCAAAACAAATTGTTAATTTAAAGATCCCACAACAAGGCTGACTGACTAAATTCCCTTTGGTCGCCAGTCACGTCATTTTACTCCCTTCCTGGTATTGTGGCAGTTTGTAGCACAGGATAATGGCCAAGCTTAAAGAAGATAGCTACCATTATTGCACAGAGAAAGACACAGAGACACTTCTAGCAATTAACAATCCCCAGAATTCATTGAGACAGCCTTAGTTCAAAAATTTTTTGGAACGGTGTTTTGGCACTGCCTCAACTATTTGATTGGAAGTAGTATAATAGTAGTCTGAATAGGCACACCCATATAAAATGAAATTTGTCTGTGGGGCTGGAATTTAGCAAGCTTTTATTTTAAAAGTTTGCTTTCCCAACCTCCAAGCCTTTTCTTCAGATGTTTCACATTGTTTTGCTACTGCTACAAGTTCTTGACCTGAACAATACACCATGAAATGCGTGCATTGAGAATCAGACCATGTTTAACTTTAAATTAAACTGATGAAGTATGACATTGTAATTGAGGGGCCATTTATCCTCTTATCCCCTAATAATCCCCTGTCATTCTTAATTATGTTCCACCAAGTTAACATCCAGTGTTTTGTGACAAAACTGTGTAATCAGAGAAATGCCAGATAAGCATTTTTCTAAGTTGGAATACTCCCACCAGGGAAGTTGCCACTTTTCAGGTTCTCTTGAGCTATCAGCAGTACCCCGAGGAATGAATCCCATGGATATAATAAATCACAGGAATCAAAACCTAATACAACACAGTTAACATTTATTGCTAAATATTTCTCCAGTGCAGCAGACCAACAATTTATAGCAGTTTATATGTTTCCGTTCTTTCTTGGGGCAATTTTCAGGCACTCTCAAATTTGAGATACACCAACTATCAACAGAGTCAGTTGCAGGCTATCATTTGCTTAGCCTGTGGGATTTAAGAAGACTTTAATGTTCAGCATTTTCACTGACACATTTGCCTGGAACAATACTCTGCCAGCATGCATTTATTTATTTTTATTCAAATATCTTTTTTCTGCATTCTCACTTGCCTAAAAGTGGTACATGACACAGTGCACAACATACTAAAAACAATACAAACCACAAAAGAGAAAAAAAGTTTTAATAAATAATTATTAATTGCCATTACAGCAGATCCATTAATCAATGACAACTCAGTAAATCAACACTTATGTCAGTTCCATTGATTGAATGGGTCTCTTCTAGCTGGGACTAACAATGAGATTTAAGCCTATGCAAATGCACATAAAATTTGCTCATAAGTGTATCTTAAAAGGCAGTTGCTGATGGTAAAGGTCCTAAATTAATCATCTTCACCTCGCATGAAACACCTCTCTAAACAGCTAGGCTTTAATTGTTGAAATACCAGAAGAAAGGTGTCTAAAGGTGCTTCCAATAGGAACAGACTCCATTGGGCACCTTCACAGATAAGGCAGAGTTTCACAACTTCATATTCTTCACAGCTATAAAAAATAGGCAATGGAGTAGCATCTCTTTTGCATATCTGAGAAAGCAAGGAACTTACACTGTCATGTCACAAGGCCCAAAACTGTAGGATGCATGTAATATTGTGGTTTTTATTGAGGGCTAGTCTTTAATTCTTATCTAAGCATTTATTTCCTGGTTCTGTAGGTTTCACAGTAGGTCTGTTAGCTCCAATTCATACAAGGCCTTGAGTGTCATTGCTGCATCATCCAACTCATATGTCATGGATCCTTCCATTCCAGTATCGTACCTATCCAAGTGGCTGGCACCAATGGGCTGGGAGTAAGCGTATCATTTGGTCTTGCTTGTGTGATTTCTTCCTAGATATGACCAGAGCAGTATGGGACCACCTCAATAGGAAATGGATTCTATTGCAACAGATTAAATCAGGTCTAGCTTAATTCATACTGAGAGCCAGAGCTGAACAGCACTGAACTCAGGAAATATATTCAAACCCCTCCGAAACAATGAAATTCACTGTGTGATCTTGGACAAATCACTGCCTCCTAGGCTAAACCTACTTTAGAATTGTTGCACAAGTAAAATTAGACAACCCCGATGTATACTGTTTAGAATTCTTTGATAGAAGCATGAGATTGTTGTGTGAGAAAATTAGTCTGGAACAGACTGACATTTGCAGAGGCTGACTTTAGGGTGCTAAAAAGGAAACTAACATGGTTTCTCATGGGCTGGCCTAGCAAAATGCTTTTGTATTGCCCTGGCCTTCCTCCAAAAGAAAAAGCTGGCACTGTAAAGGTTACATGATATATTTCAATTCCAAACTATAGAATGGGTTATGTAGCAAGGATGGGGGAAAAGAGGCTGTATATGGCCAACTAACATTTAGGCTATGTCAAAACTTCATTAAGTTTTCTGAACTTGATGGAACTTCCCAGAATATGCACTTTCCAGTTGTGACTTGGCAACCTTGACAAACTATCTTAGAGTATACAAGCTCATGGTTCAGAGCTCCCAATCTCTTTAGATTCTGGCCTGTAGGGTAGCAGTCAGACATGTATTTCTTTCCCTACATAAAGTTATATCCCTTGATTCACCAGGTCTGGTCTTTTAATTTCACCTAGATTTATGAGGGAAGGAAAATCCTGTTCAAGTGCCTTTATGCTAGTGGCATACTGAAGGTCTTCTATATTCTTTATCTTGGTGGTCTGTGCTTCTTTATGCTTTTAATTATGGTCTGGACTTTGAAAAAGACATTTTTCTTTCCAGAAGATACTGTGATAATTGGATTCTAACAGAGTCATCAAAAGCAACAACCTGATGGAAACCATAGATCAGGGTTGAGCAACTGTAGGTCTCTGGGTTTTTGGCTTATATGTCCCATCAGCAATAGAAAACATGGCCAATAATGAGGAATCGTAGGAGCTGCAACTCAATTCCCCCCAAGAAAAACACACAACCCCCACAAACCTAACTGTTTTGTTACCATGAAGTTCTGTTCTTTACGGTCCATTGCTGAACTAAGCTGTTGCACTGGGGAATAGTATGTTCCTTATCTTTCTCTGGGATTGTGATTTGTGTTCTTATACAGCCAAATATTTTATACAATGGTTTTTGAATGTTGGATGAACAGTTTGAGGATTTTTTCAATCAGCCCTGCAAATAAATCATGTGCTAAGAATGTATTCACATGTCTGTAAGATTGGCAGTAATTCATGGGACTGCTTTGTGTTTGCTAAACTACATATTACCAAGCATAGCAGACCTATATGGCAACACAGATACAGAATGGTGGAAAAAGTGAGTCTAAAACTTTGTTTTTATATAAAAAAATATGAAGACATTGTATTATGCTCCAAATACAACTTTCTTTTTTTATAAAAAACAAAACAATAATTTTATTGGCAGTGCTGTGAGTTGCTGTACAATGTGTAAACCTTTTGTGTTGTCACCTGAAAATGAAATAACACTTGAAGAACACTTATTAAAAGCACCTTTTGTTTCAGTACAATTTTCAGTATTTACATTTTTGTAGACATGTCTAATAGAGTGTAAGAATTAAATGCATTAAAGTTATACAAGAGTTATACAAAAATTAAAAGATTTAATATAGCATTTGATATTTTAGTGATAAATATAAAAAGAAAAAAGCTGTCAGATATGAAGCTTCAAAACTGACTCTGATTTAATACTAATGGAACCTTGTGAACAGTATCTTCTGAAGTCTAACCTTCTGTGTCCTTTCAAAAAAAAAAAAATAGGTATTTAGAATTAGTTGTTATCTCAATGGGTTTTGCTTGTTTCTTGGATGTACTTCTTTTTCTAGCAGAAACATGCTTTTTAAAAATGCAATAGGAGAAGAATTTGAAAATGCTTTAAAACCTATATTCTGCTTATGCAGCACATTTTGCTAATTCTAAACACTACCTTAGGAAGGGAATATCTAAGGCCATTTCTGCAATAGGCTGTTATAGTGCTGTTATTCCACTTTCAACATCCTATCAAATCCTGGGGTTTGCAGTTTAGGGAGGATTCTCAAAGGCCCCTCCCTAAACTGCAAGCCCCAGGATTCCATAGGATGTTGAAAGTGGAATAACAGCACTATAACAGTCTAGTGTGGAAGTGACCTAAGACATCAGACCGAACACTGAAAACATTCTGCCTACCTGATAGATTGCTTCACCATCCCAATTGCTCATGCTATATCCAAAAGTAAGGCATATCTAAAACTGCAGCAAAAATGGGGTTGCGTAACATTTAGAAAGGAACTGTCTGAAGAAATGGACTTAAAAGTGAAGAATATTTGACTAGATCTATCTAAAAGTCAGCTCAAATTTATGCTTAACTGAAGACATTCAGATCTAGAAAGACAAAGGCAAGCAGTGGGCTAGTTTATCTTACTATTGTCCTGATGAAACTAGCCAGTATCAGTGGCTGATGAAAGAATCACCCTTTGATAACTTCTTTTGGAAAATCCCAATGAAAAAGCTGGAGGAGAGGAACTCTACTAAAAGCAACATTAAGACTAGTCCTGAATGGACAAACCAACCATTTGTAGCACTAGTTTAGTTTAATCATTTCAAATTAAACACTGCAATAGTAGTATATCACCAGATATTAAAAATCCACAGAAGTGGTTGTAACAGTTAAAATCTTTGGGAGAAGGATCTACTGAATATGGGATTCCCTTTGCTTAGGTGACTTGCTCTTATTACAAAAAAAAAAAAAAGAAAAAGAAAAAGAAAAAGAAAGAAAGAAAAAAGAAAAAAAACTTTTACAAGTAGAATTTCAACCACTTCACCCTACTTTGTCCCTAAGCTTCACTGCCCAATATTCAGATTAAAAAAAATGAGCTGCACCAGTAGAAAGTTAATTGGTAAATGAATTGTCAAAATAGCCTTATGTGTCCCCCTAAAAAATCAAGGGTGTTTTGGATCTAGTTTCTAATTCTTTTCAATCCCTACTACAATTTGTACAAAAAATTGTCTAGGACAGGGCTTTCTAAACGGTGTGCCGTGACATGTTAGTGTGTCGTCTGAAGTGTGTAGGTGTATCACCTACAATCTTGGAAATGTATGTTATTATTTATAAATCATATATTTTTAAAAATATATGAAAGGTTTTCATGAGATATGTTGTGTCTCCATATGTTTCATTATTACAATTTATGTATATGTCTGTATCTCTTATAAGGGGTGAGTTTAACATCCCGTTTGCTAGTAAAACTGAATTACTGTGTCACAAAATGATGCATGTCTAAAAAGTGTGTCACCAACATGAAAAGTTTGGAAAGCTCTGGTCTAGGAGGTATTAGCATAGACACAGATGTTTATGAGAGTTTAAAAAGAGAGAGGAATGGAGGAAAAAGGAGAAGGAAGTGTACAACAGATGATTGCACAGATATGACAATGTTCCATGATACAGTCACTGCTGGTTCTTGTATGTGTGCTTCACGACCTCTATCTGCAGGCAGTATGAGAATCTTCTCTTTGGGATCTTTCTTTGTACTGACTGACTCTTTAGCTAGTTACTGTACCTTTCCAAAGGGTGGCTTGTCATATTCCATGCTGTACCTCTCAATTTCTTTCTATACAATCCACTCCAATGGTATTATCAGGACACCGGCAAGAACGGCCTCCCGGAGTAGCCAGGCATAGATGAGTACACTCACCATTATTCACTGAACAATAGTTATGCCCTGGTAAAGGAAATAAAAGAGCATGTTCACTACATGTTTCTGTTAGGCTTTTGTATATTTAAATGAAAGCAGTAGAGAGGAAAAATGTTGGGGCAGTTCAGACACTTTTGGTTCTAGGTTGGTTGGGTTATATGCACAAGCCAGCATGATCCTTCTCACATGGGAGATCATGACTCTTGGTTAACCCCACCCTTGGTTACTGTGATTCACCATACCCCTCAAGGAGGAGGTATTTGGAGAAGGGCATCAATTGATGACTTCGGTAGGGGAGGTGGTGGCCTTTCAAGTTCTTGGGTCCCAATCCCTCTAAAAATGGGCACCTGGGCTCATAATTACATCGCGTGTGAAGTTCTTTTAAGTCATACCAAGTGATGATGCAAGCAAGCCATGTCAGCTAAAACTCTGGAAGCTTCAGGCACTGGAGAATGCAGTAGCTGCTTCTGGAAACAGCCCTGTGTAGAATGTACTGGAGCAGTACCAAAGACAGCCTTTTCAGCAATAGCCCTCCAATTATAGAACAAAGAAGCTCCTCTGGTTGCAACTCTGTTGTCCTTTTGTGAGCTAAGTAGCTTTAGTTAGCTCAGTAATTAACTAACACCAAGACGTGGAAGGGAAGTTAGAGGCTCTCAAGTAGAGCTCCACTCCTCCCAGTCACCAAAAGGCTGCAAGGGTGCATCCAGGGAGAGGAGACAGCAGCCATCGCTCTCAAGAAAGGGAAAAAAACTGTTTCTTTAGTTTTCATTCCTGAGCAGGCAAGAACAGCTGAACCATTCCTGAGTACACTCCCATGGCCAGTTAGTGGCTGGGAGCAACTCCTGGGGCAAAGGTGTTATGGAGAAAGCTACAGAATACTTCCTCATGCAACATCTTAAAAGCACTTGTGCTGATATAACTGAGGTTTATGTCACTGCAAGCCACTCGTAGTATTCTGGTCATAGTGTCCTGTATGATGTAATTCTGCCCTCTTATAACAAATCTAAGGGAGGAGTAAACATAGTAAAGCAGCAGAAACGGCCACACCACACTGAACAAACCCAGTCTTGTCTGATTTTAGAGGCTAGGCAGGGTCAAGCCTGATTAATGTTTGAAATGAGAACTTCCAGGGGATACCTAAAGATCTCCATACATTGCTAAGAAATCCTGGAGTTGACAATACTTGGCTAAATGGACCAGAAGTCTGAGTGGAAGGCAGCCTCCAATATTTCTAAATCTCAAGGGACACAAAAAGGGAGAAAGATATTTGTGCAAAATGGAACGTGTTAGAATTTTCCAGAAAAAGAGAAGCAGCCTCTCTTTCTCTCTTACTATCTTCTTTTCTCTACATATGCTTAGAGAACAGTCTTATAAAACTTGCCCAGAGCTAGATGTTAGCCCCTTGATGATCCCACGATGGTATGCACAGGCTGCATTTTCTAGGAAAAGTGTCACTCCTACTTTGCATCTCAAAATTCTACACCTAGCACAAGGGAACCTGACTTCAAGCTCTAGCCAAGCCAGTCAATCCAGAAATAATAAACTAAGCAAGTGGGACTCCCTTTCTGAACACAGTGTGCTGATAAATCTAACAAAGGAGGATTTTAAACTTTGGGCAAAACTATCTTCAGTGTTTTCCAGCTTCAGAGACCATGTGGTGCACTGAATCTTTGTTTGTTTAACTAGGCACTTTACATATTCATAAAATGACTTCATCTTCTATTTGTTAAACAACTGGAATGGCAGGGTGGGCAATTGGTGTTTCTTAGCTTCCAAAATAAAGCAAGATCAATGTATTAGAGGACTAATGCAACATTTTTGTAAAACATGAACACCACATTAAATACAAAGATTAGTTCAGTCTCATTTTGAAAGTCCCAAAATGTTTATCTGTCAAGTAAACTGCAAAAGGAATAATCACCAATTCTCATGTAATAAAGGGAAAAAATTATTCATATTCCTATTGGTGGGTAATTGTTGGGAGTGGCAACCTTTGCATGCCTAATTGAATAGCTAGTTTGTTTGCATGTCTATTGTAAGCATAGAGAGGTAGCCTAGAGAGAAAACTTCCTGTTTGTTGGTTAACACCTCTTCCTCCAGCATGTAGACATTCCTTGTTCTTTTGAGAAAAGGTTCTCCGGCCATTTTGTCTCTCCCTTTTTGTCTTTGCCATTTTGTCCTGAAAGCATGCTCCGAGTCTCCTAACAGGGATCATTTTGCAGCAAGCATGTGAGTGCTTATTTTTTCTTCCTACCTACTTGAAGAATTGAACCTGTGTAGACTATGCACAAGCTTTTGTGAGTAAACTCTTTTATATTTTTAACCAAACTGTTTTTGTGCTTATTTTGAGCTAGATTAAGTGTGTTTGGGGTGTAGTTAAAGAAGTGGGACTGGTGATCTGTTCAACTTCTGTTTAGTGCATTTACTAAAATACTCTGCTGATTGAGAGTCTCATTACCAAAGTCTCTCAATATTCAATATATTTTTAATTTCCCCAACAGTAATGAACTTGATTTTTTTTGGCCATGGGCTTAAAATCAACATTGTGCTGACAGCTGACCACTAGCACAATGGAACTTCCCTCCCCACCCTTTCCAGCTCTCTGCACTGCATGAAAACCAGCCCCAGAGGGATTCTGTTTCTCAGCCCTGCAGATCACCCTTTGGGTTGTATGAAGGGAGCTGCAGCAGGAAAAGAGGGAATAACTTCCCTCCTGTTTCAACTGATGGAATGTATTCAATCAGCAGACACGCCCCTTTGGATTCCGGCAATGCCTGAAAGAACTTTCTGAAAATGTGGGATAACTCTTTGATGCCCCACCTCCAGAATAAAGAGAACATACACATTACATTGAGATAAAAGGCTCAGTTTATTGACCTAACTATTTACAGAAAGTAGAGGGAATGGGGGAGGAAGACGCCTGCTGAAGGTCCGGCTGAGGCCAGGTGTCACTCCCTTGATCACCTCCTCAGCCCCCTTGGACAACACACCTGGGCCCCATGCGGCAACCCAAATTTCTTGGGCTACTGTGCAGCTGCCTTTAGTTGGAGGGCAAACCAGTTGGGTTCCCACCAAAGTCCCAGGACCCTGCAGGTGAGAAGCCCCTAACTAGCTTATCCTCACAGGCAGCCTCCTTCCTCTTCCACCGAGTCTCATGACCTTAAACAGGAGGTTTGGGAACTACACTCAAATAGGTGCCAACAGTGCACATTGGAGCCTTGTCCTTTCTCCCACACCAGCTCAATTAGCTCCAATTTCCTGACACCAGCCAAAGCTAATTCCCCATATCCTATTTGGCTCCAGTATTGGGTAGGCACCCCCTCTGATAAAAAGGAGAAAATATTCCTACCCGGCCCTGAAGCAACCTGGATTCACACACTGTACCAAGGGTAGGCAGGTGGGTCATGTTGTTTCACAGATCTGGCCATGTGGGTGGGGGAGCCGGGCTTAAATGACTCTGCTCTCTGCCCCCATCACGTGACCCAGCCCAGCACATGTGTGCCAGCTGCTAAGGATGGTGGTATCTTCAGGGAGGAGGCATCAAATCCCACCCTCCCCCACAGCGCCGGGACATGCAGGTCCAGGTAAGCAATTTCTTTACCATTTCAAATTCTATGGCTGCTTATAAATAAAAGAGGAACCTAAAATTACCTTGTGGACACTGAGCCAAGGCTGTAGTTATTCCATAAAGACGAGTGCGCTTGTGCGGTTGGAAGTTATCATTTTCCTTTGAGACTGTGCGATCCACGACTACCACAGCATCTCTATAGCACACACAACAGTAAATAACAACAAAAACAGAGGAAAAGAGAAAGGTAGAAAAGAAAAGGAAAAAAATTAAAATCAGAGGAACAGAAGGAAAGATTGTTAGAAATAGGTTACACAGCCTTCTATACAGCCCTCCGTACCAAGAAAGGCCTGAGGCCTGTTACAGAATGTTGACTTTCACAAGTTAGCATTTTACAATTGGGGAACAATTTTGTGGCTATGAGGAGAACTGGAAGGAAGAAATGCACTGATAGATATCACAGGCTCTGTATGAGTCCCAGTCTTATCCATGGATATGATTACAGTTCCAACTTTCTATATCTAAGTTTTCCAAATAAAAATGTGGCTGTTCTTAGTTCATTTTGAGGATTCAGTACATTCTGTTCCATAAGTTGAAGATGTTTCCATTTTTCTACTATCTTCTTTATGAAATAAGTCATTGGAGCCAATCTGCTTTTTATGGCCAGTTTAATGTTTGGAGCACAAAAGCAATATTCAGATATGAGACATCCAGACCTTAGGTGGGAAATATGATTAAAGGGATCTTCTGGATGATTGTCTGTTTTTTACTCACACCACTTCTCACCAGGAACAGAGTGCATGGAAGCATCGCAAATGACCGCCATATGTACACCTTTTCCCAAAGTTGAAAACACAATTTTTCTTTTTATGAGAGTATAACGGGAGATTCAAGTCACCCCCTTTCTCTCCTCCCTGCCCATAAACAGATGATCACTTCTAATGGCAGTGATTTTGAGTTCCCTGATGAAGCTTTTAGCCAAGTGGTAGTATTTGCACAGTTGTATACAGCTACACATATGTTCTGCTGCATCGATGTGAGTCTACCACTGAAATGCTTAAATGTTTGTTTACTTTCAACTCTTGTCTTGTGTTCAAAATTCAAGAAGTTGTAGCTTGAAAGCAAAGTGTACTTTTGTCCAGAATTATCATAAAGGTTTAAATACTTAGACTTCAACATACTAACTAAAATTTAGATTTTTTTAAAAATGATGAATCAACATCAACATACTGGCTAGCATGAAGAAAGAAGGCTTCAAATTACCAGCTTTTGTACTGCACATAAGAACAAGTACACATTCAGGGAAAATGATTGAAAGTTTAGCCAAAATACCTCCTCCTTAGAAAATCTGCAGTTCTCCATCTGGAGAGAGGGGTGAATCCCTAAAAAAAAACCCCTTGTAGATTAAAAATTATTAATAAAGTTTCTATGAAACCACAGTAGGCTTGGGTAGGGAGACTTAAGTAAGGCTTAAGTGCTTTTCAACACAGATCTTCATACCTTTTCCAGTCTGTATAAAACAAATTCTTGCCATAACTTGTGATGCTGAAAGGATACTGAATTCCTTCAAGGATCCTTCGTCGACCAAGCTGGTTGGGATCCATACATTCAACCCTTTTGGTGCCTGCATGCAATAAAACAATTTGGTCTTTGTATGTGACAAATAGGCCTTTTGTAGGAGAAAGAGTACAATGACGCAAGAAAAGGAATATGTATGATATTACAGTTTTCCTCTAAGCTTCTACTGTGCTTATCCATGCCAAGCCTCCATGTTTCTTCCAGGCAATCATTTATGTCAAGAACAGTTCACAGTTTTTAGACTCTGTTGTTCATTGTTTTGCAGTGGATACAGAAATCCACAGTACAAATTCTAGTGCTGCCTCACCCACTCTATGCTTGATGTAAAGAGATGTCCTGTGTAGGTATGTTTAGGAACACAAGAAGCAACCATACACTGAATCAACTGTAGGTCGATCTAATTCAGTATCATCATCAGGGATTAGCAGCAGCTCTCTGCAGTTTCAGAAAGCAATCCTTCTCAGGTGAATCTGGAGTTGCCAGAGATCAAGCTTGAGACCCCTTTGCATGAAAAAATACGTGCTCCACTACTGAGCCACATCCCTCTTCTAAATATTTGTTCTCTTCTCTTAATTACTCTTATGAAGGACAGCTTTTTGAAATATTTATTTATTTATAAACTAGTTGATTTGGGGCAAATAGATATCTCAATATCTTTTTATTAACTGAAAAACAATTTTTCCCAATACTTGTTTGTGTGACATACAGGAGGCAGGACTGCTTACCTGTTAGGCAGAATAGAACAACTGTTTCATATAGTAAAGGACCAAGGTCACAAAATCATGCACCTCTCAAATTTGGAGCCCCTGAATCAACACCACTCCTCTCCTGATTATTGCTCTTTGGCTGTTGCATTTGCTCCAGTGGAAGAACTGCCAGGCTGGCTATCTTGAGGAGGAGCAGCTAAAGAGTTCCCTACAGAGTTCCGCCCTGCAGCTTATCTATCTCCTCCTGCATTTCAGAGACCCCCACTGCTTTCCAGCTACAGAAGTGATCTTTGGAGCCCAATATCCTCAAAGCAAGGAACTCTGGTCAGTGTGGCCAAGAATATCTCCTGTTACCAGGAAAAGGCACTCCTGGCCACAGCGGCTACCTGACACCCTAAGGAAATGCTTGGTCCAGAATGCACCTTGAAGTTACAAATCAGATCCTCCATGAAGTTTGCCGCCCCATGAAAATTCTAGATAAACAACTATCTGCAGAACAGTCAGTTGAAGACATATTTTAATATTTTTCTGAGCGTCTTTTATATGCATCCATTAGAATTAGATTTTTGCGGGATCTTTGCAAGAATTACATCCAGGAGAGTTTGGGAACTTTATTTCTTTACTCACAGCAATTATTATTTACGACATTAGTTCAAAAGTGTTATCTCTCAGCAGAGAAAGAAAAGTATTAAATATAATAGAGAAAGTTGGATGTCATGCAGCAGAGAATAAATAGAGCCACTTAGTCTAACTCATAGCTAGTGCAGGAGTCCACTGTTAAAGCATTCCCATGATCTGCTTTGGACATGTTGATGTCACACTCAAATAGGGGTCCACATATATACACTTCTATGTATACAGGTCTGATGTGTTCAATCATTTACCCAATTTCAGGGAGAGGTGCAGGGAAGTGACAATGAGAGTGCAGCGGTCCAGGACCCCATGGGAGTCCAGGGCAGTCTCCCAAACTCAGCAGTTTCCCACCCTTCTTTACCTAAACAGGACTCCAGTTAGAAGCCAGCAACCCTTCCCATGGACACATACATATATTTTGATATCTGTGGTTCTGCAGGGGTCCTGCACCCCTCGCCCTAGTGAATGTGGAGGGCCAAATGTACTTCATATGACATGACACAGTAACAGTAAGATATCTGCTGGCCATCTTTTATGGTAAGATACTTTTGTAATTACAACAAAATTATCAGTTTTAGTATTAAGGGCTGTACTTATTCAAAAAGCATTAAAATAAGAGCCTGAAAAACTTCCTCTTTGGGACTACAACTTCTAGAATGTCTCAGTAGCCATACAGCCGCCATACATTTTCAAGCTTTATTAGAAACTGCTATTTTGTTTTGGGAACAGGAACCCTTGTATGTTCTGTGACAGTCCTTCATAACCGTGAGCTGCTAGTTTTCTTTAGCGTCTTAGCCATCACACTTTAAAATGCAAATTTAACAGTAGAAAGCACAGCATTTCTGGTTTTTGCCTGTCTGTTTTTTCAACAGATGGATTCTAAGCAGATTTCTCCATACTTTTTTCCCCCAAGACTTTGGTACAGCAAATCAAAGGAGGACAGAAGCAGAGCCAGCTATGTTCAAAATGAGAATCCCTAGAGAAGTAAACAGCAACTAACAACAGAAGGATGACCCCTAGTAATGTCAATAAACACAAGGGATGAAGCCCACAGACTCCTGCTCAGAGAGCACAGCAAAGTTATTATCTCATCTACCTACCTAACTGGTGAAGCTGGCATATGCCAGCTCCCCACTATATGTCACATATCATGGGTGAAAGTTCTAGGTCAAAATGTTCAAACTCTGTTTGATCCCAGTTCTTTTTTATCGCAAATTTTCAAAGAAGGTAACTGAAGAATACTTTCTATACTGAAACAGAACGAAAAACCATGAATATTCACTGTCATTTTCTAAGGAGTCCTCTGTTGCATTTTTAAAGCAAAAAATTCAACTGAGTTGATCTTACAGTGTGCACAATTCTTTACCTGCATCTACCCAGCACAATAGTGAAGAGTAAGTGTCAAATGTCAGCCCATTTGGTAGCCCCAAATCATCTTTGACAAGAATCCTTCTGTTTGTGCCATCCATGTATGAAGTTTCAATTTTAGGGGCCTCTCTGTTCCAGTCTGTCCAATAAAGATTGCTGGAAGAAAGACGTCAATAAAAAACACACTCTGGTTAGGTAAATAGAAGATATACTCAACCTGAATGCTAAGTCAGTGTCACTGAAGTTATATAGGCCGTATTCTTTTACAAACTTAACTTAAGTTTCACTAAATTTGATGGGACTTGAGTCTAAAAAAAACATGTTTAGGATTTCACTGTTCATTTTTTAATATTATTTATTAATGATTTTTTTAAAAAAACTCTTTTGTTTTGCTTACACATTTGTTCATCCACCAAAAATTATGAACCTTGTAAATCAAAATGTAATTTTGATTTTTCTGTAGTTCCTATTTCATACATGCAGAAAGAAACACAAACACAGTTAATGTCCTGAATCCTACTGGCTAATCCCATTTCATGTAAACTCACTGACTCAGTTATTGAATTGGGACTCAACACATAGGTCAACTCCATTTCAATGGATGTACTCTAGTTGGGACTAATAACAGGATTCATGTCAGGATGCCCTGCAGTCTCACTTTATGTGCTCAACTGACAAACAGCCTTTGTACATTTCCTGTCTTTTAGCACCTTCCTCCTCATTTTTGGGGCTGATACACTATGAGGAAAGTGGCTAACTAGGCGCCACATGCTTCTTGCTTTGTTCTTGCTAGGTACTTTCATTTAGGATCAATGTATTTTTTTTAATATTTGTGTACCCAATGGACAATCAATCCTGGCTTTTGGACACCCAGCGGAGACTAATGTACAAAATTTAGTCAACCCCTGTTTCCTTGTCTTCTGCAAATTATTGCAAAGTAAAAATAAAAACAATCCCGAAATATATATTTTTTGCACATCCCAGATGTGTTTTTAACCAATTTTTCTAAGCTCTTCTTTTGAATTCAGTTATTTTCTGGTAGTGGGCAGGATAATAAAAACTGAAGATAAATTTTGCAAGAAACTTATTGTCAGGAACAAGTATTTAGAATTTCAAAGCGTATATCCATTAATATCAACATATTAAACATGGTTGCAAGCTCATGCTTCTATGCCTGCACAATCTGACTTTACAGAGAGGCATACAATTTCCTTATTTCAGCCCAAAGAAAAACCACACATACCTTTTTGCCTTCACTCTACTTATTCTAGGGCAAAGCTTTCTAAACTTTTCATGTTGGTGACACACTTTTTAGACATGCATCATTTTGTGACACAGTAATTCAGTTTTACTAGCAAATGGGATGTTAAACTAACCCCTTATAAGAGATACGGACATATACATAAATTGTAATAACAAAATGTATGGAGACACAACATATCTCATGAAAGCCTTTCATATATTTTTAAGAATATATGATTTATAAATAATAACATACATTTCCAAGATTGTAGGTGACACACCTACACACTTCAGGCGACACACTAACGTGTCATGGCACACTGTTTGGAAAGCCCTGTTCTGGGGAAATAAACTTCCAGTTGGCTCAAAACCCTTTCAGCAATAAATGGTCCCAGTTAGGCCTACTACCAGTTAAATAAAATACTGTTTTGAACAGGTTCCCCGTTAGTGAGGTGAACAGATTTAAAACAGTGCTTTTGTAGTTAGAAGTGCAAAGATAAATTTCAGTCTGCTTATGAAACATTTTAAACATTAAACAGTATTTGTTCTATTTGCTTTATTAGCCTACTAGCAGAAGTACCCAGCTTTGCACAGGTTGGAAAATCCCTTACTTTGGTCTATAGCTGACAGGGCTAGACATGCTGTGTCATCCTAGACAAATACAAGTTACAAATATCTAGCCCTGGGATAAAAAAATTAATTCCTTATTTATTAATATAAGTAGGCATTAGAAATAGGACTAGAGCCTTTTCATGCAACATAATAAAATAAAATAAAATAAAATAAATCCAATGTTATGTTCCAGAAAGTGGAGTTTCCTCATATGAATCATTTTCGTGTGAGGTTATCTCTCTGAGCAATTGCCTTCAAAGACAGAGATCCCATAAAAGCTTCCCCCTGGATTTAGAAAATAGATCCGGAATTCTGCACAGTGAAAGGCAACGTCTGCTACTGGTGGGCCATGGTCTCAGAAGGATGGGGAACCCCCAGAGCTTTGGTCATCACTAATGGCTGCTTGTGCATGCACAGTATTATTCTCTGAGCAAAGATCTCTCACACCAAACCCCAAGCTGCTCTTTAAACTAAAGAAAGTTCAAGAAGCAGTTTGGAAGTTCTCTAGAGAAAACTGCTGAAAGAAAATCTCAACAATAATCAAAATTAAGGTAAATTATCCAAGTTGTATACACAGAACTCTTTGGTATGAGACTTCTAGAATTTTCTACAAAATCAAACACATTTTTTCTTACTATGACTTACTATTCAAGAGAAAAAATATTCTTTGGACAGTAAGCACTCAAAGCAATATGAACAGAAAGTTAGAAATGCAATAATGCTCAGTGTTTAAAGAGGTAGCTTTTTCTTAGAGAGAGCAGCTGTGATAGAGTTAATGAGTGTTTCCGTGACCTAAAGTCTCCTCATGTCTTATCCACCTATTCTAACCTCGTTTAGACTGATATTCTTAGGGATCACTCCACTTTTTCTCTGTCTCCTTTATGATCTTTCACTGCTCGAAAAGTAAAACTATCATAATTCTCTTCTTCTAGTCTAGCTTGGCCTTAGAAAGCTTTCCTATCTCTAATGGAGTTCCTATAACAGTTTATTATTATTTTTTTAGCCACTGATGTTAATACTCCTTAATTATACTAGATGGCTGCTGCACGCACGCACTATCTATTATACAAAAGCTCAAAAAGCTTCTGAGTTTATGTAACAATCCAATTAGAATTTTTGAGATTTTTAAAACCAATAACTCTACAGGAAACCAAGGGAGATAACAATCCTTTGGGATATCTTGCAATCACATCAGTAGGAGAAAAGAATCTTAAAAAAGGTACTGAAATCAAATGGATTATCAACACATACATTCTAAAAATAACATGTTCAGAAAGGGTTTACCTACCCTCTCATAGGATCTGCTACTATGGCTCTAGGGTTCACAAGATCAGTGTCAAACAGTATTCGGCGCTGGGTGCCATCTAGCCTTGCTACCTCTATTCTGTCAAGCTGAGAATCTGTCCAGAAGATGGTACGGCCAAGGTGATCAAGGGCTATTCCTTCAGGACTTTCCAAATCTGAAGAAGAAGAGGAGGAAGAAGAAGAAGGAGGAAGAGGAGAAAGAGGACACAAAATCCTTAAATGTCCATATAAAATATATCAACCACTGTTCCTATTTGGAGAGCGAAAGGGTTAAAATTACATCAAATGATAAATTTCAGCCTATTTCCAAATAAAGTTCAATGACTGAACATCTTCCAAAACAAAAATACCCACAAAGAAGAAGATTAGGTTATAAAGCATCAGTTTTGCTTACAACCTCTTAAATATCCTCCTCTAAGTCAAAGCAGCGGCAAGTAAAAAGGTATTTTAAAGGTCTGAATACTCTTGAGTCAAATCCACGTCTCCCTAAGAGTTACCAAACTAGATATGGAAGAGGTATGGTGAAACATGGCAGGAAGAATATGCTGACAGAAAAGTTTCTTTTTTTATTTTTTTTAATTAAAGTTTATAAACCTAGAGACTAAAAAAAAGGAAGTCTCAGAAAACTCTCTCACACACATATATAAAACATGCATACATACAATCATACATACAAACAACCATTCTCTCTAACATTCAATTTCCCAGCCTTCATCATCTTCACATGACTTCCCCACTAGGTTGTCCCTACATTAATATGCTGCATATGAAAATGAGGATCTATTTTCACCAAACGTTTAAACACAACAGGGCTCAACGACCACAAACAACTTATTTTTTACATCATTTATAACATTTTGCATTATACTATTGATATGAGAAGAAGCAAAAGAAAGAATTGATTCTTATATTTGGTATATATTAAAATAAAGTTTTATCATATCTTAGTCTTCAATCTACAAAATTTGCTGTCATCAAGTCCCCCTACTTGCTTCTAAAGTCAGATATAACTGGGTCCCATTTCTTAACAGAGTTATCAAAGGGGATCCCTCTGAGTAATGTCGTTAATTTGTCCATTAATGCAACATCAAACACTTTTGTTTCCCAGTCTTCTTCGTTCGGGGTTACTGTTTTTTCCTCCAAGCTTTAGAATAATTAATTCTTGCAGCAGCTGTCATATAAAATAGGATTTCTCCATGTTTCCATTCTATTTCCTCTTCTGGCATGCCCAGCAAGTACATTAGTGGTGACATGTGGAATTGCTGACAGAAAAGTTTCAAAGGTTAAGGTTGGAAAAATACCAGCCCTGACTACATATCCCATTTCAGAAATGACCTTGCAGGAAAACATATTGCGGGTACAAGCCTTAAGCATCTTCACTTCTGAAAAAAAACAACAACAGTGTGGAACTGTATAGCATGAACATTGTTACTGTGTGTCCTCAAGTTGTTTCTGATTTATGATGACCCTAAGGCGAACCTATTACAGAGTTTTCTGGGGACTGAGAGTGTGTGATATGTCCAAGGTCACCCAGTGGGTTTCCATGGCCAAGCAGGGACTCAACCCCTGGTCTCCAAAGTCATAATTCAACACTCCAACCACTACACTACACTGCATCAAACCAGATTTGAACCTAGTTTATACATTCATACAACCCACTTTAAGCATTGCCTATTAAATGTATAATGCTGCTTGCAGGAGAGAGTTAGCCCTAGCAACTAGATACTGGCATACATTTCAGCCTCTCTCTGCTCCTCCATTGAACAGTCTGAAAGTGGCCTGGCTTTGTTTGGATATATGCATGTGGGGCTTGCTATGGGAAGCACTGATTTCAGAAGACAAAGATGCCATTATATACAACAGCATTTCACCATCTTAGAAAATAGGACAGCTAAGAATTGGGGTAAACTTACAAATATATAAAGTATGTTAATAAAAACAGCAGAAAATGCAACACATTTTCCTGATAATCAGACTATGAATTAAAATTAGATCTATTTTTAAAAAGCATTTGTGAAAAGTAACCAGACTTTAAAAAACAGTATTTTTGGTCTGATCTAAAAAGACTGGATTTAGATTTAATGGTTAAAGATCCTGGAGAACACATTTAAGTCTGGAACAATCCTAAGAAATGTATGTGCATAGTTTCTCTTGGACAGTGACCAGATCTAAACAAGAGGAAATAGCAGATAATGACCTGCTATCCTGGCCCTGGGGGTTTGCTGAGCTCAAACACAGACTGAGGAATAAATGATTAAAAAGAAACCATATAAGTTGAAATGCATGTTATGCCTTCTTCTACTTGGAAAAATATGACCTGGGGAAAAATATTTTCTCTCCCCCATCCCTGCAGACTTTTCTTTATTTCTTCCGTTGGTTCTTTAAAGGACAAAGAACTCAGAACTGAGGGCAAGTCTTTCAGTACAATTCCATGTATACTACACATACAGCATAAATCCTACTTTACACACACACTCTCTCTGATACGTGCATTTGTGTCTCTCTGTGTGTGCATATGTGTGCATGCACATTCAGCTATGTGTTAATACAGAGATCAGAGCTTATAAGTTCTTTCAGTTACTATGCTGGCTGGAATGTTCTGGGAGTTGTAGTCCAAAGAAGTAATTTTCCCAAGATTTGTACAGTAGGAATATACATTCACACATACTCTAGGTAATTCATATATACATGCATATATGCATGGACACACATATTCAATGTGAACATGCAAGAGGCTAGATCCATACTCCACTCACTCTTCATTTTAAGAGTGGGGGATAGTTTCTTCTTTTCTTTACAAAGCTCTCTAAATATGCACTCCTCCCCACCAACAATTTATGGATGAGGACTTCATTTATTTCAAAGCATATCATATAGGTCAATAGAGAATGCAAGGGTATGACTCTGCTCACATAACCATTAAAGTTAATACACAATTTTTATTTTCACATGTTATGTAGTACTTCAAACTGTTATAAAATTTTAGCACATCATAAAATCTTCCGTATGCAGTGTGTGTGTGTGTGTGTGTGTGTGTGTGTGTGTGTGTGTGTTACTCCAGGAAATGGCAGTATAAATGACAACAGAAATCAATGTAAGCCCTGCATAAAGCCAAGAGATTTGTTTTAAGCCAAAAGCTCTGCTCTAGAGACAGTATTTTTTAATACATAACCTAAATTTTTCCTTCTTATTTCAAGAAAACAATGTACAACAGGAATTTCCAGCTGTTATTATCTAAGAATAACTTCTTCTATCACCAGGAGTCCTCATTTCAAGTACAGTGGACCCTCTGTATCTGGATCTGCAATTTCCAGTGACTGGATTGTCACATCCTATACATAAAATGGTGGCAATCTGAATGTGTCCACGCTGAAGCATCCATGTATGCGTTGTTGCCAATGAATAGTATGGGACATGATCATGTGCGCTTTTTGACATCTGCAGGAGGGTCCCGGAACTAAACCTATGCAGATTCATAGGGCTCACAATATTTACAAATATTTTTTGACAGAGTATCAGATGCTTTGAGGAAACCAGAAAAAATCTATTCCTTTGCTGTCTTTTATCTTTGATCCATCAGTCAAGAAAGTTAATGTAACAGTGTGGCCTAGAGTAAAATGTATTTCCAGGCTGGTTGAAAAGCAGCCAGACATAAACTCTGCCTATACCGGATGCTATGAAGTTTATAATGCATACTGTAAGCATCCCAAATCCCATTTCCAGCGTAATTTTGTGCAATTTGATTGCATTATTAGTCTTACTGAAAGACTGCCTGGATGGAATTGGAGGCTCAGAGCCTTGCAATAGGCAGAATTATGAAGTTTCATCAACTGATTCACTTGATTAAATTGCAGCAAGTGGGAACATTTCTCCCTGTAGAGCATCCTCTGCAGCTGTGGAATTTGGGAAGCTCATACAGTTCATAGACAATGCAGCTGGAGAGGCAGATAATAGCTGGAAGGGGCCATATTACAGAGCACAGAACAATCCAACTATGTACTATAACAACACTATCATTAAAAATTTTAAATGATCAACACAAAGACATCACACAAAATTTATGCAGTGTGATAATATACCGCGGTTAGGAACAAACTTAGTGAAGTTGTTTCATCTGTTATATGTAAAATGCACTCTTTAGTCCTACGATACATTTTAGATTATGTATTTTTTTTCTCCTTTACTGTATAGCTAAGTTTGCAATAATCCATGGCTAAATAAACACACTGTGTACCTGGACCCATGCATCCCAGTGCTGTGGAGGAGTGTGGTGATTTGATTCCCCTCCAGGAGAGACCAACATGCTTAGCAGCTGATACGTGTGCAGTGCTGGATCACATCATGGGGGCAGGAAGCAGGGTTGTTTAAGCCTGGGTTGCCCTACATGTGGCCACATTTTATTGAGTGACATGACCCACCAGCTTGCCCTTGGTACAGTGTGTGAATTCAGATTGCTTCAGGGCCAGGTAGGAATCCCCCCACCTTGTTATCTTTTGGTTTGTTGTTGTTGTTTTTTTGCCTACCCCATACCCAATGGGGTAAGGGGAATTGGCTTCAAGTAGTGTCAACAAGTTTGAGCTCATTTGGTTGGTGGAGGGGGAGAGAAGAAGGCTCTGGGATACACTGCTGGCACCAATCTGGGTGTAGGGTATGGTCCCCAAACCTCCTCTTTAAGGTCCTGAGAACTCAGAGGGAGAGGAAAGAGGCTGCCCTTGAGGATAACCTGGACTTTGAGGCTTCTCACCTGCAAGGTCTTAGGACTTTGATGGGAACCCAACCAGTTTTTTTTCCAACTAAGGGCAGCTGTGCAGCAACCCCAAAAGTTGTGTATTGCCCGAGGAGGGCTGAGGAGACAGTCAAGGGAGTGATTCCTGGCCTCAGCTGGACTCAAAGAAGATGCCTTTCTCCACTTTGCCACAGCATTCTGTAAATAGTTTTGGTCAAATAAAGGGGCCCTTTTAATTCCAAGGTAATGTGTGTGGTCTTTTTATTCCAGGGATAGGCTATCGATTGCACTAATATAAATATATAATTACACATAAACACACACACGTGCACGCACACACAACAGACTTTGGGGTCATTTTTGCCACTGAAGCTATAATTCTGTTGAATGCCTTTGCATTTACCTTTGAGTAGACATGCAGCTATAATACTATATAATGGACAGCTATACTACTGAATTGTATTCCTGCAAGCAAAATGTGCAACATCAAAATCAGAATTAGTTACACTAGATTTTAATGGGAGTCAGATTCCTTTTGCTTTCTATTACCATTAAAATTCATAATATGTTCATACTAAGTCATAAGAAAAAGTTATATTTGTTTAAAATTATTTACTCTAAAGAAAGAAACAATATTTAAATTGGAATATTTCATCACATAGTTCAGTGCCAAATCAATCTAAAAGTCAACTTCATTTTTAAACCTATCCTCCTCTTGCTGACACTCATCAATAAAATAAGGGTATCTGGACTCAATAAAAGATACAAAAGGAACATCCAGTGGACAGCATCACGCCCCTATAAACCTATACAAGGATCTGCAGCTGGCTATACCTAATAAATACAGAAATTCACAGTCTACTCCTATTGATACTTGCCTAGAAGGCATCAACTGATACTGAAAGGCATTCATAAGATTAAGAAAGAACCCATCAACTCAGCTGAGAGACACACATGCCCCCTTGCTCCTAACCAACTTTACATAAATATGCTCTTGACTTGGATTGTTTAACTTGTTTTTGAAATTCTTTCTTTCTCAGTCTGATTTCTTGCCACGATTTTGTTCTGAGTGGAACAGAAGCTCTGACACTGGAAACCACTTTAATGCCTGAAATAACGGGATGTATCCAAATGATGTCCCTTTGCTAATCCAGCAATGTGTTCTATCAGCTATGTGGACAGGGCAGCAAATTTTGGTCATCCCTGCTCTCTCCACTATTCCAAATTTGTTCTAACAGTTTGGAGAATTCTTCAGAATGGGAATGAAGGTAGGAGAAAACATTGTAGGAAGAAGGAGGATGACCTACAACCTTCTTCACTCTGTTCTGCTGATGGAAGTAACTGATGGATGAAAAAGAGTAATAGAGTGGACATAATCCAATGTCATTAAAATATATGCAACCTCACCAGTCTTTATGATGGATACTGGCTCTCCTCCACCCAGGCTGGCTCTGCTGATGGATGGACTGCTGATGTCTGTCCAATAAACCATTTTCTCTAAGCAGTCATAAGCAACTCCAATAACAACTTTATCCTGTAAGTTAGAGAGACTATTAAAAGTCTCAAAATATATCACGCTTCCAATTCTAGAAGAAATGCTTTAGGGTTAAACTCGTTAAAATACTTAGGTAAAATGTCTAGAGTGAATGTTAAAAAGAGAAAATGTATTTACAATATAAGCTGGTGACAGCCAGGAGCAAAAACAAACAAGTTCGTTACAGAGGAGAAACAAGCAGCTTTTAAACCTACAGGTTCAGAACCTACTGAAAATAATCTGGCAGTAGCTGCACAGAAAGATTACACCACCTAATGGAAAGCTGGAGCTGAGATTGTTTTATCCTTCACACTACAGTGTCATAGCTGACACAGGAAACTAAGGCCATTTCCGCACTACACTGTTATAGTGCTATTATTCCACTTTCAACATCTTGTGGAATCCTCAGGCTTGCAGTTTAGGGAGAGGCATTTAGAATTCTCAGCCAGAGAGCTCTTTGGCCTCAGTAAACTACAAACCCCAGGATTCCAGAGGATGTTGAAAGTGGAATAACAGCACTATCACAGTATAGTGAGGAAATGGCCCAAATAGGTACTATTTATGACCATAAATGCTGTAAGTGGAAACTAGAAGGCTGATGTGGGCTTCTAACTGTATTTGCAGAATAACACTGGTAGCTGTTTTAAGTCCATTCTCAGTTCTTTCAATCCAACCTCATAGTATAGATCAAAAGTAATATATCATTAATGTACACAATATCAAGATTCTTCAGAAATTCCTGACAGTAGGGGCTGTTCAACAGTGGTACAAACTGTCTTGGAAGACGGTATGCTCTCCTACACTGGAGCTTTTTTAACAGAGGTTGGATAGGCATCCGCAAAGAATGGTTTAATATAGATTTTGTCCACTGCTGGAGGCTGAATTAGATGACTCTTGGAGATCACTAACACCATAGTTCTATGATTCACTATCGGGCTGTGATTCAGCAGCAGAGCATACACTTTGCATCCAGAAGTCCCAGCCATCTCAAGTCAAAAAGAATCTCAGACCAGGCAGCAGGGCTAAAAGATTCTTGTGTCTGAGGCCTTAGAAAGCTGCAGCAGGACAGAGCAAATTACATGTGAGCAGAAGGTAAATTTGACTCTACTGGTAGATTGCTGCATAGATTAACAAAGATTTCCAGTACTCAGTTTTTAACAACAGCAGCAACAAAATGCTCTAAATTAGATTTCGATAAATTTGGAGAACAGTTGAAGAACTGTGAGTTTATTTTAGCATAACATTTGATTAGTTTCATTGCCCCCATTAATTTCATTTGTTGAAATTCTGGTGTTTTCAACATTATCTTCAGTTCTCCTGCCCTGCCCCTCACTTTTACTACCTTTATGTTTCCCTTTTATTTTCTATATACAAACATTATAAACATGCTATGGTTACATCTTCACATGTCTTCATCAGCTATGTCACTCCTTATATTTCCTTGAACCTTGGTTATTTTCTTAAATGAATTCCATGATATCTGGAATAGATATCTTCACCCTCTGCAACCCTTGACACAGCTTGAAAACCTGCTCTGAAGGGTTTATCAGCCTCACAGAGCAGGTTTTTGGGTGACTGGAAGGCTGTATTTAGCAGAGGAGATTGCTCCTCTAACAGATTTCCCCTGACAAAATTAGTTTCATCAGCACCTGTCCTTTGGCCAAAATGTAAATTTAAAGAAAATTATAAAGCTAAGACACTGAGGCATCAGAAGTACCAATAAGAATCAAAAGGCATGACAAAATGAAAAATATGAGGGGGCCATTACACAGAAAGAAGACATGAAAGAAAAGATGAAAGCATTGGAAAATGAAATACTTACTCATTGAGGCCAGGCATAGAGAAGGGGCTAGAAAAGAAACACATGGAAGAATATAGGAGACTGACTAGAGTGCAAGAAATTATAAAGAAAGATTTTACATTTTAAAAAAGGAGGAGAGAGCATCAAGTAGAGGAAGATGAAGAGCTCCATGGAGGAAGTTTAAAGGCCACATAAAGATTTAAAGTTTCATAGCTAGTATGTGCTGCTAAAATTCAAGAGTCTCTAATGCTATTTAAAAGCACTGGAAAGTTATGAGGATTCGCTTAGGCAGCCAATAAAAAACAAATCTACATACAAATCTACAATTTGTTTATAACACCTTTGAGAGCCTATCCTGGAAGCAAGAAAAATTGTAAAAATATTTTGCAAGAGGAACATACTTTTTTGGGGAATGATCTTCCTTAAAATTACAAATATGGCTATAACTCAAACTTCAGGATTTAAGGGTCTTTTGTTTTAGTAACTGCAGCCTAAGCCCTAAACCCAAGCCCTAAAAAAGGATTTTGAACTCTCAAAATGTATAGGAAACCAGGTTACATAAAAAAAAAAAACTACAGATGTGTCATTGTGCTTGATATTGAATTTGAAATGTACTTTCTTCAGTTGAAAACTTCTGTTTTTACTAAAGCAAATGGTCATATCATGTTCAAGGCATACTTACTGGCACATATAGCAAAGCTTTTGCATCCAGTTTCCTCATATCATTTCCCTCTAGAGGGACATGGTCAATCTTTCCACTCTGAGCAATCAGTAAATGTGTTCCTGGAGGCAGAGGAATTGTATCTGGTTTTACGGAGGGACCAACTACAACAGGGGGAGCAACTGTGCCCAGACCTTATTGACAAATGATAAAAAAAAACATACACAGTCAGATTGTGCAAATGCAGTGAGGCTAAACTCAACCTGCAAGGTGAGATTACACTAAAATACACAGAACACTGCCAAAATTTAACACATCAAATTATCTTAGATTCAACAGGAGAAAGTGAAGCACGTGCTTGTAACTACAATTCTATGTACACTTACTTGAGGGAGTAAGCTCCTTTTGACATCCATAGACCTACTTCTGAGTAAGCATGCATAGGCTTGTATCAAATGTCTCTTCCATTAAATTAATGAGAATATCTTGACTTGGATCATCCCATTATATATGGCAACAAAGAAATGTATTAGGGGAGAGTTTTCTATATTTTCTTTCCAGAAAGAATGAGACATATCAAAGACAATGCTTCCCCATATGTACTACTCATATACATTACTAAATACCTCAGTTATTTCTGTTAGCACCAAATGTCTTACTTCATCTGTTTATAAAACAATAAATATAGGACCGGTATAAGCAGCTGGCATAGTAGAGAAAGTGCTGGGACTGGTAGGCCTAGAAACCAATTGGAAACCACTAAAGATGCCATAAAACTAGTATTCTATGCGCTCAGTGCAGTCCATTCTAATCCACATCTGGTGTCCATATTATGAATTACTGGTGCTTTCTGAAGAAATAGCCATGTTAATTTCCCAAAGCGTAAGAAGGAGGAAAGGAGAGGGAAGGAAGAAAAGAATGAATGTAGCATCACCTTTAATACTGTTTTTATTTTAGCATGAGCTTTCTTAGATATAAACCCACTTCTTCAAATGCAGTACAGAGTGATATCCAGGCCTCAGGGTGTAACGCATATTTATATTGTTGTGGAAGTAGGAGCAGGATGGGATGTAATAGGATCCAGAAAGATGCTAATCATGACCCTTGCCTTAAATTTTCAAAAGGCTGAGTGAGGTGATGTAAGTCTTTCAGATCTTTATAGTGATCAGTAAGTGTTGATGTGTGATCAGAAGTCAGGTTCCTTAGGTTCAAATTCTTCTCTGAGAAGATTCCTTTTGTTACATGTGTAGTAGCAAAGATTCTCATATTAATACATGTATTATGCCATTTAGCCACAGTCTTTGTTCACACCCCTGTTAATGGATCAGAATTTGTGAATACAATTCAGCTTTTTTTGTATTTCTAGTCCATCCTTTGTAATTTCCTTGCTCAAACACTGCAAGTTTTAAATCTTGTACCATATGTCCAGGGAGCTTGAAATGTGTGTTGCAACTGGTTTTTGGGTATTGCCACTTCTAATGTCCAATTTGTATTGGTTTATCCTCTTGTGCAGAAATTGTTCTATTTGTCCAATGTAGTGTGCAGGCATATATCACACTGGAGAAAGAACAAGTAGAAGTACCTCTGATGTTGTGAGGTACCTTGTAATATTACTCACAGTAATATTGGACCTTGTAATATTACTCACAGAGTAGTTGTGGAGACAAAGTTGGTATTTGGGTTTGTGGTTGGGTCTTGTCCCTGTATTACCACCCATGTTGTGTATCCTGTTGTGAGTAGTTGTTTAAGCTCTAGAGGCTGTCTGCAAGGTAATAAGATTTTGTTTGCAGCTCACTGATAACATATTTGAATGATCCTAGCTGCAGACTGTAGGTGAACACTACACATATTCTGTCATTTTGTGTTGTTAGTCTGTCTTGTAGTAGATCACGATATCATAGGTAGAGGATAAGTTTCTGGATCCATGTGCTGAGAAAGTTTTGTTCCAAGTCAGCAATGAAGATGTTTGCATACTGTGGTGCCCTATGGGTACCCACAGCAGTGCCACTAACCTGGAGGTACATGTTACTCTCAAAAATGAAGCAGTTATGAGTACAAATTTGCAGAGTTTAGTGGCTAGATGTGTTGTAGCTTTATCCAAGATGGTATTCTGGATGACTTGTAGTCCAGCCTGGTGTGGAATGCGGGTGTATAACGTTCTACATCCATAGCGGCTAGGATGACGTTCTCTGGGAGGTTGTAGGTGGACCGTATTTTACTCAGGAAATCAGCTGTATCCTTCACATAGCTTAGAGTGTTCCGTGTATATGGTCTAAGAACTGACTCCATATATCCTGATAAGCCAACAATAAAGGTTCTAATGTTTGAGACAATGGATCTTCTTGGATTGCCTTGTTTGTGCATTTTAGATAGTAGATAGAAGATGACCAGTTTGGGCTGCTCAGATGTGTCCATTTGAATTCAATTCTATTCATTCGTAGAGAATTCCCTGAGTAGTCTGTGTAGTTTTTTCAGATATTTGTAAATGGAATTTTTAGAAAGGATTCTGCAAAATGTACTGTTGGATAGTTGCCTTGCACCTTCCTGTATGTAGTCTGACTTGCTCATGATGACTGCAGATCCTCCTTTGTTAGTTGGTTGTATAATAATGTTAGGATTGTTTCTGAGACTGTGGATGCATCTTGTTCCATATGGCTAACACTGTGTGGTTAACTGTGTCTCTTGTTGATTATTTCAGTTTGGACACTCAGCTTCTGAGTACTTTCCAGAGCTAATTTTGGCCAATATTTTGTCTGTCCAGTTTGGTGGATGGGGTCTTAAGTCAGGCCAAACCATTGTGCCTTAGGGTATTCTGGCAGTGGCTTTAGTTTTGAGGATTCTTCACCCAACTTTATAAAAAAGATATAAAAAATGGAGACTTTGGAGGTATCATCGTGGAGGCTTTCAAAAAAGGAGTTGAGACCCTTGCCCCTTCTAGCTAATGATATCAAAAGCAAACAAAAGATCTAGGTAAGCCAACAAAGACACAGTCTCTTGTTTAACACCACCAATTCATCAACTAAAGTGACTGAGATAGTCTGTTCCAAAACTGGTTCAGACATCAGACTGAAAATATCTAGAAAGTACCCTGTCCTGCATCTGAAGAAGTGGGTTTACATCCACAAAAGTTCATGCAAAAATAAAAATCAGTCTTAAAGGTGTTGCTACATTCCCCCCCCATTCCTTCCTGCTTTTTATGTGGAAAATAAGTATCAATCAAATGGCAGTCCTGACAGAGCCAGCATTTTCTGCAGCTTCTTCCACCACTGACAGTCTTACTATGCACAAGTAGGCTAGTAAGAACTTTCATGGACTAGGAACTCCTCTAATCCTTGCAACATGAAGGATAGTCTAAGTGCATAGGAAACTATGGAAAGAGGCTGTATGAGAAGTCTGTGATCTAAGTGACCAATTAATCAGAATCTAAATGAGTAAATTGTTGCAACTTACATGGAGGTTGGATTCCTGGGCCACTCCTGGTTCCATCAATTTCATTACCATCTCTGTCTACACACCAGCAGTATCCGCTGCTGGGATGGCACTGGGTTGGCAAATAATTCCCATAGACATCACACTGAGGAATAAATTGGCCAACCGGCCTGGGTCCTCTTAATCCAAGAGCAACGATTTGTTCTTGTTCCCTTTGACATTTTGTCTTCTCTCGTTCTGTAAATAAAAGATGTTATGAAAAAGAGAGGAAAAGTGTGAGTGCCTGTAAGTCGATTGTAGCCAATATACTAACAAAAGTTCTTTTGTATCAGAAACTAGTGATGACACAGTTCAGTAAAAATTGTGCACATTAAACAACATCAAACGGTTTTTGCACCAAGGTTTGACTGAAATTAGTTTGGGGTAGAGCAGATGAAGACAAGTCCAGAAGAACTTCTTTAAGTTAATTCATGGATTTCAAGAATTGCAAAACTCCAGAGTTGTAGCAGGAGCTCCTTGGCTATGGATATCTACAATGGCAAGCTCTAGGTTACTGATGATCTTATGGTCTGAAAAACCTCTGATTTCTTTATTGAATATTCAACATTAGTAAAAGCCTGCCAGAAACCAAAACCTCAGGGGACTAATCTTATCAGCCACTGAAAAGAAAAGTTCACATATTTTATTTAAGTCATCATGTGTTGCCTATGATTATAGCAAATATTTTAAACAGTTAAGGGAACAAAAGATATATTAAAACTATTTTGCAGATCCATATTTGAATTGCTCCATATGTAGCAATTATCATAAACCTACAGTGTCACACATGGTAGTTACCATAATAACTAATATTATTATTTGTCATGGTGTGGAGATTGGTACAGATGCTGAAATTGTCATATGATGACATCAATTTGGAAAAAGTTACATTTGTGGGGGGGAAGTTATTTTGGACTACAGCTCTCGTAATTCAACTAGCTGTAGTGGCTGGGAGATTATAGAAATTGTCATCCAAAAGGTATATTTTCTGGATGATAGCTGTGTTTTCAAGTGGCATAAAATAGGTTATATGCAATGGTCACAAGGTGTACAGTGATTCAGTTTATTGTGTTCTGTGATTCATCAGTTCACGATGTCAAAGGAAGTCATCTGTGCTTTTTAAGTAATGTATCTAGATAGTTTTAAAGATGGCAGATGAAGACATCATTGTTAGAATGCTGGTCTTATTGTTTGGGGTGGTCAACTGCGATGGTGGGCAATTTCTGCCCCCATACCTATACTGCGATGGTGGGCAATTTCTGCCCCCATTTTTCAATGGAAAATTATTTCCAGAAGTGATCAGAAAACTACTTCCAGTTTTCAACTTTTGGATGAATTTTGGGGAGAGCTTGGCAATCAGAGAGGATGTGGGGTGTTCTTTTAATGCTACTTCCATTCTGGAGATGGTGGTTCTCACCCTTTTGGGGTGCTACGTCAATCTGGGAGCAATGAGGGTTCAGAAGGGACTTAAAGGACTTAGGGAGGACAAGGAGTTGGGGATGCATGTACTTTCAATTGCTGTTGTAGTGGATTCAATTTTGTTTCTTTCATGGAGCACTCCAAATATGATATAGGCTTTTGCCACAATTGCTCTTCCTGAGAGTTACACTTATTAACCATTTTGCAAATGACTTTTAGTGGTCACAGACCCTAGCCAGACCGTCTGGGTATGTTTCTGTTTGGTAAACATAGCCAACGTGACATGAAGGGGTGACAAGATTTGGACATCTGTTTCTTTTTGAAATAAAACAATGGAGTGTGAGGGAATAATGAAGTACAGACATTCTTAATAGCTGCTGGAATGTCACCGCATACAGCAGTAACTCTTTTGTTAACAAGCTGGCCATGTGCTGAATGTATGTTAAAATTCCAGGCAATTTTCACAGCTGCTTCAAATGATGGATTTGTTATATAAAAATAATAACTGTATTCATAGAATTAATCTTCTAGTTCAAAGACTGAAAGAGACTGAAAGTAGCATTTATAATATTTGTATTAACTAAAAAGTAAATTGGAAATAAAGATGTAAAACAGTTCTATAAGTCTGCAACAGCAGGAGTCAAAAGTATGGTGCCATACATAAACCAAAGCTAGCTAGCTCTGTCCCTGGTTAGCTGAAGTATCATATTCTATTCCTTAACGTTGGAGGAGACAGAGAAAAATTTTAATTTGCTCATTGAGACTGAAAAGCTGTTAGGCTGTTGTGCCACATGGCTTTCCACTTTCTCAGCTCCTCTCGGTGCTCTGGGGCACAACAGCTGTTCTTGCCAGACAAGCATTCCAGGAGTCTAGTTCTGTACTACTGCAACATTCAAGCTCACTTTGAGCAGTCATATGTACCACAGCTAGGCAAAGTTACCTGGGAAGGGCTAACAATTCCCAGGATTCCCCGCCAGCATGGCCAGCATTTGACAAGTTCAGGCATATAAGCAGATGTTGTATTGCACAAGCAAAAGTGAATCTGGATCTGATCTGAGGCACCTCAATAAAGGGCTACCTGCTCATAAGACTAGTTTTAATAAGTGTGTGCCACAAATCAGTTTTATCTGAGGACCTCATCCTCTATTAGCCAAGGTATTTTTGTGTTTTTTGAGGGGTGGTGATCGTTGCAGACCAAGATACAAACGTTTATTATGGGTTTAAGAATATTTTTGTTGGAATTCTGTAAGCCATTACACACACATGTGCTTTAGGAAATTTCCTTGACACTGCAGTCTGGAACATTGCTACTTTCATTGCTCACAAAGGGATATGAACTGGGGTCAAATTTCTCCCACCTTCTCTCTTTCCACTTAAACATCTCATTTTATTTATTGATCTGATCTGATCTGATTTGTTTTGTATTCCATTTTTCTCCTCAATGGGACTAAAAACAATGACAGACCCACCCTCTCTTTCTCTAGAGTTAAACAATGCAGCCTCCACCACTAGAAGTTCCAGAGAAGATCCACTGAGCAGTGATTTGAAGCCTGACTAAATAGTAATTACTGATGCAAAAGACAAAAGTCTGAGGTTTCCTTCCCTTCAATGTCAAGGGGCGAGATTTATCTGAACATCTTTGGAGAACCACCTTTGATGTGGGCCAGAATACATTATGTGTATATGTTGACTGTTAACTGATGTGTCACAGGCCACAACAAGAGTAAATAATCTGATGTGTCACACGCCACAACAAGAGTAAATAATCTGATGTGTCATAGGCCATCACAGGATTAAAAAGAGGGCATTTTGAAATGAGGCTTGCCTTGAAATACAATAAAATTAAATAAAATATAAATAAAGTGTATTTCCATGCTGCCTTTCCCGTAGTGTAAGACCCAAGATGGATTACTAAAGGCTAAAACAAGATAAACTAAACACCTGATGAGAAAACAAGTTAAAACACAGTTACACAAATATCACATTAATTTATTTTTTTTTTAAAAAAGTGTATGTTGTAAAGAGGAGACTGGCTGTTACGCCTGTTACTGGGCCTTTGCTGCCAAACAGTGGTTCACAAGCCACTTCTAACTTGAGTATTTATAAAGTTACAGAAGATTCAAGCTCCGCTTCACTGACTAGGCAACTGTCAACAGACCAGTAGAGCTGATTTGTAGGAATCTGTACACTATTTCCCACCCACCTCCACCTTGAGACTGCTGTGTGTGTACATGCCTTCAAGTCATCTTGCGGTAAATTTCATAGTTTTTCTCAGTCAAGGAATACTGAGAGTTGGATTTGCCAGTTCCTTCCTCTGAAATATAGCCTGGTATTCATTGGCAGCTTCCAATCTAAGTACCAACAAGGCCTGACCCTGTGTAGCTTCCAAGATCAGATGGGATATGGTGTCTTTAGGGTATTTGCCTGACCGAATTTTTTCACCCTTTTATCTCAGTGTTACCCTCACTTTATCTGTCATGCATAAATTGCATTATGAAAGATTGTGAAGTTAAAAAAAATACCAAACTGATAAATATTGAAAGAGCAATATCAAATAATTACTGTCTGACCAGAGACCAGAGTCTGAATACCATACACCGTTATTGTACAAACCTCTATTCATTTAAATAGATTCCACCCTAAGCTATTTAACAACTGTCTGCCTCTATCAGAAATTTTTATGAGACATTCTGATGGTTTACCTCCTGGCACACACTGAAAACCATCTCCACGATAGCCTGCCTTACACTGACAGCTGAAGGACCCTGGTGTGTTGTTGCAGTAAGCATCTGGATGACAGCGCCTCTGCTGACATTCATCTATATCTGTTCAAAAAATTAAAACTAGTTATTTGTTATGGTAAGATATAGAAAAGTGAAAAGTATGCACACATGCCCAGCTTCTGCCTAGGCCTTCACTCTTTTTCTTTTTTCATAAGCTGCCAGGTAAAAGAAATGCTTCATTCTGCCAATATGTACCCTGCCATGACCATAGATATTAGCCAAAATTTAGTGTATAAAGAGTGTTAAGTTTTTACTAACATACCGTTTTAGCAATTGTGTATCTCTCCAAAACAATTATTTTAGTGTCAATTGGTTGGGATTCACAAAGTGGTTCCAATATTTATAAAGACATAGCAAGATAAACTACCAAAAAGTCAATTAAGAGAATGGAAGTATGAGGAAAAAGGTTTTCAAAAACAAACAAAACAAAGGAATACAAACAACTGGATACTAAACAAGAACGAATTTGCCAGCACTGAATCTTTTATTGTTATAGGTATAGACTTCATTTATTGTGTGCTAAGTATTTTTTCCAGTTGTGTTTAATTAAATCAAATGACCTGAAATGACTTGAAGGCACACAAAACAACAACCAGCAATACAGTCATGATCTAGGACCAAATGTGACATGCCTAGCCTGAAAAAAAATGATAATGATACTCCTATCAAAATAATGTTGCACATTGGTGGTCTATTTAACAGTAATTCCCCTATGACTTTGCAGTCAGATGTTTTTTAAAGATTGTGCATTGAAAAAAGTAAACTAAATCAAACATTTTGTTGGTAAAACATGCAGAACCTCCTTCCTCACTTTCACCCTCATTCTCACCCCATCAACCTTTGGTGTAATTCAGAAACCACTACTGGGTTTTTTTCACATTTAGAAGTTGGTTTTGGAGGCGTATGAGGAGTTATATGAATACAACAGAGCAACGGTTCTCCTCGTAGTTCCACTGACAGCCACCACCAACCCAGAGGTAGTCCATCACTGGATCCTGCCCTTGATGTACATGAGAATGTTGATAATTCCAGAGGCATCTTGGAAACCTCTGAAAAGGTGGATATTGACTCATTTCTTTGGCTCATTTCTTATAAGGTTCATTTCTGACACACTTCTTTTGATACTCAACCATGGAACAAAGAGACCAGACACAAAGTTGGGTTAACTTAGGGCCATTTTATTTTGATCTGTTTTATTTAAATTGCGTTAACCTGAGAGATATGGGGGGGGGCAACATGATAAGAATCCAGGTGATGCCAGGGTCACAACATGACAATCTGCTCAGCATACTCATGGGTGATACCATAGCTCAGTTCCAGGGGCAATCCAAATAGCTTTGGTTGTCCCCCAGTCCAGCATCTTGGAAGGTAATCCAGGGACTCCCACTCAGGGGCTCTTAAAGTGAGAGCCTTTTTCCTACGTTAACCTTAAAGGGAGCCTCCTTTACTGAGCCCTTGGGATGCAGGGTGCTGAAGAGACGGTTCCAGAGCCCTGTCCTACACCAAAGGGGTGGAAAAGGTGATCATTTTTTTATTATCCTCCATTATCTGCCAAAGGACAACCTACTTAAAGACACCACCCAGAGCCAGTTTTCCCAATTCTATCAAATATAGTATGGGATGGGGGGGCTGAGAAAAAGGGGAAAAATTCCTACTGAGCGCCAAAGTGACCAGATTAACTCACACTGCATTGAAAGTGGGAGGGTAGGTCAATGCCGAGCACCAAATGACACGTATAGGGGGAGAACTGCTTCACTATCTCCTTTGTCCCATCATGTGTTTTGATTTGGCACTTAGCACTAATCAAACATAACACTCTGGTCTCACTCCATGGGGACCATTCAAAAGCTCACCTTCCCCTGCAGCGATGTTTGTTGTGTGAGTTCAGGTAAGTACTGGATCATTCACAAAGGTCATTTTTATAGAATATCAGTCATAATACTGGTGGCATCCACTATTAAATACCAGACAATAATCTATTTTAAAATGTGGAGGAATATGCATGGTCATGGATGAAGCCTCTCTCTGTCAGCTTTCTCTTAAAGAGCTTGATATGGTCAGGTTTTAGACTGACAGCTTAAAACTGTTATAAATAACTGGAATTTAAACAAATGATAAAGAATTAGATAACCAACTTGCACAAAGACCTTTAAGAAGAACTTGGAAAATCAAGTTTCCAGAATTCCCTAGTCAGCATGGTCAGTGGCCATACAGGCTGTGGATTCTGGAGCTGTAATCCAGAACATAGTTCTTCCAAAAAGGACAACATGAAAAATGGGGCAAATGGTATTACTCACCTACACAAGAACGCCCATCTCCAGAGAATCCTGGCAGACATGCACAAATGTAAGAAGAGCCACCAGTGTATATGCAGCGAGCACGTACAGGGATATCACAAGTGTGTGTGCCTGTCACACAATGGTTGACTGCATACTCAACAGCTACAAATTAGAAACGCACATACAAAGACAGTTTTAAGCCTTTACTTTAACATTTTTGAACAGAGGAAATGGAGAGGATAAAAAATGAAATTTAAGAGAGAATCAACCAGAACCTTGGGTAGACTCCTTCAGTAACTATAGGCAATACCTATATTAAATTTTATATCTAAAAGTCAGGGGAGATAAATCAGATGACAGTAACTGTAGCGATGTTATTACTTACAAGTTACCTGGGGCTCCTAAAAAAACCCTGATGTCACCACTAACCTCTATTTAATCTTTTTCTTCTTTCCCAAATCTATTACTTCATCCTTTCTGTCCGGTTTGACGGTTTGTGTTTCAGTATCAGAGTCATTTTCTGGTCCTATATTTCCAACTGCACATCATCCAACAGCACCAGGCACTGTCCCTAATTCCTCTCCTCCCATCCCCACAATCCCTAGTTTTCACAATCTTCCTTAGTGTGTTCTGACTCACAAATCTACTTGAAGACTCAGCCTCTCCCATTCCTGAAAGCAGCAGACTGACTTGCAGGGCATAGGACAGGCTCTGTGGCACAAACAACTCTGTCCTCCAGCATCTCATTGCTGCTCATTCACAGTTCCAAACGGGGCCCGCTCACTGCTCACCTAAACATACACTGCAGTGCAACAGGAACAGCAGACGCAATAGCATGCATCACATGAGCAGAACAATGCATGTGCAGCACCTGCTGAAATGTGCAGGCTAGGTTGCCAGCCTCTCTGCCAGTCTGTTTGGTCCAACAGTACTGTTTGTGATGTATGAAGCAAAAGAATCTGTCAGAAAAACCAGTCAGCCTAGACCAGCTGTGAAATTTCACCACTGTAGTTGCCCATTCAAGGATGGCAAGGGAGGGAGTTGCTGCCACAACCATTTCCCTCAGTATCCAATATCTGCGGCAGCTGCTTAAACTCTAATGGTAGAACAGAAATGTGAACTGGATATTTCCTCTGACTATTTTGCTAGCAATCTAATTAAATTTTGCAAGCTAGAATATCTACCTTTCCAACTAAAGGTGGAATTTGGGGGTGGGGGAGGGAAATGGGAGGGAAGTGGATGGTTGTGTTGGAAAAGGTGCTGTTGGGCAGATAGGAATAGAAGGGTGTTCCTTCCTATCCTTCATCTTCTTGGCATGACATTTGGGGTGACAAATCTTTTGTTGTTATGTGTCTTCAAGTCATTTCTGATTTATGACAACTGTAAAATTAACTATCTTGATGTTTTGTTTTTTGTTTCTATGGCAAGATTTATTCAAATGGGTTTTTCACTGCCTTCCTCTATGGCTGAGAAAGTGTGACTACTCGAGCTAGTTTCCATGGCCCAGCAAGGATTTGAATCTGGTCTTCCAGAATCCTAGTCTGATATTCAGAATCTTTTACATCTACATATAATATTATACCTATTCAGATTATAAGCACTTTGGCTCCCCCACACCCAATCTATGATAGCAATAAATAAAATCTGCCTTTTTCTTAATGTGTCTCTTGCTAAAATTTGTCTTTAGAGGTCTGTATGCTGACCCTATCAGTCAGTTCAATGTAATGCTGTCAAAATATTAAGTCTTATTGCTTAGTGTTCCTATGTTATTATCTTCTCTCAGCTTCCCTTATTCCACAAACACAGCTTGCATTTTGTTTGTGCAACTACAAGTTGGCAAAAACAGTAGTGTATTTACAAGAGTAAACAAATAACACATTTACAGAGAGAATGTAACCCTGCAGGCCTCCCATAAACTGGCTGAACTATTTGCTATTTACACAGGGAATGATTACTAAAAACAAAGCCACAAATGACCCAGAATTATAATTTGGTTATAGCAGTAATTTAGCAATAACTCAGTAAGATCAGCATGTTGGCAGATTAATGAGTTTCAAAGAACAGAGAGCAATACCAAACTGAACAGTCACCACTACACTCTGGGAATTCGGATTTAGAATGACTCTGAAACATGTCTGAAGTAGAAAAAAATACTTCTACTATTCCTAACTCATATTTGCATTGTGGCATACTAAACTTTTTGTTTAATGAGAGCATTTGATTGTTAGAGGGCATTTGAGAGCTTAAAGCCCAATATCTTACTCCACAACCTGTAAAACTTCAGTATGATTTAACCTTTTCTGCAATAAAAGCACTCAACCAGTTTCCCATGCCTAAAACTATTCCCTTTGTTTCTCTAAGGGATGGCAGAAGAGCTAGAAATTGATATAACAGAAAATACAATTTTTCCTTCCAGAAATATTTTTGTATAACATTGGCAACAATATAGGCACTAAAATATATAGGACAAAGATTCCTATATGATCTTCAAAGCATGTCCCTTTAGAAATTCATCCTAGGAGGAAGCTGAGTATGTTTAGCTTAGAGAAAGGACAATTAGGAAGGATTTAAATATTTAAATCTCCTTCCAAGGATTTCAGAGATTTAAATATAGAAATAAAGGAATATACAGAAGATGGAACAAGCTTTTTTACCATTGCTCTGTAGACTAGTATATGAACCACTGGATTCCAATCACAAGAAAATAAATGCCACCCAAACATTGGCAAGAGCATCTTTATTGTAAGAACTGTTCAAGGGTAGAATAGACTGTCTCAGAATGCTTTCATTATACATTCCTGCATGGCAAGGGACTGACTAGATGGTTTTTGTGGTCCCTTCCAAATCTATGATTCTGTGATCCCACCACTATTATCAGAATGTAATATCCAGTCTAAATGGGATAAATAATATATTTTGGTCTCGACTCAAACAATTCACAGAAGGATGTGTTGATTTTGAGAGTACGTTACTCTTTGTTGTTACTAATTTGTACCACTGATCCTTTGCTTAACAAAATTTCTATCAAGGTTTCTCTGGACTAGGGGTCACGGTGGCAGAAATATCTCATTAAAGGAAATTTTCATTAAGCAGGCAGATAACAACAGCACTTTAAAAATATTAGAAGGACATGTGTGTTACAATTATGGAGATGGAAAATAGTGTTCAAAACAGAAATGGAAAAATAAATGATCTTATGAAATGGAAGTAGTTCATGCAAAGTGAAATAGAAGGCCTTGGACAACTGCATCTGTATGTTAGAAGTACTTTTTTCATGTTGCTGTCAGAAAACTGTATCAACTTGCTACTGTTCCAAAGAACGAAACATTTCAAGACCCATATGATACATGAGAGTGGAGAGAATGTTTTCCCTTCCCAAGTCTTCTATGTCCAGTTCAATGAGCAGTAACTCTCTTGGATTTCAGACCGGTTTTTTTTTCTAGGCCTACAAGGAGATGCCAGAAACTTGAGACAATTTGCAAGCAAATTGTGTGCTTTATCAGTGGTCTCCAGACTTGCCCAGTTCTGAGACCTGAATAGAATGGCACAGTGGATTGAAGACACTTAAGAACAAAGCTATGGGGAAGAATCTAAGCAGTTGACACAAGAGGTTTGAGCTTCTGCTGGGTTCCGGAAACTTATCTCAGATAATAATATTTATTAAATCTTTTTATACAAAAACCTATGTTCTCTAAAATAGACACCTCTAATTCCCTCCAGATCTGTTAACAGTTAAATCCCATCATCCTCAGCTGGCCAAGGTGTACTGGGAATATATTGTACTCCAATACATCTGGAAGGCATTAGGGTAGTCATGACTGTATAAGCCTGTTAAGTGTTACTCTTACCTAAAGAGTGCATTAACCAAGTCTGTCTGAAGAAAAAAAGGGAAAGAAATCATACAGGAAATGCCTGGCTGTAGTTTTAAGCTCAAGTTTCCTCCAAACAGATGTTGAAACAACCAACATGCAAGAAAGGAAATGTTTAATACAGCTGTTTTGCAAATCCAGCAAAGCTGCAACTTAAAGCTTCCAAAGCCCTTCTCATGTTACATTAACTGCACTATGAATGTAAATTGTCTTCATACATTGGAGAATGTTATCACTACAGCTGAAGGCCTTCCCTCTTTCCTCTGTATGCCTCACTCATTTGAACTGATAGATGGAACAATTTTAATAAAGCAAACAATATAGCTATTGTAGCCTTAAAGCACTGATCCCATCCCACTCTTCAAGAAAATAACATAATCTTCTGTAGTTAATGAGTTCAGAAGACCCTTAATAGTATCGCAACTTGAGTCTTTATTTTAAAAAAAAAATAACTGAAGGAGTAGCATTTGAATTCCATTTCAAATAACACATGATCAAATATGGACTATAAATAAGGCTACTCGGAGCAAGTACACCTAACCAGTTTAAGACACTGGATTTAATTGGGGAGAGGCACCACTCTGTGAATGGCATTATACTTTTCTTAGGCCATTTCCACACTATACTGTTATACTGCTATTATTCTACTTTCAACATCCTGGAATTTGCACTTTAGGGAGGAGGCCTTAGAATTCTCAGCCAGAGAGCTCTTTGGCCCAGAATTCCACAGGATGTTGAAAGTGGAATAGCAGCACTATAACAGTGTGGTGCAGAAATGGTCTTAATTTCTCTAAAATATTGCAATGAGACTGTTGCATTTGAAGGTTCTCCTTCTCCTTCTACCAGCTGGGGCTCTGAACCTCCACTACTCAAATCCTGTCTTGATGCAATACTGGGTGCAAGACTTTCACATATATATCACAGCATACAATTTTTTTTTTAAATGTTTCGTCAAATTAACCATTGATCAGAGAGGGGAATCTGTGACTGTTTACATATTCAGAATCACAACAGAAACCACTCTTGGTATCTCCTGTTCCTTTATTATAGCAAGATGTTCATCCAAGCGTCTTCTTCTGCTTAGTTTTACAAACACAATATATCACTCTCCCACAGTCAGTGATGGCTGAGTATATAGGTTGCTGCAGAAAAGAAGTGGGAGATACCACACCAGAAAGTCATTTTTTTTCAGTTGCTCCTGCTGACTTGGACCAGCAGGCAAAATCTTGGGGTCAAAAGCAGATGGACCAGAATTTTACAGGGGTTAAGAAGACCCTTGCCTAGATAAGGACAATAGACACATACTCTGTGTTATGTCCAAAACTCAAAGCATTCATGTAGCAGATCAAGTCTGCAGCTTCTATCCAACTATACTTGTTTACAGAATCAAAACATTCACTTGACAAAATTAAAAGAAAGATCAGATTTGACATTCCTGATATTTCACGGGGAAAATGTGAGGTAAATATATAGCTTAAACTATTATCTCTATCTTTGGTTCTCTCTCAACACAGAATGCAATAAAACTGTTCAGCCACAAATTCAGAGGAATGTTTAAAAAGTACTCTTTTGTACTTTCTTGTGCAGTCCGCATTGTCCTAAAAACAACACAGCAAGATTTTGAAAATAAACTCACCCACACATGTTCGTCCATCAGCTGAAAACTGATATCCTTCTGGACATTCACATCGGAAAGTTCCCGGCTGGTTATTACAGATAGCATTGCTGCCGCACACTGTTGGTTGCTCTAAGCATTCATCAATATCTATATGGACAGGCAGTTGTCAATAATATAGTTTTTGAAATATAGAACATGATATATTTGTAACAAGGCTTTAGTTCATGCTTATGTATTTCAAGCCTGTTTCAACAAAGATTGGAAGCAACTGCCAAACAATACATTGGCAGAACAGATGATAAAGAACACAATACATGCCTTTACTCCTTTAGGATATTGATTCATTTATATCCAGTCAGATTCTTAGGTACTGAAAATAGTAAATGTAGCAACATGACAATGCCAAGGTCTAATAGATGGAGATGGAGATGCAGCTGCAGCTAGCACTTCCCATTATGGATTTTTATTTTCAACTCAAAGTAGCCTCAGTACGCTTCAGCTCTGAGTGGAGAAGTGATACAAGGGTGGAGTTGTTTTATTCCTTCAGTATCATCCCCCAGATACTTTTTCCTCATGAGTGGGCAGTTCTCAATAGATAAATGATTACAGAAGAAAGAGTTAGTAGACAATCTTTCCTACAATTCATCTGGATAAACTCACAAAATGACACTGAGTTAAAAAAATGTGTGTATGTGATGGATGTAGACATCATATCTTGTTTGGCCTGAGAGAATAAGGACCAAAATAAATTAACATTAAACATGTGAGTTGACCTTTCAATACTTCCTTTTCCCTGCTGTGATCTTGATCTAGATTGGGGTCTCACGAGTGTTGGATAGACAGTAGCTTCAGTAGTCACAAACCCACCCTGGGACCATAATGGAAAACAAGGGGCTAAACACTGAGTTCTCAGCCTGCATCTAGTTTTCTACCAAAACAAGCAGGTAACAACCATATTATATGAGTAATACTCTGTCTAGTTTGACCCCAGTTTTCCCTAGGGTTCAAGGTGGGGTTACTGTAAGAAAGAACAGTTTTAGAATAATCCCATCATGTTGCTATTTCTACAGAAACTGTATGTTTAGCTGCCCTCATGACAAGTACTGTGACTTTGCATCTCTGGAAATGATATCTTCTAAGGAATGCACAACAAAGGCAATACTGAACAGTGGAACACTGAAGCTAAAAATAAATACACTTGGACAGGAAGATGTCAAACTCATTCTCTATGAAATCAGATGTTTTTCTACAAAGATATTTTCATACCATAACATGTACGTCCATCTCCTCGGAATCCCACAGAGCATTCACAGCTGAACTGATTGCCTGTTCCTGGACGACACACTGCATTTGTATCACAGCCATGGGTGCCCGTGTAGCAAGGATTGCGGCTTTCATCACGTGATCCGTCTGTTAAGAGGGCACAGAAGATACTAGCAGAGCACTATATGTAATACTCTCACTAGTACTCTTATTACTTCATCAACAAAAATATTGATGAGAGTAAATATGGAGCAGGAGAGTTCTTCTTGAAATGCTTAGAATCTGCACTGCCAATTCAAGCAAAAATATTTTCACTGCTCATGGCCTATCACAGTTAAATTATAAACCATGATAATTTATGCTAAGTACATGTCCAAAGCCATGGTATTTTAACTGGAAAGTCTGTAGGAATGATAGCATACGAAGTTCACCATATGTTCAATAATCTCCTACTACGAATATGTAACATACTATATTTTGTACTCTTCTCCAGGCTATTTTTGTTGTAACAAGTTTTAGGTAAAAGATGTTCCCAGTTCACTGTCTAAATCAGGGGTGGGCAAAATGTGGCACATGGGCTGCACGCAGCCCCAGGGCCATTTTTGTGTTCCCCAGGGGGAACTTTTTCCCCACAGTGCCCCCAATTGTCCTTAAATACACTCCAGGGAGTGTGTGAAGAGCATCTGTAGGTCAAAAACAATTTTTTGCAATTAAAAAAAAATGTTCTGTCTTTAAATTTCCATTGTGAGAAAGAGTGCTTTTTGCATTGTATTTTGTAGCGTCCTAAATCAATTTAGATCCTGGGGAGACCTTTTTTGAAACAGGAAGTGAATAGAAAATGATTTCTGCTCACATCCTGTTTTTAAAAGATGCCACCCAGGCCTAAATTGACCCAACATATTGACCCTAAATTGACCTAAAACAGCCCAAGAACTGCCCAAAACATGGTGAAAATCCCACTCCTATCCCCTAAATGGCATTTGGGGGCAAAAATTATCTTTTTGTGGGAGCACGTGCAGTGGAGAGGTGCAGTCCTCCAAGGTCTTCTGGAGGGCTAGTGTGGTCCTATAACCTTCCACAGTTGACTATCCCTGGTCTAAATGATGTGACTTAAGAGGTATATCTAGAAGGTTTACAACAGTTATCTGCAAACATCTTTTTTAAAAAAATAGGATAGCTTCAAATACAACCAATTTCAAACCCATGTTTTAGGTTTGCCATACGTAACTGATAGATTAATGCTTTTAGTCCTAATTCAGACTAGGTTATAAAGTAGGCTTTTAAAGATTAACAATATTATTAATACTTTTATCATTGTATTATAGTGTACTTTTAATTATTTATTTTTTAAAATTGTTTTATGTAATGATTTTTTGTCTTCTGGAGTTAAACGCAAAGGCATCTGATCATAAAATTAGTCACACCCTCATTTTTGGACTTCAGTGTGGTATTTTCACAGAATTAATGACAAATTTTCAGAAATGGAATATGCTCTAGGCTGGATCATGCTATTAGGGTATTAAGATGCCACAGTCAAATTCATAGAGCGTAGATCTATCAATAGTAGCTCCATGTTCAGGGGTAGTTCTTTCTCACAGTTGCTGCTTGTGGGCTTCCCTGAGATTTCTGGCTAGCTTTTTTAGGGAACAAGATAAGATAGGCCTTTGGTCTGCCACAAAAGAGCTGGTAGGTGTCCCTCTTTCTCTCGAGAGCACAAAAACAGGATCACAAGACAAACAAAGCAGGGTCTTAACAAATCCTGGAACAACAAGCAGTCAATAAACCAAAGTAATTTCCATTGGACATACCAATTGGGCCAATTGAATTGCTCATTGCATATCGCAAAATTTGTTCATCTCTGTTATACAAGACAAAGACGCTATCCACTGACAGTTGCTGGGTGGCTGAAACAGGATGATGAGAGTCATCGTGAATGCATTCATCAAAAGTGATTGTCTGTTTCCACTGATACGGAACAGTGTAAGTAGGAGACACACCATCTCTTTCTGGTTCTGTCACAGTATACTCTCTGGTGGACGATGATGTGATAACTGAAACAAAGAAAAAATCTTATATTAATAAGAAGAAAATTAAAGCTTAAAAAATATATTTATATTAAATCCTTTGAAGTGAGATATAAATTACACTATTATATGATTTATTATAATATTACAAAAACACAACTCTAAGTTACAATTTTTGGATCAGATCAAGATTGATCATTCCATGACTAGAAGGGCTCTCTCTGTTCAGGGAAAGCACTGGGATCCAGCAGAGGGTCACTAATCCAGGAAGTGAGTGGTGAGGAAATCTTTTTCAATTTCCCCCTTCCTCCGCATCACAACACTTCTCCTGCTGCTCTGGAGGCTCCCTGAGTCCTCTGGTACAGCCTTCCATGAAATACAGGAGAACAAAGGAGTCATGGACATTGTCTCATTGCCCCTTCCTCCAGCATGAGCCTAACTTACTAAACAGTCTTCTGGATCTAGCTCACTGCTTTATATAGGACAGGGGTGGACTAAGTGGCTAAGAGCATGAACTATCAGAAATCATATTTGACTTTGTTAAATGCTGACATGTATTAAAGCACAAAAAGCCATTGCTTGAATTGGAATCTTCATCTTAAACTGGTACATCTTTATTTTTTCATCACATTTTCTAATTCATGTGCTCTAAAAAGTGAGGAGAGGGCTTTGGAGCAGATGTCAGAGAGCACAGGCGCTTCAAGAGGAAAGAAAGAGAAGAAGGAAAGTTCAGTTTTGCAAGCAGAAGTCATTACATGAAATGTTGGATTTAACCTGCAAAGTTGGCATGTGGCTGATGAGAAGTTATAATACAGTTCAGTCATGTCACTGTCTAAATAAATAATAGCCATGATCCACTTGATCTGAGAAATGTTTAACCAAATACAGACACTCTTCAGATACTGTACTAAACCTCCTCCAGATCAGGAAGTAACTATATTAGTCTTGTCAAATCCACAACAACACAGAGGACTCATCTTGCAATGTCTAGAAAGCCTGCCACAGGTTTGGAAAACATGTTAAGCGGAAGGAGCAAAGTTTTGCAAGAGTTTTAACTCACCTGAACTAGAAGAGTGATAGAGCTCAGTGTAGGGCTCTATATGTACAGAAGAACCAAATGGGATCTCTGGCACTTTGCCTTCAAGTTGTGTGTCAATGGTAAGATGTCCGTGTTCATCAATTCCACTGAATTTCTGTTTAATGGTCAATTTTTCATTGTTGTTGAGAAATGTAACTTCAGCTTGTCTAGTAAATTCACCACCTAAAAGAACGAATGAAATCAGTCATTTGTTTAAAGAAACTGTAGTGGCACCTACCTTCCTTCATTTCCTAGCCACGTTTTCCTCATAGCCTATTCTAAAAATATAAGCTGTATGTTATGTAGTTTCTTGTGAAACTAGTTTTAGGGATGACATGAAACTAGATAAGAGATAAAGAGGGAAAGCTTAAGTTGCCATTAAATAACTAAATATTTAATATACTTCACTTTGCACTCGTAGGTGTATATGTCATGATTTTGAGGAAGAAAGAAGTGAAATTGATCAACAGAGCCCTCCCTCCCTCCCTCCCTCCCATATCTTGAAAAATGAGGTGAAATCGATCATCCTCTAGTCTATTCCACCTACTTAAACAATAGCAATGACACACAAGCTCTAATGGGAACCTATTTCTCAAACATCAGAAGATCAGAATTCTGTTTAAGGGAAAACTACTTTGCCCTGTCCTAGAACAGGAACAACCCACAGCACTAGAGTTTTTTTTTTTACATGAGTGTCTAGTTTGTGCAGGAGTAATGAACATAAATTACCCTGGAAGCAGAAGCATGTAAAAGTGGGCAAAGGATTTTTTGGCAGAGTTATCACTTCTGAAAAATTGTAACATTTTTGCAACTTGCACTGAAACCAGGAAGATTTGGAATATTGTCAGTGCAGAAAGAAAAGACAATTTAGTTGTATTTGTAGTCTTAAAACAGACTTTTTAAAATATGCAACATTTTGCATAACTTCTTCCCATGTGAAGCCAGGGTGACAAACTGTTTCATTTTTAATAAAAAGAGTATTTCAGAATTAACATCTTTGCCCAGCCTTAATTCTTCTAAAAGAAATTTTGGAGTAGACAGCGTTGTTCCTAGATATCAGTGAATTATTTAACCTAAGAAATTCGTGAACTTTCTCCCTTGAGAACTTGTTAAAAAGAGCATCTGAGGTATCATGGGTGGGTAGCAGTTATTTTAAAAAGAAAAAATGCAAATAAATTCAACAAAAGCCTGAAGCTTATCTTAGCTGGAGAGTTTTCTGCCCACTTGCTTCATACTTATCACTTCTTTTAGCCTTTTTTCTTATTACCAAAAAATGCAGGGTTTCCTTCCATTCACATAGCTATGTTGTATGATGATCTGCTTGATGTCTGTGCCCTGAAAAATGTTCTGTACCACACTTTCCTTACTGACCACATCTGATGACTCTGCTGTAACTTGTTCTCTCCTGTCTCAAAGATATAAAGAAACGGATGGCAGCAATGTTGCACAAACAGCCCATGATGGAATGACATCATTGTGTTGTGTTCCTGAGGCCCCTTTTCTGTAGCAAAGATTGCTGCTGGGTTTTGTTTTTTAACTAGGAATAATTACCTACAAATTAGAGAAAATCTCCACCTTTTGACACCTCGTTATCTGATGGCTTGCTCTTTAAGTGTTCCCAAATTAAAGACAAGTTCCATTGATTCAATGGGAATTCTGCTCTTTCATCAGTTCTTCTTGCCTATGGAGACTTGCTTGGAATCACTCACACATACGTGCTGCTTCCAAAGCAAGGTCAAAGGGGGAAAAGGTACTAAGCTGACGAAGTGACCAGGCAAACAGCATGCATGGGGTCAGTTCCAAGTGAGCTTCTGTGACTCCTTCATGCTCCCTACAGTATAGTACATGTGTTCTACTTTTCAACCAATTCTGTCTTTTGACAGTACTCTGATCTCTAACCTATCAGATAAGTGGAAAAGACAGTAGGTTAAAAAAATACGAAACAACTTTTCAGGAACAAGTATAAAATTTACCAGTAATACTGAATCCATTTTTATATCCTTGCTGCTCCACAGCAAACATCCATCCAATGACACCCCCAATAGGGGCAAGAGGAAGTAAAGAGAAACCCAAAGCTTCTGGGATTGTGCTGATGGCAGTATATGCACGTCCATGGTTCATCACGACATATGAGTGGAGGTCAGTGTTCTCAAAGACAATTGGTACTGGGTTGTCTCCTACAAAGATTCGTCCTTTGACTTTCCCATTGACTCGCTGAGGAGAACCTTATACAACAAGACCAAAGAAGGCAAGTTATAGGACTGTAATTTCTTTAGTATTACTAAATATAGCCCAGAAGCTTGCAAAATAAGCCCTAAAATAATATGAAAAGTTTATCATTATTCAAATGCCCAAAGTTGTTGTTTTTCCAAAATATAGTTTTTTTTAATGTAATCGATTATAAGCAACAAATTCAGTTTAATGATTTTATTTGAAGCTGAGCTAAGGCTCCAGATAGAAGACAAAATACCCTGTGATATGTATTATAAGCTTGATGTTGATTTCACATATAAAAAATTATCATATGTCTCCAATAATGCAAAAGAGAGGTGACCAGACTTCAGGCTTATGGAATCTGTACTGTTTTCATCATAATTCCAAAATTCAAGAATCAGAACTTGATTCAAATAGTAGCAGGGAAAGAAACTAAGTATAAGATGCTGGTGAAACCAGTAGAGCCAATCTATCAACCACAACACATAAGCCTTGTATGTGCTATTTGTATATACATAACATAACTTGTATATACAAATCTACATCCCAATAACATCAGATAGGCAATCTTACATAACTCTAATTCTACTACTTTACAAGTGAGAAACACTGAGGATAAGAGATGAATAATTAACATGGCTCCAGTGTTGGCCAACCATTTTTAAATTATTGGAAGTCATAAAGTATTGCCAATCTGCTTCAAATTACCCAGAGATCTACCAGTAGACTCTAGCTTACCTTCTGCCCATTCCTAATGTAAAAGACTACAATAATCAATCACTACTTCCTACCAGTCTGGACTGATAAATTAACTAGGTTTGAGGATGATGTGTATCCAACCCCAGTACCTTCCTTCTTGTGCAGAAATTCCCCCATCCTCTTTCAAGTTCAACATTCTTCTTTGGTTCAGACATCACATCTAGATCAACAACATGACACCTATGTGCTCATTCCCCTTTTCTGTGGACACCTGGCTTAAGGCTTCCTCACTAAACCAGTTTTCCATAACATATGAATGAAAAAAAAATAACCCTATGATTTGAGCACTATACAAACCAGGAAAAGGGAGATTAGCTCTATTTTAAGTATAAAAGGGTTTCCACAGGGGTGGAAACTAGCTAATCTTACTGTTCTAGTTGCTCAACAATGCAAGATCCTTGATTAACCTATTAACTTCTTGATTTCTTTCGGTACAAGATTTAAGGACAACCTGGAAGCAAATATTTCATTCTTATTTTAGTCTGAAAACTTCTGTATCTAACTATTAATTTTAAATGAGTCGTATCTGACAATATTTTCCTTAGCTGCTATTGAATGTTCACTGAGGCACTTGGATTGTGTTTTATTAGAAATCTTGTATCAGGCTTTCAGGATCCTTGCACTGTCCCAGACCAGCAACAACTGCATTCAGCAAAGGAAAAGGTCTTTGATAAATGTGTTGTTTCAGAACTGTTAGTATGAAACAATTCAAAAATTACCTTCTGCTACACACTGTCGGCCATTTCCTTTGTAACCAGCAATACAACTGCAACAGAAACCATTTGGATAGTCTTTGCAAACAGCATGAACTGAACACTGATGACGGTTGTTTGCACAGCTCTGCTGGACATCCGTACTGTAACGAAACACTACAGAGAGGAAAAAAGAAGAAACATTCATAGCATAATGCATTTCAGTAAGAACTCAGAAGTTTTGCCTCTGTTACAACCAGAATTCCATTTGTAGTACATTTTTGCCCACTCCTTTTGCTTCGCAGCTGTGAAGCAGCAAGCTTGCAAGACGATGAAATATAGGAACATTAGAAGACACAAGATACTACTCCTGCTGTAGGAATGATGTCTCCAAAATAAGTACTTTATGTTTTCAGTTCTCTAACACCCACTCTTTGCTAATGGTGAAACAGAACAATTCTGAATCCAATAGTGAAGGGCCGTTCTAATTTTCACTTATTGGTGTATAATGCTTCTCTTTCTCTGGGTCAAGACTAATTTGCTTTTGTGGCCAAACTACATGGAGATTAGAAAAATACAGAAGCAAGACTTGCAATGAAATATTGCAGTGTAGAGTTCTCTTGTTCAGTGTTTCACTCAGCCATGTCCAGTTTCAGGAAACTCATTTCTATCACTCACTCCCACATGGTTTTTGTTTTTCAGCCATTTAGTCCTGCGGCTCAGTCTTCAATGGGCTTTTTGGAAACTGAGGCCCTTTCCACACCTTACCCTTTTTTCGGTGCTGGGGTGCGGGGGTCAAGTGAGCAGCCTCCAGTGGGAGGCTCTCACGTCCCCGCTGCTTCAACTCCAGATGAGCTGCCTGCTCCTGAGCAGGTAGTGCGAGAGCCCCACCTCTTCCTTCCGCAGCACAGCCTGGGAGTTTCCTAGGCTGCGCTGGGGCAGGAAGCGCAACCGCTGTAGCTCTGGAGGCTTCGCGTGCACAGCAAGTGTGCATGGGGTCCTGGAGCAATGCGCAATCATGCACCATTTTCGGCTGAAAGCCGAAAATGAAAAAGTGCACGAGCGGCACCTGCCCGACCCTGGAGCGTCATGTGATTGTGAGTGCATTGTGCAGATCGCTCCCCACAATCATGCGACGCTCAAGGAGCCCTTTCGCATGGCAAATGCCGTGCGAAAAGGGCCTGAGTTCTCACAGTCTGAATGCAAGAAGTAACAAGTAACACTTTTAGCTATGATATCTTACTTCCAGGAGTAATGTTATTTTTGCAAAGAAGAAAGGTGGGATATTAAATAAATAAATAAATTTAGCACTTTTTAAAAAGCGTAATAAGTAACAAGCGACATTTACTCACTAATTCTAAAATGACAGTCAGTAATATCTTGTAGACTGTGAGGGCAAGAACAGAAAAACAAAAACATTTAAAAATATGTTTCTCTTAAAGCAACAAGTAATGTATTACCTTTATGAATGTAACGACTACCACCAACCACTTTTTAAAAGACGATAATAAAAGTCTGGCTTTGGAGAATGTGTATTTTCTTTAACCTCTGTATGATCTGTTATGGCCTAAGAGGAATAGGCTGCTCACAGCTTAACATTTTGTGGGGAATAGGAATTGACACACCTGTGTCTGCTAGTACATAGTAAATTCAGCTACTGAATTTCGATGAGATTGTGGTATAACTCACTCTGTGGCTCCTGAGATAACCTTTGTAATCCCAAATGATCTTACCAATTCCAGTTTCATCAACTTCTTCCACATCAATAATCTGAGCATGCTGCCGGGGAAACTGCTGGGCTGGAAACTGTAGAGGTGGGTTCTTCCCTGTTGGGAGTGGAGGCACAGCTGGAGGCTGCTCTGTTAAAGTTTGATATGGAGATTGGAAACCCTCTTCTGCTGCTGGATCAGGTATGTTGTAGCTAGTCTGTATGTTATCTCCTCTGCTGGAAATCTCATAGGATACTTCTGGCTGGCTTATCTCAATGGAATCCTTATGTGATATGAAGGGTTCTGTAGTTACTTCCTGGAACTGATCATAGTCACTATAATCAACACTGGCAGGGCTCTGAGTCACTTTGGCTGACAGGACATTATCTGAGCCACCAATTTCAAAGGCCCAGACTCCTTGTTTTCCCAAATTGCTACTCCTAGAAAGCAAGAATATTATATCTATACAGCAAAACAAGCAGATCAATCAATCTACATTTTATAACTTTAAAAGTTAACTTCTTCACCACTGATTACCCAACTCTGCAGATACACTGGCTCAAGAAGACACATCTGTGCACAACACAAGGCAAATTGGAAGTCATCTTGCTTTTTTCCCCTTATAAAATTGCCAAAATCAGACTCGTTTTTTCTGCTTCCTCTGCTATGCCCTAAGTTCATGCCTTGATCATTTTCCATCCTGATTATTGTAATCATCTTTTGACTGGTCTTCTGTTATCCATCTTAGCCTGCTGGTTTCCATTCATCATTCTGCTGCTAGGATTATTTCTTTGATAATCGTTTTGATCATGTTGCCCTGCTTCTGACATTACTTCATTGGTTGCCTACTTCTTCTAGGATTAGTACAAGCTTCTTGCTTGAACTTTTAAACTCCTGTATTGCCTAGCTTTTTTCATCTCTCATTCCTTTGTACCCACCTGCACAGGAAGGCTTTTCATTCAACCAAAAGTTTTTACTTCCTTTGGCTTGGCTTTGTCCCTTCTCATTTCCTGCTCCATACTCCTGGGCCATTTCTGCACTAGACTGTTACAGGTGGCCCCTCCTGAAACTGCAAACCCCAGGATTCTATAGGATGCTGAAAGTGGAATAATAGTGCTATAACAGTCTAGTCTGGAAATGGCTCTGGAATTGTCTTCCTGAACATTTGCAGACTGCTCCTTCCTTCATTGTTTTAAAATCCCAATTGAAAATATTTTTGTTTTCCAGAGCTTTGGGAGTTTTGGTTTCCTGTTGTTTTGCTATCTTATGTCTTTTGATGGTATGTATTTGTCACTTTGCTTCATCTATACTGTATAGTTTTATATATTCTATCTGGATAATCCGTTTTATAATTTGTATTGTATACACCTGCATTACTCTGTCCTTCCCTTCTCTGTCTGCGTGTGTATTTAAAACTGTACACTTTTGGCAGGGCTGGTTTTTGTTGTTGTTTTATTTGTAGAGCACCATGTACCTAGATCCGAGCTTTCCAAACTTTTCATGTTGGTGACAGACTTTTTTTAAACATGCATCATTTTGCGACACACTAATTCAGTTTTACTAGCAAACCAGAGGTTAAACTACCCCCTTATAAGAGATACAGACATAAATAGTAGTAACAAAATGTATGGGGATACAACATATCTCATGAAAACCTTTCATATATTTATAAACAATAGCATACATTTCCAAGATTGTAGGCAATATACCTACACACTTCAGGAGACACACTAACATGTCGCAGCACACCATTTGGAAAGCCCTGACCTAGATGGTGCTATATTAATAACAACAACAACAACAACAATGACAATTACACAAATATGTAAGTTTGAATAACACTGAAAATATTTTTTTAAAAGCATACCTGTGCAGATTACCAAGAATCTCTTCATTGTCAGCAATTATATTGTATGATCCGGCTTTTACCCATAAGAAGTAGTTTGTAGAGGGTTGACTAAAGCCAACAGTAGCTGGAACAATTTCCTTATCATTTTTAGAATGTGTACTATAGAACTGCAAGCCATCTTCTGGATAAAGAAAAACTGCATAGGAACTGGAATCGGAAGAGGCTAAAACAGCTTGGAATGTGTTTCTCTGCAAGGAAGATTTAAAATAATGTATTTGTAAAAGAAACATGCACAACCAGATCATGATTATACTTGCTCTTTCTTAGAAAGCCCAATTTATAGAAGATAATTTGTTATGGAATATAGATTCAATTAATTTTAGAAACCTCCTCCTCAAATTCAACTTGCAGAAACAAGCAGTGTTGTGAATAGTACATACTGCAGAATTTTCATAAAATGAAAATGCCCAAGACTGGGATCCAAAGTTCTACTTTAGGTATGTCCACAGACACCTAGGAAGATGCAGAAGGACTTTAAAAAACCCCAACCTTCTGTTGAATAACATATTTCATACCATATCATAAATAGCTTTTGAAAAACTCTCCTGGTTTCAAAAGCAATTTACACTGTAGCACAGGGCAGCATGCTGCCTAGGAAATACCGCACTATGACACTCTTTCTTCCAGGTATGAGGAACTACTTATGGATTCTTTGGACCTCTGCTCTGTAAAAGGGCATGGTTTCAGCAGCGCAACAATTTTTTTTAAAACAAATCTACCATTATGGCATATTATTGTTTGCACACAATCTTCATATTAATGTTTGCACACAAAACAGAGTTGTAAATTCCAAACACAAGAATTCTGTTCTTTGGTGAAAAGTTTGTTTACTTAAAAAATTTATTTAAGAGAAGCTTATCTGGAAGTAAATATCCTGACTACTGCTCATTTGTCAACAAAGCAGTTTAACTAACCTTTGTCATAGTGCCCTACTGAAGTATTTAGAAAGAGAAGTTAAAGATACAAAGGAGGGTGAGGGAAATACACCATTTAGTTATGCATTTGGGAAAGTTTTCAAGCGTGGGTACATGTAAAACACACTCGTGTTACTACACTGGTTCCAGATTTGTCATTAACTCAGCCAGTTATTGCACAGCAGCTTGTACAAATGGAAAGATAGGTGCAATTCACAACCACTGAAATGGCACATTCAAGTCAACAAACTATGGCTGAAACTTTAATCCACTATATAAAAGTCAATGCTTGTCTGCGTATTTGTCTGTTTCCTCATTTCATATGATTGGCTGTGTGAGGTAAGAAGACCTCATACGATTGGCTGGCCGTGAAGATTCCATGGAATCCTGGGGTTGGCAGTTTAGGGAGGATCCTTTAGAGCTCTTGGGCCTCAGGCTGGTTGCTATGGAGATGAGGCCTACCATCAACAAGGATGCCAGATAACTTTTGGGAGGCATATGTGAGAAAAATTAAAGTGACATACACAACATAGCCCATTTCCACATTTCACTGTCACAGTGCTATTATTCCACTTTCAACATCCTATAGAATCCTGAGATTTGTAGTTTAAAGAGGGGCATTTAAGAATTCTCAGCCAGAGAGCTCTTTGGCCTCAGTAAACTATAAACCCCAGAATTCCACCAGATGTTGAAAGTGGAATAATAGCACTATAACAATGTAGTGCAGAAATGGCCATAGTTACAAGGCCTTCCTGCCTCACATAGTAGATTGTATGGGTTCCACGTGTGAGGAATCTTAAAGTTGAAACTCAAAACAAAAAATGCTGCCAGAAAAATGTAAAACCATTGCACAAATTCAATAGTAAGGGGGGGAAAAGCCAGGACATCAACGTCACCAGACAACACAGACTGGATTGGGGACTATGGGGAAAAGTTACAGGTACAGAAATAGACCCACTGCTATGGACACGAGGGCCAGTAGCAAGGAGGAGGACAGTGCACTCCCTCAGGAACCCAAACTGTGTATGTAAATAACTCTGAATATAGATTGCATTGAGAAATATGGAGCAAAGTTACAGGAAATAGAGAAGACAGTTCGGTGATTTCTTAAGAGGAAAATAAAAACCTCAGGCAATGCTGGGTAAATACGCTAGTATTGGATAAGAACAAGCAATAAGCATTTCCCAGTGCTACATTTACTGGACTGAACCAAGCTCTATTCACTGAGTTGCCAGGAATGGATGTCTGAAAGATCAACTTTTCTTAAATGGCCCAAGCTTTAACCTCTTTGAGGGAAGGCTTTCTCTCAGTCCCACCAACATCACAGACACATTTAATGAGGAAAAATCCTTCTCTGTGGCTGCTCCCCAACAGTAGAATTCTCTTCCACAGGAGGTTTGGTTGGCCCCCTTGCTGCTCTCCTTTTGCTGGAAGACAAGGACCCTTTTACTAATACAGGGCTTCCACTTTTACTTGGCTGTATAAGAGGGCTTTTTAAAATGGGGTGTGCTGGACTTCTAACTCTTATGTTGTAAACATATTTTAAAATGTTTTAAAATTAGCTTTGATAGGATTGCCTATTAATTTATTCCAATGTTTGTACTGCATATTGTTTTCTGTGTTATTTTTGTTTTAACTTGCACTGTAAACTGCCTGGGGAGTTTACTGCAGGACAGGTGAGAAAAACTGGGAGAAAGGCACAGTATAAATATAAATATAAATATAAATATAAAAACAGACACTCTAATTGAAGGAAGTAGAGAAGCTAGGGGGCATTCCTCCTCCTTTACATAGCCTCTTTTGGCTCCTGAAAAGCTGTTTCAGAGTTTTGGAGGACCCTCTAGAACAATGGCCATTTCCGCACTACACTGCTATAGTGCTGTGATTTCACTTTCAACATCCTATGGAATTCTGAGGTTTTACTGAGGCCAAAGAGCTCTCTGGCTGAGAATTCTAAATGCCCCTCCCTAAGTTGCAAACCCCAGGATTCCACCGGATGTTGAAAGTGGAATAATAGCACTATAACAGTGTAGTGTGGAAATGGCCAATGTGTAAAGTAATACTCTGAGATGATGGGGGAATTGGTGAATAACATCTTGAGAGTTCAGTGGAACATGGAATACTTCTTTTTGCATGTAACAAACAGTATCAATGTTATATCCATGTTCTTTCATAAATGATATATCAAGATTGTTTTGTAAGTATGAATACTTGATTATCATTTACACTTCTGAATGTCAGCAGCTTGTACTCTGGCTTTTGTTCTGAACGTGGGCCACCAATAGCTCTGATTCTGCATACTGAAAAACAGTTTACAGTATTTTGCAACTACATTCTCTCTTACTATAGGATCTAATGGGGCTTATCTCTGAGGAGACTATATAGACGTGCATGTATGGTTGCAATCTCAAACCTACTCACTAGAGGATCTTTCACAACTTGCTGTACCCCAGATGTTTTATGGTGTAACTCTCATAACTCTGAATACTGTCCATACTCACTGAAGCTTGTGGAACTGGAACATAAACCATCTGGAGGACATCAGCTTGAGAAAGGGATAAACCCTATAGGCATCATTGTGTTTACTTCCAAATAAACATGCACTGTTACTCATTCTGCTACAGTTTTGTCATTTCATGAAGCAGGACACTAAATCTATGTTCTCTGATTTGTCTGTTGCAACATCACTCACCTTTGCTTGTAAAATGGCATCTTCTCCAGGTCCAGCATAAGGAGCCACAGAATCCCAGGTAACAATAACAACACTACTTGGCTCAAACGTAGTCTCCGGAAAACCCCTTTTAATATAGTTGGCAGCAAGCTGGAGAACATCAGGGGATGACTCCTCCCTATAGTACACACTCCCTTGTCCACCTGTAGTATCCAAATCAGCATAAAAGGGAGCAATACCTCCAAAATTGAGAGGAAACTGGCCGAGGTAATCTTCTTCCCTTGAAGGCTCACTCACTGCAATGATGCCATTAGTAAGAACCTATTAAAAAATAAATAAATAAATAGCAAAGTATTTAAAAGGACCAAATTAGATAGAAACTGTTAACAATCCCAAGTACAATACCTAGATCCTCTTCAGATATTCAATTCCCAACTAAGCCTCCCTCCTCCTGTACATTGATCTATTTATTGGTCTGTGGGCATATTGTCCTGCATTTATAAAATATCTGTTTTATCTTGTTGGTTTTGGTTTGGTGTTCCAGTCAAACAAACAGCCTGTGCCAAGCTTAAATAATGATTTTATCAAAGTAGTTAACAATTTGCTACCTCAAACCTATAAAGGCTAGTAATTTCTTAGTTTGTATTCATAATGGTAAAGGGGTCACTATGTATAACATTTAAATGAACTATCCCTAAAAAAATGACAAAGTGAACAAACACATCCTAATCACATGAATCAATTTTATTTTCAAAATGGCCACTAGTGTCCCCAAAGTGAATTAGAACCACACTGATGGCAGCCTATTGTTAATCCTTTCTGCCCCTCAAAGTTAATTTTTTTCTGTGGGGGAAAATACACAGACATCTGTATGCTACCTGATATTTATTCTCTATAAAGCCAACAGCGGTTTTGAGTAGTGGAGAAATTTAATTGGGAAAATGGCAGAGAAAGGTACTCTGGATGAAGACTAGACCAGATATCCCAGTAATGTCTGTTTTCTAGTTCTTTGGTACCTGGCGCTATGAAATAAACCACTTAAAGATGTCAAGGAGGTGGCGGGGGGGGCACCTTCAATCGCTTCCATCTTTACTATATGCAGTGCATCCTTGACCCTTCCCTAATAAGATAAGAGCAGTGTAGCAAGCACCCAGGCTCTTCTCAGACAGACATCTGTTATGATTTGGGGGGAAATGGGAAGATGGAAAGAAAGAAACAGGCTTGCTGATAAGTTTCCATTACTGTCATGCGCCTTCAAGTTCACTATGACTTAAGTGCAACCCTATCATACGGTTTTCTTGGCAAGATTTATTCAGAGGAGGTTTGCCATTTCCTCTACAGCTTGGTGTCTCCAGGCAGTCTCCCTCCCATGTACTAACCAACAGCAAAATTCTAGAAATTCCCAACAGACCAAGGCTCTGATGTAAAAAGATTTGTAAAAACAACATAGGACATGTTGATATCAATGAGCCAGGAAATCTGGCAAACAGATGGTATTATAGACTCTTAGCCAGAGCATGGAAAAGCACGGCTACCTGTAGCACAAAAAGGTAACTTTTCCAGGCTGTACTTTTAGCTATGTCAATATAGAAATTTAATTCATACAAGGTTAAAAGAAGTAGCAGCATAAAGGCAGAGTGTGAGTTACAACTTTGCTACGCAGACTGGGGGCATGATGCATACCAAATCATTCTAATCCAGCATCAGCCTCTTCAGAAGGCACAAAAGGAACACCACCAATTCAGCCACTTCTGTGGCTTTAGGCAGGCATTACCCACAAATTTTTTATGTTTATTGCACCTACAAAGGTCAGAAACTTGCTTTGAAATAACAATAAGGAAAAATTGAGACTATCAGTAAACTAAATCACTACATCCTGCACTCCTACACAGTTAAAGCAGACACTCAAAGCCTATGCCTTTGTAAGAGACATTAAACAATAGTGTTTCCTGGTGGTACTGTAAGCCCAATAGAATTTTTCTCCATTTGTGAAGGAAGGGAACTCCTTAAATAATTAAAGGGACTACAGATGAAATGATAGGATATGAACTGTCTAAAATGTGCACTGAAGTAATATATTAACTTTGACCTGCATATGAACTTTAACACTTTATTCTTACTATCATCTAGATAAACATTACGGTTTTTATTTTTATGAATACTGACTCAGCTAAGTTGTACACAGTATTTAAAGTAATACAGAAAACACACTACCATAAAACTATAAAGGGATTCTAAATAAACATTGAAAACCCTTATCCTTTTACACAAAGGTGGTGTTATAAAGGAGAGCTATGTGGCAAAGACAGGACATGTTATCAGATTGGGGGACTGTCACACCAGTCTGGTAGAAAAAGGGACTGCCACAGTCAGTCTGTGCATACTGGGAAAAGAAAGCTGTGATTACTAAGAGCCAGCATGGACTTCTTGAAAACAGGTCATCCTAAACTAATATTATCTCTTTTTTATCCATAGAGTTGAAGTCTTGGTAGATCAGGGGATTGCTGTGGATGTAGCATATCTTTATTTCAGTAAAACCTTTGACAAGGCCCCTAGTGATATTCTTGCAGGCAAACTGGTGAACCACAAGCTGGACAATGCTACTGTTAGGTAGCTCAGCAATTAGTTGAACAACTAAATTGAGAAAGTATTCAATGGTTGCACTTTATCTTGAAGAGATGTGATCAGTGGGGTGCCTCAGGTTTCTGTCCTGGCCCTCATATTTTTTAGCATCTTCATAAAAGGCATGTTTAACAAATTTACTGATAATACCTAACTGGGAGGGGGTAGCAAATACTCCAGAGGACATGATTCAAACTTAAAATGACCTTGACAGGAATTTTAACAGAGATAAATATAAGTTATTACACTGAAGCAAGCAAAATGAAGTGCACAGATGTAGAATAAGTGATTTCTGGCTTGAATGCAGAATACGCAAAAAGGATCTAGGGGTCTCAGTAGATCACAAGATAAACATGTAATGTGATTGCCAGAAAAGCCAATGCAATTCTAGGCTATGTTAATAGGCATATAGTGTCCAGATCAAAGGAACTAGTAGTGCCACTCTATTTATTTTGGTTCAGACCTCACATGGAATATTGTGTACAGTTTTGGGCACCACAGTTCAAGAAGGATATTCATAAGCTGGAATAAGTCCAGAAAGGGAAAACAAGATTATCGAAGATCTGGAAATCAAGCCTCATGAAGAATGCCATAGGGATCCAGACATGCTTAGCCTGGAGAAGAGAGAGGCAACATGATAGCCATCTTTCAATATCTGAAGAGATGCCTTGAAGAAGATGGTGCAAGCTTGTTTTCTGATGTTCCAGAGACTAGAATATGAACCAGTGCATTCTAATTACAAGAAAACGATTCCACCTAAACATTCAGTATTCAATATCTTCATCAATGCCTTGGATGAAGGAGTAGAGAGCATGGTGATCAAATCTGCAGATGACACCAAATTGGGAGGGGTTGCTAATATGCCAGAGGACAGGATCACATTTCAAAATGACTTTGACAGATTGGAGAGCTGGGCCAAAGCTAACAAAATGAATTTCAACAGAGACAACTGTAAGTTCCCACACTTAGGCAGAAAAAATAGAATTCACAAATGTAGGATGGAGGACGCTTGGCTAGATAGCAGTACATGTGAAAGAGATCTAGGAGTCTTGGTAGATCACAAGCTGAACATGAGTCAGCAGAGCGATGCAGCAGCTAAGAAAGCCAATGCAATTCTTGGTTGCATCAACAGGAGTATGGAGTGTAATTTGAAGGAGGTAATGGTACCACTCTATTCTGCCTTGGTTAGGCCTCATTTGGAATACTGTGTCCAGTTCTGGGCACCTCAATTCAAGAAGGATATCGACAAGCTGGAATGTGTCCAGAGGAGAGCAACCAAAATGACGACGGGTCTGGAAGCCATGCCCTATGAGGAACAGTTTAGGGAGCTGAGTATGTTTAATCTGCAGAAGAGAAGGTTAAGAGGGGGCATGATACCCATCTTTAAATATTTGAAGGGATGTCATGTCGAGGAGGGAGCGGGCTTGTTTTCTGCTGCTTCAGAGACTAGGACAAGGAGCAATGGATTCAAACTGGAGGAAAAGAGATTCCACTTAAACCTCTGGAAGAACTTCCTGACAGTCAGAGCTGTTCGGCAGTGGAGTATGCTGCCTCGGAGTGTGGTAGAGTCTTCTTCTTTGGAGGTTTTTAAGCAGAGGCTGGATGGCCATCTGTTGGGAATGCTTTGATAGGTGTTCCTGCATAGCAGGGGCTTGGACTGGATGGCCCCTCTTCCAACTCTATGATTCTATGATTTGAAGGGAGATAGAAAAAGGTGTCTTAGAGATAGGGAAAAGCTGTAACAGAGATAAGACTGTCAGTCAGCAGGAAGAATTGAATAGGGTTTTGGAAAGCTGTGAATGATTAAATAGTTCAGGGATTAATGTGTGAGCTACATGTGTCTCAGACTTCTACTTATTTAGTCTTTTTTTTACAACTGTGACTGACTGTTCCTGTTAAGTTTTGACAGAGACTGTTCACACTTATCACAGTGAACTCACAGAACAACACATCTACTTGTCCATATAGGGATCACTTTGAGGCCCAAGTACCCAATCCAGGGAGGGATTTTGAGGAGGAAAGGGCAAAGTAAATGACTGGAGCTAGAACTGCAGGGCCAGCCAGGAGAGGGAATCCATTACACAGACATACAGCATTTCTGTCTTGAATAGCATCACAATACAAGAGGTGCAGGTGTACACTGCCCAGCAGCAGTACAGCTACTGAAGATGCAAGTATGCCATTGATAATCCAGTTTTGCCTATCCAGCCATCAATCTCACTGTAAATCTTGAGAGGTGAGACTGATTCCTCTGGGAGTCATGTGCAACAATAATAAGAGGAAGCTGGCTTTAAACCACTTCACATCAACATCTCTCTTGGCTGCCACCACCAAGATATCATTTAGTTATGTTCTGTTGTTTTGTTATAATCTGTTGTGAGATCCTTTAGAGATTATACGATCAAAAGGATGAGTGTAAATTTGAAAAATGAATTAACAAATCTTTCTGCCTAACTGTTTCAAAGAGTTACTGGTAGGATTAAATGAAATAGCTCCATGTATTATCTACAGCTCTTGAGAGGATGGAAGGGATAAACGAAAGAAGTACATAAATCCATAGACATTCTAGAGCCCGCTAGAATCTTTTTGTACACTTTGAAAAAATGGTGAAACTACCAATCAAAAGGAGTTGGATTTTGAAACTATGGGATACTGTAATTCATGGCTGACTAAAGAAGTTCAAGAATGAGAATAAAAACTAGACAAATTGTCACTCCGATTGAGTTCACTGCAGTCCTTAGAGGGCTACAGCCCACAAAATCTTGTGCCATAGTACATTCATTAGTCTATACATTGCCACAGGTGCTTTACAGCCTGTGATGCAGAATTTTCTGCATAAATGCTATGTACACCCAGACTATTTTTTTCAATTTATATCTTGCCTTTCTCCTGATCAAGTTAAAACAGGGTATAACTAGAATCCTAATAATATGATAGCTTAAAAAAAAGTTAAATTAGCTATCATGTAAAAATACCAGAATCACTTCAAGGACATAATGAGAAAGCTAAAAATGCAGGACATTCCTCATTAAAAGCCTTTTATATAACCTGTTCATCATCAAATGCCTGTTTAAATAAAAAGTTCTTTACCTGCTGGCAAAAAATAAAACTGTATTTGGGGCAGCTACCATCCTTAGAATTGAGACATACAGTTGGGACTTCTACCTTTGATCTGGTTCAGTTGCGCAGGAATGAGGGGGTGATGGGGGCGGTTTGCCCCTGGTGGCAATGTTTTTGGGGCATCCTGGCTTGTAGCTGTGTCACCATGTGCCATGGCCACGCCCCCACACACCGCGACCATGCCCCCACGTACTGTGGCCACACCCCAGCGCACCGTGGCCAGGCCTCTGCGCCATAGCCCTGCCCCCTCCCGCCCCCCTTCCACACACTCCAAGCTCTGCCACTGATCTGAATGAGCACACTGGGGAAATAATTGTTGTTGTTGTGTGCTTTCCAGTCATTTCCAACTTATGGCAACCCTAAGGCAAACCTATCACAAAGTTTTCTGGGGCTGAGAATGTGTGATGCACCCAAGGTCTCCTGTGGGTTTCCACGGCCAAGTGGAGAATCAAACCCTGGTCTCAAGGGTTGTTGTCCAACACTGAAACTACTGGAGCACACTGGCTCATGGGAAAATACTTGAAACAAAACTACAAGTTACCTTCTGTCTTTTTTCTTACTCAGGAATAAGAATGGGAGATCCAGCCTGATTAGGACTCCTTCACTGTGCTTCGATTCAGATCAAGGCCACTGAGGATTGCATCGGAATAGCACTTTCACAAGCCTTTGCCCCACACAACTTGGAAAAGGAAATTGGGAGGTCCTGGTAAGATTGGGATCACAGCAGCCAGAATCAAGAACCACAGCTCAGGGCACCACAATTCAAGGATATTGATGAGCTGGGACATGTCCAGAGGAAGGCAACTAAAATGATAAAACACCTGTAAACTATGCCCTATAAGGAGTGGTTTGGGAACTGGGTACACTTAGCCTGGTCAAGAGAAGGTTAAGAGTGAAAGGGTGCCACGTGAGAGGTTTCAAGCTTGTTTTCTTTTGCCCCAGAGACTGGGACATGGAACAATGGATTCAAGGTACAAGAAAAGGGACTCCACCTAAACATGAGGAAGAATTCCATGGCAGTAAGAGCAGTTCCACAGTAGACTAAGCCGCCTCAGAGTGTAGTTGAGTCTCCTTCTTTGGAGGTTTTTAAACAGAGGCTTGAATGGACATCTCTCGGGACTGCTCTTTGCATTTCTGCACAGCAGGGAGTTGGACTGGATGGCCCTTGTGATCTTTTCTAGCTCTACGATTTTATAAGATCCTCTGCCCTTTTCACTAGGGTCCTGATCTGGATCATGTAATCTGCTTTACTTTGAGTAAGGAATAGGAACAGACTGCTAAGATAACATAACATGATCAGAGAAGTTCCCAGTGGTCTGATCTGGTTGTTGTTCATTAGCCAGATCTAGAAGATAAGAGGTTGCTCAATCTAGGGAACAGCTACTTTTAAACTCCTTGGATAATGTCACTATTTGAAATCACATTTACATTATTCTGGGAAGTCAGTTTTGACTCTCATATTTCTTTCGTTCATTACAAAATACAATTGACATAAATTCTCCCACATTTTTTATACCCATCCTCCTTTTAATTTCCCCTCTGCCATATCTCTTCTGCAGCATCCTCTAGATTGACCTCTGCAGAAAGAAGATTTCTAAACATAATAGTGAGGGTGAGCATCTCTTGTTACAGATGAGGTAAGAGATCATTTCAAAAGCTTTGAAAAGTACTTTGACCACCGATAGCTGACTGAACTAAATCTACTTCCCACAAACCAAACAAAGCTCCTCTGGCAGCTGCATAGAGGCAGAGGCTAACTTTCATTCAGGACATGAATGCTCTCTCAGGATATGAAATTTTGCCTTTTTAAATCTACTGGCCAGTAAATTGTCCCAATTCCTCTGTATTCTTCTCTGCCATACACAAAATCTCCTTTCTTGAAGAGCTTATTTTCCTCTAGCCCAGACCTGCACAACTTGGCAGTGGGTAAGGGCCGAAATTAAATAAGTTAAACTTCTTTGGGCTGCAGATAGGATTTTAGCACCTCACTTTCCAAGTAAAGTTATAATAATGGTATAATAACGTTTTTTTATTTGCAAAATAAGTTATAGTATAATTAATGATTAAACTATTTTGCAAATAAAATAAACCATATTATTAAAAAAAGAGAAATTACAGAAGTTTTTCGGGTTTAGGTGGAAATTCTTTTCCTTCAGTTTGAAGCCTCCTCCATGTCCTAGGGCCTTTCCACACTACATTGTTATAGTGCAATTTTTCCACTTTCAACATCCTGTGGAATTCTGGAGTTTGTAAGTTTCTGGAGGCCAAAGAGTTCTCTGGCTGAAATTTCTAAATACACTTCCCTAAACTGCAAATCCAGGATTCCACAAGATGATGAAAGTGGAAATAAAAGCACTATAATAGTATAGTGTGGAAAGGCCCCAATCTCTTAGGCAGCAAAAAATAAGCTTGCTCCATCTTTTACATGACATCCTTTCAAATAAGAGCTTCACAAAAGTTCCTTTTGGTGAACTACAACCTCCCAAAACCCTAGGTAGCATGATTACTGACTGGGGAATTCTTGGAGTTACAGTCTTAAACAATGCTTTCAAACTCTGGGTAAGCTTTTATCTCACCAGAGTAGACTCAGTGAATTATTACTGTTGTGTGCCTTTGAGTGGTTTCCAACTTATGGTGACCCTAAGGCAAACCTATCACTGGATTTTCTGGTGCTGAGAGTGTGTGATTCATCCAAGGTCACTCAGTGGCTTTCCATGGCTGAAAAGTTCAAATCTTGCCTCTGCTACAAACTCACCCGGCAATCTTAGGGAAACCTCCTTCCTTAAATGTCACCTACCATCAATATACAACATGAGGAATGACAAATACTAGCCATTCCTGCCCTACACTGTTATAGTGCTATCATTCCACTTTCAGCATCCTGTGGAATTCTGGGGTTTGTAGTTTCCTGAGGCCAAAGAGCTCTCTGGCTGAGAATTCTAAAGATCACTCCCTAAACTGCAAACTCGAGGATTCCATATTGTGTTGAAAGTGGAGTAAGAGTACTGTAACAGAGCAGGGCACAAATGGCCACTGTTCCACCCTCTTGACCTGTTGTTAGGACGACTGAGATAATGCAGATGTGGCAAGTTGTGATTACACAAAACCAGTAAATAGCATTATTGGAAAGACAAGAGAGCTATGCCTTAAGAAATGTAGCAGTGTATAATTTGCAAAAGATTTGCAAAAGATCAAAGGCGAGGGGAACAATTTGAGGTGGCAGAAGAAAAGTATTATTTATGAGGAAGGCGGAAGAAAATAGATTCGGAGGATAAACAAGGGGAATTCCAGATGGTGTGGGGGAGTGGAATTTATGAGGGTGCACACTAGAATAGACCTAAATTGCATTTTAAAATGCCATCCTTAAATGCAATTTAATTTTTTCCAATGCAATTTAGGACGGATGGGGGTGAATGAGGACACTGACCTGTAATAAGCTGCTTCCCCCAGAGGGTCCCAGTTCACTGTGTAACAGTCCATGTTGACTTGCTCAGGGAGCAGGAGACCACCTACTTTCTTGCCCTCTCCAGCCCCAGCTGGTCTTCTCCTTTACTCGGGCACTTCTGCCCTCACCGCCCATCCAAGGGAAATGGAAGGAGAAGAAGTAACTGCCGCCATCTTGCGCAAGGGCAAAAGATAGCACTTGCTCTGATCTCTGCTGCCCCCTGGAGGGGAGGAGAAGGGAATGGCCCAGCTGGGTTCATTCAAAACCATCAGCAACCTAATTGCTGCTACCTTTTTCGGCCCTTGCATTCACACCTGATGCAGGCTGCATAAAATCCTTTAGCAGGCCACATGCATCCTCCAGGCTGTATGTTGTGCAGGCCTGCCCCAGCCAATGGTTTAGTATCAGTGGAAATGCTGCTACAACCAAGAGGCCTCGCCTTTTGATTATGTGATCTCCTAACTTATATATTTGTGATTATATGTATTAACATAAAATTAATACACGTGTTAAAGTTAATATCACTGAGTAATTAAAGCTACTGTCCAGATTTTAAATAATGACAAAGATTTTCTCGTTGACTTCAATACACTAAAGAATGACTCTGCTGACTGAATCCAAATATGGACATGTAGTTAAGATCTGATTAAGCCTGTGTGCATCTGTTTAAGTAGGAGTGAACATAAATTTAAATGCCAGTGAAAATCAGGATATTCACAGTACAATAAGGTCACATTATTAGAGAATATTTATATGAACTGTAAGGCAAAAAAAATGGAAGAAGAGTAATTGCGTGGAGACAATAACAACTGTATAATTCATCATTTCCTTTTAAGGTATTAGTCCATTTAATCTGACATAACACAACCCCTTGTTATATTTTTAGGATGTAGTACTTCTGAATTACATAGATGGTTTACATTTATGGGATGTATGAAAACATCCACATGCTTTATACATAGTTCTACCCCATTTAGAGATTTATAAAAGGCAGAAGGAGAAGCTGAAAAAAAAAGTACTGACAATAAAAGAGATTAATTTATCCAGGTTTTGGGAGAAGACGTCCAATGTTTTAAATAATGACATTCTCAGCCCTTTAAGCACTTGGTAACCAATTTTTCAAAAGCAATACATTACATTTATAACTCCAAAGCAACTGCTATCCCCAAACCCTTTTTATTGTTGTTTATTATTGCTTATATAAGGGTGGACCTATGAATCAGAAACCTCCAAAAGACCATGGCCATTTTCACACAGGGGTAAAACCTCGCGGTGCGACAACCGGGCACGGAGGTCGTTCTCACCACAGGGTGTGCTAGCGCGGTTGGAAAAGGTGAGGTACCACACCTCCAACCGCTCTAGCGCAGCCGCAGGGGTGCGCTAGAGTTATATAAAAACCACCTTCCCAGGTGGTTTTTATGAAACTCACCCGCGCTAATCCGTGGCAGCTCCCGGTGAGGATCTGCAGAGACGCGGTAGCACGTCTCTGAAGATCTGGCCGGGGGTGGACTTCCAGCTGGCGCACTGCCCTGATTGGCGGAGTGCCGCCGGAAGCCACCGGCCGCCATTTTGGGCACCGCCGAATGCCACCAAAATTTGGCGGCGTGTGAAGCAGCGGAACCACGCTCCCCGCAGGGACGGAGCAGAGACGGAGCAAAACGCTAACAGGTAAGCTCCGCCCCTGCGTGCGCCGCCCCGTTTCGGCCCCCCCACGTGCGATTATTAAAATGTTATTAAAAGCCCTGCTCAGGTCCTGCAAATTTAGGATGATGGCTTCCTTGATTCCTTCCTCAGTCCAGCTGTACCGCAGCCTTACTCTTTTCCTACTGCCTTCAGATTCTTTAGGTATTATTGTATTTTAAAATTAATGCGTTCACTTCCCCATTTCCCAAAAGTTACCCAGAGCTGCCATTTTGTTGCTTTTTTGGGGGAAACAATTCCAAATGCTACAAGGTACTAGCCTGTGGAATGAAACATACTTGCTTCCTGTCTACAGCTCACCATCCACAACAGAATACAGGGCAACAGCTTAACCATGTAATATTGTTCCTTACCATTTAGTGAGTCCACATACCTGTAACTATAAAAATAGCTTCAGGTTATAGCTACACATCAGAAGGAGTAGTACTCTCCTTCACTAGGTTACAACTGGCATCTGGTGGGGTATAGTTTTGTTACAGGAAAAGGAAACTAGAGTACACCTTCCACATTTGTCAGGCTTAGGGGTCCAGGACCCTCACAAAAGTGGAAAAACTCCATATATCAAAATGTGTGTGTGCGGGAAGGGAGCTGAGGCATGGTGGGGAGAATGAGCACCCAGAGTCCAAACCAAGTCAGAGAAAGGGGGAAAGGGGTGGGTTGGCATGGTGACCCTATACTTTCTCTGTTACCTACCTCTTTTCTTGGGTAGGGGGGACATTGGGAGAGGGCTTCTGGGCTCTGACCCATCCTTAGGTGGCCAGGCAATGGCTGGTGGAGGAGGAGGAAGGTCAGAGGCAGGTTTTTAAAGGGCCACCTGGCCTGATCAGAGGTGCTGAAAGGGTAGGTTCCCCTTGAAAAGAAGTGCTGGGGGGGGGCAAACGTTGGTGGAACTTGCAAATAATCAAATCCGTGAAAGTTAAAACCCACAAATGTAGAGGGCTCGATCAGCCACTTGATATAGGGATATTAATGTGTATATAATATGTGCGCAATTAATGTCAGAACTGCCTAGTTCAGTGGCAGGCAGGATATTCGTTTGTTTGTTTTATATCCAGCCTTTCTCCTGGAAAAGGACTCAAGGCAGTTATGCGAATAAAGCATAGACAGTACAGTAGTCACTCTGCAAGCACAAGGCCCCAAATTCAAACTGTGGAATCTTCCATTAACAGATAGGGCTGCACGAGGTATTCGCCTAAGACTATGAATTACTACTTTTAGTCAGAACAAACAGTAAAGACTAGACTGACTGACAATCTTACTCAGTACAAGACAGCTTCCTATGTTCATACAAGATGAGCAAGCTCATACAATTAGTGTTGTAAGAACTTGAAACACAAGTAGTTGCAAATGTGGCTAAAATTCTGAACTACCTGACGCTTTCCAAACACATTTCAGCATGGATCGCTCTGGTTCAAAGTGCAAGTGAGCATTATATTTTATAAAAATGTTCAAATTCTCTTTGAAAGTCTAGACTATTGACAAAGAGAATTAAAACAAGACAGTTTAATGTAATGGAAATCTTATCACAATCTGACTACCAATCCTAATGATCCTAGTGTGTGTGTTTTCTTGAATTTTTATTCTATTCTATCTAATCCAAATGGCATAAATCAGAATACAGCTTGCCTGAAAACATTTTTTTAAATGTACATAAGCTAAGGTCAGAACATATTCCACAAGTTAACCTTGCAGAGAGGACAATTCTAACATAAACCATATCATGCATGTCTAATGAGGTCATATGATACCGTGAATGTGTATAGAAAAATAGTATGCCACAATGAATTATCTGTGCTATTTTCACTCAAATAAATTTAATCAGTAGGATCCTGCAAGAATGATTTGTTCTAGAATGATCATCTAATCCATGAGAATAAAAGAAAGCACTGGAATTAGGTCACTAGAACAAGCATACCGCAAAGCTGGTCAAAGCAATAATAGCAACGTATACTGGCTCCAACCTCCTATGGTTTTCAAAGAGTTGCAAAAGAATCAGTCTGGCTACCTGACTAAGTTTGTTTAAACACAAGATCTGATGTGTATATTTCATAGCATATGTTTTTAAAGTCTATTTTGAAATCTCAAGAAATGCACACAGATGAAATCTGCTGAGAATAGTGAGCTAGTGGAAGTGACAGAATAAACAAGGAACAGGATTCCAATTAAGACAGCATCACTAAATATTACAACTTGTCAAGTCATAAAGCCATCAAAACACTTAGCACCACAGAAAACCATAGTAACTGTGCTGCTCCAACCACATGTATGTGATCCAATGTATTTTATTACTTGAAAAGTCTTATTGATAGGTGAATATATTCTTTTCCACTCTTCCAAACAAACCAAATGAAAGAAATTTTCTGATGCCAGCAAAAAGCCATGCTTTTGATGTATTTTATCTACAAATGTTCATTGATAGTGGTAAGCCCAGATACATGTATATCTTTGACATACTCACTGATGGAACACTCTGGCATGCCAATAGCAGTATGAGGCTAAACAAACCAGACAGAAATTAACCCCTGAGGGTACGTGTATATCATGACACATTCTCACAGTTATTTCACACTTGAATATCTTGAGACACTTCTGAGTAGGCAGATACATGGCAGAGCCTGAAAATTTGTGCTTAGGGTGAGTCTCACAAGTTCAACTGTGTATACTTCTCAATGAGTTATATAAGTTGTAATGCTAAACTATGATTACATTCTGGCTTAAACTATGCTGAATTTCAGTAACCCTCAGGCTCATATGGTCTCCGTCTCATCATCCACAGCCACAGGGAGTTCAGAAGTTTTGTCCTCTGGTTCACATCAATCATATTTTGCTATGTTGTCTAAATTAAACAGGTATGACAAACCAGAGTTTGCAAATCTTGCTTTTTTAGGACTACAGTTCCCAGCATGCTCCAGCCAGTATGGCTAGTGGCCATCTGGGAATTGTGGGCCACAAAAGTAACGTTTCCAAGATCTGGAATTAACTACACTGTTAGGATTTAGATGACATGCTAAACCATGTTTAATGCATTTTATGCCCATTGGCACAAAAGCCTCCAGCTTCAGGAAGGTAGAGTTAGAGGGATCTTATTCCCCACTTCCAAAGCTACAGATAGCAAAATCGTAAATGTGGAGGGGCAACACTGTTTAAATTGTTCAAACTGACTTTATCTGACTCTGTCGAGAAATTTTGGAATATAGATTGGAGAATAAAGTTGGCTCCCAGATGTGAGACTTGACTTGAAAGTATCTTGCAAGGACTTAAGACTCAACTTTAAACTTGAACGTAGAGACTTGAGACCTGACTTGAGACTTGGAGTAAACGACTTAAATACATCACCGATAATACCAATATGCAATATTGAGTAAGATGGCAAACAATAGAGCACTAAGGGAAGCATCAGACTTTACAGCCAATGTAATCTGTAATTCAAAACCATATGAACATCGGACTATGACCCTGGAGAGCAGGATTTGATTCCCTGCTTGGCCACAAAGAACCACAGAGTGATCTTGGGCATGTCACACACCCTTGGCCCCAGAAAAACCTGTTATAGGATCACTTTAGGGTTGCCGTAAATTGGAAACAACCTGAAGACACACAACAAGTGTCTACAAAAGATTACTGAAGAACCCAGAAAAGATTGTCTGGAAAGACACATTCACAAGTGAGACACGATAAACAGGAAAAAAAAATCCTCTCTCACACCTACTTCACCTAAAAGTGGAAGAGGTCTCACAAGAAGAGTCTTGAGATCCTGACATTAATATGGGAAAAAGTATGTTGATATTGGAGAAGATGGTCCAGGAACATAGCAAGGACACCTGCACCTCTCTCAGTTCCATCCCCAACCGTACTGAAAAAGAGCAAGGTCGTGCTTGGAGTAAGCAAAGCAAACAAGCTAATCCATGCAAATAAGCAGAATTCAGTAGAACAGAATCCCCATGGACTAAATCTTTCTTGGAAGATATAGTGTTAGAAGTGGAATGTCAATTATTTAGAACAGAACAGGATCTGACCCTTTGTAGTTAAACATACAGGCATAAATTTATTTGCATGACCTACAGTCCAGCGGAGTAAACTGCTGCAATGACAGCAACAATGCCTCTTCCAGTGGGAATTGCAAGTCCTGGAAAGGACAAAGCCCATCTGTTTTCTGTTTGTTTGGAATTAGCAAAACTATACTTTAGTTGCCAAAATGATCTGGAACTTTCTTCCCCTCTCCAGCTAGCAAACATCTTTCCAATGTGCTCCTGCATAATGTCTTCCCCTGATAAGCATTGCATTTTGTCAGGAGTTTCCACTGTTATGGAACGAACTTGTTTTTTTCATTCCTTTAAGGACAGCATATGCCACTGCCTCAAAAAGGAAAGGGACACTGCTTCGTTTAAAACACGCTTTTGTAAAAGAACTACAGATGTAACACACATCTTTGGAATTTTTATTTATCAGTGGTATCTTTGAAATTAACATGAGACTGTTCTGTTTAATTGTAACAGACTTACATGAGTGCCTGGAATGATTTCAAATTTAATTCTTGTATATGCCTATCCAAGGTGTGAGGACTGTCAGGGAGGCCCTTCCCTAGGAACAATATACTGGGTGAGGATATGAGAAAAAACCTCCTCTGCTGTGATGCCCTATTGCTCTTTAGAGTCACAACTAGGGCTAACACTGGTTTTATTCCAGCATCAAGTAAAAACATGGCATTTTATCAGGGCTTTTGTGAGCTAAATATTTTGCCTAAATCTATATAGGTATTCAGCGTTAAACTGTTTTAATTTGTTTGAAGCTGTTTTATTTCTTTTAGTTAACATACTTTTAGATTATTTAAACTACTCATTAACTGTTTTACTTATTCTAAGCTGATTTTATCTGTACACCACCCTGAGATACAGGGCTGGACAGATAAATGCCGAGAGCCAGTTGTGGTGTTGCGGTTGGAGTGCTGGACTAAGATCCTGGAGGCCAGGATTCAATTTCCCACTCAGCCATGGAAACCCACTGGGTGATCTCGGGCGGCTCACATACTTTCAGCCCCGAAAACCCCATGAAATGACTTGAAGGCACACGACAACACAACATACGCTATTGAATAAAAATAAATAAATAACAAGAGTCCGATTATTTCCGAGGAATCAGTTTTCAGCACAGAAAGCCTGCTCCCACGTCTTCACACAAGGGGAACCAAAGGAGAGAAGGCGCTCTCTCATCTCCTCAGCTTAACTCTAGAGGTAATTGTGGTGAACTGACCTCGCACTACCATCTCAGCCATTCCCTTACCGCATACACAGGGGCAAACACTTTCTCCTAGAGGAAAACAGTGTCAAGAGCCAGCATGAAGTTGTCTGACCACGGAAACCTCCTGGGTGACCTTGGACAGGTCCCACTCTCTCAACCTTAGAGGAAGGCAATGGCACACTCTCGCTGAAGAAATCTTGCCAAGAAAACCCTAGCACAGGGTCACCGTCAGTCAGAGGCCATTTCCGCACTAGGCTGTTGTAGCGCGATGATTCCACTTTCAACCTCCTCTGGAATCCTGGGGTTTGCAGTTTCGGGAGGGGCCGCCAAACCCCAGGATTCCAGAGGAGGTTGAAAGTGGAATCACCGCGCTAGTGCGGAAATGGCCAGAGCTGACTGGAAGTCGCATCACGAGCATAACAGTCCCTCTGAGCACGTACAGACGACTCTTCCCCCAGAAGGGAGGAAACAACATCCAGAGGCAGTCACGCAGTTGGCATTAAAAGGAAAGGGCGCCCGAGGAGCCGCATCCCGCAGAAAGGGAACGGTTTTCCCCGTTTAGGAACGGAGCCGCCTCAGCCAAGCCCTCCCCTCCCTCCTGCGCCTGCAGCCCCCCTCCCGAGACGGCCGCCTGGGCGCAGCTGCAGCCCTTCCGCCCCCCTGCCCTGCCCCAGCGACACAGCCTCGACCCCCGCCCCCTCTTCCGCCCTCGGCGCAAGCGATTCTCCTCGCCGGGCTCGGCCGCCCCCTCTGCTCGCCTTCCAGCCCCGCCGCCCGCCCCAAGAGAAGCCTCCGGCTCCCCACCGCCCGGCGCTTACATAGAGGGAGCCCACGCCGGAGCCGTAGAAGCGCAGCGCGGTGCGAAGCTCCAGAGGCGGGGAGCTCACGTCGTCGCCGGGCTCCAGCGCCGCGTCGCCTCGCTCCGAGCCAAAGGGAAAGAGGAATCCGCCGCCGGGGGAGCAGCCCCCGGGCGCCGCGAGCGCCAGCAGCGCCCACCACACGCTCAGGCGCTGCATGGTCCGCCTCGAAGAAGCGCCTTCGCCGCCTGGTCGGCTCCTCCCGGGTGAGGTGGCGGCGCTGTCTGGAACGAGGAGTAAGTTTTAAACCCCGCCGGGGCTGCGGGGGAAAGAGAGGAGGAGGGGGAGACGTTCGCCCAGGATGGGGGCCCAACCAATGGACGGAGCGGGGTTTTTCCCCCCTTCCCAGTCCCCCTATCGGAAGAAGGGGACGGGCTTCGGATGCTGCTTTCCCTCCCACCTTCCAAAGCCATTAAAAAAAAGAATCCCAGCACAGCAACTAATCTTTGATGACCGAACCTCCAGCCTCCCGAATCCGAGTCGTTTCCTGCCCCCTTTCCGGGCGTATATTTTGTGTGGGACATGCTATTGCTACCCACACTTATATGGTAGAAATAAATAAATAGGAATCGGTGTTTTCCCCCTTTAACCTTGGGAGCTACTGGTTGATTTTAAGTATGAAAGTAAATGTGATGCACCTCTTTAAAATAACACACACTTTTTTTGCGCGTAGAGAGAGATGGGTCCTCTTAATCTTGGCATAGTTTTCCCCCTCACTATATTTAAATCTTGTCCTAAATACCTTAAAGGCACTAGATCCCTTCTGATTTTGGAAGCTAAGCAGATCAGCCCTTGTTAATCCCTGGATGGGAGACCACCAACAAATACCAGATGCTGTAGACTATATTTCAGAGGAAGGAACTGGCAGAACGACCTCTGAATATTCCTTACCTGAGAAATTTATGGGGCCACCGTAAGTTGACAAGTGATATGAAAGCACATACATACACATTAATATTTATACCTTTATCCTGCCATCTTCTGAATTACCACTATATTGCTGTTGTTGTGTAGCTTCAAGTTGTTTTTGACTTATGGCAATCCTAAGGCAAAACTACCACAGGGTTTTCTGGGGCTGAGAGTGTGTGATGTGCCCAGGATTACCCAGTGGGTTTCCATGGCTGAGGGGAGAATCAAACCCTGCTCTCCAAGGTTGTAGTCCAACACTCAAACCACTGTACTCTGTTGGCTCTCTGTTACTATATTGCCCTGAACTTATTGAATTTAGGAAACTAAGAAGATTTGACTTGAATAATACTGAGATAAGAGTCCACCAAGCTATACCACAGATCTCTGTGTAGGGTTAGAAAATAATTTTGTCTGAAACCCTGGATAGTTGCTTCCAATCAGAGTTTGACAGTACTGGGGTAGACAGAGCAGTGGGCTCATTCTGTACAAGGCAGCTTTTGAGATTTGCGTGTATAGATAAACATGGATAAGATCCCCCAGTTAACATAAGGTCTTCCTCCAGGGATCAAGATCTTTCAAGATTATCCAGTAGGAATCAATCTTCATAACACTGTTATTTGTCCCCAGCATGTGGTGTTCTGAAATATGCTGCTTGTAGCTATAATAGACAAAGCTATTGACAAACCCATTCTTAATTCATTATGTTATCACCGTGAACTGGCCTGGCCTTTGGTAAACTCTAGATATCATTTTTGATATCACAATTCAGCCCTGTTTTGCCACCAGCCAAGTGTTTGTGAGGCCACCGAACAAGCACGACGCTGGGCATGGCTATTATATGCTGACTCATACTTGTTTACACTAAGGCAAGCCAGAAACTGCCAGATCTGCTTTAGGAGACCTCCTGAAACAACATTACAGATGCACGTCAAAACAAAGAGTCCCCTGCCCTGAGCGGGCACCCTGGCAAGCTGAGTGCTCAACTGCCAAGCTAGCTGCATCTACATACTGGCCATACTATTGTCAATTCGGACCTTAACTCAATCATGTAAATTCTGACCTTTCGGAGACGTTGTCTCAAGCCCAAAACTCATTGTTTTCACCCAGGACCAGACTAGCCTATGGTCATTCTTTCCCTGATAAAAACCCCCAGTTCCGAGAGTTCCTCGGATCTAGCCTTGCTGCCGCTCTGTTCAGCGAATTCCCCTCAGCTGCCACACCGAGCTTCCTCTCTTCAATTGGACTTCTTCAGGACTACGAGAAAGGTTTCGTATCACCCATTTCCCCCCAAACTCTCATTTCCTATTTCTAGTTAGCTATGTGGTTTTGTTTTCTTAATAATTTGTTGCTTGTTAATAAATATCATTGTTGCCATTTTAAACTGTCTGACTGATCACTGACCTGAACCCGCCGTATACATAGGGTAAAAGATTCCCGCTAAGTTACCTTGCCTCTCGTTAGCTTAAGAGAGCGCTCCAGCTAATTTCCCCATCTTGTTTGTGTTGGTTTTGGTTATTTGGGAGCCCCTCCGGGGACCCCCAATCTACACGGTAACAATTAGTTCAATATATTTTTAAAAAAGCAACAATGTACCCCATAACAATGGCAACTTAGTAGTAATACATTCCATACATTGATTAGATGCTTGGAAGAGCAGAGTTCTTCCGCATCATCTTGCTGCCTGACATAAGGAACAAAGTGGTAGCCTTTTTCCATTCCTTGTACAAAGGCAGACTGGGTTGGCAGCTGAAACTTTCTTTGACATGTGATAGGAGAACATCCTCTATCACACCTGAATGTAGCACAAGGCAAACTGTGTGGTACATATCTCTTTTCCCCAGCATCTTGCTGCTATTTCCCTCCATCTGCTGTCTAAGCAACTGCCTCCCTCTATTACAGTGGTTCTCAGCCTTCCTAATGCTGCGACCCTTTAATACAGTTCCTCATGTTGTGGTGACCTCCAACCATAAAATTATTTATTATTTACAATGCCTCCCCCCCCCCCCAGCAAAGGCCGCCTTGCCGGCCAGGAACAGGGGAAGCGGGCAGGGAGAGAAAGAGGAGCTGTAAGTCTCCCCTGGGAAAAAACTCCGAGACCCCAACCCCCAGGCTCTGCTTCTGCTTTGCTCTCGTTTCCGCTGGGGGGGCAGTGTGGGAAAAGTTTCCAGAGTGTCGACCCTGGCCGGGGGGGGAGGAATCCCAGCACCTTTGTCTTTTGTGCCAAGCGCAGCTCGCCCCCCCAGAAAAGCGCCGCCTTGTGGCCCCCCAGCCCTTCTGCAGCGCCCCTTTTCATGGTGAGTGGGGCAGGGGCTGTGGCGAGGAGGGGGCCTGCCCCCCATGCTGCTGCCGCCCCCCAAGCTGGCTCATCTCCCGGTAGTGGAGAAGGGGAGTGATTTCAGTCCCTTCTGAACAGGGGGCAGGAGGACATGAGCATGTGGCTCACGCTTGCATCACTCCTGGGCCTTTTCCGCATGTTACCTTATCACAGAGATGGGGGGGTGCCATTCGTGCAAGCAGGTTCTTGCGCGAGGCACTCTCTTCGCTGCTTCTTCATCCCGCAGCTGGTTTCCTGGTCACGCGACTGCCCCGCCCTTTCCTCTCCAGCGCAGCCTACAGCTCCCAGGCTGCACTGCAGAAGGAAGGAGTGGGGCGGTCACGCGACCAGGAAGCCAGCTGCGGGATGAAGGAGCAGCGAAGGGAGGGCAACCCCCACCTCCGCGATAAGATAACGTGCGGAAAAGGCCCAGGAGTGGTGGTGCGCAAGCGTGAGCCATGCGCTCGTGTCCTCCTGCCCCCTTTGGCAGGAGTGCATGCAGCTGCACACGCTCCCGCCAAAGGGGGCAGGAGGATGCGAGCGCGTGGCTCGCGCTTGCCCATCACCACCAAGGAAGGAATGGAGCCTAAGACCATCAGAAATACGTATTTTCCAATGGTCTTAGGCGACCCCTGTGAAAGGGTCATTTGACCCCCAAAGGGGTCACGACCCACAGGTTGAGAACTGCTGCTCTATTACATTGCGGGGCTGGCCCTACCAAAGAAATACCCAAGGCTGGTCTACTAGTAGACAGAGTGAGGCAAACATTTCAAGTAACAGATATTGTAGCAACAGCATTCTGACCATTACTATTTTAGGAGGCCCATGTGTTCCCCTCTGACGGAAGACATAAATGATGCGGCCGGTCCTGCGCTCTTTAGCTGGGAGTGGGAATCGCACCACCCTCCAGATGTTGTTGAAATGCAGCTCACATCTGCTCTAGCCAACATAGCCAGTGGTGAAGAATGCTGGAAGTTGCAATTTAACAACTGCACAGTTCACCCAATTGCCTTAAACACAAACTAGCATCTTATTTTGAAGTGTATCATGCAATCCCATAATCAAAGATAAACTAAGCTTCTACGTCCAGTAAAGTGAGCTTGTATATGAGAAATGCAGGGTACCATCTTGTCCTTTGTTTCAGGCAAGAAAAATGTCTTAGAGCAAATCTTTTGCTATGCATGCTGGTCCTTAATGACAAATCTACTTCACTGGGTGACTTACTCCATATTACTTGTAGTTATGGTGTAGTTATTCTTAAATTCAAAGAGGAGTTTCAAAGATGGGCATTATTCCACTTTAGGTACATCATGAATGACATATGTAAATCAATATAAAAAAGAAAGAAAGAATAGGTACACATTTTCTTTCTACCTATTAGAGAGTTGAAACCTGACTTTTTCATTAAAGCAGGATGATGATGATGATGATGATGATGATGATGATGATGATGATGATGATGATTTCCTACAACCAAGTCAATATATAGGAGTACAGCTTTGAACAATGAATCTTTTGAGAACAGTTCCCAGAATGCAGGAGGTAAAGTCCCCAAATTCTCTATAAAACTGATATGCCAATTGGAGCAATCAAGGAAGAAAAGAAAGGCAGAACTGCAAACAGTTTTAGGCTTTAATTTAAGCCCACTTAAAAGGAAATAAGCCCCACTATACACAGTACAACAAGGATTGTTTCTGAATAAACATTCTTAGGATTGTACTCTTTACCAATAAAACTGGTAAGAAACACCTGAGCGTTATTACCACAGTACAAGACAGACAGAGATATGACTCAGTGATAATCAAGGTATCAGTGTGTGTGTGTTCTTGAGATGCTGTATATTATATTATTTTAAGCCATCCAGGTAATAGCTAAACATGGAAAAATGCATATATTGATCTCTTTCCATCTTGAATACCCATTATTTTTTTCTTATGAAGGGGCACCATATAGATTGGTTTGAGAATCAAGAATCTAATAGCGATTTTTTCATACATTCATAATTGTAACCATTGAGATTTAAAAGTTTCATATACATAGCAATGGCTTTTGCCAACAAGAGGCATCTTCTATTTACAGATGAGTAAATAGAGAGCCATGTTAATGAGAGCCAGCATGGTGTGGTGCTTTGAGTGTTGGACTATGATCCTGGAAACCAAGATTTGATTCCCTGTTCAGCCATGGAAACTCACTGGGTGACCTTGGGCATATCACATATACTCAGCCCAGAAAACCCCATGATAGATTCACCTTAGGGTCACCATAAGTCAGATGTGACTTGAAGGTACACAACAACAAAACCATGTCAGTCTATTGCTTGAAGATATGTATATGGGGGAGTAGGAGAACAACTTTCCAAGTGCATACAGCATCATGAACAACACTTAATTGGATGTATTCAATCTGCAGTTCTCTAGTTCAAAATTACTGATGTATATGTACAGTGTACATGATTAGAAGTAGAGGTGGGATAGTACACAGATAGAAATTAAATGCACAAAGTACTGATAGTAAAAATTATGTTACTAACACTGCCTGGTTGCAAAACCAATTGCTGATAAAACAAAGAACATCTTGGCATTAGGTGAGCCAATCAACACTTACAATTTATCACAATGCAAGCCTTTGGTGATAGACTAGAACTTCAATAGTAAATCTAGTACATCATTCCAAGTTTGTATCATGATGAAAGTTTCTTATTATTCTGAAGGATAAGATAATATGGGAATACTTACTTTGTTTTGTCACCGATTACATCACCAGAACAATTTTGATCTAGGTTACAAACATAGAGTTAAGGGCTAAATCTCACGTTTTTCCCATTCTTCGCTCCCCACTTCCCTTTGCTTCTTACCAGATATTCCCAAAGGGACATATAACTCTATTACCCATGGGCACACGCAACTTTAACTTTGTACAGGAGAGGCGTATGGTTTTGAACAAACTCCTTGCTGTCCTGTCTTCTGCAATACACATTGCTTTTACTATCCTGCCATTATGCTAATTGCCAATATTTTTAGATCTTTTAAAAGTAAAGCCCACATATTTTGAGTATATTTTGGCAGGATAAAAAAGGAAGCATCAATTCAAGAATAATTACAACCCAACTAGATTGCATTACTTAACAACGGTTAAGTACATTTGCAACTCTCATCAAGTGGTCTCTGCTGCTCAACAACAACCACTTTATTATTTAGTTATTTTGAGGATAGAAATGCCTTTATTTCTGAGCTGGTAGAAAAATATGTAAGAAATGCTACAGAAATTTATCTTGTTACACACAAAAACAGGCCTGCCTCTCATTTAAGTTGGATGAAATGTGGCCGCTTTGCCAAGTCCCTGCGAAACTGGGCACCAGCTCACTTGAAAGAAAAACTGTGTTTGATGCATGAATCCACTGCTCTCTACACTGTACAATAAGAAAAATAGCCACATGCATTTCACTCTTATTGGTTCAATGGATTGTGGGTCAGGGCTATGCTTCAGAACAGGAAACCACCATGGAAGCATTGCTGGAAGATCAGAAACATGAGAAACTCACATCTCCTAACTCTTGCTTACAGCTGGAAGCGACAAATAGATGTTTTCTGTATAATATTTTCCTACTCTGTGTTGTAATACAGAAATTTAGCTATGTACACTGCCATGTCTGTGAATGCTTGTAGAATGGCTGTCCAACATATGCAGAGCATGGGAAAGTTACAATTTTGGACCAGAACTCCTAGGATCTTGTCTTGCTGGCTAGGAGATTCTATCTGTGCAATATTGCAGAACTTGGGAAAGTTACTTTTTTGAGCCAAAACCCCCAGAATACCTCATGCTAGCTAGGGGATTCTGGGAGCTGTGACTGAGCAACTAACTTTTTCAAGTTCTGGTCTAATGTATTGATTGCTGGCAAAAGTTTCTTCATTTCCAGATGTCTATTTGGGAGTTGTGTACAGGGAGGGGAAAGAGCATGCCTCTTGGGATCACATTCCAGCATTCCCTTTTAGGATAGCACATTCTTTCAAAACTGTTCCCTCCTGCATGCTTTTGTGGGGAGTATGTGAACAAGATGCTTATTTACAAACTCAAAAAAAACACGTGCAGCGTGGTCTGCAGCCAGAGGTCAAAAGTTCTTTCTTTAGAGTCTTATGATTTCTATATATTGTCTATATTAGTAATCCTGAAATATTAAGGAGCAGAGACTCAGAAATCCTCCAGATTCTGCCTGAAACACTGTACAGTTGGTCCTACGCATTCATTGGGCTTAGGGTGCAGGACCCTCACAGAGGTGGGAAAATAGCAAATATCAAAGTGTGTGTGTGCCTGTCTGTGGGAAGGGGGCTGAGGCATGGTGAGGAGAACCAGTCGCGTAGCAACAAGGAGGCAGTGGGGGTGATTCGCCCTGGGGGGCAATGTTTTGGAGGCATCCCGGCCCATAGCCATGCCCCCACGTCCCCTGGTCATGCCCTCACGTGCTGTGGCCATGCCTTCACAGGCAGTGGCAACGCTGCTCGCGCCGTAGCTCTGCCCCCTCCCGCCCCCCCTCCACACACTCCAAGCTCTGGCACTGGGGATAACAGGCACCCAGGTCAAAAGCAGGTTATGGAAAGGAGAAGGAAGTGGTGTAGATCAGCATAGTGGTCTTGTACTTCCACTCTGTTGCCCATCTCCTTCCTTGGGTGTGGAGAAGGCATTGGGAGAGGGTTTGTGGTGCTGAGAAAACAGGCGGCAAGTTGTCTTTAATTGGCCAGGCAACTGCTAGTGGAGGAGGACTAGAGGTGGATTTTTCAAGGACTGCGTGGTCTGATCAGAGCTGCCGAGAGGGAAGTTTCTCCCAGAAAATAAGCATAAGAGAGAGCAAGGATTGGAGAAACTCACAAATAATCAAATCCATGAAAATCAAACCAGCCAATGTGAAGGACTGACTGTAGCTACATCTATGGGTTAGAGCAGGGATGGGAAATGTCTTTGTCAAGGGCCAGATTCAGCTCCAGAGACCTGTTCCTGAAACCATAGCCTTCAGAGAAGGAAAAGAGAGAGACAATCCCATTCACTTCAAAGTGCTATACCTTGAAGAGACAAATCCAAAGCTGCATTTGCCTGTCTTCTTCTCCTGTTTAACATGAGAAAAGTAACTAAAAAGTTACAGTGAACCATAAAAAGTAAGATTCCATTCACAGTGCAGTATAGCTGTATCATCACAATTGGAAAGGGGAATTGATTATAAGGAACTGGTATGTGCAACTAGTTACTTGCAAGGTCTTTGGGTATGGGGAGACAGGAACAACACCACTTGCACTTCCACCTCCTGCATGTTCCCACTGTTCCTGTAGCTTTACATGTGTTGAGTGATGAATCTCAGCAGGCTAGGGCAGCCTGGGGCATCTTCTACTCAAGTAGGATTGCTGCATGATTTAGAAAACTGAAAGGCCAGGATAAACTGAATAGAGTCTTCCACAGTCTATAGGGCTCCCCCAGACACAGCCAAGTTCAGACTTCTGTGTGTGTCTGTGTGTCTGTGTGTGTGTAGGGGGAATCTATAGGCCCGTATCCATGTCTGGGTAAGCCACATGGTGTATTGGTTTGAGGGTTGGACCCAGACACAGGGAAATTAGAGTCTGAATTCCAGCTCAGGCCATGGAATCCCGCTTGATGACCTTGGGCCAGTCACACACACCCGGACACAGAAGAAGGCAGTGGCAAACTTTCTCTGAGTAAGTGTTGCGAAGAAAACTCTCTGATAGGGTGTCCATAAATTGGAGTCAATTTGAAGGCATCTAACAATAACAAATCCATGCCCTTTATTCATCCAAGAGTTGTTAACATTCAAGGTTGGGTTCCTGAGGGAATACACTTCTTCCTCCTTGCTGCTAGGCCTCATCTCTATAGCAACTGGCCTATTCCAGTAACTGTAACTTACCGCCGTATTCCCCAGTCCAATCTGTATTCAGAGTTGTTAACATACAGAAATTGGGTTAGGGAATGCACTGTCTTGCTCCCTGCTGCTAGGCATCGTCTCCATGGCAACCAGCCTATTCCAGTACCTGTAACTTTTCCCTATAGTCCCCAATCCAATCTGTGTTCTCTGGTGACGTTGATGTACTGGCTTTTGAATTTTTTTTTGCTTTCTGTTGAATTTGTGCAATGGCTTTACATTTTTCTGGCAGCATTTTTTGTTTTGAATTTCACCTTTAAGATTCCGCACATATGGAACCCATACAATCTACTGTGTGAGGCGAGAAGACCTTGTAACTATGTTGTGTATGTCACTTTAATTTTTCTCACATCCGCCTCCCAAAAATTTTCTGGCATCCTTATTGATGGTAGGCCTCATCTCTATAGCAACCGGCCTGAGGCCCGAGAGCTCTCTGGCTGAGAATTCCAAAGGCCCCTCCTTAAACGGCCAACCCCAGGGTTTATGGAATCTTCACAGCCAGCCAATCATATGAGGTCTTCTCGCCTCACTCAGCCAATCATATGCTGACACTGACAAACAGACAAATACAGTAGATAAATTTCCTCTTTAGATAGCTCTGTGTAGGTATGCGTTATTGGTTCCAATCTGTCTAAGAAACACCGCTGCCATGGTGGAAGGCTCCTCTGCAGGTGTGCATACTTACTTCCACTCCAACTGTCCCAGTTTGCCGTGGACAGTCCTGATGAACTGTCTGTCGTACCACTTGGATTAATAGAGTTGGAGCGAACCACAAGGACCATCTAATATAACGCTGTACCATGCAGCAGCCCATAACTAAATCACTCCTATTCTACCTCGTTTGTTTTCTTAGCTGCTTTTAAAGGATCACAGTTTCTCTCTCTTCCTCCCACTTTCTTCCTTTGTTCTCAACGTACTTCAAATGCTGTAAAAAGTAGTTTGGACACAGTTAACTCGGCAAGGGAAAGAGGAGAAGGGCAGAATGTTGCTATTTCCAATAGGCTTAGGCAAAAGCTAACTGTTGTAGACTCTCCTAGTTTGTGTGCCTTTCCTCATTAATAACTTTTGTCATGTTGTCTGTACTCTGAAGTTGGCTGCAGGAGTCCCAGTTTTCATCCAGGAAATGTTAAAGGCCTCAGATCCCATCTGATGTTGGAAGCCAAGCAGGGTCAACTCTGGTTAGTACTTGGATGGGAGACTGCCAGAGAATGCCAGGTAGTGTAGGCTATGTTTCAGAGGAATGACAAATCACCTCTGAATATTCCTTGCCTATGAAAACAGTATGAAATTCATAGGGTCACCCTAAGTCAACAGATGATTTGAAGGCGTAATACACACATACTTGTGTCTGAGTTCGTGTATGTGCCCTGAGCACATACTTGGTAACAGAATACATTTCCACAATATGTCATACCACAATCAGTGATAGTTTATTTTGTCCATTAAAGAGGACATTTTAACGCAGGACACTGGAAAATAAAATTACAAGGCAGGATATTTTCCAGCATTCCTGCTAGAAATCTCTCCATTGTTGTTTACCCAAAGATGTAATGAGGGATTAAAAAGTTTTACTGCCATATGTTAACATTTGAGCTATAGCATTTAACCCATAAATGGAATGTAGATCACAACTTCCTTGAACTGAGATTGAAATATTTTGAACTAGAAGCAAATACCTAGGCTTCTGTGAACAAAATAATATATAATAATCTAACAATATACTAGAGGGCAGGATATAAGTCTTTGAGTAGCTTGCTTGGTGAGAACGGCATTGTATGTTGAGTATACTGAAAAGAATTACAAGAACAAGGGGATACATATGTTTCCTGTTCAGTCTTAGACTAGTTGCTTCAATTTCTTGAAGTATACAGCAGCACAGAAAACTCCCCCCCAGACAAAATTAATTGATCTACCTCATTTCAACAATGCAGATCCAAATAATTTTGTTGTGGCAACCTTGTCCTCCAACCCAAGGTCCTTAACAGCCAAGGTCACTCAAATTACTTTGGTATTTAACAAGACAAAATTCCACCTCCTTCTATCTGGCACGAAAAGAAAAAAAATGGGACTCTTCACCTACACAATCGCTTCAAAGTTCTTGGCCTTACGAACAATGAGGAGCACCATGTGGAGGGAACAGAATGTCAACAAGAAGGAATCCAACTTCAGCAACAGGAACTAGATCAATGCTTCCAGCCTCAAAAGAATGCCCAGGCAGTCCTAGTAGAACATGCTCGTCGAGGAGCCCAGGACAAGCCTCAGAGGAGGCGAGTTCTGGTTGTTGGGGACTCTTTGCTCAGAGGAACCGAAAGGGCAATTTGCAAACCAGACAAGCTCAATTGAGAGGTCTGCTGTCTTCCTGGGGCCAGGATCAACCACATAATGGAGAGGCTAACCAGGCTGGTCAAACCCACTGACCATAAGCCCCTCATTTTGGTTCATGTTGGAACCAATGACACTGCGAGGAGCAGCTTTTACCACATCGCAAAGGACTACGAGCTTATGGGGATGAAGCTTAAGGACCTTGGTGTGCAGGTGGTCATTTCGTCTCTCCTCCCTGTTCAAGGATATGGCGCATGTAGGGAAAGGGCAATAGCAGAGGTCAACAACTGGCTCTGCACGTGGTGCCGCCGGCAACAGTTTGAGTTTCTGGAACATGGCTTGAATTTCCATGAACGTGGGCTTCTGGTGAGCGATGGTGTCAGGGCTGCATCTCAAGAAACTTGGCAGGAATGTTTTTGCAAACAGTCTCGCAAGGAGGATTAAGAGGTCTTTAAATTAAGTTCCACTGGGGAGGGAGACAATATTATTCAGGGTAAGGACTCAGCGAGCACAGAGGGAAAAGGCCCAAATGATACTGGACAAGTAGTACAAGCAGCCAATGGCGGGAGGAGTAGAAACAATAGTACAGGACTTGCAGGAAGGGCCCGGGGATTTAAGTGTCTCTACACCAATGCACGGAGTATGGGAAACAAGCAGGATGAACTTGAACTCCTAATACAACAAAATAAATACGATTTGATAGGCATCACTGAGACCTGGTAGGATGAGTCTCATGATTGGAATATAGGAATAGAAGGGTATAACCTATTTTGTAAAAATAGATCAAACAAGAAAGGAGGAGGAGTAGCCTTGTATGTCAAGGATGTTTTCACCTGTGAAGAGATCCTTGACTTAAACCCAGAAAGCCAGGTCGAGAGCATTTGGGTAAGAATTAAGGCAGCGGGAAACAATAGGGATATTCTGGTGGAGGTTTACTACAGACCTCCAACCCAGGCTGAGGACTTTGATGATGCCTTCCTCAACCAAATGACTGCACATTCAAGAAGGAGAGATACAGTAATAATAGGAGATTTCAATTACCCGGATATATGCTGGCAGTCAAACTCTGCCAAGACAGCAAGGTCCAGCAAGTTTCTTGCTTGTCTTGCAGACAACTTCATGGTCCAGAAGATGGAAGAGGCCACAAGGGGATCAAATATTCTAGATCTGATCCTGACCAACAGGGATAATCTTGTTAATGAGGTAGAAGTGGTTGGATCTTTAGGGGGGAGTGACCATGCCCTATTGGAATTTGGCATTCAGTGGGAAGGAGAAGATAAGTGTAGCCAGACACTCATCTTAGATTTTAAAAAAGTGGATTTTTGTAAACTTAGGGAGCTGCTGGATGGAATTCTGTGGTCAAGAATAGTGAAAGGGAAAGGAATTCAGGAGGCATGGGAGTTCCTTAAAAAGGAGATACTGAAGGCACAGTCTAAAACTGTGCCAATAAGGAGGAAAAATGGAAGGCATCTGAAGAAACCAGAATGGTTGACTAAAGAACTCTCAGCTGAACTAAGTGTTAAGAGAAACATGTATAGGAAATGGAAGAAGCAGGAAACTACCAACGAAGAATTTAAGCAAGTAGCCAGGAGATGTAGGGAGGAGGTCAGAAAGGCTAAATTACAGAACAAACTTAGGCTGGCCAGAGACATTAAAAACAATAAAAAGGGCTTTTTTAAATACGTCCGCAGCAAAAGGAAAAAGAAAGAGACGATAGGGTCGCTGCGCAGAGAAGATGGAGAATTACTCACAGGGGGAAGAGAAAAGGCAGAACTACTTAACACCTTCTTTGCCTCTGTTTTTTCCCAGAAGGATACAAGCACTCAACCTGGCAGTAGGGGAGCAGGTGAGGAAGCAGGGGCAATAAGGCACATAATAGGTAGAGAGGTGGTACAGGAATACCTGGCCACACTGGATGAATTCAAGTCTCCAGGGCCAGATGAATTGCATCCTAGGATATTAAGAGAGCTGGCAGAGGTCATTTCGGAACCGCTTGCTATAATCTTTGAGAAATCTTGGAGGACAGGAGAAGTTCCAGCAGACTGGAAGAGAGCAAATGTTGTCCCCATCTTCAAGAAGGGAAAAAAAGAGGACCCAAATAAATATCGCCCAGTCAGCCTGACATCAGTACCCGGAAAGATCCTGGAGCAGATCATTAAGCAGTCAGTTTCTAATCACTTAGAAAGCAAGGCGGTAATCACGAGAATTCAACATGGATTTCTCAAAAATAAGTCATGCCAGACTAATCTTATCTCTTTTTATGATAGAGTTACTAGCTTGATAGATGAAGGGAATGCTGTTGATGTAGCATATCTCGATTTCAGTAAGACCTTTGACAAAGTTCCCCATGATGTTCTAGCAATGAAGCTGGTAAAATGTGGGCTGGACACGGCTACTGTTAGTTGGATTTGTAATTGATTGACCGACCGAACCCAAAGGGTTCTCCTGCAGAGAAGTGACTAGCGGGGTGCCACAGGGTTCTGTCTTGGGCCCAGTGCTGTTCAATATCTTCATCAACGACTTGGATGAAGGAATAGAGGGCATGCTCATCAGATTTGCAGATGACACCAAATTGGGAGGGGTTGCTAATACGCAGAGGACAGGATCAAAATTCAAAATGACCTGGATAGATTGGAGAGCTGGGCCAAGGCTAACAAAATGAAATTCAACAGAGAGAAGTGTAAGGTCCTACGCTTAGGTAGAAAAAATGGAATACAGAAACATTGGATGGGGGACACGTGGCTGGATAGCAGTATGTGTGAAAGGGATCTAGGAGTCTTCATAGACCACAAGCTGAACATGAGTCAGTAGTGTGATGCAGCAGCCAAGAAAGCCAATGCAATTCTCGGCTGCATCAATAGGAGTATGGTATCTAGACTGAGGGAGATGATGGTACCACTCTATCCTGCATTGGTTAGGCCTCATTTGGAATACTGTGTCCAGTTCTAGGCACCCCAATTCAAGAAAGACATGGTCAAGCTGGAGCAAGTCCAGAGGAGGGTGACCAAAATGGTGAGAGGCCTGGAAGCCATGCCCTATGAGGATAGACTTAGAGAGCTGGGTATGTTTAGTCTGCAGAAGAGAAGGTTAAGAGGGGACATGATAGCCATGTTTAAATATTAGAAGGGATGCCATGTAGAGGAAGGAGAGGGCTTGTTTTCTGCTGCTCCAGAGACCAGAACAAGGAGCAATGTATTCAATCTGCAGAAAAGGAGATTCCACCTGAACCTCAGGAAGAACTTCCTGATGGTCAGGGCCGTCTGGCAGTGGAATATGCTGCCTCGGAGTGTAGTGGAGTCTCCTTCCTTGGAGGTTTTTAAGCAGAGGCTAGATGGCCATCTGTCGGGAGTGCTTTGAGGGTGTTCCTGCATGGCAGGGGGTTGGACTGGATGGCCCATGTGGTTTCTTTCAACTCTACATTTCTATGATTCTATGATTCTATGAATTACGTAATTAACTATTTGTTGCTCTTTAGTAACAGCAGAATCAGCTACTTGAGATAACTACTTCACACAGCCTTGTAGTAGAGCCAGCAGTGCCTTTCAAGGGAAAGATGGAGAGAGTAACAATTTTCTTCTTTAAAGTTATGTTTGATTTTGAAAAGAGATCTTACAGTATAGTAAAGGCCAGTACAACAGGTTATCCACTAAGCTGAATGCAATCTAAGCCAGAGGCTGGATGGGATAACATTTCCAACCAGGCCTCCCAAGACAGGGGCCATTTCCACACTAGACTGTTATAGCGCTATGATTCCACTTGCAACCTCCTATGGGATCCTGGGGTTTGCAGTTCAGGGAGGGTTCAGCTGGCCCCTCCCTGAACTGCAAACCCCAGGATCCGATAGGAAGTTGCAAATGGAATCATAGCGCTATAACAGTCTAGTGCAGAAATGGTCAGGGATCCACAAACACATGGAGAGCCAGCATGGTGTAGTGATTTGAGGGCTGACTAGCACTCTGAGAGACCAGGGTTCAAGCCCTCATCACTCAGCTGTAGCAACCCACTGGGTAATCTTGGGCAAGTTACACTCCTTTAGCATCAGATAACAAATGGCCTCTGAACAAATCTTGCCAAGTACTCAATGGTATGATTGCCTTGGGGTTGCCATAAGACTGAAACAACTTGAAGGTACACAGCAAGCCACAATATATAGCTAGACCAGTGCTGTATGTTCATATCAGCGTTCTGTCCCATATGTAGTCTTTCAGGAAGAGGAAACATAAGAGACAATAGTGACATCAGACTCTGTCATTATGAAACCTTGTGTTTTTTTTCCACCAGCCGTTGATCACTGAGTAACTGTTGTACTGACCTGGCAAGATTTTTATGTTTGACAATTGCCATTTGACAAATGTACAATGTGTATAGTCTAAGAGCAAATGTTAAACCATGTTTGGAAAGAAATGCGTGGGTGCTTATGTTAATTTGTGGGTTCTAAGTGGAATGAGCCGCATTGTATCTGAGAATAAGGCAGCACTAAGGTCAAGAAGGATAAATAGTCGTAACTCATGAAATTATGGACTTGTTTCTAGAGCTGGACAACATCATGCTGAAGGAAATGTCTGAAGATTCTGAAGATGGGGGAAGTAGCCTATATTTCAAGCTCACTTTTTTAAACCAGTTTAGCCAATGACACCATCTGTATCTATATATGCCAGTTAATCAACACAAACAATATATATATTCACTTCTTATTGAAACCAAAGGATGTTTAACCCTTTCTTGTCTGATTTAAGAGCAGTGATTATCAGTTTGGGAGAGAGTTTCAATGTAAATTGAAAGAATACACATGAACTACCTGCCACTTGCTCAGAAAGGTACACTGCACCACTCCATGTTGTCCCACCATTCATCTCCAAGATTGCTCTTGTTCTCTTTCATCTGCAGTCTTCTTTTCTGAAGAAGAATGAATACAGCATAGTGGTTAAGCAGCTGCAAATTAGGAGGCTGATACTCTGCCATAAACTTGCTTGGTGGTCTTAAGCAAGTGCTCTCTCTCAAACTCAGACCCTACTCCACCCCAATATGGGGGATAATCATTCTGTGTTATCTTACAGAGTCATTGTTAAGAATTCAAATTCCTAGATAAAATGTATATGAAGTGCTTTGAAATATGTAAACTATACAAATGTTAGAGCTTTTTTTTCTTCCTAACATTCTTTCTCCAGTTGTTAATTTATTACTTTATTTAGTATCCCATTTTTCTCCCAGCATAGGAGCCAAGGTGGATTAAAACAAATTAAAACAAAATACAGCTAAAAAACAATTAGGCAAACAATTCTGTTAGAAAACATAAAGTTGAAACAATTTAAAACACACTTAAAATATAAGAAAAGGATAAACACATAGCATTGCCCATTAAAATCCCTTCCTGCCATAAGAATAAAGACCAAAGGCCTGCCAAAATAAAAATGGCCTTTGCCTATGAGCAGAAAGAGAACCGAGAGGGAGGCCTTCTTCAGTCTGCCCATAGTTCCAGTAAGAGCAGGGCCATTCTGCTTTGGGATCTTCAGCAAGCAAGACCTTGCAATGGTTGTTTCCATTCCCATATCAAGCCATGTCCTAATAATTTTACCCTTGCTTGTTGGTGGTTCTACTGGATTTTAGTGCTACCCCCATTTGCATGTTACTCATTTCTCCCCCATGAGGTCTGGTTAAGCTGTGGTGTGAGCATGTTTGCCCTTTATCCTCTCCACATCCTACCCCCTCAGGATCCATGACACTGGAGGCAATATCTTGCACATTATTTCTATTTTTCTAATTTATTTTTTTAAATATATAGTCATAATGCTAAAGCGATACAGGGTTTTATCACATTACCACTATAATTCTGCAAAGAAAGAGGGGGGTGGGGTGGAGTGGAACATTCAGTCCAGTAAAACCAGAAACGTAACATGGGAATGCAGGTCAACGGAAAATCTTTATGGTGAAAGTCATGCCCGACGTGAAGCATCGTCAGTGGGTATGCCCAGGAAAACTGTGTGAAGAACCAAGACAACAGATACAGACATGTGAGATTTACTCCGGCCTGTATCAGAAACTCTCTGGAGAGGGGAGGAAGCTGTATAAAGTTGTAGCTAGTCCTGGAGTTTTAAGAGAAAAAAATAGAACAGGGGAAACCTTGTGGATTAAAAATGTGGTGACATTTGCCCCAGTTGAAAATACATTTGATGAGCATGTCATGGGACACCTGAGGAATGACTGGGCAAAGTATGACTCATTCCCTAGGGGACATGGAGTAAAGGGCTGAGTCATGATAGTGAAATCATGACAAGGGGTTGCATCAGCCAAAGGCCCTGAGCGTTGACATGGAAGCAGGTGTGTATAAAAGAGGGGCACGAGTACTTCCTCTCTCTCTGCATCCCGTATCTCTGCATCCTATCACTCTGTTCCTGAAATTCTGATGCTGAATCTCTGCCTGTGGATCTGTGTATCCTGTGTACAGACGTATATACTGCAAATTTGAAGATTAAAGCCTCCAGGTATTTTGGATGACAAACTCTGTGTCCGCGAGTTTACTAACCAGTGGGTAGAGGGGTCAGAGCTGATGCTGTAGTTGTACTCTGCTGCACACACTTGTTGCTGTTTTGGAAACTCTGCTATGTTATGCTTGCCTCTGGGACGCTTTTTGTCCAGAGTGCAGCGGTTCCAGAGAGGATTTTGTGCTGGTGCTGTAAATCAATCTCCCGTCAAACCCTATATGGATATGAGCCTCCCACCTCCATTGCCATTCCCAAAACTACAGCTACCAGGATTTTGGCCAGTCTGGAGGAGCATTATATTTTGTCTCACATGTCCTCTTATACTCACCCTCCACTCCTTCTCCTTTGCCTAATTTCATATATTGAGATTTCAGCATGCACTGACATCTATTTAAAATACCGTACCCTATTTGCTGGTGTATAAGACTAACTTTTTTTCCTAACAAATACTATTTGAAAATGGGGTGCAGCTTATATGCCAGTGTATCTTACAAGGTGGCTAATAACAGTTGTCGCCGTATAAATGAGATACATGTTATATGCTGGGTAAATGGGTAAATGTTAGTGCTTTGGCAGGATCACAGTCAAAGCTTTTGCTGAACTTTACTATCTTTTCTACTACCCATAAGCAATTCCTGGCTTGCAAACACTTTAGAAAAGCAGTGATTTGCCACCTCTTGTAGGTACCGCACCTAACATAATGTTGTTCAAGAGGCAGCATGATGTAATGCTTAGAACTGTTAGATGGGAACTTGAGAGATCTGGGTTCTAGTCCTCACTAAACTATCCAACTGGGTGACTCCGTACCCAGTCATTCCTTCTCAGAGCCTTTTCACACTACACAGTTATTGTGCTATTATTTCACTTTCAACATCCTATGGAACCTGGGGTTTCCAGTTTAGGGAGGGACATTTAGAATTCTCAGCCAGAGAGATCTTTGGCCCAGTAAACTACAAACCCCAGAATTCCACAGGATGTTGAAAGTGGAATAATAGCACTATAACAGTATAGTGCAGAAAGGCCTTCAGCCTGACAATCTAACTCATAGAGTTGTTGATATGAAGATTAAGAAGGGAAAAAGAGCTCATTGGAAGAAAAGAGATATTTAAGTGTAACCAAAAAATAATAGAAGCAAGAGCAATACTAAAAAACAAACATTACAGATTCAGATTTCAATGTCAAATTTAATTACACCCAGACATACCATACTGGTATGATTTAATCGGTATACTGTTCCTCTTTGAAATTAGAAAATATATATATATTTTCAGAGCTCCAGACCTAACTGCAGATTCACGATAATAATCTAATCTTTGCTGGTCCTTAAATGCTACATTATCTCCAGGGACTCATACTTTTTCTTGCTTGCATTTATCAAGGAAATCTAGGAGTGACCAAGATATCTCCTGATTTCTTTCTCAATCTGATGCTTCCTTGCATAAACAGCAGGGTTTGCCAGGATGGAAATGCACGTCAAAGGAAGCTTGAGACACTGGAGGCAATATCCAAACAATTTAACTGTAAAGCTATTCAGAGACTAAAATGTGGCACAAGAATAATGAAAGTGCAAGAGATAATTACCAGCAGGAGATTCCCTAACTACACCAACCCATCCCTGAAATTTTAAAAGAGCTTTACATTGAAAGAATTCATAACTGCGAATCTTTGAAGTACAGGAGCTTGTAACATCAGCTAAGTACATTCATATTTGTTCTGTTTCTGAATATGATACATGTTCCATGTTTTGATGATGGTGCACAATTAGGATTATGCCTGTGTTTGACAACTTTGTTGAATCCCATAATGTTGAATCCCATAAAAAGTGTTATATTACAGTCACTTCTACAAAATCTCAATTATTTTCTGCAGCAAAGCTGCATAATTTATAACCTATTGCAAATTAAAGCTGAGACCGGCACAGCAAAAATAGTTCCCTCCTGGAGGAAAAAAAATGGGAATAGTGAATTAAGAATCAGAAATGTTATAAAAGCTGTTCATTCCTGCCAAATGAGGATCTGACTTGTTGGATACAATGTCCCATGGATTTAAGATCAAAGTAGGGTACAAGAACAGCACTTCTCTTGTGGAAAAGTAGGTCTAGGGCAGTGGTTCTCAACCTGTGGGTCCCCAGATGTTCATGGACTTCAGCTCCCAGAAGCCCCAGCCATTATGGTCAATGCTCAGGGCTTCTGGGAGCTGAAGTCCATGAACATCTGGGGACCCACAGGTTGAGAACCACTGGTCTAGGGGGTCAGCACTGTAAGCATACATGTGTATGTGGCAGTACTACAAAAGCAGACCCAATCCTGCCATCCTTTAAGTCATTTTGGTGTCTATGTGAAATCATAAACTCTTAGAATTGGAAGGTAGCTTGCAGACCATCTAATCCAATCTGCTCAATGCTGGCTCTACAATTCAGGATATAGCTACAGTATGCTTGACAAGTGGCTATCCTGTCTCTGTTTAAATGCCTCCAGTGAAGGAGAACCCCACAGCTCCGAAGACAGTGTGTTCTGCCTCTGAGCAGCTTTTGGTACTTCAAAGTTTCTCATAATGTTTGTAATCAAAATCTGCTTCCCTGGATTTTGTACCCTTTGGTTGTAGTCCTACCGTCTGGGGACTACTTGGCTCTGTCTTCTGTGTGACAGCCTTTCAAATAACTGAAAACCATTTTCACAGTCTCCTCCTAATCTTCTCTTCTCCTGGCTGAACACTGGAATGGATTTGCTGATAAGCAGAATTTGCAGTTGCAGTATCATGACCACAAAATCTGAATAAAGGAAGCTCTGTAGATTAGAGCACTTTACTAGCTAACATAGGTTCTTTTAATAAAATAGGCTGTATGTGGCCATTCTATAGGTGCTGTCATGTCTATTGTACATAAAGTGACTACTTAAAGTTGCATGCCCATATGTACCCCACCAAAGGCACTACCTTTCCGTAGTGGTGGAATGGTGTACTCCTGTGAAGCAAGAACATGCTGATGGCAGCAGTTCAGTTGTTAGGGTCTTCTCTGTCAGACAGCCTTTTGCTGAGGAGCAAAGCAAAATGTGACAAGCAGCTACTGGGCAGCCGCAGTAGTGGGAGATGAAACCGGTGGGAGATCTCTCAGAGACAACAAGGTGACACCATAAATAGTATCACATCATGAAAACATATAATGAGACCATCCAAAATGAAACAAGAGATAGTACCAGCAGATGAAACTCCCAGATTAGATGGCACTCAGTTAGCTACTTGGGTACAGTAGAGAACAACAACAGTAGCACTGTGGCTAATGATGTGACTGGACTCAATCCAAAAGGATGTTCAGTTTTTGTCATGCTCCAAAGTGAAAAAAAAGGTCCAAAGCTGCACAACACGTATTATAGGAGAATGGAATGTGAGAAGCACAAATCAGGGGAAACTAGGCATAGCAAAACAGGAAATGGAATGTATAAACATTGCAACACCTGGGGTGAGTGAACTAAAGTGAACAGGAATGGGACATTTTGAGACAGATAACTACACTATGTTTTACTCAGGAAATGAAAATCTAAGCAGAATTGGGGTGGCAAATGAGGCAAGGTATAGCAAAAGCAGTCTAAGAATTATAATGCAAAGTCACTTTGGGGTATTGGTGATGATGTGATGATGATGATGACGATGTCTGACCAATGAATCTCAATAAGACTTCAGAAGGAAAAAATCATCAATATAACCATAATCCAAGTTTATGCTCCAGCTAGCAGGAGAAGAAGAAACTGAATGGTTCTGTGTTGGAGTCTAGGAGGAAACTGATCACATACCAGAACAGGAGATGTTGCTAATTATAGGCAATTGGAACGCAACAGTAGGAAACAGAACAGAACCAAATATTATAGGAGATTCTGGCCTAGGATCAAGGAATGAAGCAGGAGAGTGCCTGATTGAATTTTGTGAAGCCAGCACTTTGTTCATTCTTCAGGCAACCAAAGAGGCAACCGTATAAATGGACATCATCTGATAGCCAATATAGATAGCAAACAGACTACAATCTTCCCTTTACTTCTGCAGGGGTTAGGGGTCCCAAGACCCCCATGAAAATGGAAAAAAAATGAATAAAAATAAAATTCATGAATGCATTTTTTTAAACCTAAGAACTCTTCTCTAAGAATCTTTAGGTCCTTCAGCGCAATTCTGTGGTCTGCGTCTAGCAGAAGTAGACTATAGAATCATGCTGGAGGTCCTATCAACATCTAGAGAAGTGTTCTTTCAAGGAATCGTGAGGTACTCCAGTATGCCTCTATGGTCTGCTTCTAGCAGAAGTAGACTATAGAATCATGCTGGAGGACCTAGAGATTCCTAGAGAGAACAGATTTTTTTTCAGTGGTGGGGAAAATACAGTAAAACTTTTATATACAAATAAAATAAAATAATCCATTAATAATCAAATCTGCAAATGTTGAACCTGAGAATGTAAGGAGCTGACTGTACATAATTGGAAGCAGAAGATGCAGAAGTTGTATTCTCTCTGGAAAAACAAGACCAGGAACAAATTGTGACACAGGCCATGAACTATTAATATAAAAAATCAGAGTAAAGCTAAAGAACAGTAAACCAGTCATTGTGCCAAAATACCACCTGAAGAACATGCCCATAGAATTTGAATACAATACAAAAAATAGATTTGCACTATTAAGCCTAATTGACCAGGAAGCCAGAAGAACTCTGTACTGAAGCTGACGGAACATTGTCGAGAAGGAATGCAAAAAGATACTATCTCCAGCCAAAAAGAAAGAGAAGCTTCAATAGATGACAGATGAAATACTTCAAGCTGTCAAGAGTAGACAAGAAGCAAAAGTAAAAGGAGGTAGAATTAGAGTCAGAACCTTGAATGCAACTGTTCAATGACTTGTACACAGGGATAAGGAGAACTACCATAATAATCAATGCAGAGAAATAAAACAAGAGACTACTTCCACAAGATCCAAGAAATCAAAGGGAAATTTAAACCAAGAATGAGGATGCTCTACGATCATCAAGGGGACACATTATATGACCAAGTAGAAATTTAAAAAAATGATAGAAACAATACACTGAGGAACTATATAAAATAGATGAAATGATGATAGTCATTCAAGCAAGAACTGTTTGAAGATAAATTCACAATTTCAGAAAGTGAAGTGGAAGCTGCACTAAGAGCACTTGGGAGAAATAAATCACCAGAAACAGATGCCATATCAATAGAAGTGCTTCATGCTACAGAGACAGAATCTACTCTAGTTTTAACTAAAATCAGTCAACAAATATGGAGAACAAAAGATTGGCTACAGATTGGAAATGCTTAATATATATTCCAGCCCCCAAGAAAGAGACACCAGTCCATTACATTTATTTCCCATGCAAGCAAAGTGATGCTCCAAATTCTACAAAAATGACTTTTACCATATATGGAACATGAAATGCCAGATCTCAAAGCTGGGTTCAGAAGAGGAAGTGGCACAAGGGATCATATTGCAAGCTTACATTGGCTGATGGTGCACACCAGAGAATTTCAGGAAGAAAATCAGCCTGTGCTTTACAGATTATAACAAAGCCCTTGATTGTATAGATCATGAAAAACTATGGATCAGTCTTAAAGAAATGGTATGCCACAACATTTGATTGTCCTCATGCACAATCCATACTCAGAACAAGAGGCTACCATTAAGACAGAATATAGAAAAATTGAATGATTTCCAACTGGTAAGGAGATCAGTCAAGTCTGCATTTTATCCCCCTATCTGTTTAACTTGTACGCTCTACATACCATACATAAAACAGGATTAGACTCTGAGGAATGAGGTATGAAAATTGTTGGAAGAAATATCATCAATTTAAGATATGGAGATGACACCATTCTACTAGCAGAAAATAGTAAAGACTTTCAACAGTTATTGAAGAAAGAAGAAGAAAGTGCAAAGGAAAACTTATATTTGAACATTAAGAAAATTAAAATAATTACCACAGATGATCTTCATAACTTTAAACTAGATAATGAAGACATTGAAATAGTTCAAGATTTTCCATTCCTTGGCTCAAAGCCTTATCACAGCATGGTGTTATATCATCATAGCAATGCAGTAGTCTCCCTTTTGCCTTAGCCTTACTGTACACTGTAGTTGCTCTCCAGGTGCTACTGCATTACAGAGTTTTTGAAAATACATTTATTTTTCACAGTGGAAATAATCCATTAATAACTCCCTCTCCCACAACAATTCTGTAACCAGTCCAGATGTGAGTGTTTCATAGCGCTTTCTCCCACCAATGATCCATTTGTGGGTTTGGCCAGGTTATCCCTCTCCCAAGTGTCATAGCTTCCTAGCATTGTCTCATTGTACTGTTATGGCACTATATAACAGCTAGAGGAACCAACCATGAAGGGGGGAGCAGGATACAAGAGGCAGTAATGACATCTTAACGTGGATGAACAAACAGTGAAGCTGTCACGCCCAAATAGACAGAAGCTCTCCCAGTCCAAGCCTGGCATGCTCAAAAGAACCAACACCAGTTGAGTGTCTTTCCAACAGAGGCTTTTATTGATTGCTGAACAGGAATGGTCCTAGACCTTAGGCAAATCCAGGATCCAGACAAAGGGGTTACAATTCTTTATATATATTTTGCCAGTAACATCTGACTGGTTACAAGATTCATCATTTGATTGGTTCTTTGCAATTCACTGCCATTGGTCAAGACATTTAATATGCTACTTCATCATCTTTGGCTTACATGCTCTTCTGCAACATTTTCCCAGATCAAGCTGACATGTTGGCTTCCTTTCTCTAGTTATGTCAGTTTTGGCTCCATCCACTAAGGAATCCCTCGTTATAGTTTTATCTTTTCCTTACTCAGTGAAAGCCTTATCCATTTTCTAACTGTCCAGGTGTTCCCTTGGCAGTACAAGTTCATTAGCCTTCTAGCTAGTTCCTGTCTCTAGGTTGACCTGTCCTGCTTATTGTCATCCCTATGAGCTTATTTCTACAGTTCCTAGATGAAGTATTTTCAGTATTTTAGAGTATTATAGCAAAGCATTTGTTAACTTGTTAGCACCTAATGCTAATAATAGCAAGTCAACAAAGCAGCTCCTTTACAATTTTATATTAGCCTTGATTTTCAACTTCCATTGCCTCATAAGTATTAAAGCACAAATGCAGCAAGGGTTTAATAGAGAGTGTCAACAATCGACTACCCTCATGAGAATGGCTGAAGTGGATATTAAATGGAATAATATGGCATAAAGGAGCAGCATGATAAAGCTCTCAGTCATTAATCAGAATGGAGACTGCAGTCAAGAAATCAGAACAAGACTAGGACTTGGACGGGCAGTTATGAAAGAACTCAACAAGATCCTGAAGTATAAAGATACATCGCTGAATACTAAAGTAGGATTGTCCATGCCATCGTATTTCCAGTTTCTGTGTACAGGTATAGCTGTGAAAGCTGGGCAGTGAAGAAAGCCGATACGAAGAATATCAACTTATTTGAAATGTGGTGCTTGGGAAGAGTTCTGTGGATAACATGGACTTTTAAAAAGACAAATAAATGCGTACTAGAGCAAACTAAGCCTGAACTCTCCCTAGAAGCCAAAGTACCTGTGTACAGGCTCTCATAGTGAAACATGGAAACTACAGCTGATAAGCTGTTAGAGAATATGAGAGCAAGGTCAGCTGATTGGCAGAATGTAGACCAGAGTATCACAATATAGAGAAAAAAGGGTAAACCTCTTTAAATTCGGAGTGCATATCTTGACACAAGCAAATCAATTAAGTTCGTTTCATTCGGAAAGATATGACAGTTAGTAACTGTCAATAAAGTCCTCTCATTTCCTTTTGCTGGTAGTATAGTATATGTTAGAGTTTGTCTGATCTTGGATTCATATGACAGTTAGGAAATCAGTATTTAGGATTGGTCACAGAAATTGGAAGCATGGAGAACTTGCCTTGGACAGCACGACCTTTGGCCATCCAGACATTGGCTTCCAACGTCAAGCAACCCTACACAGCCTTGCTAGTAGCGAGGGGCTGTAGGGATTGTAGGCCAAAACATCTAGAAAGTCAACGGTTTCTTACTTCTGGTATATAATGATGTAACTCCCCAAACTGTCCTAAGGCTCTCTGCATCAGTTTGTTATGCCAGTATACCATCGCCTAGGATGACGATCTTCAACTAATGTTCACAAAGGAACTGACACTCATTTGTGAATTTCTACAGGAGATATAAAAATGTCCACAGTCTCTAAAATATGAGGATCCCCATCCCCCATTTTTCTGCACATAAAAAGAAACCATGGAGACGCCTACTGGTTCTTTTTATTATTGCATACAGTTTGACTACACATTTTCTTTTACATTTGCCCTGTCTAAAAGAATGACAAAGAGCCAGCGTTGTATAGTGGGTTGAATACTGGACCATAACTCTGGAGACCAGGGTTCAAATTTGTGCTCAGCCACAGATGCCCTGTAGGTGACCTTGGGCAAGTCACATTCTTTCAGCCTTAGGGGAAGGCCAAAGCAACCTGCCCGAACAAATCTTGTGATAGGTTGGTCTTAGGCATTTCCAGATTACACTGTTCTAGTGCTATTATTTCACTTTCAATATCCTGTGGAAATCTGGGGTTTGCAGTTCACTGAGGTCAAAGAGCTCTCTGGCTGAGAATTCTAAAGGTGTCTCCCAAAACTGCAAACCCCAGCATTCCACAGGATGTTGAAAGTGAAATAATAGCACTATAACAGTGTAGTGTGGAAACGGCCTAGAGTTGAAGGCACACAACAACAAGACAATGGTCTGCAAATTGTGCTTTGCAAAATTCTTTAAGCAGGCTGTCAATCAATCTTCAGTACATCTTGACTGATGGATGACCTAGCACTGAACACCAATACCAGTTTTTTCCTCCTTATATATTTTTGTTTGTATTTGGAAAGGAAAAAGACAGGAGAGGTCAAGTGGTGTGAAAACATAAGAAGATGGAAGATGTTTCACATGGACCCTTTTAAAATTCCATGAATGAGGTAAGGCAATTGCATAATAAAAACTTCATCTGGAAGCACTCCTGCAATTATTATGACCTAGAAATGTTAGTTCCTTTGGCTCTTGCAACATCATAGAAAGACTCAAACTCTTCTCAAATTCTGGAGGAGGCGAAAACTACTCTTTAAAGGCTTTCACACATAAAGGGTGTGCCAGATTTTTCCTGAAGGTGCAAACACAGACAAAAGGTCAGGGGATCAACGTCCTAAAGATGGAATTTCTTTAGTAGAATTGTTCAAGTGAAGAAAAATCTCCTTTTGATGGAACACTCCCACGATTTCCTTCAGTGACACTGCTCAGATATTCTTGGGGTTTACATGATAGTAAATAAGTTACAAAGAGCCAGCATAATGTAGTGGTTTGAGCATTGGACCATGACCCTGGAAATGAGGGTTTGATTCCCTGTTTGGCCATGGAAATGCACTAGATGAGCATGGGCATGTAACACACTCTCAGCCCCAGAAAAGTCCATGATTGCCTTAGAGTTGTCATAAGTTAGAAATGACTTGAAGGTGCACAAGAACAACAAGAAATAAGTTACAAGAATGGCATCTTCATCATCATCATTATCATCATCATCTGGGGCAATTAATGCAGTAGCTCAAACAGAGCCTGTGTTAGGACTTTAAATGCTCGACTATGGTCTAAGGTAGGAGTGGAGAATTTAAGCAGGGATGGCTCTTCACCAGCTTTCATAGCCAATGGCAAGAGGCAATGAGAATCCAAATATATCTGGATGGTGATAAGTTGTTTATATGTGGTCTATATGAGTCCATGGCTGTAATCCAGTCACAGAGTTTTATTTACAGTCTCTTCATCATCACTGTCCATTAGAACCAAACTTAAATAGCTGTGACTACACTTGCCCACACAAATCCTTTATTGTCATTGTATGTCTTCTTACTCTGTTTTCTCTTGTGCTGCAGTCCTGTTTGGATTAGACGCTAATTTGGGATACAGATCTGCCTTGTTTATTTGTTTGTTTACAAAACTCTATAAAATAATATTCATATAAGAGTACTAACATCCATATTTAGAAAAGTTACCTTTTGAAATAAAACTCCCATGGTCTTGATACCCTGATTTCTGAGGGTCCCATGAGGGACACCTAAACGCTCTCCAAATTATGCAAGTTGGGGAAATTAGTCAAGGAGCACAAGTTAGCACTGCGAGAGGCAGGGCAACGGAGTGAGATCTTTTACCCAGCGTCTACGGGGTCAGGCCGAGTCAAATAGCAAACAGAAGTGAAATAATAATTGTTGTTTTTATTAAAATACAGTCAAACAAGTGTATGCAGGACACTCACGCAGATAACTAGAGAAATAAAGGTGGGAGTTGGATAGAGGGATTTTGAGAGGAGGTTTTTGGTATGGGAAATACTGCACCTGTCCTGAAGCCTGGGTAGTCTGAAGACAGAGTCGTGGATATGAAGGTTCTCAGTACATGGGACTGAGGGGAAGGCTCGCCAAGCAAAGCGGCAGCAAGGCGGGATGGAAGTCGGGAGCGATACGAGGAAGCTCTCAAAGTCAGGGGTTCTTATAGGGGAAAATGTGACTGTAGGCTTGTCTGTACTTGGGGAAAACAATGACTTTCGGACTGGAGACAAAGCCTCCGAAAGGTCAGAATTTAGCATGATTGAGTTAAGTCCGAATTGTCAATAGAGTAGCCAGTATGCAAACACGAAGTGCTTGATGATTGAGTATTCGGCTCGTCAAGCTGCCTCCTCGGGGCAGGGAGTTCTTTGAAAGTAGCGTGCATACATAATGAGGTACTTGCCGTGAGGCCTCCTGAAGCGGCAGTTTGGCTATTTCTGGCCTGCCTGTATTGATTTGGAATTTTGCAGCGATTAGCGACCGAGCCTGTTTGTGTGCTTGTCCGGGGGCCTCGCAAGCACGTGGGAAGGAATAGGTGAGGAAAGCCAAATTATTGATATCAAAATGATATCTGGTGCCCCCCAAGTCCGGCTAGAAACTGTGGTAACAGTGGGGCTTACTGGCATCTCCACTGCTTCCCCACACCATTTTTAATAGGAACTTATAAGCCTCATTCACAGTTTCTCAGTCTCATGAGGCTTGCAGTCCCTATTAAAAATGGTATAGGGAGGCAGCCGAGGTAACAGCAAGTAATCTGTGAATAATCAAATCAGCAAAAATGAAACCCACAAATGTGGAGGGCTGACTGTAATGACAAATGCCAGACAGAGAGGATGTTTATGTGAGGAAACCCACCTGTTTAGTCTATATAAGGCAGGTGCTGAGAAATGTTTTTATCTCACTTTGGACCTCCACAAAATGTGTACCAGTCTGGTGCAAAAATTAATAAACTTTGCCTTAACCCCTTGCTCACATTGCTCTGTTAATTTGAACCGCGCAGCTAGGCAATGAATCTCAGTCTTGTAACATTGAAACTGAAAAATGCAAGCATAAGTGCTTGTCAATAAGCTTGTGAGTCCATTGTGCACCTCTCTTTTTCCAAAGTAGAGATAGATCTAAACCTTTTCAGATGGCACTTCATGGAATTTCCTGCTGAGAAGTGGGTAGTGCCTGCTAAGATGACTAGATGGCTTGCTCTCTTCCTCCCCAGATCCCTAGGACTCTGACCCAAAAACCTGCCAGACTGCTTGCACTGCTCTTTCCCAAGAAATTCAGAAGCCCATGCTTCCCTCAGTCAGCTGACCTCTAAAATGGGACAGCTGCTGCAAGGGGCAGATGACGGTGGAACAAGAAGTCCCTGCTATTTCCAACCAGAGATTGGAAAATTCCCTCCACAAGGGTGAGAATTTTGGTAATGAAGGGCTGATGGGGAGCCTCTGATGTATCAGGTCCCAAACTTTGATGGTATGGTTTCAGCTTCTGTGTTAGAAGTTCATTTCCCCTACATTACACCAACTTACAAGGGTCTAGCAGACTGGCAAATGGCTGTAACCAATTAGGAAAAACAGAAACTCTTGTTTCTGGTCGTGTTAGTTTCAGCTAGAGTAAACTCACTGAATCAACGGAACATATGGTAAATAAATACAGTACAGTATATACAGTAAATAGCTTGTCCCAGTTTGCTCTCTTCTTCCAAGGAGTTACTGAAGATGCTAAATCACACCAAAAAATTTAGGGAACTTGATTTCTTTTTGATTCTGTAAAGCAATAGCCATAAAGTAGGGAGCCAAATTATTGATAGATGATGTTGCGTATGCCAATTCAGCAGCACACACACTAGATTTCTTCCAGAAACTTAATATAAGTGACTGAGAAAATTTAGAGCATTAAAAAAATCTAACTTGGTTAAGAATTGTCCATACTTCCCTCCAGCCATGGAATCCTCTGGACTTTTCTGGCTCTTGAAAAGATTATTCAGACTCACCACTCTCCTGTAAAGTGTTTTTTCAGACATGGCTTATTAATGTTGGCTTTTCTCTCAATAAGACAGAACAAGTTAAGGTTGCTGAACTATCCTAGATAGCCAAATTAAAAAATGAAGATTTTGAAGATGTGTGTGTGTGAAAGATTGGAAGCCATTTATGGACTTTTGAGCATAAGAAACCAAACAATGCAATAATTCGTGGATATGATTATTAGCAGCTTGTTTAGTTGGATCTGTAACGGTAGGATAATGTTACCTTGTCTTTTTTCTATTCTTTCCTTTACATTACAGTTGTGGGGGGCAGAGTTCTTCTTGGTATAAATAAGTTAATGTTTGTGTTTAGTTGTTTATTTGCAAGTAAGTTTGTGTTTTCACAGGTTAATGTTTAAGGATTCTTTAGTCTACTGTCTGGTATTTTATTTAGTGTCCATCTATCTGTAATATCCATCTGTAATGCAGGCTTCCTCTTTTCCTACTGTTTTCCACCTTGCCAAGCATTATTATTTTTCCTAGTGAGTCATGTCTTCTCCTGATATGTACAAAATACAACAGTCTCAGTTTAGTCATCCTGGCTTCTACAGAGAGTTCAGGCTTCATTTACTCTAGAACTCATTTCTTTGTCTTTTTTTGGCTATCCATGGTATCTATAGAACTCTACTCCAGCACCACATTTCTCATGAGATTATTATTTTCCTGCTAGCTTTCTTCACTGTCCAGCTTTCACAACATACACAGAAACTGGAAATACGATGACGTGGGCAATCCTTTCTTTAGAATTCAAAGATATTTCTTTATATTTTAGGATCTTGTCTAGTTCCTGCATAGCCACCCTTCCAAGGTTAAGTCTTCTTCTGATTTATTGACTGCAGTCTCCATTTTGATTAATATTGAGCCAAGGTATGGAAAATCCCAAACCATTTAAATGCCTTCATCATCTACTTTAAAATTATGTAAATCATCTGCGGTCATTATGATTGTTTTCTGAACATTCAACTGTTGAACCTGCATTTGCACCTTCTTTCTTGACTTTCTTCACTAAACATTCCAAATCTTTGCTATTTTCTGCTAGTAGTATAGTGTCATCTGCATATCTTATATTGCTGATGTTCCTTCCTTTAATTTTCATAACTTCTTTTCCCTGAGTCTATTACTGCTTTATGTATTACACATTCAGCATACAAATTAAACAGGTAGGGTGATAAAATGCTCTCTTTGCCACTTGGAAACATTCTGTTTCTCTATATTCTGGCTTGACAGTAGCTTCTTGCCCCAAGTACAGGTTATGTATCAAGATAATAAAATGTTGTGATATACACATTTCTTTAAGAGCAGCCCATAGTTTTTTTGTGATTTACCCAATCAAAAGCTTTGCTGTAGTCTATAAAGCAAAGGCTGATTTTCTTCTGAAATTCTTTGGGGCACTCCCTTATCCAATGGATGTTTGCAATATGATCTCTAGTATCCTTTCCTCTTATTAATCCAGCTTGGATATCTAGCATTTTCTACTCCATGTACAGTGAAAGTTTTTTTTTTGTAGAATTTAGGGCACCACTTTGTTTGCATGGGAAAGTAGTGCAATGGTCCAGTGGTTACTGCAATTCTTGGTGTCCCCTTTCTTGGGGATTGGAATGTATATTGAGTGTTTCTAATATGTGGGCCATTGCTATGTTTTCCACATTTGCTGACAGATTTTAGTAAGAATTTTAATGGATTCTGTCTCTGTTGCTTGAAATGGCTCTATTGGTAAGCCATCTGTTCTTGCTGATTTATTTCTCTCAAGTGCTTTGAGTGCGGCTTTCACTTCATGTTCTAAAATTGTGCATTAATCTTCAAATACATCTTCCTGGAATGAATCTGTCATCTTTTCATTTCTTTTATATAGTTCTTCAGTGTAATGTTTCCATTGCCTTTTTATTTCTTCTTTAGCACGCATCGTGTGTTTCCCTGTTCGTGGTAGAGCATCTCCACTCTTCGGTTAAACTTCCCTTTGATTTCTTTAATCTTGTGTAAGAGGTCCCTTGTTCTACGACTTTTGTTGTGGTCTTCTATTTCTCTGCATTGATTATAACAGTAGTTCTCTTTGTCCCTGTGCACAAGTTGTTGAACAGTTGCATTCAGGATTTTGACTCTATTTCCATCCTCTTTTACTTTTGCTTCTCATCTTTCTTTAATTGCTTAAAGAAGTTCATTCGTCATTTGTAGAGGCTTCTCTTTCATTCTGGCTGCAGATTCTGTGGGGATGTTCCTCAGGTTGTATTTTGGCATGATGGTTGGTTTAGTGTTCTTTTTTAGCTTTACTTTGAAATTTGATATTAGCAGTCCATGGTCTATGCCACAACCTGCTCCTGCTCCTGTTTTTGCAGAGAGAATGGAGTTTCTCCATCTTCTGCTTTCATTTATGTCGTCTATATGATTTCTATATTCATTATCAGGTGATGTTCATGTGCATAGTTGCCTCTTTGGTTCTTAGACTAGACAAGATCCTGAAGTATAAATATATATCATTGAATGCTAAAGTTAGGATTGTCCGCCATCATACTTCCAATTTTTATGTATATTCATGAAAGCCGGACAGTGAAGAAGGTTCATAGGAAGATAATCAACTCATTTGTGATGTGGTGCTGGAGGAAATATCTGTGGATAACCCGGACTGCCAAAAAGACAATATTTCTTTTTTTTAAATTTTTTTTTATTTAATACAATACAATTTTACAAAAACAAAACAAAACAGTACAAAATCATTCACCGCTACATAACTTAAGAACACAAAACAAAACAAAAAACAGAAAAAACAAAAAAACAACCCACTACCCACCAACATTAACTTATTTACCCTTCACCTAATTACCAACACATAACAAATAATAACCCCGATGTGGGAGGTGGTGATATCTTAAGAGTTTAAATCTTAATCCACCATTTTTCTCATAGATATCTACATATTAATTACTAATGATATAGCTGATTAAATAGTCGATTCTTACTAATACAAATAAATCATTAATCAAGAGAAAAAAAAGTATCCTCGAACATATCACCATCTCTCCCTCCCCCCATTAATACCCTCCCACTAAAACTCCATATGCACATGCTTTCTTATCTGTAATTTCCTTCTAATTCTCACATATCCTTCAATATCTTGTAATATAAAGTTTATGATATTCTATCAATATATCAGCATATAATCAACACACTTATTATTATTTGTGAAAATATATGTTAAATAAATAAATAAATTATGACCCAAATCGTAAATTAACTTAATCTAATGCACCTTTCTTTTCCCCTCATTATATTCCCTATTAAACCGATAACTTAAAAAAAAAAGCATGTCCTGAACACTAATTTATGTGGTTCTTCAGTTTTAAAAAGGGAAATTTATGGCGTCCTTACCCCAATATTTTTTCCATAGAGGAGACAATATCTTCCACTCATCGCTAATCTCCTTCCCCCCCCCCCCCGTCTTCTAGGGACCCTATTACTATATCAGCTTCCACTATATCCAACAATTTTAGCAACCAATCTTCAATTCTTGGAAACCTGTTATGTTTCCAAAGCTGTGCATAGCATAACCTCACAGCGGTTATCATGTATAAAAATATTTTCTTTTTTGAGTTATTCATATGACAATATTTCAGAGGAAAGAATTGGCAAGACCATCTCTGAGTATTCCTTGCCTAAAAAAAAGCCTATGAAATTCATGGGGTCACCATAACTCAATGTGATACCTGAAGGTACATATACATACATATACATACAGAGGAAATAAAGCCTGAGCTTTCCCTAGAAGCCAAGATGACTAAAATGAGATTGCTGTGCTTTGTACCATCATGAGAAACTATGGCTTGCTAGAAAAGACAATAATGCTTGGCAAAGTGGAAGGCAGTGGGAAAAGAGGAAGACCGCATAATAATAAAAAATAATTATTTTTAACTTTTGAGCTTCCTCTCCAACAGTGTCTGTTGTCATCCCTTCTCTCACTCATTCAAGCAGGCACGCACTTAGCTTGATCTGGCGCTCCCCACAGACTGACAAAGGATGTCAAGGATGAAGGAGGGTCTCTTAATATACGCTTTTTTTCTACCTGTTGAGATGCACCCTGCAGAGAGGAAGAGAGATGGGGTTCTTTAGCAATCAGTCTTAGGTCATTTCCACACTACACTGTTATAGTGCTATTCTTCCACTTTCACCATCCTGTGGAATTCTGAGGTTTGCGGTTCACTGAAGACAAAGAGGTCTCTGGCTGAGAATTCTAAATGTCTCTCTCTAAATTGCAAACCCCAGGATCCCATAGGATATTGAAAGTGGAATAATAGCACTATAACAGTGTAGTGCAGAAATGGCCTCACATATTGGCTTCCAGTCGTCCCACAGCAGTGATTCTGTGCAGAGATCTTTGTTCCGTATTTCGAATTTTCACAGTATCCAATTGCCATGTTTTTCATAGTGCTGCGAGGCAGTCCTCCAGAAAGATCCAGACGGCTGTAATGATGGAGGAACTAATTCCTCTTTGAGAACTCCATCCAATAATTACGGACGTAAGGGCAGAATTAAGAAGGCAGAATCTATATCCTCCCTACACACTGCCTTCCAACTTCCACCGCGTTAAAAAAAACCACAACACTAACGAATAACGTTCAGCTTCACCTATTTTTGGGTCAGGTCCACTGAAATATTGACGCATTTTGGAACATAACATTAGAACAGCAGTTGTAGGCTCCTTCTGCACTAGACTGTTACAGCGTTATTATTCCACTTTCAAGATCCTATGGAATCCTGGGCTTTGCAGCTTAGGCCATTTCCGCACTAGCCTGTTATAGCGCTATGATTGCGCTTGCAACATCCTATGGAATCCTGGGGTTTGCAGTTTCGGGAGGGGCCGGGCGGCCCCTCCCGAAACTGCAAACCCCACGATTCCATAGGATGTTGAAAGTGGAATAATCGCGCTATAACAGGCTAGTGCGGAAGTGGCCTTAGCCTTTGAGGCCCCTCCCTAAACTTCAAACCCTAGGATTCCATAGGATGTTGGAAGTGGAATGATAGCCCTGTAACAGCCTCGTGCAGAAACGGCCCTAGTGTCGGAGGTAATTAGGCAAAATTCACCCAGTCCTGTTCTGGTTTGTATGTAGAAACGTTTGGTTCGAGTCTTTTAAAAGCGTTTAAAGGTAATGTGGGTTCAGAAAGGGAAAACCTCGCGCCTGAAAAGAGGGGCGCGAGCGGCGGACTGTTCCGTCCGGTCGAGGAATGCGCGCGCGCCCGCACCCACCCAGCCGGAGAGGGGCTGCTTCTTGCGGGCGGCTCCTCGCCGACTGCTGACGGAGGCAGCCCTAATGAATGGGGCCGGTCATGTGCCCCGAGCCGTCAGCCAGCAGCCAAAGAGGAAGTGCGGCTTGTTTTCTTTCTCTGGGTTCCTCTGCTGCAGAAGATGAAAGGCGGAGGGGGCGGCAGCGACAGAAGCCAGAGGCGAAGTTAAGCCGGGAAAGGTTGCGCCTGGCTCCGGAGCTCGGATGGAGGCCCTGGAGTGGGACCCACTGAAGAACGACACCTTCCCCCCGACGCTGAGCCCCGCCGTGCCCCCCTACGTGAAGCTGGGGCTGACCATTGTCTACACGGTCTTTTATTCCCTCCTGTTCCTCTTCGTCTACATTCAGCTCTGGCTGGTCCTTCACCACCGGCACAAGAGGTTCAGTTACCAGACTGTCTTTTTATTCCTGTGCCTGCTCTGGGCTTCCCTGAGGACGGTGCTGTTCTCGTTTTACTTCAAGGACTTCGTCACCGCCAATTCTCTCAGCCCCTTTGCCTTCTGGCTTCTTTACTGCTTCCCGGTGTGCCTCCAGTTTTTCACGCTGACGCTGATGAATCTTTACTTCACTCAGGTAAGGAAAGGTCTTCTTTCCATTTAGAGTGGCGAAGGACTGACAGAATGATATTTAAGGGGCTTTGCCATGACGGTCTTTCCTGCTGATTCTTCATCTCTGGAAAAGGTGCGAAGGCAACATGTTCTGTGCACTGTTATTGTTGAATGAAGCAGGAAGAGCTGCAGGAAAGCGGGTGAAAGCGTCCAAAAACAGAACTGTATCCAAAGTATCTTCTCTGTACAGTCAGCTAAATATTCCTTGTACTGGAGGGGTGCGGGGCATGTTTTTTAAAAAATATAGAATTGGTAGTCCTGATTGTCAAACAGATAAGGTATAGAATATCTGACTCAGCAAACTAAGCAGATGGGCTGCTTTCCCCAACAGTGCAAAATAAAATTTTGCAATTCATGCTAAACATGCCTGTTTAGCAGTGAGTATATCTCCCTTGAACTCGGTTGGCCTCACTTCCAAAGAGATGGGTTGAGTTTTTATGTCCAATAGATGCATGCCTTTTTATGGCTTCTTATTTTAGTGCAACTGTTTCTATCTATACTGAACCAAAATAAAGCTAGACCTGAGTGAAATAAAATGTTTTATGGTGGACATTTTAACGTCATGCTTGCTTTCACATGAAAAGCGGGGCAAAAATAGGTGCAGGAGAATGCTTCTTGAAAGCTTGTGAAGTGTTAAGAGTTAAAAGTGTGAGCACTGAAGTCCTCAGTTCAGTTTCACTTCAACTGGGAACTTGCCAGGCGAGACTGGGCTAGTTAATGTTCTCTCAGCCTGCCTCCTGGCCTATTTTGCAGGACTGTTGTGAAGATGGATGAAAGAAAGCTCACATAAAATACTTTATGTGTTATACTGAAATGTGTTATACTGTTGCTAGTACAAGTGAGCAATTTGATCCTTGGACCGCATATTCAGTACTAAATGAGGCTTTGCTTATGGTTTCTCTGGAGTCGGTATTCAGATGGGAGACCTGTTTTCAAATCTACTCATTTTGAAGTTCACAAAATGGTTTGGGCCTGTTAATGTGTCTTACAATCTGTTTCTGTGTTTTTAGTGGGGAAAAAAGTTCCGTTTATTCCAATGGAGTTTATTCCCAAGTTAATGTTGTGGAAGCCTTGGCTTTGGTTTCCCATTAAAAATAATTTGACTAATGAGGACAGACCATAATGAGGATGGAGCATAATTTGCACATTTAAATGGTCCTTTATTAGCAAGACTGCTAATTCTTTGTAAGTGCAGAGCAGATATTTATTGCTACTGAAAGGGGACTTTCACAAAGCTTAAATACAATTGTGGAATATTTTGCTTGTAAAGAAAGGGCCTGAATTTAAGAAGAGTTGAGAAATATAGGAAGAACTTCTGAAGAATAGTTTCTAATAGCACTCTTCATAGAATAACCCCAAACCTACAATAATAAATCACACAGAAGCTGCAATCTTGTATACACTCACATGGAAGTAAATCCCACTGAATATAATGCAACTTGGTTCTAAGTAATAATGTCCTAAGGAGGGATGTTTGGCTCGTAATTCTACATATTGTCACAGATTGCCATCTCAAAAATCATACCTATGTTACCATTTCAGACAAGCAAGGGCAAATGTTAAAGGGGAGGAGAGGAAATCTCCCCTGCCCTTGAAACTTTCACTGAAATAAAAAGAAGAAAGAAAATGCAACCTGTTTATGCCCTGCTGCATAAAACCCAGGCTGTTTGGTGTGATTGCTAGGAAAGTACTATAGAAGTGGTGAAGAAAAAGCCCACAACTTTCGTTACCATGACAGAATAAATAATCTAGGAAAGCCACTGAAATTGTGCCAAGAGATTAACAACTAGCAAATGCTCCAGAATAATTGCCAGAACAAGAGACTAGGCTCTCTTGGACCTGCTCTTACGCGAGCAGCAACTGTGAGTAGAATAGCTAGTGTCAATCCACTTCATCTTTTTCTGTAACAGAAGAAGAGGCACAATAGCCTCTTTTAACCCTGGACATTTGTTGGGTTTCAAGCGGTTGGTGGGGTGGATAAGAAATGGATTTTTCAAAAAGTCATGCATCCATTTCCTTCACGTCAAACCTCTAAAGAGGAATAGGGGCAATAAAGAATAATGCATAGTAATTTTCAGCTGCATTCTGGTAAGGCCTTTAAGTGCAGACATTTAACTTACATTTAAATAGCAATTTAATATGAACACAGTAGCTAATTTTGTACAACCTGAGGATGTGGACAGGATTAGTGAAGAGGTGAGAGCCACCACATATATACTTACTTTTCCCGGCTTATTAAAAATGCTGGGGCAAGCAGACTAGCTGAGGGAATGGTTAATGCCTCACTATATCAAGGTAGGGTTCCAACATGCATAAAAGAGACCATTGGAAAATCATTATTGAACAAGCCCTTTCTGAATCCAATGATGTTGGACATTAATTGGCCAATTTCCATGGTTCCATTTTTGGACAAAGCAATGGAGTGTGTGGTGGCCTTCCAGCTCCTTTCAGTCTAGCTTCAGTCCTGGTTATAGGACAGAGACAGTTGTAGTTGCCTTGGTGGATGACCTACACTAGGAACTGGACAAGGGCAGTGTGTCCTTGCTGGTTCTGCTAGACCACCTGGCAACTTTCAACACCATCACCCATGATATCATTCTGGACCACCATGCTGGATGGGAATTAGAGGTATGTTTTACAGTGGCTTCATTCCTTCCTCAAGGGCTGAACCCAGAAGATGGTGTAGGGGACTCCAGTTCTGTCACTGGCCTCAGTTCTGGCTATATAATATGTATGTACATATGTGTGTGTGTATATATCTATATGCATATACATATGTATATATGTGTATATGAGACACTACTGGAAGATGTCATCTGAAATTTTAGACTTTGATGCCGTCCGTATGTGGAGGACGTCTCTTACTTCTTTCTACCAAAATCCAAGCAAGCTCTTTCAGTCTTCAACTGGTGCTTGCCATTAGCGATGAAGTGGATGAGCATGAATAAATTGAAACTTAAATCCAGACAAGACGAGGTGGTCTTGGTCAGTGAAAAGACAGATCAAAGAATAGGAATTTAGCCTGTGCTAGACAGGGTTACACTCCCCTGAAGATGCTGGTCCACAGCCTGGATGTACAGCTGGATTCAATCCTGAGCCTGGAAGCTAACTGTTGTAAACCACTTGGATTCCCCAGCTGAGAAGAGGGTGGGATATAAATAAATATAATAATAATAATAGTAATCATAGTAATCATAGTAATCATCAATCGTAACCATAATAATATTTCTCCCGCTATGATAAATGCAATCCATTTTTTGTGCTTGTTAATGATTAAGTAAAGATATTAATCTTTCTCTAGTAAGTCTCCTATGTTTGAGAACAGGACACTTGGGCACTCTTATATTTCAGACATATCTTGAGAAGAACCCTAGTGCAATCCATTCTGAGTCCCTATATGCCCACTTTTAAGGGTGGCAGTGCAAATTGTTTCTCAAAGATGTGTTTTCTGGTTTAATGGTAATGGAACAGGGGCATTTGCAGGGGGAAAAGGTTGTTTAACTCCCACAGTCTGATTCTTCCGTGCCCAGCCCCTACCTCCTTAGCTAGTTTTATTTATTTTTTTGGAGCCGTATGAATGGAGGAGAGCTGACCAGGAAAGGAATTATAGGGGAGATGTGAAAGAGAACCTGCTCTTATTTGACATTTGTCCCCTGTAAATGCCTCACACCCACATTAGGTTTTCATAACAAATAATGGATTATTTCTTTCTTTGAGGAGCCTGCAAGAGCCCTACTAAGTGTGTGATTCCACTCGGAATTACAAGAGTGGTCTTGAAAGTCATGCATACAAGAAGAGTTTGGGATATGGTTTGCTCTCAGAAAAAAGATATCAAATATCCTAACCCATTTGATGAATTAATTGCATTCTTCTATCTTTTTCATAGGCACACCCAATATTTTAGAGATAGCTATATCAATAACTACAGCCTACTAGGAGGGAAAACTTTTGTAAATATAGAATTTAGTCTTGTGTGACTTATCTGTAGCCAGTAAATCAAAGCATTTTGTCTTGTCTGGCTTTGATTTACGTCAAGTAAACCGTGGCACATCTACACTACTTGTTACGCTTATAAGTTCATTTCTTCTATCTGGCTCTGTTTGTATAGATAAGTCTGAGAATGTGACTCATTGGAAAAGATGCTAATTCTTGGTGAAGTGGATGGCAGCAGGAAAAAGAGGAAGGTCATGTTACAGATGGAATGATTCAATCAAGGAAGCTACAGTCCTGGGTCTGCAGACCTGATCACAGCTCTTAGAAGTCTCACATTCATAGTGCTGCCATACGTTGAATCTGAGTGGGCAGCAAACGACGACGACAACACACATACCTCTGACATGAACTGCTGTAATTGTTGAAGTGTTCGTAGTACTTTGGATAGCCATGACCATGCTGGCTCAGGGATTCAAGGAGTACTATTCCAGAAGTAACTTTTCTGAGTTTGGAATTGAATAGATAGATTTGATCAAAGTAGGGTGGTTGTAGACAAGCCGGCAGTACCAATGGAACAAGAACAGCGAGATTCAATTGGCACATGAAGAAACAATTGTGATATTCTGCATAGGCTTTGAATTGTCTAAGTAGAAGACAGACTCATTGTTTTCACGGTGGAGGCCATTTTGTTAATCCCCACCCCTATTGTCAGGGCTTTTTTTTTTTTTAACCTACTGGATTAAGAGGTGTGTATGCATGTTTACTCTCTGTCTGAGATATCTGAGGTCTAGTCAGATTTAAGTATGAGACAGGAAGAAGAACTAACCTGTGCAAAGTTACACACAGAAACCTCCTGTCTTATTTAAACTTGATCCTCAAGTGTTATGCATACGTGTCAGGGTTCATCTACAGCACATTGAAATTAGGCACAATTTAATCAGTGAACCACCTGATTCCCATTTGTATTTCCATGACTGCTGCAAGTTACAGCAAACCATTTTCAAATATGTATCTTTTGAAACTCCAGATCAGTTGTATATTTAACCAATTTTTTAATTTTTTTTATCACAATTGAAGAGATTTTTCTTCTTTTTAACTGAGGTGTTTTCTGAGATAGTAAAATATAGCAAAAATTTAGGGTAATAAAAATTGCTAGGATACTGGAAATATATTTGCGGGTTTGTACTAATTTCCTCCTTTAAAAAAATCACTTTCAGTGCAGTCAGCGCAATCTGAATATAATGAAGTGTCTGCTCATGGACATTTTGAATGGGAGAAGGGACAACAAGTTACAATGTCTTTAAACATTCCCTAGCCCCTGACTATCCCAGTTCCTAAAATTTTCAAGGGCAAAACTTGACATCTAGGGACAACCCCTTGTGATGGAATGATAATACTAGTGTTTGCTGCACAGGAAGCAACCTTTGGTGTTATCACTAAGTATGATACATTAAATGTCAATCACAGTTGCACAAAGTACATAATTCAAATATAAAACATGAGGTCTAACAAATAAGGAAATAGATACATACTTTTTGAGGCACTGTTCTTGACCTGAGATTCTTCTACTTTGCCCCGAAGACTGAAGAAGGGCTGGAGCAGAAGGACAAACCTATAGGGTACCCTAAAGGAAGTTTCCCTAAGCACAATTTATTTAGAAGAGAATGGATTTTGTTTCTGATCAGAGTTTAATTTCCCTCTTGACCTTGAAGTTTCTCCTCTTTTCTTTGTCATAATGTAGCTTGGCTTTTCCTCTCAAGACTTCCAAAGTTATGTGCTCTCATCCTCTGTTCTACATCTGGCTAATCTAGAATGTGACCCTGGCCCAACACAGCACAAGGGTGTTTTCATAGTCAAAGACAGAATTCCTCTGAGGGTTGCTTTCCTGCTTATGTAAATACCACTGTTAAAACAGAAAAGAAAGCAAATGAGAGGCATTTGTAATGTGAATTGAGATTCTGAACGAAGAGAGGCTTTATAAATGAATCTTATAAATGAATCAAAGCAAGAATTATCCAATGATTTGTGTTTGAAAAGCCCCTAAAGCAGTCAGTGACCTGTAGTTTTAGTTCAGCTATTTTGGATCAATGTCTTCATCATGAAGACGCTGAAGCAGTTAAAGATTTTCCAGACGCTGGCTCAGTCATTAATCAGAATGGAGACTGCAGACAAGAAATTAGAAGAAGACTAGGATTTGGAAGGCAGCTATGCAAGAACTAGATGAAATCCTGAAGTGTAAAGATATATCATTGAATACTAAACTTAGAATTGTCTGTGCCATCGTATTTCCAGTTTCTATGTATGACAGTGAAGAAAGCTGATAGGAAGAAAACTCATTTGAAATGTGTTGCTAGAGGAGACTTCTACAGATAACATGTACTGCTAAAAAGACAAATAAATGAGTCCTAGTGCAAATCAAACCTGAACTCTCCCTAGAAACCAAGATAACTAAACTGAGTCTGTCATTCTTTGGACATATCATGAGAAGACATGATTCACTAGAAAAGACAGTATCACTTGGTAGGTAGAAGGTAGTAGGAAAAAAGAAAGGCCTCATTCAAGGAAACCACAGCCCTAAGTCTGCAAGATCTGAATGGGGCTGTTGATGGTAGAGTGACTCAGAGGTCTCTTATTAATAGGGTCACAATAAATCAAAGTCAACTTGACTGCTGTTAACAATAACAACATTTTGGATCACTGGGACAACATTCGCATTTTGTCAGCAGCAAGGAAAATAATACTTATATAAAAATGACACAAGCATTCTTGAGCAGCTTGTAGTACCAGTATGTTATCTTGTCTTAATATGAGATCAACTTTTCCTGTACATGAGCAAATGAGGACAAGGGGAGATGAAAACCAACTGGACGAGGAAGAAAGGGACATACCGAGATAAGAAGACTGAACTATCTCATTCTTTGGATTGGACATTCTTTGTTCTCTTCCATTTTAAGATGTCCACAGGGATGGAAATAAGAGCTTCCCACAGAGATCAGTGAAGAAAGTAGAGATGTTAAAGAAGCTGAGTTATACTGACCTCCCATCGGTGGGCTCATCTGGATCCAGCCAGGTTACTCTGGCTTGGGAGATGATGAAAAGGCCCAGACTTGTGTAGCGCTACAGCTACTCATTTCTCTGGGGTGCTAGGATCATGAGAAGTATGTTATAGAAGAGCCATTCTTATATGTGGGAGAGGCCTGAGAGACCTGCTCTTATCCTTTTAAATTGGCTTTACTGGGCAAAACCTTATGGAAGCTGCGTGTCTAGACTGGTAGACTGTCTGTTGTTGTTTCTGTGGGATACTGTTTCCTATCATACAAGTATTACTAAACTGTTCTGTTGAATTTATCCACCCAAATTAAATTATATTGTTGAGTTTGTCTACTCCCATTCCACCCACTCTCTATTTTTCCAAAAGAATAATGGAGAAAAAACATGGAATGACTGGAACCCTGGACCACTCTCAACAACATTTTGTTGCAGGTTTCCACTTGTCCAACTGTGTTTGTAAACTTTGAATGCCCTGATTACATCGTCATATATGCATTCCATCTTTGATACCCCTCAAAGGGAACTCAGATAAGTTCTTTAAATACCTGCCTAGAAAGAAACATGAATAAGAATGTTAGATTAGGAAAATAATCTTGAATTCTTTCTGCAGCTATCCCTAACATTTTGTTTACACCGTATCAGCAGGTCTTTGATGTTCAGAAGCCCCATTTTTAAAACATAATCTAGATGAATGAGCTGAAAATCTTTAGAATCTTAGTTCATTTGCTTGTGCAAGTTATATTTAAGCTGCTTTGTATTGATTGTGCATTCTTTTCAGTTTGGCTTTAAGAGCCTTCTGCATTGTTGAAAGTTCTAATGTTAAAAGGCATTGGGACAAAAATCTGTCAGACTACCTGCTTGGTGCTGTGTTTGGAGGAAGCCTTTCTAAGTTTCTTGGATGCTTATAAAAATAAACAAATATTTGTCTAAAACCCATCTATAGACTGAGGATGAGCATTCTTAAATCTCGGGGCCTGACCTTGATCCTCCAGTTTTCATGAACCTATCGAGATAGTAGATGAGGGTGCAGATTCTGCCGTTTTAATGCACTCAGCTCCAGGAAAAAGGAAAGGCTTTGTGTAAATCTTCAGCTTGGCTAACAGAGCAACCACTTGTATAATTTTCAAGGATTAATTGATTTGTTGCTGCAGCTTGCTAGGATTCTCTGGGAGTCTGTGTATTTATTTAGTTCAGTGGTTCTTAACCTTTTCTTTACCAGGGACACCCTGTAAAAATAATTTGTTGCTGGGGATCTCCAAGAATTAACTCAAAATTTAAATATTTAAATTTAGATTTAAGGATTCAAATATGTATTGTAAAATATTCAAATATTAGTTTATTTGTTAAAGACTTCTGGAAACAAGGATTTAGAGTCCTGCTGGGTGACCTTGGGGAAAGTCACATTCTCTCAGCCCTAAGGCAAAGGCAAAAAAAACCTCCCTCTCAACAAATTTTGTGAAAAAATCCCTGTGATAAGTTCACTTTAGTGTTGCCATAAATTAGAAGTGACTTGAAGGCACACAGTAACAAAGTGGTACTGACAGGGAAAGGTTCTTTCTAGCCATCATGTCTCTCCTCTTTGAAACCTGACTTAGGGTGACCCTAAGGTGAACCTATCATGAGAGTTTTCTTGGCAAAATTTGTTGCCTTTGCCTTTCTTTGAGGCTGAGAGAATGTGACTTGCTTGAGGTCACCCAGTGGGTTTCCATGGCCAAGTGGGGATTCAAGCTGTGGTCTCCAGAATGATAGTTTGGGTGCACGCAAATGCCTGCCACTGTGTCCTGTCCATCGGGACATGGCAGTGTGTGGGCAGGCAGGTAGGTGCCAAAACTGCTCCCTTGTTTGCAAATGAAAGAGCAGCTTGGGCGCACACACTTGCCTACTGCTGTGTCCCTTTTGTTGGAGATGCGGCAGCAGGATGTATGTGCACCCATTCCAAACTGTTCCCTCGTTTGCAAATGAGGGAGCAGTTTGGGTGTACACACACACATTCTCTGCTATCACGTCCCTATTGCTGCTGTTGGTGTCCAGCAGTGGACCCTGTGTGAAGGCTCCACAGACCCCCAGGGGTTCCTGGATCCTAGGTTAAGAACTACTGTGTTTGTTAGTTTCCTCCTTTTCCCTCATTCGTTGTGGCACCAGGACTCACCCTACTCTCTGTGTTGCATCCACCTTGTGGCTAAAAGGAAGTAGGCTAGATTAAATGTTCCTTATCTGGTTCCCCCAAGTAAGTGAGAAGGAATAATCCCCAAATTGTACCTTGATTCAGAAACAACCCTTTAGCTGAGTCTTAATTTCCTGACAGAATACAGTTTGCATTTCTGTGTGTGTGTTTGAATGACAAAAATGACAAAAATAAAGGCAACTGTGCTTAACTTATTGCGTGATGCTTATTAGTATCATCAAGGCGATCCCTGTTTCTCAGGTTTTGGCATGGAACTCTTGGGGCCTGGGATGAACTGGCAACCCTAAGTGTGGGTTATTGGTAGAGTGTCAGACTTTAGACTAGTGAGACCTAGATTCAATTCCCTGCTCAGCAATGTAATTCACAAGTGACTTTGGATCACCTACCAACCTTCAATCTGGCTTTTATCCTAAAGACAAAAGCAAGATAAAGTCTGCATTTTGCTGATCACCTTCAAGGAAAAGTAGACTGTAAATAATTAAACAACAGATTGTATATCCCACACTGCAAACAGCATATTATAAGCATCAAAATAGATCATGTGGTATTCAGATTATGAGTGTGCAAATATATTTGTTTTTCCCCAAGTGTATGTTTTTTCCACTTCCTGTGCTCCTGACTTAAACCTGAAGCAGCAAAGCAGCTCAAAGAGAGCTTCTATTTGGACTTTCTTATCTCTCTGCTGTTGGGCATAGCACTGAAGACTCCTTCCTTTAAGTGGGTGTGCATTGACTTTTGTTGGGCTACTCAGCCTAGTTTGATCATCACATTTTTAAAAGGCTGGAAACAAAATGGAGAAGATTTAGAGGACAGTGACGAATATGATTAATGGGCTTGGAACATATTATACATGAGGAAAAAGCTATGAGGAAGTGGAATGGGATATATTTAGATTAAAGAATATACCAAGTCTTTTAAAATGTTTCCATAAAATGCTTACAGCAGCCGTTTTTACTAGGGTTAGTCATGGTTGTTTATATGTTACAATAGAAATGGATATGTCATGGTGCAGTGATCTGAGTGTTGGGATAGGATTCTGGGAGGTCAGGGTTTGACTCTCAGCTTATCTGTAGAAACCCACTGAGTGACCTTGGGCAAGTCACACTCTGTCAGTCTCAGGGGAAGGCAATGGCAAGCCCTGTCTGAACAAACCTTGCTAAGAAAACTCCAAGATAGGTTTGCCTTGGGGTCAACATAAGTTGGAAACAACTTGAAGGCCCACCAAAAAAAAAATGTATTTAGTAGCTAGTATCTACCTGCCATATACTAAATAATATTACACATTTGGTAGGTAACTGGTTAAATCCCACCTACTACATCTACAGTTTCACATTTCAGTCCTGTCTTTATTTTTTCCACCATGTGTACCCTGGAGAGACACAGGAAAACTACACTGTTCTCAGCATTTCAGAGCATATTTCTGTAGTTTATTTAAAGTAGAACAAACAAACAAACAAAAAACCTGGCATCCTGTTAGATACACCAACATAATGCCGTATGTCATTCTTTGGTTGTTGTGAAGGGAGAAACTCAACATCTCCCTTGTTCTAGAATGTGGCCCAGGCCCAGGTGCAATAATCCCATCCCTGCAAAACCCACCTGTCTCTTGCTCCCCCTCCCACATACTCATATAATGGCCAGTGGAACAGGAGCTATATGGACATAACCTGATGCTTGATAATGAAGGCATCCTCCAGGACATCCCAGGGTTTCAGGGAAGTCCCAGAGGATGACATTAACATGGTGCACCTGGGTAAAGGGTCAAAGCCAGATACCTCTTGGCTTTCCCCTGTTCTCCACCAACTAGTACATGGCCGTGATGTCAGGAAACAAAAAGAGACAGGCTTATTTTAAGGGAGGCAAGAAGGGAAGACAAGGCATAATTCTGCCACCTCCTGATGCAGCATTATGGCTAATATATAATAGTGCCTGTCAGATGTACTATAGTACCATTCCAATCATGGCCATACCAGCTGGAGATGATGCAAGTTATTGTCAAACATATTAAAAAGGTACCAGGCTGGGGCAGGTTGATGTGTGTATTGTATTGGAGTGGGTATAAGGGGTAAATGTTCAGCTTGAGCCTCTTTCTCCAATGTGTAAAGCACCCTTTAAAAATTGGAAAGAGCGATAGGCATCTTTCAGGAAAGCATAAACTGAATGTTTATATTAGATGTGTTATAAAGCACATAGGAAGCTGCTTTATATCAGGTCACAGCACTGGTTTACATACCTTTGTACTAGCTATACTGATTGGCAGTGCCCCTGCAGGTTCTCAGACAAGAGCCTTTCCCAATCTACCTGGAGAGATGTGTCACTGAATCCATGTTCTTTTGCATGCAAAAAATGCTGTGCTGCTGAGCTGAGGCATAGACCACCTTTGACCAACTGCAGGTTTTTAGGGACAATTAAAGTCTTAGAAAGGACTCCCAAGATATGGCCATCCCAACTCTGTTTAAAGATCTCTCTCCAGAGGTTTAAATATCTCTGTTTAAAGACTTGCCTTCTGAGACAGTCCGTTCCATTGTTGAGCTGCTCTTAGTGTCAGGAAGTTCTTCCTAATGTTTAGATGGAATCTCTCTCTCAATCTCTCTCTCCCTTTCTCTCCCCCCCCCCCGCTATCTTGCTAGAGTTGTCTATGCTGTTGTGACACCCAGGCAATGTCTTGTGTGTAAAGTTGCCCTGGAAACTATTGGGAAATGTCAGCTGCTTGTGAGTACAACAGCCTGATGGTGAACCAGAACATGCTAGATGACCGTTCATATCACAACTGTGTTGAAAGAGCTTCACTGATTGTCAGTGTGTTTCTCAGCCAAATTCAAAGTGCTGCTCTTAAACTCTATCACCCTGTATGTATTGGGGATGGGTTAATGAAGACCACTTTCGCCTATGTGAAACCTGCTTGGCATTTGAGATCTCTACCAGAGGTTTCTCTGGTGGAGGTACACCCACTTTAAAAATAAGGTGGGTGATGACTGGGGAGAGGGGTTTTTAATTGGTAATATCTCAGTTGGTGAAATACTGAGCCTAGGCATGGTAGACGCTCTCTCTCTCTCTCTCATTCTCCCTCTCTTTCACACACTCATGCGCGTGCACACACGCACGCACACACATGAAATTCTCCAAGAGCTTTAGTGCAGGAGTGGCAAATATGTGTATTAGATTACGACTCCTTTTGGCCTAGCCAGCAAGAACAGTGGTAAAGCAAGGGTCTTATAATCAATGATTTCTGGAGAACAGTTGTCCCCATTTATCTGACGGTGACTGGTGTTTTCATTCAGTTGCTTTCTCTGGTTTAATATAATCTAAGGCTACTTTTACTGCAATAGTTCTTTTTTAATTGAATTGTTTAGGGGCCATCTGCAGTGCCTATGTATTCAGTCATAAGCCCATGTTTTATGCCATGTAACATGTGACAGAATCTGATATACCTAAGCTAAAAAAGCCTCCGGCAAAGAAGCCTTTTTACAAAGTCTTTTTATGCCTACCCAACTCCTCTTTTCCTCCTTGTCCTGTGTCTATCTAGAAGTCTTTTTAGCAGCATCAGTATGGGGAGGATGGTGAAGGATGGTTGGAGAAATACAGGCCTACGGTGTCATGTTGCAGTGGTGTGTCTGATGTAAACAGTGCAATGAAGCTCAATCTGGGAAAAAGTGGGCTATTACTTCAACCAATCCTATTGTCACTGTGTGTGTGCCTGCCTACAACAGGCAAGAGAAAAACAGCTGTCTTCAGAATCTCTTACTGAGAAGTTCCCCCAACATATTCTTTATAAATAACTCATGAAGTTTGGCCACCAAAATATAAATGATATGAAAAGTGAAAGCTGATGAAAGAAAAACATCTTTGCTGGGTGTGTTCTGGAAAAAAAATGCTTTAAGGTCATCTCTAGTAGGTGCAGAAAATTTTGTTTACATATGCAAGGCTTACCTAACATGGTTGTTTCATTTCTCACATGCATATTGTTTAGTTTTGAATAAAAACTTTGGTGAAACGTGTTTAACTGCTCTTCTTTTTTGTGATGTAGGACCCTATCCCTATTCTTTCCATGTTATTTTCACCTTTAGTACCAAATTTTCTGTCAAGGAAGTAATGCTCAGGAACACATATACATTGTTAACTCAGGTATACCTGTCTTTGCAAATCAGCAGTGTAAAGATACCTTCTGCCTAGAAGTAGCCCTTTCATTTTATTGTAAATGAGAATTGCTCAACAGCGTAGTGTATATGGCCTAACAATTTATCTGAAATAAAATTAATTCATCTGGCATACAGGAGAATGCAGACTGTATTTGTACTGCCTGTTGCAAGTATAATATGCACTCTCATTTTATTACAGGTGATTTTCAAAGCTAAATCAAAATATTCCCCAGAACTACTTAAATACAGGTAAGAAACCACATTTCTTGCTGTGAGTCAAAAAATAAAACAGAAGAATTAATTGTTGGCCAATACTTTAATATACTTCCAGTCAGAATTGTATTCATCTGCTAACTAATTAATTATATATTTTTTAAAAATCTTGGGAGATTGAATCCCTTTGAGACACACTTCAGGCTATAAATGCTTTGGAAATGTATTTTCCAAATGCATTGTAGGTACATGCTATACTGATAGTTTAAGAATGGACTTACATGTTGAAAGCTCCGAAACGCTCACATTAAGAGGTTGATTCTGCCCCACCTTAAAATCAGAATCTTTTGCTCTTCTTGCTACAAATACCCCTTTTTTTAATCAGTAGGAGGCATCTGAGGGAAGCCTCTCAGAGGAGATGGGAGGAAGATTTACCCACATGGTGCCGAGTCATTTCCAGCAGTTAGAAGTATTGGAAAGTACCAGAGAATTGCTCAAGTGTAGCTGAAACTGCAGTTAACTCGTTCTATTTTTTAAAAAAAATTGATTTAGAGTATTGATACTCAGCCTTTCAACCACAAATTACTTAGTTTGACAGCTCCCTGTCTTCAAGCTTACAATTTAGTTAGGACAGGAAACACAAGGAAAATGGGATGGTGGGGTGGGATTAAGTTCAGCAGTTCCTGGCTGCTCTCTTCTCCTCGGAGGAGACAGCAGTGACAGTTGGGATGGTGGGAGAGCCCTCTCCTGGGGCCCAAACTTGTTAAAACTATGTCTGGCTCCTCTTCTGTCCCCCAGAGACCAGAGCAATGGCAGTCAGAACATGAATGGAGGGGCTCTGCAGTCATCAGCAGGAGGTTTTCCCCCTTTGCAAATTGTAGAAAAGGGCCAACAGTACTTTTTAAGATTATAACAGCAGATAGAAGAGTAACCTCTCATTTCCTTGTGCTTTTGGTTCTTATCCAGATCAGGCTCCCCTGTGCTTGGTTTAATTTATCTTTAATCCCATTGATGTCACTGCAGGACGTCATGCAAGATTTGCAATTTAATATTATGTTATATCTTCATTTTAAAGCTTGAAGATGGGAACTAAGTTTGGCATACTTATGCAAAATCAGTCCTGACATCTGTTTTCAGCACCTGGATTTCAAACTGCAGTTTAACAGATTACAGTGGCCCTTCCACTTTTGCAAGGGTTTGGGGCACAGAACCCTCACAAAAGTGAAAAAACTGCAATAACTCTCCCCCTCCCATTCACTTGCCTTTTGCATGCCAGAGCCAGAGGCAAGAAAATGGGCAGGGGGAGCTTGTTTGTGCAAGCCTTCCCTCCCATTTCCTTGCCTATTGTCTCAGTGCAAGTTCTCAGTGCTGGGATGTTACCCTAACAGGCTGGGGACTTTGAGATGCACCCACAACGCCAGCCTCTCCTTGGAATTTGGGGAATTATTGCTCAAAGGAGGCCTGTGAGAGGAGGGTAATGGCAGGATCTTTTCACCTTGTATACCAGTACTTATTGTAAAGAGGACTCTAGTTAAAAGTTAAATGAAGTGTTTTTATTTGGAATTCACAAACATAGAATTAAGAATCATACAAGGCTATCAGAAAGTGAGGTGAGAAAGGTTGGATAGAGAGAGATTGGGTGGAAAGGGTGATAGTTACCAGTCCTGAAGCAGAGTGGTTCTGAGGGTAGCAAGAATGCACAGAGATCTGGGCACCACATATTACATCCAAGTACTACCCTGGGTACCTTTGCTGGGCCCGAAGTTGAGGTTTTTGTACCCTGTTTCCTACCCTGATGGGAGGTACATGGACAAAGTGGTAATTGCTTTCTCATAGGGCTGACAAAGGTGTCTGGAATACCCTGACTGTCTTAACTCTAGGTGATTAAACATTGATGGGAGTCCTGGCAATCTCTTAAATATTTTAGTCAGGTAGTGTGAATAGAGAGGGTCTCTGTAGCATATGCTGACAGTAGAGTCCCTGATTTCTTCACCAGGGCAGTTTCACCTTCTATTGTTTTCAGGTGCTTGTAGCTTGAGTTTTTGAAAGGATTATCACAAGCCTATCAGCATCAGGCTTTCCCACCTAATCTTTTCTGAATTTATGACCTGGTGATGTCTGAGATTGTCCTGACCTGGCAACATGCAAACAGCCAACACTCTTTCAAGCATTTTTCAGTCATAAGTATGTCCAATTATGAAAATAGCAGATCCCCGGGGGGGGCTGCAGTGTGGTAACAGGGGCCAGAGGCAAGATAATGGGCGGGGGGGGGCTCTGGAGGGGAGAAGGAAGTCTTGCACAAGCCTCCCCTGCCATTCTCTTGTCTTTTGCCTCAGTGCGAGTTCTCAACGCTGGGACCTGAAGTGAGGGAGTGGAGGGGGAGGGAGCTCTGGAAGGGAGAAGGAAGGCTTGCATGTGCCTCCCCCTCTTTCCCTTGCCTGTTGCCTTGGGACAAGTTCTTAGTGCTGGGGCATTTCCCCCATTTCCTTGCTTTTTGCCTAGGCACTTGCTTTCCTTCTCTGCACCTGGCAAAACACAAGGGAATGGGAGGAGGAGAATGAGGGGAAGGCACCCACATGCTTCGTGAATAATTACATTTGCAAGGATCAAAAATTCACAAATGTGGAGGGAGGACTGTAATGCTAAAGTGGCCAAAGTGTGGTCCTTGGACCATGCATGGACTCCACCCTCTATTTTGTGCAGCGTCCCCAGGACATCTTCAAAGCCTCTGGAAAATTGCTTACAAATAGCCTGAATTGCCATCCAAGAAAAAAAAAGTGGTGCTTTGGTGACCTCCACCATGACCCCAACTGTCCCCAGATGGAATAAATCATTTAAAAATAAGGGTAAATCAACCTGTAAGTGTTATAAATAAAACTAAATCAAAACCTGTGCAGCCCACCATGGGCAAACAGGTGAGAAGGTGGCCTTCACTGCTGGATCAATGTGTAAAGTCAGCAGGGACAACATTTATTTCCTTGACTGTGGACAAGTAGAAAGACTCCAAAAGTGAAAGCACTGGGCTCAAACATTTTAAACATTTGGAAGAATTAATTTGTAAAAAATAACCACAGATTTTTTTTAAAACTCCCAAACGTAGTTGTGAAGCAATCTTACATGACCCATAATTTTTAAGTTTTTGAGAGCAGGCTGCTAGGTAAATGAGAGTCATTTGCAAAAATAAACTATCTGAGCTATAACCATTGTTTGTTGTCATTAGAGCTGGTGTACTGGTCTGCCTGTCCAGGGACAAAAATGATAGCATTAGACCAATTTGTACATATTTCTGTTAATAAGTCAGATGTAAATATTCTGATCCATTGCCAGATTTTGTCAGCATCCCTGGAACTGGGAGCTATTCCACAGATGCTGCATTTCTTTTTTTGATATAACTTAGGTATAACAAATTGCTTTTATCACACATGTGCTATATATTGTTATGTGTAATGAACACACAGGTGTTTGTTTTTGTCAGATATATATGTTGCAGGAATCTGCCACTATACTGTGGACCCTTGGTATCTGGTAAGGTTTGGTTCCAGTGCTCCCTGTGGATATCAAAATTTGGGGATACTGATGTCCCATTGTGTAGTGAAATGGCATCCCTTATGTAAAATGGCAAAGTCAAATTTTGCTTTTTCAATTTTTTTAGAATATTTTGAAGCCATGGTTGGTTGAATCTGTGGGTGCAGAATCCACAGATACGGAGTGCCAATTGTATAGAGTGTCCAAGCAGCCATGTGTGAAGCTTACAGATAGCCATGTGCACATTTATCATTTTCTATAGAGAAATTATGATTGAGATCCTTGCTCATCATACACAACTGCCATGATGGAACTCTGTTGTTACAGCTACAACTGACAGTGCCTTCCAAAACCCCACCCTTTCAGTTTGGCAGCCAAATATTTTCCTATTCACTGCAGATGAGGGCACTGGCAAACGACATTTGCATTGCTTTCCTTGCCAAGGTGCACATTGAGAACAGGCAGCTGGAGAGACCCACTGGGATCCTACTGCAACTGTTTGTCTCAACGCTCCCTGCAACTGGGACTGCTCTGCACTTTCCAGTGCCCTGCATTTTTTGCAGTGCCTTGAAAACCTTTTGTTTGGGATGCTGTCTGGCTGAAAAGATAGGGTTTGGGGATCATATTTTGTTGTTCACAACCATAAATGTAAATCTCTAAAATTACAAGATCATCAAGTCCTGCTGAACAGTATGCCCACCTATATTTGTAGGAAACATGTGAAATAAATATTTCTCAAGTTTAAGGCAACCACAGGTAGACATTGCTGTGATCTTGCAATGACTTACAGGCCCATCCATTTGAACAGGCCTTTGATGGTTAAAACTGGATTGTTTTAAGCTTTTAAAACTCATTAGCTTTTAACTACTTTTAAAGTTGTTTGAAACCCTTATGCAGCTATTTTATATTTCTAAACTGTACTTTATTGTTAGCTGCCTGAATCTGATTTGGGAGGAGAAGTGTCAGGAACTGAATTCACACACACAAATAGAACAGTACATAAACTCTATTTATTAGGAGCGTGATACATTGTGTAGGACTTCTGTGAGTGAACTGGGGGCAATTAGCAAAATGCAAAACATAAAAGACAAAGAGTTCATCTTCCCGCCTGCAAGAGACCTTGAAGTTCTGGTGCAGTCTGGCTGTGCTTATCAGTACATTCCTAGCTTTTTGTTTATCTAATGGTCTCTGGTTCCCATACCTTGTTACAAGCAAGCTACTACTTAACTCCTACTACATATCCCATTACTAAAATATGGAGGGCTACCTGACATCCTGCCCATCCCGAAAAAAAATATGAATCAGCTTTTAGCAAATTGAATCAGTAGAGCAAAGAATGAATAGGGAAAGAGGGGAAGGTTGGGTAATATGGAAAAGAAAGGGAAAAGAAAAAGGGAGGGGGTCAAAAACTGAAATGCAGTCATGAAAAGCATTAGCTAAGTAGAGAGATGTGAAACTGGTGATGAAGGAACAGTGTTGCGCATAGTCAGGTCAGTCTCCGAAGAAGAATTCAAAGGAGCTGGTTTCAGTAGGCTGGGATGAAAAACAGGGTGAACAAGTTTGTAAGTGTCAGATAAAGAAAGTTCAAAGGTGACATCATTAATGGCCCATTTGACTGGGAAAGGACCAAGGTATTTGGGTGTGAGTTTTTTGGAGGGGCTATCAGCGGCAGTGTTCTTGGACGAGAGATAGACAAGATCCCCAGGCTTGTAAACAGGATTGGGGTGGCGTTTTTTGTCTGCGAGGCGCTTGTGAGAAGCTTTGGAAGGCTCAAGAGCGGAACACACAGAAGTCCAAGTAGAAGGAAGTTTTGTAATCCAAGACTGGAGTGGGGGAAGTTGAGATGTAGAGAGGGTGTTGGGGAGCACTGGAAAGGGCTTTGGGTCGGTGCCAAAGACAATTTCAAATGGAGGTTTGCCCATGGAGGAGTGCAGAGAAGAATTGTAAGCAAATTCGGCAAAAGGCAGAAGGGATGTCCAGTTGTTTTGGTTAGAATTGATGAAACAGCATAAGTATTGTTCCAGGGTTTGATTGGTGCGTTTGGTTTGTCCATCAGTTTGGGGATGACAGGAGCTGCTGAGTTTTTGAGAAATGCCAAGGGATTTAAGGAGTGAAGTCCAGAGAAGTGAATATCGGTTCTTTATCTGAGATGATTGTGGAAGGGAGTCCATGTAGTTTCCAAATGTTAGTGATGAAGACGTTGGCTAGTTTTTCAGCAGTGGGTATCTTCTTCAGTGGAATGAAGTGAGATTGCTTGGAGAAATGGTCAATGATAATCCAAATGGTATGGAAACCACGGGAGTTGGGTAGACCAACAATGAAGTCACATGAAATAGTATCCTAAGGTGAAGATGGAGCAGAAAGTGGTTGGAGATGTCCATGTGGTTGAGATGCAGAGGATTTGCAGGTGTTGCAAACAGGGCAGTTTTTTATGTATTCGTGGATGTGTTTGGTGAGATCTGGCCTGTGGAAAAGCTTCCTGATTGAATGTAGAGTTTTAAGGAAACCAAAATGGCCAGCAGGTTTGGAGTCATGATATCTTTTCAAAATCTCATTTCAGCAGGGTAGGGGGACGTATATTTTAGTCCCAACAAAAGGCAAGTCATTGAACCAGGTAACTGAGTCTTTATGTGATTGTAGCCAGGTGTCTGCCAGGTAGGCAGATTTCAGAGAGCCCTGGAAGGCAGAGTCAAGAAGCGTTGAAGCTGATACACAGGCTTTTTATTGAGCTCGTGTGGTGACTTGTAATCCAGAAGTGTCTGGGGAAAAAAGGGTTTTTTCTTTGATAGGAGTAGAGAAAGAAGGTGGTTCGCAGCAAGGAAGTCTTGAGAGGGGATCTGCCAAAGTGTTAGTTTTCCCAGGCTTGAAAATAATTTTGAATCTGAAGTGTTGGAAAAATTCAGCCCAGCGTGCTTGCTTAGGGGTTAGTTTTTTGGCGATTTTAAGTGTTTCAAGATTACGATGGTCTGTCCATACTTGAAAAGGAAGTTTAGCGCCTTCAAGGAAGTGTCACCATGTGGACACTTCCATGTGAAATGGATGGCCATGGCTTCTTTTTCCCAAATTGACCAGTTATGTTGTGGGGTAGAGAATTTTTTGGAGATGAAGGCACATGGTTTGAGGTGTCCGTCTGTGTCTTGTTGGAGGAGAACGGCTCCCATGGCGAAGTCGGAGGCATCAGTTTGAATTATAAATTCCTTGTTAGTATCAGGGAATAGAAGTAGTCGTTCGGAAGTAAAAAAATTTTTGAGGGCATCAAAGGCCGCTTGGCATTTTTCAGTCCAGGTGATGCGGTTGCAGTGGTTAGTTTTGCCACTTGGAGCTTTCTTTAACAGATCAGTGAGAGGGAGCACAATTGTAGCAAATCCTTCTATGAAATTACAATAAAAGTTTGCAAAACCAAGAATTTGTTGCAGTTGTTTTCTAGTTTTGGGTGCAGGCCAGTTTAGATTTATGGCAGTTTTGGGGGGGTCCCTGTTTAGGGTATTATTGGAAACTCGATACCCTAAATAGTCAAAGGTTTGAGCGTGAAGTTGGCGTTCAGAAAGTTTAACAACAAGTTCATTGTCTATGAGTCTTTGTAATACAGTACGCACAAGTTTGGTGTGTTGTTCAAGGTTTTCTGAGTAGATCAAAATGTCATCCAGGTAAACAACAACACCATCGTAGAGGAGGTCTTGTAGTACAGAGTTGAGGAACATTTGGAATGCGGCAGGACCAGCTTGTAATCCAAATGGGAAAACAGTCCATTGGTAGTTACCCAAGGGGGTTGAGAATGTGGTCAACCATTCACTTTCAGGGTCCATGCATATTCTATGGAAAGCTTCCTTGAGATCCAATTTAGTAAAAAAATTTGCCTTTAATCAATTGGTTTAGTATATCCGTAGTTAAAAGAATCAGGTACGCATTAGGCGATACTGCCTGGTTAATTAAATTATAGTTTACAATGAGTCTAGGGTCTCCTCCATCCTTTTTGTTATGGAAAAATACGGGACTTGCTGTGGGAGCTGATGAGGGCTTGATGAATCGGCATTTCAGATTTTTATTCAGGAATTTTTTAGTGCCTCTAGTTCTTGGTGGTTCATAGGGTATATCTTGGGTTTGGGAATTTTCGCTCCCTCTGTCAATCGCAACTTGCAATCAAAGTCTCTGTGTGGGGGCAGTTTGTCTGCTTCGTGGTCTTCAGAAGCTTTCTGCAGGTCCTGGTAGTCTAGTGGGATTTTCTGTAGTTTTTCAGGGCTCAATTCAAGTGCTGTGTTGGGAGATTTTATTTTGGGTACTGAATTGTTGTTATTGGTATGCTTGAGTAAGCCTTGAGTCCAGTCAATTTGGAGATTGTGCTTTTTTAGCCAGTCGTACCCAAGAAAAACTTGAAACCCAATTTTGTTAGGCACTAGGAAACGTAATCAACCCTGTAAGTTTCCCACTTGAACAGGTATGGGCTTGGTCCTTTCCCATACAGGGCCCTTTGCCATAGGTAAGCTGTCCATTTGTGATAAATTGATGGCTTTTTTAAGGAGTTCAAACTTTACTGCAAGTTCTTTGGCCACCATGGGATTCAATAGACTAGTGGTGCAGCCTGAGTCAACTAAGGCCCTGTACATTCGTAACTTCCCATCATTGCCTTGTAAAGTTACTGTAACATACACATGATGAGTTTTAGTTGTACTTACATTAGCAGATTGGTCGGGGTCCCATTCATCACTTTCCAAGTCGGAGGTGGTCAGCGGGCTGTCCTCGCCATCACAAGTTCCAGCAGCAGTTCCACTGGCTTTGGACTATCAGCTTTGCAGGATACGGGCCAGTCTCTTGTGGGCCGGGTGGTGGGGGTGCCCGATTTTTCTTCATTGGGTTTCTTTGATCCTTGGCATTCTCTAGCGATGTGGCCTTTTCCCCCACATTGGAAACAGGTTCCTTCTTGTAGGCGTTTTTTTCTTTTCCTCTCTGCTCAGGAAAGTGGTTTTTCGAGGTGCTGGAGTTCAGCGTCTGCTTTCTTGGGCTTGTCTCTGCTGGGCGAGCTGGACGATCTCCATGATGCTTTCTACTTCTCAGGCTAGTTTCATCCATCCCAAGAGGCTGGCAGGGTCTCCTTGGGTCAGGCAGCGATCTAGTATGGTGGGGTTTAGTCCATCTCAGAAAAATTGCTTGAGGATATCATCTTTCCATTCTGGTATTTTAGTGGCTAACTTTCTGATTATGGGCGTATTCTCCGATGGTCCCTTTTCCTTGGCGTAGTTTTCTGAGTTGGTATCTGGCTTGTTCCTAGAAGAAGGGATCTTCAAACCTTTCTCTGAGGCGATACGTGAACAGTTGCAAATCGGCTGTCAACTCGTGAGTCGAACAGGCTGGCGACCCACTCTGCTGCTTCTCCTTTGAGGTGTTGGCTCAGGTATCTGACTCTGGCAGCATCATCTGGGAAACTGTTCCCATAGTCAACCATGTAATTAGAGGCCATGTTGAGGAAGTAAGTTAGGGTGGCTCCATCACCATCGTAAGTAGTCTTCAATTCTCGAAAAGGTCTGGGGCCCACTTGTGGTACCGGTATTCTGGGAGATGCGGATGCTGTGGCAGCCGGAGCAGCTGCTGCTGGAATCTGGGGTGGCTCATGCCCAACCTGAGGCACCAGAAGTCTCCAGTCGTGGAGCTGAGCTCTCAGTTTGAAAATTTCTTCTTGTTGTTTTTCCACTTCTTCTTTCCTGGCGAGAAGTTGTTCCATCAAGTTGGTCTCATCAATCAAAGTATCCCATCTTGTAGGTTAGTGACATTAACGCAGAGCAGTTTTGGGTCTTTCCCCCCAGTGCCGGGTTTGACCTCCAGTTGGGGTGGTTGGAGGAATCGAGGGCTGGGTTTTGAGTCTGGCATCAGGAGGCTGGCTGGGGTCCATCTCATCTCTTTCGGCGATTCCATCGCCTGGATTTTCCATGTCTCCGCCAGATGCTCCTTTTTCTTGAGGCCCTTCCTCAATTTTTTGAAACATATTGTAATATTTTTACAGGAAGTTCACTCACTCTGTCAGGAACTGAATTCACACACACAAATAGAACAGTGCATAAACTCTATTTATTAGGAGCGTGATACATTGTGCAGGACTTCAGTGAATGAACTGGAGGCAATTAGCAAAATACAAAACATAAAAGACAAAGAGTTCATCTTCCCGCCCGCAAGAGACCTTGAAGTTCTGGTGCAGTCTGGCTGTGCTTATCAATACATTCCTAGCTTTTTGTTTATCTAACGGTCTCTGGTTCCCATACCTTGTTACAAGCAAGCTACTACTTAACTCCTACTACATATCCCATTACTAAAATATGGAGGGCTATCCGACAGAAAGGCAGAGTAGAAATCTAATGGATTAATGAGTTAGTAATTAAATAATAAATTAGCAAAACCTGTAAGGTCAGTATTAATATTCTTCTCTTTCAAAATTTGATGGGAGTGTCTTCCATGTACTCAACCCACTGGCCAGGTGCATTCATGATGGGTTCTTGTGTCATGTTTCTAATACAAAAAGTATTTCTTGAAGTGTTCAAATCTTTCTGCACGACGTGGCTGCCCCGCAGTTGGGACATGATGGCAGTGCTCTGTGGGTTATGCTTCTGCATGACGTTGTTGTGGTACCGCCACCATCTTGTTCCCGTGCACTGCGCAAGTGTGGTATTTGTAAAATGGAAAAAATTGGTTTTACACGTACAATCACACTGTGCTGCCACCTTTCCCAGCAATGCGGAAAGGCAGAAGCGCGCAGGCAGTGCCTCCCTCCCCAGTGCCGGCTGCACTGCAGTAGGGGAGAGGTGAGGCCAGAACACTCCCCTCCGCAGTGCCCAGGCGAGGTGTGGAGAGGAGCATTCTTGGTGCACTTTCCCTCCTCACCAGGTCTGCAATGAAAGGACTTTGCTGAGCCCTGTCGTGCGGAAAGGGCCTTAGAGTGCCTCCAGATTTGAAGAGGGGAGGTTCTTACCAAAACTTGGTTAAGGTTCTAAACCAGGGGTGTCAAACTCAATTTCATTTTGGCCTGCATCAGCATTATGATTGCCCTCAAAGGGCTGGTTGTATCTGTAAGACTATATAAATGAATCTACTCTTCTATCATATTAAATAATTGCCTCTACATTTGATTATTAATGGTTTTTAAATTGCCTTCCCTCTGCATCAACTTTTCTTTTCTTGGACATTTTGAAGCTATTTGATCATAGTTTATAGTCTCTGTACCTCTGTAAAGTGATACAGAATTGGTCAGTGTATCCAAAGTGTGCCACTTTCTGCCCCCTGACTCTCTCTGTGCCTATTTCTGCCACAGCTGCAGGAGAGGTGGAAGGGCCACATGAAATGGCCTGACAGAGCAGATTCAGCCTGCGGGCCTCATGTTTGACACATGCGCCCTAAACTATGGGATGTCATAGCGTTACTAGAAAAAATATGTTATTCTAACAGATTTTTCAGATGTGCCTGTTTGTGTCCGAAATAGAGGCCCCTCATAATCAGAGGCCCTAAATTGTAACCTACTTACTCCAGGTATAAATTCAGCATTGTTCTTAGTGCCACCAGTCGAAAGGCATTGTTTTGCTATCCCATCATTCTCTCTTAAGCAGATTTTTGTGGTTTAAAAGGAAGGAAGGAGTGGTGGGAAAACATAAGAGGACTGCAAATGGAAGATGATAACATCTGGAATCCCTGTAGAATTCCACAAGTGAATCAGAATGATTTCTGGAATCACATTAAGAGAACTTGTGATACATAGTCAGCATTTCATGAAAATGGAACAAAGGAATATAAGTGCAATGACCGTGCAGTCGTTTAACCACTTCTCATTGTAATAATATTGCAGCATATGTAAAATTAATTTTTAGCCACAGAACCCACTTCACTTCTCTTGTTATGTTTAAAACATAGCTCTCAAGATTATTCAAATGGATATGCTCTCTCTCTCATTCTCTCTATCTCTCTCTCTCTCTGTGTGTGTGTGTTTGTGTGTTGCATGTGTGTAAGTAATTTGCGCTTGGTGGTAAACCAATGCAAGTGTCTCCACATGGGTAAGACAATCTCTGGAACTTTCAAAATTTTCCAGTTCTTTTTGTAACTACATATTCACAGGTTTGCATCCAAACCTCTTCTTGAGATGTGCCAGGTTTCCCTCTCTCTCCTATGTCTTCCCCTTTCCCCTTCTCACTAATCATTCTATTTTCCCATGTTTCATCTCTGTTGAATATGTGCCCTGGAAACAACTGCTGTGTTTACTTTCCAGGCCACCTTTTTTGCTTCTGAGACAGTACAAACACAAGTATAGTTACATTTCATTTTGGATTAACTTAAAAACCAACCTGGGGAGTGGGAATGAAATTCTGATGTTCCTAGGAAATACTTTGGGAAGAGGAAAATGTCATATGGATCATCAGAATAAAATCAGTTTGTACAAACAATGCTTATGGATCTGGTGGTTTATTCTTGCACATACCTTTTAGTTATTTTTTTTGCCTGGCCTTAGGAATAGATCTGATGCAATTTAATTATGGTCATGGGTCAGATAAGATTGATTCAAAGCATAGGACTTCCAGAGGGTTTGTTTTCTCATCAAGAGGTGTCCTGCAACTATTCTATATTATTGATAGCATAGCTGGACTTCTTTCAACTGTGTTGTGCAAAAACATTAATGATTTCTAAACCAGTTTACTCTGGAAATAGTTGGAGTGCTTGATAGAGGTCTATGTGTGTGTATTATACAGTATTCCATAGTGACTTTCATTTTCTACATATAGACACTGAGACATGTGAACCAAATCACAAAAAGCAGTGTAATTTAACAATTTAAAGCTGGAGGAAGCAACTATGGAAGGCGAGGGAGCCACATTAACCCCCTTGAAGGGCACACATGGTCCCTCAAAAAAAAAAAAAAATTGCCCCCAAACATCTATAGTGGTCTGGGAATATTTTCATCATATTTTGGCTTTCAAAAAAGTCTCTCTTTGACCTAAATTGGCACATGGCCCCTACAAAATGTGGTAGAAATGCCCCCTATGTCCCCAGTGGACATTTTTTGCAGAAAAAAAGTTTTTTGGAAAATTATACAAACATTGTTTTTGACCTGTAGAGAGCCTCCAAACATGGTGGCCTGCATTACCCCCTAGAGTGCATCTGGGGACATTCTGGGAATGTGTGTGTATGTATGTATGTACATACACACACACACACACACACACACACACATACACGCGCGCATGCACACACGCACACACACAGAGTGGGCCCTAAGTATGTGCAGATTGTACATTCCAAAAACCTTCATGAATAAGGAAAAAACATAAATGCTTGCATCCCATTATATTCAATGGTAGTGATGTGTGCAGGAACACTTCACCAAATCTGCAGTCATGCCATTTTAGGTATGAGGGGTAATGCTTTGCATGACCTGGAAATCACGTGTGTGGAGGTCATGGGTAAGGAAGGCCCACTGTATGTAACTTTGACCCCTCAGAGATCCTGGGGACCGCAAATACTGCCCACAGGCCTCACTTTATCTTCTCCTAATTTAAAGTCTATTTTGCCTTATTTATCTATGTTTTCAACTGTTTATTCTGGACTATTACGTAGGCCATGAAAAGTAGCATTACTGGCAAAATCTCCATGCTGAATCCTTGGAAGTTGGTGCAGTGCAGTGCAAATGAGCATCTAAATGTTTATTGCATGCATACTTAAAGCTTAGTTTATTCATACAAGGTTCAACTGGCAGGCTGGGGTGTACATAGTGAGGATGATGTTGGTATGAACTGGAATACATCTGTGAAATATTTTCATAAAACTGCCATCTCTGACTGGCAACTAGAAGCCTACCATTGCAGAGCTTTCTGACAAGCCCCCTTGCCAGTCTGCTGTAGTCTTCTCTGCCATGTTCCCAAAAATGAAGAGACTGTAAATGATAGTATGTTGACCATGCCTGCTAGTGGTTTCTGGGAAATGTAATCCAAAAATGGAACTTTTTTCAGCCTCTGAGGGGAATGTAAAATCTCCAGTGTCACACAAATAGCTGTATAAGGCTTTGTGTGTGTGTGTGTGGGGGGGTGTACATGTGTGAAATCCAATTACTAGACTGGAGTGAGCCATTGAATTAACGGGATTTACATATGTGTTTATCACTCAGCAATTGAATCACTCAGTCTAGCAACTGGATTTAGGCATGGATTCATAGCCTAGAAAGCTGTTGCTTCATCTTGACAAGGAGTTCTTTGTAATTTGTTTTATGTCCCTTAGTCATCAACACAGTATTGTGTTTTTATACAACAGTAAATGATAATTCTGCTTACATGATGTGTTGTGTTCTCATGTGGGGTGCAAGTCAGATCTGTCGGGCTTACACATATGCTTCCTGTAAACTATTTGCTTGTAACAGTGGTTTGACAATGAAACCAATTTCCTAGCGATGTGGTCTCTTTCTCTGGACATCTTCAAGAAGAGGCTGGAGAGCTACCTGCTGGGGATGCTTTAGCTGGAGATCCTGAATTGAGCATGAGGTTGGACTTGATGACCCATGAGGCCCCTTCTAGCTCTGATTCTATGATCCTCAGTGTGATGTCAGGTTGCCTGTGATAGAGGCTAGGATTCTTTTGGTGATTCTTAGCTAAATGATCTGTGGATGTTGGACCAGAGCCAGTTTTGCCACTAAGCTACCTCGTGGTGGCAAATCCTTAGGAAGTAGGAATAGCAACCCTCCCATTCTTCTTGAGCTCCCAGCCTAACCTTTCCTTCTCAGCCCCACATCTGTGTTCGTACTCTAGTTGCACCCAAGCTTCCTGTACTTGTTGTTAGTCTTTGCTGTCTGTGTCTCTCTCTTAATCACTTTCACCAAAGCAGTGGCACAGAGAACACTTATTGGAAGAAGCATCTGACCGCTCTTCAGTATCTGTTGTCTCTCTGAGCAGAAGTGAAGTGGTTAGTTGTGCCTGCACACTCCAACGGATACCACGTGTGGACCTGTTCTCTACGCAGGTTACATACGAGCAGTGCCATTTGTCTGAGTGGGTATTTAACAGCAGTCAGGCAGAATAGTAAGCAACAGGAAATGAACTCTGTGTGTATGCATGTGTGCATGCACATGCCACAAAGTCTACCTTATACCCCCTGTGTGGACTGGCTAATACAATTGAAGTTAAGACTCAACTGAGAGCTCAGTCAGCTGCTGTTTGTGACGAAACTGGAGTGGTACAGTGGGGGAATTCTGCAGGTTGGAAAGGGAGAAGCAGCTTGTCTTGCTTTAAGCAGCAAACCATCAACTTTTAATCCCAGACTGGCATTGTGCTTCCTGGAACGAGACATGGAGTATTTTTTTCTTTATAGAGTAACTTTTATTTATGTAATTTGTCATGGAGAGTCTCTCTTTTTGGAAAATGCAAAGCATTTTATGAACACTTGCTGAAGGATAATAATCTTTGAAATAATTTTTTCCTTTGCCATCCAGGTTGCCTCTCTACCTAGTTTCCTTCTTCATCAGTCTTCTTTTCCTCTTGGTGAATCTCACATGTGCCGTGCTTGTGAGAATAGAAAATTCAGAAAGGAAGGTCATCGTACTGGTGAGGGTTGCTATAAACGACACATTGTTTGTGCTGTGTGCCATCTCACTCTCCATTTGTCTCTACAAGATTTCCAAGATGTCTTTAGCAAATATTTACTTGGAATCCAAGGTAAAGTATATCTTATGATGTTTTAAAAATTTCTGGGGAAATGGTATGTCGCTGAAAGTTAGTGAGTGATATGTAGTGTAGAATAAATGTTTCCACCCACTCCCATCTCGTCCACCAGCCTCCTTGAGCCAAGATGAAAGCAGATGATTTCAGTTCATGGTTTAGAACAGTGCTTTCCAGCATAGTTGGATGGCATATTCTGGGACTTTTAACTGAATGGTTAAAATGGAGGGCACCAGGCTGGGGAAAGCTAGTTTAGAATTAAAAATTGCATCATTAAGTGGATATATACATATATATGTTTGATTTTTATCTTGCCTTTCTCCCAGAACAGGGAACCAAAGGGACTTCTCATCAATTAAAAAAAAATCCTAGGTGTTATGAATATTAAAATAGTATTAAACTGGTTATAATTTTAAAAACACAAATCTAGCTGAGATAGTAGTAGTAGTACTGAGTAGTAACTCAGTAGTAATACATAAAATTAAAAAGCTGATTTAAAATGCTTATCTGCATCATGCAGTAATACATGTCCCTTTATAACTGGCATCCAGTTGGGGCATTTTGTGGTATAACTCTGCTGTAGGCTGGTGGGTGTACTTTCACATGCTTACATAAGGAGTATTCTGTGCCTCCTTAGGCAGGCAGTTTACTTTTGTAGTTTACTTCAGCTCTGTCTCCCCACAATCTGGAGCTGGAACCAGATTGTCCTGTAACAGCCACGGTTGTTGCCTCCAACTGTGTAAGTTTGCTTGCATTGAATGGGATTTTGGCCTGTGTTTGCAATTCTGTACACACTTACCTGGGAGTAAGTTCCTCTGAATTCAGTAGGGCTTAAGGCTCTTTCTTTCTTTATAAGATAATTTAAAAACATGTTTTCAACTGTAATGTAGAGTTGATTTTACTTGTGTGAAAATAGACATTGAAAAACTGAAAACAAGGATCATTCACCTGTTTCTAAAGTAGAGGTCTTTTGTGTAAACATCAAAGCTGACCACCAGACTTGCAAGGCTAAGTAGCATGAGCCATCCCTGGAAGTGGTAGGAACTGCCTCCACCAAAGAAAAATAGCTTGGATTGTAACATCTCGCTCTGATACCTCCTTCCTCCAGTGAGGATGGTACGTGCACATTTTCCTGACACCATCAGATAGCATCTTGGAACTTTTCTGGGTTTTTTTGTATTACCGGTCACAAAGCACCCCAGCTAGCATGGTCAGTGGCTCTGCTAGGTGGGGTATTCTGGGAGTTATAGTAACTCCTTGGCTCTGGGTTAGGTGACAATGGTTTTAAGGGGGGAGAGGAGAGTTCAGAATGTTTATTTTCATCTGAAACAAAGGGATACCTGGTGAAAGAACTCAAAGAAGTCTGACACTCCGTCCTTCCTCCCCCCTATGGTTGCTACAGCCCTGGGTAGGGTTGCCAGAGTGAAAACTGGATTGCTCTTATTGTTGTGGAGAAGACAGAATTGTTACTAGTGTTACTAGTCATGCAACTAGGTAAGAAGCAGCACCTGCTGAAATTCCCTCTTCCGCACATTAATTGTATGAGAACTCAACAGTTTTCACTCTGGCAATCCTACAAAGGAGATGATTGTCCCCAAAATAATCAAAGGAGAGAAATGGATTCCACAAAAAAGGGTGTCATTTATCTGAGTCCCATTTCCTTATCCCCAAATGATGCAGGGAGGCTGAGATGATTTTGGAGGGAAAGGGAGAAGAGGAAGTGGTCTCAAAAAAAAAGAAAGTTCTTCTCTAAATACTTCTTGTTTTTAGGCCAGTAGTGTCCCACCAGCATTATTTTCTGGAGGGAGAGAGGCCACTTCCTTTACTACTAACATGAAATAGGGATGTCGATGTGTGGGTGGGAGTCAGAAGAAACATTTGCGGAATCTGATCCTCCTCAGTTCACTGAAGTGGGAAGGAATTATGTTGGTAAATTCATTTGGTATACCTTCTCTTCTTCTCCGCTTGGCAGGTTCACACACCAGCCTTCTCTTCCCACGTGTATTTCGTTTGAGTGGGCTGGTGCTGTAGTACTCATTTACTGAATGATGAATTCCATGATGGAGAACCACCGGGTCTAATATATGGGAACATTCAGGAGAAAAGGGTTTTCATGTAAAACCCAGGGGTTCTTATTAAGTAGAATGCAACATATAAGTGTGATAAAATAAAATGCTACAACTAGGTTCCCTAGCAATGCTGCCTTGTAAGTACCCACTTAATCTGTGTAGGCAAATAGAGATTACATCACACTGTGCATCCAGTACTACTTACTGTGTGGGTTGTTATATTTTGAAGCAGGTAAAACAGTTAAGGTTTTCTGTACTGTAATTTGTGTCACTGTTATGTTAGTATACAGTGTACAAACAGAGAAAAATCAAAGGCTGAACTAAGAGTTCTGCTCAGGTCCCTCCCCCTCCCCCCAAACATAGTGAAATTTACCTCCCTGTAAACTTGCATGGAACAGTACTGTTATAATCCAGCTCTTTGTATATATGGTCAGAGGTAACTACCACCTGTGTTCATTGAGGCATACTCCTAGGTAAATGTTGGATTGCAGCCTTAAATGTGGATTTAATTGCTCCAGTTTGTATGACTGTCAATAAATAAAGGTGCGGTTTGTCTGTGAAAGTGAGCCATTCATGAAACCAACTTTCATAAATTATATTCACTTTTCTTCTCTCTGATCATATATACATATATTTACAAAAGTATAATACAGTCCAAGAAAAAAACAGGTTCACTTGTTAGATATTTAACTTCTCTTTCTATAAAGTTGAAAAATGAGCGAGTAATTAACAAAGGAACTGAAATTAGATAATCAATTGCTGTAATTTCCAGTCAGTAATTTATTATAACAATTTGATGATGCATTGTGCATTTTATGCAGGAGATCCAGTCCCTGTCATGGCTGAAAAAAGATGGGTGGGGTGTCTTATTTTTCTTCATTGTGCCAGGGACTGGTACCTGTTTCTTTTCTGGAAACTTGACAGGGACTGGCAGCCAATGGTTTATGGATGGACACTGGTCCATGTACGACAACTTTGAGTAGCAGTAGTCTAAATCCAGCAGCAAATGCCATGTTTCTCTCATCAAAATGGTATGTTTCTCTCCTCAAAAGCCAGGGAGCGATTCCATGCTTGTGTTGTGGTTTCTTTCTCTGTCTTGTTGGGAGGCAGGAGCCAGGGTCCCTGAATACAATGGAAGAAAGCTCTATTAGGAACAACTTCCTGACAGTCAAGGCTGTTCAAAGGTGAAAGAGACTTTGCCATTGTGGGTGGTGGTTTCTGCTTCTTTTGGAGGGCCTTAAACAGAGGTTGGAGTCTACCTCTCAGGAGTGCTTCAGTTGTGTATTCTTGCATAGAATGACTCGCCCCTTGCTGTCGTTCCATTGGCAGGCAAATGCTTTTTTATTCCCACAAGTTTTGAAAACTGAAGCTTTTTAAAAGACGGGCTTTTAAGACAGTATTGTATTGTCTTAATTGTATTGTTTTTTAAACTGCTTTTTAACAGTTTAAGTCTATCCTTTTAAATTGCTTTTGATATTGTTGATAGTTGATAGTTGATATTGTTGATAGTTGATACTTTATGCTGATCTTCTGTATTTTTTACAATATTCTATTTGTTTTAATTTGTAAGCTGCCTTGAGTCATGGTGTTATGAAAAAGGCAGGGTATGTATCAAGATTATGGCACTAATAGTGATATTCCCGCAGGAAATCTTCTATCCTTCAGTAATGGCACGGACTCCTGTTAGCAGCCCATATGGCCCCCCCAGCGAATGACGCATAGGACATCCCTATAGTACAAGATAACATTTATTAATCATTTTAATATCCTTCCCTTCATCCAGAAAGCTCATTTTTGGGAACTTTGATGGTTTTAGCTTGTTCACAGTAACTCTGCAACGGATAAGGTTCTGAGTGTGTGACTAGACTACAATTGCCCAGTGAGCATCATTCACACTCTGCCCACTAACCCACACCAGATATTCTCACACATAAGTGCCAGTGTAGTATTTGGAGAGTGAGTTAGAATTCCTCAGAATTCTCAGGATTCTGTGAGGGAAGACATGATTGGTTTGAAGCTAAGATATGTTTGTAATGTAGTATAGGACTTCAACTAAAAACAGTTACTCAGTAAGTTAGACAAATCACTAAGAGTGCAATAATGTTACCTAAAGCCACACATTTTCAGTGTATTAACTTGAGGACATCACCCTGCAAACTGCCATTTATATTAGGTTGTTATTAGAAACAGCAGGGATTCAGGTGTAATGTTATAGGAGAATTCGATCAGTTTGTTTCCTCTTCAGATTTATAGAGCTGCAGTATTTCATCTCCAGTTCAGAAGCAATTGGAGACATATGTAGCACTTATTTACTGTTTTAAGTATTTCCTGCTTCATACAACTGTCCCACCACAAGTTTCAGAGCCGTTTTCTACTTCTGAGTTTCAGTTCTTCTCAAAATACCAGAGTCCTTTAGTTCAACTGAAGACAATTGATGAGGAGCACATAATGGAACCACTTTTTTTACTGTGGATTCCTTTAGTTCAGCAAAATTATTCAGGGTGCAGGTTTTATAAAGCAGTGTGTTCAGATCCAGGAAATTAGACCACACTGTGATATGTAGGAGTGCAGCATTTAATATCACTCTTAAAAACACATAAGCTTATCTTGCCTCCCATCCAGAATAAATGGAAGCACCCCATAAAAGTTGAAATGATAACAAGACCACAGTCCTATGCACACTATCCTGGAACACAACGGGACTTGCATCTTTATAAACATGCATAGGACTGTGGTGAAAGAATATTGTATGAATACTGACTATACTCAAGAAATAAAGATGATAAATTATGTGCTTTGAGAGCCAGCACACTGTAGTGGTTTGAGTGTTGGACTGAGACTCTGGAGGACAGGGTTGCATCCCTGCTTGGCTGTGGAAACCCTGGGTGACCTTGGGCAAGTCACATTCTGTCAGACTCAAAGGAAGGCAAAGGTGAAAACCCCTCTGAGCAAATCTTGCCATGAAAGCCCCATGATATGTTTGCCATAGTCAGAAATGACTTGAAGGCACATAACAATTATTTTTCACTTATAGTACAATTTAGTTAAATCGTCAAACTGTGGCCATCGTCTGTTACTTGTTTCTCTAAAATCCCAAATTTGTATATTTTAAATTAGTGTAACATATTTAAAATCGCTGAAAGTGATATTTCCTCAAGAAGAACATAAGAAGAGCTATTCTAGATCAAAGGCCTAGATCAGCGGTTCTCAACCTGTGGGTCCCCAGATGTTTTTGGACTTCAGCTCCCAGAAGCCCTGAGCATTGACAATAGTGGCTGGGGCTTCTGGGAGCTGAAGTCCACAAACATCTGGAGACCCACAGGTTGAGAGCCACTGGCCTAGATAGTCCTTCTCCCTGATTCCCAAAGCAGCCAAGTGGATTGAAAACCCGTAAGTAGGACATGAGAGGAAAATCTCCTGCTTATGTTCACTAGCAACTGATATTCAGAAGCATACTACCTCTGATGGTGATGGTGGCATGTAATCATCATGATTAGCATCCAGCTTTATCATTTCAATCTTACTAGGAAATAGATATACTAGATAGCCCTTAGGGCTTTCTTATGTTCTTCCTGGATACAAAATCAGGGTCTCTCTTATTCTTAAACACTAAAGCAACAGTCTCTTTGAAAGTCTTCTCTTTCTGTGTGGTTTTATGGAGTTCCAGAACAAGTCAGCCTTTTCTAAACAGCTCTGGGTCTCTACAGCCCATTGCTTTTTCATTTAGTAATGATACAGGACACAAATGTCATTAATCATGTCTCTATGGAGCGCAACCACATTTACCCACATCTCAAATTGCAGTATCTGTTGCTTGGAAAAATTATATTCTCTTTGCAACTTCTCTTCCTAGCTAGTACTTCCCTTTACTTTGAGAAAGATGGTTGTGCATCTGTCATGGGGAACTACTGTCGTTATGAGTAAAGAACAACCCCTCCCATGATTGTACTATTGTTTTTAATTTACAAATTTTAAAACAGGGCTGTGAGCCTATATCACATTGATGGAGCATAAAAGTTCTGCTAGGCATAATTCCACTCCTTCCCTCCTTCCTGTGCTCTTTACTTGCAATTTCTGCAGCCAGGTTCATACACCCCCATGGCTGTTTAGTGGCCGGGAAAGATGTGGATGAATCATCTAGATGTATTGGTAGAGCTGGAGGCACAAGGATGACACCATGCTCCTGCTTTTTCTTTGGGTACTCCCAAGGACTCCCCAGAGGTTCAGGATGCCTGCTGCTCTGTACATCCAACTGCAAAAACATAACTAGACACAGCCTGCCTGCCTGCTGTCCTCCCATCCTTCCCTGGCTGTTGGGGGTGACCCAGTTGCAGAAGTGAAAGAACAGCACATGGCTGGGAGATCCTCAATACTTTCATTCACAGGGACTGGGGGGAAAAATGAGTGGAAGTTACGTCTCCTATATCAACAATAGGATGCTGCCCACTGTTAATGGAAATCAGACTCTTCAGATGTCTCACTGATATGCGGAGATGCCCCTGTAATTCCAGCTCCTTTTTAAACACTAACTAATCTAGCCGGTGGTACAGTGCATCTGCCATAAATACAAGGATTCTGTTCCAGGAACTCCTGTGTAAAACAAAAAAGTGTTGATTTCCATTATAATCAATGGGTGCAATGTGTGCATGTCCATGGCAGCGTGCGTGCGTGCCTGCTGCATCCATTGATTATGATGAGATGTGATGCATCACATGACCTCCATTCATGCATGCAGAAGTCACATGAGAGGAGGGCCCACAGTAGTGCTAGATCATTTTAGACCTTGGACTAAGATAGTTCATGTGGCCATGCATATACTTATGTTGTGAAGTACACGGTTTCTTCCCGTTCTGTGCTTTGCAACTAGTTCTGCATTCCTAATACATTAACAAAAACAAGACTTTTTTTTTCTGTGTGTGGTTTGAATTCACTTTAAGTGTAGCACCATTGTGACTACAGGAATAGACTGAGATTTTGTATTTATACATTGATGCTAAATAAATTTACTTGGAAATGTAGAAATATAATGTATTTTAAAAGAACATTTGCCCTTCTGCATGAACCTGTTTTCGGAATTGGGAAGAAAGAATTGTGCTGTGATGGTTGGGGGTATTTATAGTTGTCCTCATCACTTGATTCTTTGGGTGATCATCTGTAGAAGGCAATGTTGTGGGGCCCTCAACTACAGATCTCAATGTCCAGCCCTAGCCACACCAGTGAATCTATCCCATTCCTTCAAACCATGTTTTACTTAAAAACATATTTGAAGGTGGTTCATTTCTTTACCTTTTGCAGCCAATATCTACTTTGGAGAAGAAGAAGCAGTGAAGAGTTCACTTTTCCCCTCACTTCCACAGAAAAGAATACCTTTGCAATAGATTTCAGTACTTAGAGCATAGCATAGGGTTTTATAATCAAAGCATAAAAAATATTTATACTTCCCCCTGAAACCAGAACTGGGGCCTTTCAGTACCCACTTTCAAAACCCCAATGCAAGTATGCTAAAATGTGTTTTTAATCTCTTCTCCAGGGTTCATCTGTATGTCAACTGACAACCATAGGAATGACTGTTATACTACTTTATACCTCCAGGGCATGTTACAACCTGGTCATTTTGTCATTTTCTCAAAGCAAGACAGTGAACTCTTTTGATTATGATTGGTACAATGTATCTGATCAGGCAAGTGCAACATTTCTTCCTGACGATAAATATTAAGTCATATGCTGATACGTGCTGGCATACAGTAAAAACCCCTCTTCCCACATGTAAAACTTTGCAGGTAAAAATCATCTGCCACAGATGGGCTCAGTTCAGCTAGATTCTCTTCACTGTGCAATGAAGAACTTCAACTGTAACTGCCCCTTTTTTAAAAAAAAATGTAGGCAAAGCATAACTATTCTTTAGATTAAAAAGGGGCAGTAGGATTGAGTTGGAGAGTCATTGGACCTGTTCGTCTGTTTATATATAATTTTATTGTAATGTGTGTTATGGTGTCCATTAGCATTAGGGGAGTGTTATGAAGCAACATAGCCACCTTACTCCAAGTTTTAAAAAAGTCCTGTGACAAAAACTACTTTAGAACGCTTTAATTCCCCCCACAATGACAAAGCTTCATAGAAATCTATGGGCACAGCTTGGGTTTTAGGTATATTGTAGTTTTAATACTTAAGGGGTTATTACATGCCAGCCAATTTTTTTGCCCAGTGAGGTTTTGATTTAAGATCACATACCATATGAATTCATATCCATATCTCATATCCATGCTAGCATTCCTTTACCTTGGTAAGGCTACTGGAAATGTGAGCAGCAGATGGGATTTTCATTGTGATTGCAGCTGGGGAGGGAAGGCTTAAAATTCCACCCACCCCCATTTATGGACCCAGCTTATTTCCAAGTGATGTGGTTACATCTGAGAAATCCAGAGGCACATCAATTTATGCCTGACTGACTTGGCGTAAAACCCATCAAACATTATGTCTGTGAATTAGAAGCACAGCCATTCAGCACATTCCAAATACATTTCACCAAATCAGCTGGTTGGAAAATTTCTATGAAACTGGTTTGCTCATTTAGACAAATAAATATTGATTTAGTAAGGCCAAGAGATTTCTGGATGCAGCCAAACCATCTCTGAAACCCACAGGGATGGCTTTCGTATAATTGATTCTCACAGAGATTTGGCAAGGTTGGTTTCTCTGCATAACTACAATGTTTTCCTCTTATGGTCTGCAATAGATGGTTGGGTTGACATGGTGACTGGCAAATACTGAATGCGGTTGTTTATTTTAAATGTTTTTCACTTTGATTTTGCAACAGGCGGATCTGAAATGCCAGCTGGGTGATGCTGGGTATGTAGTATTCGGAATAGTCCTGTTTGTATGGGAGCTGCTGCCTACTTCCTTAGTGGTGTTTTTCTTCCGTGTTCGAAACCCTGCAAAAGACCTTGTAAGTTATATTTATTGTTTTCAGTTGACATGTGTTCATATGACATATTCTATTTTTTTAAAAAAGAAAAGTTTCTCTTAATTATTAGTAGTTACAAGGGCTTCTCCAAATGAGGCATACTGCTTCCTGCCAAGACCCAGAGAGCCTCTCCCAACTGAAATTACTATTTGTCTACAATTAGTGAGGAAACAATAACTAATGAATTTAATCTGTTTTTGTCCCAGGCTAGAAAACTGAGGAAATATGAACAAACATGCATGTGTGTGTCTGTGTGTATAGAATCATAGAATGGAAGGAGCCTCATGGGAAATCAAATTCAAACCCTTCCTCAATTTAGGATCTCCAGCTAAAGCATCTCCAGGTAGCTGTCCAGCCTCTTTCTGAAGATTTCCAGAGAAAGAAATCCCACTGCCTCTCTAGAGAATGGGTTCCATTGCCAAGCCACTCTTACTGTCAAGCAAGCTTACAGCAAGCTTGTGTATAAGCATAACCAATCTGATTTCCACCTCACATAAGAACACATCACACCATGTCTGCAGCATTATCACTTACTGTTGTATAGAGATATGATACTATGTTGTCTAAAGGACACAAAACAAGTTATAAAGAACACTTTGTCAAGTTGAAGTGACAGCTTTCTAGGCTATGATTCCATGCCTAAATCCATTTGCTAGACTGAGTGACTCAACTGCTGAGTGGTAAACACATATGTAAATTCCTTCCAGCTGAGACTAGTAACTGGATTGAACACCCCCTACTCCCATGCACAGCTACTTCTGTGATACCAAGAGACCTCACATTCCTCCCAGAGGCTGTAAATGTTCCATTTTTGGACCGCCTCTCCCAGAAACCCTTAAAAAGCATGGCCAATATATTAATATTTACAGTCTCACCACATTTTGGGGATATGGTAAAGATTATAGTGGGCTGGTAAGATGACTTCTCAGAAAGTCTTACCATGGCATGCTTCTAGTTGTCAGTCAGATACAGTTCACAGATATCAGTTCCAGTTACGACCAACATTCTCCTCCTCGTGCATAGTCTACCAGCTGAACTTTGTATAACTTTGTATAAAGAAACTAACTTTTAAACATGCATGCAGTGGACATTTAGGTGCACATTTGCAGCTGCACCACACCATTTTCCTTCATGAATGATTCAGTCTGGAGATTTGCCATACTTTTTATGGCCTGTTTAATGGTCCTTGAAAACATAGATTAATAGATTGATTAAATAGGGCAATATAGGCTTTAAATCAGAGGTGGGTAAAGTGCTGCCCGTGGGCTGCCCTTGTGGCCCCCAGGGCCTCCCAGGGATCTTCTCTCTCTCACACACATTTTTTGAAAGCCAAAATATGGTGAAAACTGTTTTTGACTTTTTTGGGGGGGGGATATGTGTAGTCTGCAAGGTCTCCTAGGGGGCTAATGTGACCCCCTCACATTCCACAGTTGCCCCCTCTAGCTTTTAATTACTACATTACACTGCTTTTCCATTATTTCCATCACATCTTTCAATGTATGTATAAGATGAATGTAAATACAGAATACTGTATAGCACATATACCTGTATAAAGCACTCCTGTGAGAAAGCGTAGTGAACTGGTTCAGCACTCATTGCTGTTTCTGCATAACATAAGTTAGTTGAAAGAATTACAACTATGGTATCAAAAAAGGCAGAAGAGTTTCAGGATTCGAAATCTGTTCCTAAGAATACACTATCAGACAAGTAAAAGGCATTTGAAGTATCTCCACCCCAAAGACAACAGCCCTCCATCTTTAATAAATAAATAAGTAACATAAGATCCTACAACACTTAGCCACCAGAGGGAGTAATAACACAAGAAAACAGTACCTGTGTAACAGGAAGCTTATATGTACAAATGCAAACAAAACCTATGCACCAACAGGAAAATCTAAGATACTGCTTCTTTGTTGAAAACAATTTGCAAAAGATGTGTAACTAGGGATTTTCTTTAATTAATATAATTTCCTCATCTAAATGCACAGTGCATATAATTTATGTAATTTTTCTCTGAAGATAAAATGCACCCTACCCCAATAAATGACCATGAGATAGGGAGCCTGTTGCAGCAAAAATAGCAGGAAGCTTTGTAGCATCTTAAAGACCAGTGTAAGTAATGCCACAAGCTTTCAGGGTCATCCTATCTGAGGCAATAGTCTGTAGTCTGCAAAACCTTATGCAATAATAAATATTTGGGGGTTCCATAAGATTCTTCACAGTAAGTGAGGCATTCCAGGTGTAAAGAGGTGAGGAGGGACACATTTCTTCAAAATGCCAAAATAATGCCAAGGGCACCAGTGTTTGTGAGTAACTGTGAGAAAATACAGTGGTCGTTTTAGGATGAATTAAAAGCAATGTAATATCTTCTCTGCATTGTCTAATCACTGAGGACCAGATTTCGTGCAGACTTCATGTGTTCAGTTTGGGACACCAGAATTGAAATAGCCGACATTAAAATATAAGATGAGAAAATCTAAGAACAGATAAAAGGATCTGGGTGTGCCTCAAAGCAGAAAAAGGAAATAATGGTTATTCAACATTTTAAAAACTCATTCTAAATTGGAACAGCAGTTCTTAGACTTTTCTTTACCATGGACCCCTTTAAATATCTTTTGTTGCTACGGACTACCAACATGTAACTTAAGGTGGCTTCTGGCAGTATGTGTGGTAGCAAGAAATGTCATGTTCTTTCTCTCAGCATCATTCACTTGCATTTTCTTGCCACATGCAGAAGTAGCAAGTGCCGAGTACATTTTTTGCTATCAAACAGTTGTTTTCACAACTTATAAATGGTTTGCGATATTATAAAACTGTGTACAACTGATGTCTGCCACCACAAAAGACTCCCGCTCTTTGAGATCAATGTATTACCACCCATCTGTCCATCCATCTTTCTTTGTTTTAACTGGGAAAGTTCATAACATATTGTCAAGCCTTCACAGGCCCCCTGTGGATCTGTAGACCACAGGTTAAGAACCACTGTACTAGAACAATTCCTGATTTTCCCCTTTGGAGATAAAGACACAAAATCAGAGTGTTTATTCTCGAGAGTGGTTGATTAAAACATTTTCACAAGCAATTCAGCAACAGACAAGCTGATTTTCAAGAGAGAGTTGGAAAGGTGTCTGTCAAAGATAATAAAATATTTCCTATATCAGTAAGGGAAACATTACTTAAGTGTAATTAGAGAAGTTACCTTTTGGGGCTACAGATCCATGAATTTTATAAGCAGGGTGGTCACTATTGGCTGGAAATTCTACCAGTTGCAGTCTAAAGCTCTGCATGTAATACATAATTTAATGCAATCCCTAAGTGCCTCTTCTCACAGTAATTACATGGAATTTTTTTAGCACTACACACCTAGTTCAGTATGTATGGCCTGGAGAGGTGGTGGCCTTTTTTAGCTCTGGAAGAATAGGTAGAAAGTACCTACAAGGAGTGATGCTGAGTTTCCACTGATTAGGACAGAAAATCCATAAAGAGTCGTTCCAGCGAAAGAGGACTTGGCTGGAAGTACTGTACAAGTTCTGTCAGATTACTACCGCTAAAGGGAGTATGACAGGGTGGTGCTGGACTGACAGAGAATAGCACTTGCAAAACAGTGCTAGGGCAAATCATTTTGCTGCCAGTCATTCCCTCCCTATTCTGATGTGAAAACTATGTAAGGCTTATCTCCATTTTGCCTGTTCCCATTGATTGCATGTCCACTCTCTAGTTTGAGAGATAAGACAGAGGGATGGAGAAGGCAGGGATGAGAGGCGAACAACCTGTAAGTAAAGAAACAATATTTAGAGCAGGAAGGGAGAAAATTAATGAGGCTCTCACAGAAGTGTCTTGGTAGAAGAATCTCTTCATTTCTCTTTTAGAGCGACATCAAATCACAAAGTACCAACAAAAAAATGGGCCAGTACAAAGAAACCTCTCATTCTCTTTCCTAGACAAACCCAGGAATAGTACCATCTCATGCATTCAATCCAAGATCTTACTTCTTTGACAATCCTCGCAGATATGACAGTGATGATGATTTGGCATGGAGCATATCACCACACAGCGTACACAGCAGGTGAGATAAGCTGATGCACAGTGCTACTGCATAAAAGAAAGGAAGAACTATATTTGAGAATTCTCTCTGGCTAATGTTCAAGCAAGGCAAGTTAGGAGAACCGGTGTAGTCAAAAACGAGAGCCTGTATGGTGTAGTGGTTTGCATGATAGACCATGACCCCTGAAGACCAGGTTTTGATTCCCTACTTGGCCATGGAAATCCAGTAGATGACCTTGGGTGCATCACGCATTCTCAGCCCCAGAAATCCCTGTGATAAGATCACTTAAAGGTCACCATTAGTCAGAAATGATTTGAAGGCATACAACAATGACAACAAAGCTAGTAACAGTATCAACTGCCATCAAGATCTGAGCATATAATTAAACATTTAGAAAGCTTCCATGTTCACTTGTCAATAGAAGAATCAATTTGTTCAGTATTTCTGAGTTACAGAATCAAACTTTTAGGCCTCAATTATTTCAAACAGGATGAAAGTACACTAGTTGGCTGGATTATGGCCACATATTAAGGATGCATGAAATTCCTTATGTAAATTTGTGTGAATCTAGTCTTTTTTTCACTGCAGTGAAACTTCAGTTTTTGTTCACTATCTACCCTTAAATAGGACAAGATGGCAGGACCAGAAAAATAAAAAATTGCTTCTCTTAAAGCATTATTCTACACAGAAACCGGGAAGACAACTAGCCAAACAGGTTATAGATGCTGTAAGACATAGATAGATAAGTTAAAAAGATCAGCAATCTTTTGTCCTTTGTTTCATCAAAATACCTTGTCTGTAAATAAAAACTCTACTCAGATTTCTCTTGATACAATTGGAGATTGTTGCTGTAGAACTCTTAATGACCTGGATTAACAGCAAAGTATAAAATTTAGGCCAAGCCACAGTGTTATATTCTGTTACAGTTCCAGGCCCTCTAGCAAATTCCTGGCCAAACACTACTGGCATTCATTCCAAGAACCACAGGATTGCAGCAGACATGTCTATGCAGTTCCTTGATCCAAATTCTGTCAAGTCAAGTACTTGCCAGAAACTTCACAAGAACATGTGACCTCAAATACTGTTCTATCTTTCATGTTTTATGATGTTAATTTCTCTTTAATTTTGTTTTCTAGTTTCTCCCCTGAGTACTATGATTGGGGGCATCAAAGCAATAGTTTCATGGCTCATGTTGGATCTCTGCAGCACGATTATATATCAGAGACTGAACGACCAAGCCCAATATAACACCAAACCAGTGCTAATCTTCCTTTTATTCAGCATGAGGAATGGGGCACAAGTTACACAGGCTTTGTACAGCTCATGGAAAAGTGTAAGTGGGGAAAAATATCTACTTTATGAAGCCACACAATAGTTACACATACTTGTTACAAGAAGTGGCATTTAGGCTGTGATCCTGCAAAGACTTCCATGTGTACTTTAATCATACATAGGAGAACTCCCACTGAAGTCAGTGAGTCCTCATTTATAATGAAGACTTAAACAGGAGAACTGATGATGATGTCTGTGAATCTCCTTTTCTAACAAAGTTTAAATATAAGAATGTTTTTACAAGATTGTAGCTTCAGGGATAAATTTTATATTCCTTAATTATTTTTTATGTGGAAAGATACTGTAATTCATATATAGAATCATTTTCTTACATTGTCACTTTTTACGTGTACAGAACTAGTAATGTTTTTAATGCCAATTTCACTTTATGAAGTATAGTGTACAGTATAACTATTGTGCTGGTTCAAGTTGTGTGCATCTCATCAAGTCTTTCGACCAGTATCAGCAATATAAATCATTAAACTTTTTGTTTCAGCAAAGTGTTTGTTTATTTTATAAAAGGACCTATATTGTAATCTGTACCCATGAATGAAATGACTGGCAACTGATTTTCCCCCTTCCAGTGAATAAGCAGCAGCTAGTTTTCTGTTGCAATGACATCCTGATATTAGTGATGGAATAGGTAAATTCTATTTTCATTTGGAATACAGCCACTGTGACCTCCAGATCAGTTGGACTAGCTTCCATCCTCCCAAGCCAATGGCTAGGGAATATTTAAATTTTATAAGGAATTAAGAAAAAAAAAATAAGGACATCCAAAGTTTGGGTTCTGATTGCTGTTCTTTATGTGCTAGATAATTTTTCAGTTAATCATGAGACTAACAAATCTTGCCCAAATTACTATCTTCACTTTCTATCCAAAGATGTAGGTACAGTGACATTCCTTCTGGACTGTATTCACGGACAGTGGTAGTTGTTGACAATAAGATACACAACTATTTCTTGGAAAAAGAAACAGATGCCAGAGTTTTGCAAAGAAGTGAGTGGCTGTATTCACAGAAAGCTGTTCCTAACCTACTGCAGTCATAAAGAAAATGGCCAGTATTCTGGTTCTGTGTAACTAAGTAATCTCTTCTGGCCTGTATTCTGTAGCCAATTAATGAAGTAACCACTCCTAGCTGAATCCCTCCACCCCCACCAGCAAAATGGACCTCCTTCTCCTCATACAGCTTGATGTTGGTAAGGGTTTTTCCAGGTGAATTACAATTATGGCAATAATGTCATGATTGTGCCTAAGTAGTAATTGTGATTATGGAACTGTTACCTAGATACAGTCATCCATAACAGTTCCATAATCACAACTGTTACTTAGTATACTTAAGCTAGTTGATACAGAATACTGGTCAATACATTTTCTTACTCAGTCACACCTAGAGAAGTGTGAGAGCACAAAGTTCAGTTTGCAAAACCAGTGTGGTCTGCCATGAGGGGATGGCATTTGCAAGCATAGAAGCTAAAAGCTTCTCTCTCCATTAAGACAGAGGCAGAGACTTGTTCATCCACAGAGCATAAAGCTGTAGGTGTGGTCAGGACCTTCTCAGCTGTTCTTGGCAGGGGGACAGAGCCTGCGCATTGCTGAACTGTACCTGAGTGGATAACTGCTTGCGCAAGAGGTTATTGGATACTTCCTTATATTATATTGCCAATGGCTTAAAAGCAGGACATCCTAATAGTGCTTTGTCCAGATTCTCCTCTGGACTGAAGCGCATTTGGCAGCAGAAGGTATTACTGAGTATATAACTGTATGCTTAATATATCGCAAACTAGATGAACAAACCCCATTGTTGTTCTGACCAGCAAGTCAGAACCACATGAAATAGCACCAGCTTTCCAATCCTCACCTTCACTTACCACAAGTGCTCACATTTTCAGAGTTCTACAAGCAGACAAAATATGAATCTCACTTTTTTGATGGACAGGGTTTTCAAAACTGAACAGAAATTTTAAGTTGAATGCAGTCAACAGAGCGCAATTTCCTCTCCTCTTATTTTAATATATATTTATATATATTAAAGATCCTGGCTGGAATCCTGTATGGTAGTTATATCTTCATAACCAAACTTACATATGCAGGAATTAGAACTGATCAGTTTTGTAACATCCATATACTGTAAAGGGCTGCTGTTATGTTACCATGTAGCAGAGCCAGCAAGTAAGTGATCACACACTCTTGCCAGTCATCTTCACAGTTCACTAACAGAGGAGCTTTTAGGACCTGTGCTACTTAGCTACAGTATAGGAAAAGTTATGTTAAGTAAAAGGTGGTAAGTAGAATCTTAAGCGAATGGATTCTGGTGCTTATTCATATTGACAGATGCCTCAGCACAACCTTCTTCCTCTAATTTTTGTAAATAAGATTACAGTTATGCACAAAAACATAGATGATAACAATGCTCCCCCAACCAATGTTTTTCTTAAAACTATCCAGTGCTGGAACAATAATGCTTAAAACAAGCAATATATCTGTACATATGTACAACAGCAAAGTCTTCTTAAATGAAAAGGGTTTAAGAGCACTTTTAATTCATTCTGTAAAGACTGTTTTACTTTTCAAAGCAAAACATATGTACAAAGTCTGTATACTATATACCAACATTGACATTCATGCTGTATTCAACATCCCTTGCTAAATACAAATATTACATGAGACAACTTTTAAGTAAGCTGCTCCAATACAATTGATAGAACTTTTCCTACTGCAAAATTTAAAAACCATTTGTTTGCTATTGTTCCGTGAACAAATTAGATTCACCTTCATAGGTAGGATCAAATTTATGTAGAGAATACCCGTTTTATTATAGATGTTACTTTTCTGACTGGAAATTGCATAGGCAGGATATGAAGCACTGAATTTGAAGGGTCCTTTTTTAGAGACATTGTATCTGGGAAAGGCATGTTTTGCTTTTATTCTCCCACTATTATTTGAATTACAGAACCACTAGAATAAGAGAAATCAGCATTATTTCTGTAAGTGGGGTTATTTTAAATGCTCATAGCTCTATATCAACAGGGAGATCAAAACTGGCTATACAGTAAGGAGCAGAGCGGTTAACAGTCAAGTTAACAGCACTGAACGTTAAGAGCCCCTTCAGCAGATGTGAACAAGAATTGATGAACTCTGGAGTAGGGTTGATGCAGTCTCCTCTCCTCATAAGGAAGGCAACTGTAATAGGAACAAAATTAAAGGGCTGAGCTGGCAAGAAAAGGGCAAAGTGAAGAAAGAAAGATAAGAAGGTCTTCCCTGGATATCGAGGTGGTCATTTTAGCAAAATCCTTACTGATTATTTTTGTTCTTACAAACAAATCCAATCTATAATAACACACCAAAGAAATTTTGTTTAACAGCATCTGGTCCTTCAAATAAATGTAACAGTTTAAAATATCACCAACAGCTATTTTTAGGCAACACTGCAATATTTTTCCATTTGGACAGTGGAATGAATGTCTAGATTAAACTACTTGTAGTCTGATATAAAGTAAGAGAATCTCAGTAGAAAAAAAAAGTTTGTTTCAAGTGATGGTACACGAGGTGTACAAAAAGTAAGAAAAAAAGTGGAAGATGAGCATAATTTACATGTTTAAAATTAGATATTTCATTCATAAATATCTGTCCCAATGGCTAACCTTTCCTACTTTAAATATTCAAGTTGATATTACATTTTTTCCTCCTTTAGCACTGTTCTGTATAAATATTGTTTTGTTTTGCTTGGTGTCAAATTATCAACCACTTCTAGCAGTAGGTACAAAAACCTTCGTTAACTTGTCTGTTGTAATAAAACTCTGAAATTCTGCAGTTCTCGTATACTTGTAGAAAGTCTGTAGGGAAGAGGACAGAAGAGATTGGTATTAATATTGCATTCAGTCTGAAAGTAGAAATATTTCTTATATGGTTCACCGAATTCTTTCATTTGCAGCTCCTTATGCAAATCAGAACACTGCCCAGTATGTTGTAACCCAGTTCTCTCTTGTTCCTTGCAATTTAAACCTAAAGATGCAGTTCGGAACTACTATCCAATGCCAGTAACGTACTGATGAGAGCAAACAAATTGAAGCTTAATCCAGACAAGTCAGAACAGTTCATGGTCAGATCAGGGAGTAAGGATGGTTTTATACCAAATACAGTTCCACTGTATTCCTGGATTCATCCCTGAATCCTAATGCCCAGATGTTTATGGTGGCCAGAAAATGAAATTACACTTAAAGCTAACCAACCATATGACAGGAAAAGAGGAAGACCAGATTACAGATGGATTGATTCTTATTCACAGGGTTTCCTCAAGGCAAAACTGACTTTATGGCAAATAACAATAAAATCAACTACACCCATTTCTATAGAATTGTATCTTACTCTGGTGATGAATGCTTTAGTCTTATATGCTGTTTGGGCTACTGCACTGAACTTTACATGAAACTGCTTTGCAGAATGCCTGCAAACTTCAGGTGGCAGGGAATGCTCTATCCAAATTATTCATTAGGATCACTTATGGGTGTATGTGTGTAACATATTACAACAGCATTACAAGATATTAGTCTGTTTACGGGTACAAATTAAAGTGCTAATTATGACCTATAAAAGCCCTATCTAATTTTGGATGAGACTACCTGAAAGACATATTCTTCCATATAAGCCTGCCTCAATATTAAAACTTGGGATACACTAGAGGGCAGGTAAGAGAAGGTTTTCTCAGTGGCTGCTCTGAGGCTTTGGAGCTCTCTGCTACATAAGCGAGGCCAGTCTCCTGTTGAAAAGTACATGAAAAGAATATAACTTTTTATTCAGACAGAACTTAGTCATTCGCTGCTGAGGTGACTTTAACAGCTTGGGCATTGGTTAGTTTTACTGAAAATTTGTTTTTCTTTTGATTAATATTAAATATTAATTATTGTTGTTAGCTGCCTTGGGTGTCATTTTTTTGTAGAAAGACAGGATATAATTTAATAAATTTCACCCAGAATCCAATGATGTTGTTAAATTGCTCATTATCACTAGGCAAGGCAAAGAATGCTAAAGAAGATACCTGTTATCCTCATTGTGCAACGGGGGCGGGGGTTGACATGTACCTTTCACATGCCTAAAATGTAGCAACCCACCGAATCCAACTGCTAAATAGCAAGTGAAGACTTGTGTAAATCTTATTAATTTAATAGGTCTACTCTAGCTGAGACTAGCAAATGAATAAAAAGCCTTTATGTTAGTATTATTTTACTGTGAATTGTGTGACTGTGCAAACTGTTTTGAGAAGACTACACAGTCCTTTGACTCTAAAGTTTAGAAGCAATATATAAATATTTAAGATAATAATGAACAATTTCAAGGCCACATTAGAATAAGCAGACTAGCTGATAACTACACTGCTACAGTAAAAAGAATGCCACTTGCCTTCCAAATGCATTTAGAAGAGCAACTATCTCTTGCCGTGTGAGTTGAAAGCCTTTTGATGGACTATGTTCGGGAAGGTTTCTTATTTCTTTTTCAGAAAATAAGATCTTCAAAGCAGTTCCTAATCCTTGAGTCTAAAAAAGAGACAGCTTGTTAAACAGCAAGGCAACAGCAAGCAGCACTTAACAGAGACTTAAGACCAAAGACTATGAACCAATAATAAACCTGTTCACAAAATCATGGCCAAAAGCCAAGAGGGGGCATTCGCAGATGGAACTGCTTCCATCAGCAGAATTGAGAGGGGAAATCTTGCCTCCCCACTAAAGCTTTCTCATTTTGAAAACCTGTTCCAGAAAGCTGAGAAACATGCTTGAGCTGGTTTTTAGACAGCACCAACGGCTGCAGGGGGAGGACAAGCATTTTCCCCCCTCACATATACCAGTACAGTATTGGTTCCCTGCCCATGTATGCAGTTTAACAGCATTCTGTTTTCAGATAATTTTAATCCATAGCAGTAAAGGAAAAACTAAAATTCTATTTTAAATGAAATTCTTTACCAACCAAAAGTATCAAATGAAGAACTTTTTTTTTGCAAATATAACCTCTAAAGTGCTATATTGTTCATAATTAACAAAAACATATTCTATCATTCTGAATATACATACTGTAGTCAATGAAAAAAACAATGTTTCCTACAGCTAGGCCAGCTAGAAATCATCAATAGGAATTATTTAATATGCATAAAATGGGACTGTGGCATGTGGCATGGACTGTGATTAGTAAGACAGGTGTGAACCAGCCATAAAATGCAATGGACCTTCCATATAGGCTCAAGGCTTACTTCAAGAAAGATTTCAAATTCTTATCATCAGAGTTATTTGGCAGCTGGCCTACTGGAAGTCATTTTGCAATCTAAAAGTAAGTAAATCCACAAATGAATAGCGACACCACATACCTGCAATTTACCCCATAACCTGCACTTATCACAGCCAACACAATCCATGATACGGGATATGTTCTTGAAATGCAGCCTGAATTCTTCCTATCAATAAATAGAAACACCTATGTAAACGATACAGCTTCTCTGAAATTTCTACTTTGAGACAATGAGACATTGCATTTTCAAAAATTCTTGGACCTGGTGCAGGGGTAACTCTCCCCGCTCTCAGTCATGGTTAGGCATGAATACAAGTTCTGCTTCTCTCTCATCCTCCTCACTCATTCTGCAGTAATAACCATATTTTGTCATAACTCTCTACCAGTGCTTTCACCAATCTGCAAAATCACTTTTAACCATGGTTGCAAACTGGTTGGGAGCTAACTGTGGGTACCGTACCAATTTCAGTGGCACTTGACAAATCTGAAAAGGGAAGGAAAAGTGTGATTTGTACACAAGCAGGTAAAAAGGTGCAAGCCATCTAGGCAGTCCAAATGTCTATACTGTGATTGAGATAGGGCAGCATTACAATCCTTTTAGGCAATTTGGAGTAAATTCTGCTTCGCTAAAGTAGGAGTAATTCTTGATACACCCATCTCATTATAAAGGGTAGAAAAATAATCAGTATATCTTGAACAGAAAGTATACAACATATCTGTTAGTCAACAATAGTAATATGACTTTTAGATTTATATATTTTTTTTACTAAAATAATCTTTTTAAAATCATTACCTAATCAATCCAGTTCCATTTGTTTCAAAGTATCAATATATTATTTTTCACAGGTTTAAGCTCTTTTAATATTCACACATTTTCCTTTACACAACTTGAATTACAATATGAAATCATTGTGCCTACCTTTAAAGATTTGGCCCCTTTTTTATCTCCAGCAAACATAGACTTTTCATCAAAGTGCATAGGAAAAGACCTGAGTGAATTATATATAAAGCTATATCAAAATTTTTAAAGTCTATTGCATGAGTCCATGTTTTCCAATTATGTGAACAATTCTACAATAAAATCAAGCACGAGAAAAGAACATCTTTTAAAAGAGAAAACCAAGTGTTAATTCAGAAACAAACATAAATACAAAAGGTCTCTAATACCAGCAGCAGTACAGAATTGGTAAATCCCTTAAAACTTTAGAAAGCTCAGTCTTAAAGTGCTTTAATTATTTTTTACTATTTAACACAATTCCACTCATGTTTGTGCTATTTGGCAACTACTTCCAGATTACCTAGGCTCCCTTAACCACAAGTTTTGGTTACAGGACTAAGTGGATAAGAGGATTAGTAGGTGGCTTTTTCAAAGCAATATATTTTTTTTCATTTTGTACACACAAGAAGAACAGGAGAATTCCTGTCTTGATTAAAGATCATAACAGCAGCCAGATGGGATTGTTTTTCTCACTTGCTAGCAGTTGCTGTCCTTGAAGGAAAGTTTAGGAAATGTTTTCACCATCTCATATCCCTTTGACTAATTGTCAGTCTGTTTAATATCTTCATCTTTATGCAATTTCCTATATGTTTATCAGTGTGTTTGACTATATCTAGCTGTCATTAAATTGTGGACTGGATAAAGGCATACTTACTTTGTGTCTCTGAAGATTTCTAACAGGAGAGACTTTGTCTCCATATCTTCTTGAGCATTTCCAGTGTAAAGGTCTACAATTGAACGCTCAAAGTATGATGCAACTTTTGACAACGCACGTAGTTCCACCAGATATAAGAAATACAAATTTTTTAGCCGCCTTGGACCTTCACTTTTTGTTTCAGCAGGGTCAAACCGATGAGTGAATTCCTTAACATTGTGGCCCCAACGTGGTTTCCCCCAAGTTTCTGCAAAAACAATATTTGAAGTAATTCTGCTATGTTGTTCAACTCAACTTTTGCTTCATCTTGCTATATTTATTTATCTTGCCCTTCTCCACAAATTAGGATTCAAGGTGGCTTACAATTAAAAAAAAATACATCTAAAAACACACACCAAAAATAAACATTAAAATGGAATTAAATTATTCACAATATCAAATGATTAAAACTACACTTAGAACGATAAAATGCAATTGAAAAATTTCCAAATTTCTTTGAAAATGCCTCATGAGCAATTGACTTTCCACAATAACAAATACAGGTGGACTAAGTACCTTCAAGTAGATAATTTGCACAAAGATGCAAGTTGATACTAGCATGAAGTCCAGAAATGAGCTTATAAAATACTCGTTTCTCAAGACAAAGACCTAAACAAGGAAAAAAAATAGTTACCATCTGTATCAACTTAGCATGACTCAATGGTCTGGTTCAAAAGTACACAGGTTCCCTCACAACAGCTTCATTGCCCAGTGATCTGCTTATGTGCACAATTTGTTATGACCAATAAAATCTTCGGTGGCTTCAGTCCACGTTATCTGAAAGATCGCATCTCTCTATCATATAAGCCTAGTATTGAGTTCCTTGGGGAACACCTTCTCTTGCTCCTATCACATCACAGGCATGTCTGATGAGAACACAGAACAAAACTCCTCCTAGACTGTGGGATCCCCTCCCACAGAAGGTTAGGTTGGTGCCCTCTTTGCTCTTCTTCTGCAGGAAGGCAAAGACCTTTTGGCTTAGACACGCTTTTGGCCATGGCCTGGTTGTTGCAGAACAGTTCTTTAATCAGGAGTCCTCAGCTGTTTTCTTTTCCTGTTATGTTTTATATTGTTTTTAACATGATTCTTTAATCAATTTTTTTCTATAATGATTGAATTTAGCATGGTCTAGTTTAATCTGTGCTGTAAACTGCCTCGAGTCTCATACTGTGAGAGAAAAGCCCAATATAAATAAAATAAATATGTAATAATACACTATGTTTCTTAGTTTGCCAGTGATCTGCCTTAAGCGTTGTGCTCACACACTGCTCCTTCCATGCACTCTTTTTCACACCAATGCAGAGTCTGGAAGCTTTACTTCAGATTTTAAACAAATTAGACTTAGGATCCAGCCCTTGTTTCACTAGCAGAAGGGAGGAAACACAAGTTTGGTCATCTTCCCCTTCTATCTACAGTCCCTTGCACATTCTCAAGTTCTGTTCCAGGAAGTTGAGAGACTTCCTGTGACAGCATCGGAGGCAGTAAGAATGGATGAAAACAGCTTCTTTTCCCTTCCAACCAACAGAATCCCTCACAGAATCAAAAGGTTTCTGTGGAGAAGCCATTCTGTTTTAAAATATAACTAAAGCAATAAATAACAAACCAGGGCTAAATCGTGAGTATTTCTTACTAATTCATTCCCCTAGTTAGAAAAATGCAATGTGATCAAACCTACAAGTTAATCTCCTCCTCCAGTTTGCAGTGGGTAGTGCACAGACCTAAAGCACGTTGCAGTTCATTCATGCCATGGAAATCCATGGTTTTATTACATTTGTATCCTACCTTTCCACCATAAATGGCACTCAAGGCAGCTCATAGTAAAAAGCAATTAAAAAACAAAACCTGAATTAAAACCTAATATAAAGTGAAACACAGTAACAAGAAAACAATAAAGAAGACAGCCATCCAATTAAAACTCCCTTCAGCAACAGACCACTTGCATGTTAAAGGCTTTCCAAGCTAAAAGGATTTTCAGCTTCAGGAGGAAGGACAACAGAGAGGTATTAACCTAACTTCCCTGGCCCTGCAACTGATCATTGCCAAGGCTCATTATAACTGAGCCAGATGAAGAAGTTAGATCCAGAACTGCACCTATGAAGTTGACAGGGGGCTGCACACAGGGGATAATATAAGCAGAGATACACTGGTAAGATGCATCAAATGATAACAGGCACTGTGTTCATGTAGATAGTGGGAGAGATTTTACTTTCCTACACTTATGCTCTAACCATTCTATTAATCTTACAGAACTTTTCAAGCATTTAATGTGAATTGGACATATTAAATCTGCCCTGTTGCACCTTTTGGATAAGGTGGCCTTGAGCTATGATGTCAACATTATGATTTCATCATTACAGTCTTTGAGAAACAAATAGCCAAGTCCTACGGAAGAAAACAAAACAAAACAAAAGACTGAAAGTTAATTGTGGTGTGAATTTTCTTGACCTAGAGATAACTTAGCCAGTCTTTTAGGCACCACAGGTCTCTTGGGTTATATAGCTGAACTGAAATGGCTACCTTCTATTTCATTAGCATTTTTCCTAGGTAATTTATTTACCTTCTAGCCATGTATAGAATGATTCTCCTGGGAACACAAAAACAAATTCAGATTAGAATTTTTAAACTGCTAAATAGTTTAAAAATACCCTAAGAAATGAACTAAAATAATTCCTCAATCAGTTATGGAACACTCAAACTATATCAGTTAAAAAAAAATTATGTATGAATATGCATAGGAACCAGTTCGACAACATGGAAAGCCCCAAATCTGCTATACTGAGATTTATGTGCAGATCTCCGGAGACTCATTGATCCGCTTTCTTCATAATGGTTAGTATAGAAATATCTATCCGGACAAATTAGTACTAATTATCAAAGTACTATTTCTACTAGCTACAAAGAAAGGATGAACAACTAGCATCCACATTTCAAAGCCTGACTAATGTAAGTCCTGATCTGTCGATCTGGCTTCTCTTTTCCCACCTTCCCTCCCCCTCTGGAAACTCAATAGCTACATTAAGCACACTATGAGTTTAAGTTGTAGACTTCATATATTTAACTGTTGTGTTTTTATTTGCTCCAAAACTTAAGAGATACACTGAAATAATATTACATTACGAAAACTCACCATTATCCTCCCCTGAAAACAAAGAAAGTTTTAAAAGATTAGTAATAACTTATTGTATTCATTTATTTCATTTTAAACTTAGATATAAATTCATTGATTTTTTTAAAAAATGCAAAAAAAATATTTGCTATTCAGTTCATCAGCTCTTGTACTGAGAATATAAAGATTAAAGCGGTAATCTCAAAATAGTCACACTGTATGAAAACACAAGCTTAAACATGGGTTAAACAACAGAAGTGGCATCCAATCAGATTTGTAAGGGACGTGTAATTCTATTCAAACCAAGTTCATGCACTTCATTTTTCACAGGGGTCATGCATGCTTTTAGAACCAGCATTGTTGATGGATATACATACATTGAATGATCAGCATACATAGCTCACCACACCTTTCACTACCTATGGTAACTGTACTGGTTGCATTCTTTCTTGGAGATAAACGTACTGATAGAATCACACAATTGGATGTAGGCTCCGGAAACACCTCAACTAGTCTACTAAGATGAGTTTACTTGTGGCACGTTTGAAAAGTATTCAGAAACTTCAGCTGACGCAAAATGAGGTGGCCAGATTTTTAAGCAGGACTGTATGCTGTGACCGTAGCAACCATGTATTAAAAGACTTTAGACACTTCCAGATTGCTGATGGGTAACTAAACACTCTCCTTCCCTATGGTGTTGTTCGTTCAGATCATCTTCAGAGGCTCATGGGCATAAACATACACATGCTAGGCATGGAGCTAACAAATGGAATGCTTTTTCTATGGTAGGGGCCAGAGCATGAAACTCTATATGAAAATTGTTATCCGGGTGTTTTCACTTATGTATGCATACTTTACCTATGAGGTCTACTCTGTTCACAAATGCTTTCAACAGTAGAAGCTTTAGCTGCTGTTTCACCTTCTCCTTGTTTACTATTTTATTCTTCTGTTATTTCTATTAGTGTATTTGGCATGTTAGATACTTCTTTGAAGTATAGATTCATTTTGTAAACAGGCTTGACAGCACCCATCAAAAGAGGAATGCACATCAAGAAAACAGAAAAATAAAATACAGACACCAAAAAGGACCACCAGAGAATTTATATAGGAGGAACTTCTTCCTTAAGTCCTTGTTACTTTCTTGAATGGTTCAGGGATATGTCGCTTCAAACTTTCAACTTTCAAACCATTATTAAGTTATACAGTATTCAATGACTCACCCTTGCTTGATGCCAGAGGATTTAGAGGACGATACACTGATCGTGGTCTAAAAGAAAGAAAAGATTTGAGATATATTTTCTTTTTCTGTAATTCAAAGAAACTAAAATGTTTTAATTTTGCCCTCCCTCCCCAGTTACTTGAAGCAATTTTCTTCATAGATACTGTTCCATACTCTCCATGCAGAGGGCCCTTTGTATCCAGTATAACGCTCTGGATTCAGCAGCAAATCCACATACTGAGCATCAGGAGATCTCTCATCTAAAGGAAACAAATAATTCAGGGGATTTCTTGGCTTGTTCCTTTGCCGCAGAAGTTTAGTATTACTACTATTAACAACCACATTATATAGAAATATATATGAATGGGAGATTAAAAACAATTTGCAAATTTTACTCTAAACCACATGTGTACCCTTAAACTCTCAAACAGGGGACTTCAGGTTAGAAAAATTTTAAATAGAATTCTACAGCAGATGCAGATGCTACTTCGCTTTTATTCACAAAATGCTGGAAAATAAAATATCCCAGGAAAGTGGTACCAGGACATTTTGCTAGTTGCACTACATTTAAAGATACACAACAACAACTTTTTTTTTAATGGAAGGAAACTAGCTTCCAATTAAGTGGAACCCAATTTGGTAACTTCACAATTTCTTTTGCTATGTTTGCTCAACATCAATTGTAATAGATGAAAACATTTGAATACATGAAACAATCCACTTATATATGTGGGCTTATGATTTGTTTCAGAACTAGTCTTTTTTTCAAAGAAAAGATTTTAACACTTTTAAGATATTGTTAAACTTGTTATGAAATTTTTTTGGGGGGGGTTGGGACCTATAGGCAATAGCAGAAGCAGGAAACACCTTACAAATACAACAAATACAAGAATCCTTCAAATCATAGTGTGGAAGATTATGAACAAGACACACATTAGTTTAATATTAACCAGAGGTTGCCACTACATACAAATTGGCAAATTATGGTAAGTTCTTACACTTCAAACCAAAATGCCAAAGCCAGGGTTTGATGCAACAAATCTAAATTTGTTTAAAAGGCAAGCAGTGACCATAATTTGTTAATCTGGACATAGTAAGTGGAACCTGCAATAAAATATGCCTCATTTCAGTGGTTACAGCCAACTACATGATCATGCCATCTTCCAGGGCACACTATCCCATTTCTTCCCTGATTTTGTGGCCACTAAACATGTTCAGTTCTAATTGGCTGCTTTGGGAAGCTGCCCACCATCTGCATGTTTTCATCTGCAAAACACAGGCTACTCACCTGTAACTTTGGCTTCCCAGCCTGGTTAATATTCCCTTATACATGTAACATGCACGCATGTGCATAAGGACAGGCACTCTAAAAGTGAGTTTGCTATTTGTATGTAGAGTAGAAAATGATGGTCAGCATAGTTTGGTCTGTACATTCTGGCAAACCATGCACAGTGATCAAGTGTAAATACATAGGAAAACTGTGAGAGGTGAAGTACATGACACCCTTGCTTACTTCTGTTTGAAGGATCATTAGAACCAAGTTGTTTTTCTAAGTGCATTTGGACAAGTGTTCTCTTTGTGAAGTACATGGATAAACTTTCCAAGTGTATGGGAAATAAAATAATTTTTTTGGTTCAAAACTATGGGTTGCAAAACACACAATTAAAAGAACAAACAGTTTTACCATCTAGTTCACAAAAATGATCTTGTGAATCATCATATCTGGCCCAGTCAATGAAAGCCTCTTTACTTTGGTTGCTGTGAAAAGGTGAAAGAAAAAAAAATAGTGTTAGTAACTGAAAGATGCTGTTATTGTTGTTCTTGATGTGTGCCTTCAAGTCATTTTTAGCTTATGATGACCTGAAGGTGAATCTATCTTAGGGCTTTCTTGGCAAGATTTCTTCAGATGGGAATTTACCTTTACCTTCCTCTGAGGCTGAGAGAGTATTACTTGTCCAAAGTTATCCACTGGGTTTCCATAGCTGAGTGGGGATTTGAACTCTGGTATTGTAGTGTTTGAGTGTTGTAGCTCAACACTCAAACCAATATACCACAATGGCTCTCTGTAAATGGACAATGCATTCATTTGTATTTTTAAACCATTTTACTTTCATATAAAAAAGCCAAATCACAACTGAAATGAGGCTAAAACAGATTATCAGTTACAGCCCCCAAAGAACATCAAGGCAGAGCACTAAAGTTAGTATATCAAAATCAAGTATGTAAAGCCATGTCATAATATTAGCACAAAATATAAGATCTGCATTTTTCATGTTATGACAGCTGAAGTAAATTATCCACAAGCAACTGCTTTCTTACAAGAGATTTTAGTTATAATTCCATACTTACACTCCAAACACAGTAACATTTTAGGGAGCTATGTTTAGATCTCAAATGCTAAAGGACATCTCTCCTTACTGTACTGTTTCATACATTTCTTAACCCAGGAATCAAGAATATCCTTAATTGTGTACTTAACACTAGCAAACAGGTGTTGCTCAAAAGGAAGAGGAGAAAATCAGAACAGTCAGGAAAATACATTTCAGGTTCATGACTATATCTTGCCAGCAGAAGATCAGTTCTGAAAACTAAGAGGTACTACCTTATTACTATGTTTCTTGTATTCATCATATTTGGATAAAAATGTTACAAGTCAGTTGATAACATGTGATTAATATATGTATAATGTTTTCCACAGTACCTATAAGAATAGGAATATGGAATTGTATCCAATAAACATTAGGATCTTCCTCTCTTACTCAAACTCTTAAAAAGAAGGCTTACCTTAATGTACTATTAATGGCTCCCAGTTTGTTAGCTTGTTCACAGTCTTCAAGTTCTTTGGTATGATTTGCTATCTTTGAATACTGTTAAGAAAAGGTATACAATATTTTATACATACAACACAGATCCTTTTACTTAAGGTAATAGTGACAATGGGGACAGTACTCTTTGCAAATAATAAACATACTTGATCTTCCAGAGCATTGCCCCTTCTGGAACAAAAACATTTCAATTCCTGTGCAAATTTCTAAAATCTCCTATTGTCTTTAGGAAATAGGTAGCAAAAGATTCTGTATCCAAACATCTAGTACCAAAGACATGCGTACATACAGAAAAAGAAAGCAAAAACTTTTCTTTAGAGCCTGCCTGACATTTGACCCTACAGGCAATTTCAGAAGTGACCTTTTAGGAAGAAGCTATATTATGAATGCTTGCTGATCAAGTTGCCCATTTGGAGACTAGACCCGCTTGGTTTCTGCTCACCTTGAAAAGCAGAAAGAAAAAGAGAGAGAATGATTAACCATGTTTCCATGGCAAGGAAGCACAGTGAGACTCTCTGAGTCAACTGTCTGTTTCAGTCCTCTTCAAAAAAAAGAAAGAAAGAAAAGAAAACGCACACACATACAAAACAGCAATGAGAACACCCTTGCCTGCTTCCCCACTGAACAAACACAGCACAATGCGGTGGCAACTCATGGAAATGGCACGAGTGGGCAGCAAGCTCCAGTAACTGAGGCAACTGTACTTTGCCATTTGTTCGCTGTGGGGAGAGAACTATCCTATTTTATTTTTTATTTAAAGAAACCTGGTTGGATGAGGCTGGGGAGATAATCTCTCTCAGCAATGCCCACCAGGATTCTCCGTGCAACAGTAGGTGAGACCTGGGGGAAAGGGGAGTTGCACTGGACTACTGGGATAATATTTCCATGAGCAGGCACCCCATCTCTCAGTCTGCAGGGTCCAAATATGTTTATTTAAAGTGCGTGGCTAGGCCAGATTATGGCTTTTGTTGGTGTACTGCTCAACAGTCTCCCTTCCTGAGCTAGCTATAGTGGTCTTGCAGGTGGTGTTGGATTCCCCGTGGCTTGTAATGCTGAGGGACTTTAACATCCATGCTGAGTCCACCCTGTCAGGAGTGGCTTAGAACTTCATGTCTTCCATAACAACTATGGTTCTGTCCCAAGTGGCATCTGGCCCCACTCATGAAGCTGGCACACTCTAGACTTTGTTTTTTTTACAGGGTAGAATGATGGTGATCTGGGAATGGAGGAGCTTTCTATTGTTCCATTGTCATGGCAAGATAACTTCTTGGTCAGATTTAGATTTACTGGGACTCAGAACCTCTGCAGGGGCAAAGGACCCATCAAAACAGCCTGCCCTAGGAAGCATATGGATCCGGATGGATTCCAGATGGCTCCTGAGGAGTTTCCTGATACCTCAGTAGGCAATCCTGTTGAAGTTCTAATTGATCTTTGCAGTGGGGAAATGACCAGAGTGGCAGACACAATCACTCCTAAGCACCCCTTCTTAAGGTATGGAGCTAAACCAGCCCACTGGTTTTCTAAGTAGCTAGCAGCAATGAAATGAGTGAGGTAGAAACTAGAGCAACAGCAGCAGAAGAATCAGAGTAAGTCTGACCAAAATCAGCTAAAAGTTATCTGAAGGCATATGCTGAGGCAATAAAAGCAGCAAAAAAGGTTTTTCTGGCTAACAGTACTGCATCTGCACAGAACAGTCCAGCAGAGCACCAGGAATACCAGGACAGGGGGAGTGCGTCCCTGTTGGTTCTGCTGGATCTTTTGGTGTCTCTGAATCCCATTGACCATGGTATCCTTCTGAGTTGCCTCTCTGGGATGGGGCTTGGAGGTACTGTTCTGCAGTGGCTCCATTCTTTCCCAGAGAGGCTTTCTCAGAGGGTAGTGCTGGGGGATTCCTGCTTGACTCTTCAGCCACTGGCCCATGGAATCCCCCATGCTATTTAACATCTACATGAAACTGCTGAGAGTGGCTGTCCAGAGTTTGGGGGTCAGGTGTTACCAGTATGCTGCTGATACCCAGCTCTATTATTCCTTTCTACTTAATTCCCAGGAAGCTATTCCTGGGCTAAACTGGTGTCTACCAGCTGTAATGAACCAGATGAAGGTGAACAAATTGAAGCTTAATCCAAACAAGACAGACGTACTCCTGGTCACTCAAAAGACAGATCTGAGAATAGAGATTTAGCCTGTGATAGATGAGGTTATGTTCCTGCTAAAAAAATGGAAGTTCACAGTTTGGGATACTCCTGGATTCAGCTCTGAACCTGGGGGTCCAAGTTTCAGCAATTATCAGGAGTGCATTTTTACAGCTAACTCATTTCCCCCTGCCCATGCTACAGTGCAAGCGGGGGAGAAGATGCCTTTGTTAGCCTCTCACTATGGAAGACCACACAATCACTGTGCAACCAGGGTCACACAGTGGGCTGGGAAGGGGGTGGAGCCAGCAAGCCCCATCTAGGGCCACACCACCCCCTCTTCAGCCTCTTTGTTTTTTGTGGTGACCCACCCTCCCACCTTTCGGTTTCAATGTAAGCTTGCTGGTGACTTTGGAGCCAGATAGGAATTTTTCTCTCCTCTTGGAAGGGGGGATCACCTACACTGCACCAGGGAGACAGGCAATTGGCTACTTAGGGTGGTGTCTTAAATAGGCTGTTTAATTAGGTCACACTGGAGGGTCTGAAGGCTTTGGTGAGTACCTATGGTACTCTTTGGTGTAGGACAAGCCTCTGGAGCCCTCTTGTCTTGTTGCCAGACATGGGGAGAGGATGATGATAGAGTTGTCCTTGGGGTGGGCCCACAGTTGGCCCTCACTTCAGAGATTGAGAGACAACGTGGGGCTCGGCAGGGGGGCTTACTTTTCAGAAAAGGGTCAGCCGAAGTCAGAATCTAGCTTCATGTGTTCACTTCAGGACCCAGTATTTTGCCCAAGGGAGCCTGGGGGGAGATCAGGCAGTGATCCCTTACCTTAGCAAATCTCATTCTGCTGACCGCCCCCTTTCTCATGTCAGAAAGTTCAAGCCCAAGTTCAAGCCCAAGTTCCAGTTCCAGTTCCAGTTCCAGTTCCAGTTCATGTTAATTAGGCATACATTAATAAATTGCCCTAGTGTGTGGTCTCTTCATTTCATGGCTTGGTCAGCAAAGTTTATGCATCCACTTCACTCATTTCTGGAGAAGTCAGATCTGGCCATGGTGGTACATGTCTTGGTTATATCCCATTTAGATTACTGTAATGTGTTCTACATTGGGCTGCTTTTGGAAAGTGCTCAGAAACTTCAGTTGGCTCAAAGAGCTGCAGCCAGATTGTTAACAGGGATTGACTACAGGAAGTACTCGTTGCAATAGCTCCAATGGCTGCCAGTCCATTTTCAGGCACAATTCAAAGTGCTAGTTTTGACCTATAAAGCTCTAAATGGCTTGAGTCCAGTTTATCTGAAGAACTATAGCTCCTTTTATGAGTCCCTTAAGCTTTATGATTACCTGGAGACACCTTTCTCTCTTCCCCATCACTTCCTCAGGCTCTTTGGTGGAAACAAGGAAGATGTCCTTCTCAGTGGCTCCTCCTAAACTCCCTCTTTCGAAAGGCCAGGGCTGCCCCATCCTTGCTCTCCTTCTGGCAGCAAGTGAGAACATTTTTATGCTGTGAGGCTTTTAAAAACTAACTGGGATAGGGTTTTAAAGTTGCGCAGTGCTGTTTTAAGGTTTGCACATGGTCTCTTGATGAATTTTAATGTTTTTAATGTTTTAACTTTATAAATAGTTCAATTGCTCTTTAAATAACTTATACTTTTATTAATGACTTTGTATAGTTTCAATCTGTACTGTTTTTAAATGTGTTCTCAACTGCCTTGAGTCTCATTACTGGAAGAAAGGTGTGATATAAATGAAAAAAGTAAAAATAGATAAAAATAAATTTAGGGAGAAATTACTCACTTTGTTAGCACTTCCAGCTTTAATTCCAACTGGTACTTTGCTCTGAAAGAAACATACAGATGATGTAACTATTCATTCTTTCACAAATTATTTCACAAATTATTCTTGGCCCCAAAACTAAATGAACTGAAGAAAGTGCAGAATTTTATTGTATCATTTACATCCTGCTTTTCCTCCAATGAGCTCAAGGTAAGATATATAGTCTCCTCCTTCCCACTTTCATCCCTATGACAACTTAGTAAACAGGTCAAGTTGACAAGGAGCGACTTACTCAAAGTCAACCAGCTTAATGGGAATTAGAATCTTGATCTCACAAGCCCCAGTTCAATACTCCAACCACTACACCACACTGGCTCAATTAAATGGGTGAGCCAAACCATCAGGAAGCTAGTTGAGCATTGAAACTTTATTCTGAGCTGAGCTGTTTGAAAGCCTGGAAGTCTTTCAGATTAAATTTGACAACGTTGCCAAGTTGCAGTTCTATTAAATCAATGGGCCTTTTCTGTAAAATGCTTAGGATAAGCTTGTCAATTTGGTTAGCATTCAAAACAGAGTCACTCATCATATTATGAACAAAATCTACATGCCACTGAAGTCAGAGGCATGATTTAAGATACTGCAGGTTCATAGGTTTAACAGTGAAAACGCAATTACATTGGGATTTGAGTATTTAAATTATTTGATCTGGTACTTCAGTTGAGAGCCAGGGTGGTATAGCGGTTGAGTGCTGGACTATAACTTGGAGACCAGAGTCTGAATCCCTACTCAGTCACGGAAACCCTCTAGGTGACCTTGGGCACTCTCTCAGCTTCAGAGGAAGGCAAAGGCAAAACCCTCCAAACAAATATTGCCAAGAAAGCCGATCATAAGTTGCCCTAGGGCTGCCAAAAGTCTTAAAAAATTTGAAGGCATACAACAATCACAACAACGTCAACTGAACTTTGACTGCTTGTTTACTAAGATGAAAAAAAATCTCATTAGCAAGTATCTTCCCACAAACAAGAGACTGTAATACCAAGACATCGTTGAAAAGTAACATTTGTCACGATTTCAGACATTTGCTAGAAAACTCCTAAAACCTTGCTTAGATACACTCAAACCAATGGGTTAGCCCTACCTACAAAAGCATAATTGAAATCAATGGGATTTCAGTTAACTGAGACTCACATCTTCCATTCAATTCAAGGGTTCAATTGTAGGTAATGCCAACATTAGATTTAGCTTAATGTTATGTACATGACAATAAACTTAAGTTTACCTCGAAATAGAAAAAAAGAGATATTATTTTGCCTTTCTTTTCTTTTGAAACCTACCTCAGGACAAGGCTCTACATGGCAATCTCTGATAGAACAATGGCCATCATCTGCCCAAAAGGGACATGGTCTCTTCAGATTAACCTTAAAGTCAAGGAGATATATAGGTGATTTCAGTCAACTAATTCCGCTGTAGAAACTAAGTAATAGAGAATCATTTCTTCAATATAAACATGAGATTAGGAAAACTAACCAAAGCTGAGGTGTTTGCTTATTCAGTTGACCTTAAAACATTTTTCCAATATAATAGCCAACTGCAATGCAGAAATAAACTGAAGCACATATTGGAAGTATCTTCAATTTATATATTAAGCCATTTTCTCTAACATGACAATACTCAGAACCTGTGTCATATCTTCATTGCTTTATATGTTGATGTCATCAGACACTGCTACCATAAGATGTAGTAAACGCCACCAACTCAGATGGTTTTAAAGTGGATGAGACAAATTCAAGGAGGAAAATAATTACCAATCATGATGGCAATATAAGATTGCCATTCCTCTTAAAGCCATATTTTAAGGAAATGATAGATGTACTGGCCAAATAATAAACGCTACCTATGTTTCTTCCTCTTACTTCATCTGAACGATCATTAGTGAACCAGGATCCCGGAGTTCGAGTGAAACAAGTTCCTTGGATTCTTTAAGTATGTTTCTTTTTTAAAAAAACAACCCCACAGAAGCTGCTAAACATGATTCTCTTATAGAAGAGGAAAAAACATAGTGATAGGCAGCAATCCTTTTAGTATTAAAAGGAAACCCGCTTCGTTCTTTCTATTATTATTGTCATTTCCCATGAATTTCTTTTGCTTCCACAAAAAAGTTTCAGCCAGAACATACTGAAAACTCAAAAAATAAAAGTGAAGATAGCTTAACAGACTGATAGACTTAATAAATTGTATCTACTGAGTTTTGAAAAGTTTTTTGTGTCTGTTGATAAGGAAAAATCTTTTTTTTCCAGTTCTGCCAATAATTCCTGTTACCAAATTATAAAAAAATAAAAAATAAATAAAATGGAATTCTTCTATTTTGAAAAAAATTGAATCCATTGTCATGAATCAAACTTTAGTGAAGACACAAACAACTTAACTGCAGTAACGAACATATGGTCAGCAGTCAACACTAATCTAATATTTGATAGGAAATCTCCAGAAATATAGTGGTAAACCAAAGTTTGTTTGTATGTCTTTTTAATTGGCAGGTGATTCTTTGTGCAACATTTTTGCACAAGCTTTCACACAAAACAGTATTAAAAAAAACCCGCAGAAGAATTCCATAAAGTTTTACAAACTATATTTGCAATTGCAGAAACCCAGCACATCCTTATTAAATGGCAACCATAGTCCTTCAGGAAGTTTAAATTCTGAAGCACCAACTCCATGTCAGATTGGTATGCTATTACTTGTATTATGAGTGCACTTGAAAGATAATTTCCCAGGCGAGACATTTTTAATCCTCTTTGTACTATAACAGAAAAAAATTATCTTGCATGCAGTTGTTTCCTCAGATGATATACACCACTTAAGAGATTCTTACAAGATTATAGCAGTATTTAAATCTAGACCGTTTGCATATCACATTTAAAGTAGTTATAGGTTCCATTCCAGGCTTGACAAAGCAAATCTTTAAGATCACCTATTTCATATATACAAGCCACAGTCTGGTGAAAAAGGAGAGCTGTTGATGCTACTCATGCACATATACTATGAAGAACTTAAAAGAGCAACTGTAAAATGAATTATGATAGTCAGAAACAGCAAGCATTTTTAATTAATGGAAAAAGGCCATTCATATTATTTGTTCGTTAAGCCTAAACTTACTTAAAATGCATTCAGTTCATACATTCAATCAGTCAGTGACTTGTGTAGCTTATGACTATATCTGTCCATTACTACTGGAAACAAAACAATAACCATAACTCTTCAAAATCTTTCCAGCAGAATCAAAGTCATACCAAGCACATGCATGTGTACATGTATGAGAAAGAATTCTACTTTTGCCAAATCGCTGGGGAGGCAAGTGCCCAACATCAACTAACAAGCAATGTCTGACAAAGCTGGTTGTTGACAATGGCGATATAGTATCTATTAAAAGCGCACGTTGGCTCCAGAGAAGCAGGAATGGAATGCATCCTGAGGCTTTTCTGGCTCCTCCACTGAGAGCTGGCTACAATGAAAACTCACCAGAATTCTGAAAAAATGTTTTGGACACATGAAAGTGCCTTCCTTCTGTGCAAGACATCTTTCAATTCAAGTCACAATATTTTAAAAATATAAAGCACAACGAATTATTTGTTAGTCTTTCTATGAATTAAGAAAACTAAGTAAGCAACTAGGAGGTCTGCATAGAAGGATGCAGCAAGCAAGCCCCAACAGACAAACTTTCTATTATGACCGCTAATCATGTTGGTGACCTGGGTTTACAATACTCTACAATGAACAATATTTCTACATCCAATTGTTGGCCCCAATTAGAGTTCACCACTAAATAAATGGAACTTAAGTATCTATTGACCTACCAATTTTCCATTGATTCAATGGGTCTACTTAAATTGGTACTAAAAACTAAATTTAGCTGTGAACCAGAAGAACACTATTATTTATCAGGTATTCTCAAACAAAAGTACCCATTTTAACATGCTATAACCTTCAGGTTAGCAGTTTTATCAAGAGCAAATTCCAGAAGCAACAGATGTAGTACACATTTCCTTTCTCATCAGCAGAAACCACTGAGCTTATCTAACTTCAGTTTATTTTCACTACTGTACACCTGGAATCAGAACAATGCTGAAGGTCATCAGTGGCATCTGGCATCATTATTTGCAAACAAGTTTAAGATTGTTCCAGTAATATAAATTGTTTGCATTTCATTTATTCCTTCAAGAATACCCTTGAAAGTTCAACCAATTTCGGGGTAGTGAGGAGAAGGCCAATAGTTTTTTTAAGCAAATCCAAATTCTGAGGCAATGATATACCTTTTAAGTAATTTCTCTAAATAAGCAACAAATTTGTATTAGTTGACAGCATTTCAAAATCTTGTCATTTTTTCCTTTAATACATTTTCCTTTCACAATTATCTGTATCTTTGAAAAAACTACTTTAGTCTTAAGAACACCTGTATTCCCTTTTATTGCTTAGGAGAATGACAGCTTTCTCTTGCCTATAGACTAATATACCATTCTTACCTTGTAATATCTGAAATAGTCCCGTTCTTGAAGTTTCTGTATTTTGGGGAAGATCTTAAAATTGTTGAACTCATCAATGCTCTCTATGTCACATAAGCAGTCATCAAGAAGTCCTGTTGGCTATAAACAAAAAGGAGGGGGAAAAAACACAGACTAAGTGAAAATATCACTTACCCAACAGGGCTTTTGAGTGAGTGAGTGAACAGAGACAGGAAAAGAAATATTTAAAAGCATTCCAAAATAACAACACAGACAGCAATCTAGTTATTCACATTGCATGGCACAAAATTTCTCCTCAATGGCATCTGCATGAAGGAATTTACATGAACCATGTACATCCAATCGTAACAACTGAAATATATGGGTTTTTCTAACTGCATAATCACACATGCTAGCAATGTACATGATCTGTACAACCACCTATACCTATTTTTAATGTACTTCTCATCACTACTCATTGTCAGGGCCACTGAATTAACTTGAACTAGAAAAACTCAGCAGAGATCTTGAACACAGTGTATGCACCATCATACCTTTATACGCATACATGATGTGGATAGAATTCGGTTTTAGTAATGACAACTTGAACTAAATGATTTTGTACATGACACGTTAAATCACATTTGATGTACCTGAACACTCGGGGGAGGGACATCCCTGCATTACAGTGATAACTAACAAAATGTTAAGAATCAGCTCTATGTAGCAAACAGAAACTGAATTCTGAAATTGGCAACTACCAAGAATCTTGCACTACTGTTAAATTTCTGAATACTGTGAAAACAAGAATTCTTCTCCAACATATAGAAGACTGGGAACAATGGAAATATGTATCTGATCCTATTATATAATGGCAGAGTTATGTACAAGATGAGACATTCTGTCCATTAAAGGCACAGGATTCATTTTATATTTAATTAATTAAGTGGTAATATTATTAATTTTATTTCTACAGCAAACAATATTAAGAAGTAGCAATGGGTTCTTCAAGGAACTAGAGTACCATATGCTATATGTTTAAGGTTACATATACTTACACTACTTTAACCTACAGTTCTTCCCCTGGATTTGCAGGTGAAACCATCACGAATTTAAATTGCGTGCCTTCTTTCCTATTCTCTTCCCCCTATTTCCTTGCCTTTTGCCTGGGTACACTGTGCCCTCCTTCGCTGTGCTGAGGCAAAAGGCAAAGGAATAGGAGTGGGAAGCACCATGCTCAGAGAAGGAAGGCACACGAGTGCCTCCCCCCCATTCTCTTGCTTTTTGTCCTAGTATGCATGCTTTCCTTCTCTTCACTCAGGCAAAAGGCAAGGGAATGAGTGGGAAAGCTCACACTCCTCCTCTCCTGTTCCTTTGCCTTTTGCTCACACAGAGAGAAGGAAAGCATGTTTGCTGGGGCAAAAGTCAAGGGAATAGGAGGGGGAGCACAGGGGTAACTATTTGTCCCACTTTCATGTGGGTTCTATGCCCTGAATCCTTGCAAAAGTGGAGGGGCCACTGTAGATTTGATTAAACCCATTAGGCTGTGTTGTGAAATTTAGATCTCTAGACAAAGAATCTACAAAGAAACAACCTTCAAGGCTCTTTACTTTCTCTAACACAAGATAGTGTTTTAGAAACTGATCTTTCCTTATTGGATCATACACACATTAAAACTATTATTTTATCATTTTGCTCTAGGACTATTTGCAAAACACAGAACAAGGATTGTATTAGGCTCTGTAAACAAATGACCACAGTTACAAGACAGATGAAGCACAGGAAAAATGATCCCAAATATTATTATAATATAATATGGTCATAAAGGAACAAAAGAAGGAAAAGGGAAGGAGAGACGGAGAAGGAAGAAAGTATACACATATTTAAACAGTTAGTTTGAAATGCCTCTAGCAAAAATGGAAATACGTTGGACATTTAAGTATAATTTTACTATCTCAAGTTATCATCAAAATATCTGAAAAAATGCCAGTATGTTCTATAACAAACTTTTCTTCAAAGTAAAGGAATTTTTCCAAGTACACGTTTTATCCTGACTTCTAGAATGTTTTCTCAATGTTGCTCACGACAGTCTTTTACAAACTACCTGACGTGTCTAAAAGAGAACAAATAAGAGAGAGCCACGCACCTCTTCAAAACAATAAGTACAGCATCATCATTACAAGGAAAAAGCCTGAAGGCACTTGCCTACAACTACAGACACAGTAGAAAAATCAAAAAAAGAAAAGGCTCAATATATTTAAGTTTAAGGAAGTGGCCTGAATGGTGGAAGGACACCAGATAAGTATGGTTGTGTAGGCACAAAATAACATCAGTACAAAATATGGACTCACATTCTGTTCAGTAGTTACAAGATCATAAGCTGGACTTTTGATCTTATAACTTCTAGGATTTACACTTATGGTCATTAATGACTGAATATGACCCTCAAAATCTACCTTGTCAGCCTAGGCAGCAGCCCAAACAAAAAGTTTCCAAAGTGCTGCAGATTGGTATGCTGGCAAATTATGTGTGCAGCACTCTCCCATTTGTGGGCTGCAATGAGACAAGAAGTTGCAGAAGGATCCTAAGAGATCTTTTCAGTTACCTGTTCTCAATGCTCCTTGTGTCTGGGAGAGCACTACAGACATTTCCTAGCACCTCAGTCTTAAGCACCTTGGAAATCCTTTGATTAAGGCACAGCCAGGCTCAAAAGGTTTTTTGGGGGGAAGCATCCTCAGATGTAACTATGATGATAGAGCTCTGTCATCACAGCTATATTGGATGGTGCAAGTTCTCAACCACTGTTAATTAAAAGATTTCTATCCTTCCATATCCTAAGATATGAGGGCAGTGTAATATAAAATTAATTCAGATAATTTAAAATGTAGTATAGTTTATGGTAGTACAATTTAAAAATATATTAAACCAACTATCACATTAAAGCTAGTTAAAACAGTTAAAACCAAGCCAATCTGTATATTAAGAAAGTCAATAAAACAATTAGACCTCGAAGTCTTTAATAGAGAGACATCTCTTAAGTTGGCACTGAAATGAAGCCAACACCAGTGTCAATCATCCTTCCCAGCAGAAAGTATTTCACAGTGAGGGTGCCACAAAAAAAATGGAAGGCCATTTCCACATCCTCATAGAAGGTTCTGCTTCCACTAGCTAAAGACAGACCTTCCAGCAGATCCCAGTCCTCAGGCAAGCATGCATACGCAGAGGTGCTCCTTTACATATCAAGGGCACAAGCTGTTTTGGACTTTAAACATTATCATCAACACCTTAAAGCTGGACTGGAAGCATACTGGCAACCACATAGTACCTGTAGGACCTGTGTTACATGCTTCCTTTATGATGTTGAAGTCATTCAGCAAAGCATTTGGTAAGGTCTCCCATGCTATTTTGCCCAGTAAACTGACTAAATGTGGAACAGACGGGAACACCATCAGATGAATACATAATTAGTTGGAAAACCATGCTCAAGGAGTGATAATCAATGGCTATGCTTCAAACTGGAAGGAGGTTTTGAGTGAAGTGCCTTAGGGTTCTGTCCTAGGGCCATTACTCTTTCAACATTTTATTCAATTATCTTAGATTACAAGATGGAAGGAGTTCTTATCAAGCCTGTAGATGACACAAACTGAGAGGGGTAGCTGACACATTGGAGGATACCAACAGAACTCAAAAGGATTCAGAATTCAATTTTCTAGTTATCTAAGTAGAACACTGGGCAGAAATTAATAAAATAATATTTAATAGAGACAAAGGCAAAATTCTACATTTAGAGCAAAAAATCAAATACACAGATGTAGAATGGGAGATGCACAGCTCAGCACTACTACATCTGAAAAGGACCAGGAATTATTGATTAGGAATGGAACATGAGCCAGCAGCGTGATGCTGCAACAAAAAAGGCAAATGCTATCTTAGCCTGCATTAATAGAAGCAGGATTTCCAAGTCAAGGGAAATAATAGTCCCATTATATGGTGTACTGATCAGACCTTATCTGGAGTACTATGTTCAGTTTTGGGGCCTCATTTTAATAAGGATATAGACAAGTTGGAGCAGGTTCGGAGAAGGTCAATGAGAATAATAAGAGGTATAGAAACAAAACATGAGGAAACACTGAAGGAGCCTGCTGACAAGAAGACTGATCATGCTCTTTAAACACTTCAAAGATAGAGAGGAGGAGGCAGCCTCTGCTGCCCCAGAAAGCAGGACCAGGTCTAATGGTTTGAAGTTACAGAACAATAGATTTTGGCTGAACATTAGAAGGAACTTCTGGACAGTAAAAGCAGCTTGGCAATGCAGCCAACTGCTTAGAGAAGTGGTGGGATTTCCTTCTTTGGACATCTTCAGAAAGAGGCCGGACAGCTACCTGCTTGGCATGCTTTAGCTGGAGACCCTGCATACAGTAGGAGGTTGGCCTTGATGTCCCTTGAGGCTCCTTTCAACTCTATGATTCAAGACTCCATGCTCTGGTCAGCCATGTAGCTGCTCCGTCTGGCACTGACTGCAACTACCCGGCTGTTTGCCTTGGCAGCCCCATGGAAAGTGTACTGCAACCAGGAACTTAGCAGCTCAATGACTACTGTGGCTAAGTAATCCCTGTTGACAAAAGGCAGTGGCTGGTGGGCCAGTCGAAGCTGGCTCTAGGTACTCAAAACCACAGGAGTCCACTTGGGCCTCCGGTGACAGAAGGGGATCTAGGAGTATCTGTTCCTTAAGGGAGCGTGAAACTCCTTTTAGGGTAGGTCCCTTACTTAGTGCCTGGACTCAAAAAACACCATCCACATAGCCTATGTCTGTTTAGTTTTATTTTCAAGTTTACTGGCCTTCATGAATCCCATCACACCAACCTCAAGTTCGCTGTGGCTTATTCCCATAAGGATAAACCACAATTATTCCATGCAAACATGATCACAGGCTAGCAAGTATGTATCAAAAAAAGTGAAAATAAAAAAAAGCTTTTAACAAACCAGCTGAATATTTTCTACAGGAAGTTGTAAAGTACTTAACTGAAGCAACAACACATACCTTTTTTTTTAAAAAAAAAAAGAATAATGCAATGTAATCCAGATAGTTATAAACTGTAAATACCCTCCTCTGCACATATCACATTAAACTGGAAAGTACGGAACTTATGGCTCACCAAATAATCATAAACCTCTATAAAATATCTATTTCCATATGAGTTTTCAATCCTTTGGAAAAATCTTATTTAAGATCAAATTAACATTTGCCTCCTTGAATCTGCAGGTATTTATGCCTTATAACCAGTTATCTAGATCAATAATGTAGGATATGATTGTATGTTACACAAACACTCATTTTCAGCCTGCCGTGCCTTAACTGCTTGGATACATTCTCCCCTGGGGTGTGCATGGTAAATGCTTTACCCCAAGCAATATTAACTCTTGCAGGAAATGAGAAGCAGAAAAAGAGAGACACAGGCAACAAAGCTTCTAAGAGAAACCTACAGTCTGAACTGAAATTACAAAGAACTGAATGCTTCTGTAAAAATACACTGGATTTTATTTCTAATACAGGAATATATAGAGCCCAAACCATAGTGATTTTAAATAAAGAGCTAGAGAGAAGGAGCTCTTTTCATTCCACATTCACAACTGGCACTTACTGGTGATAACACCCTAATATTTTATGTTTTTTCCCAGGTTATGTTATAATTTCTCCTAGTATCCATGGGAAGTATTTTTAACTCACTTTATCTTGCAATAACATAGTTATTTTGAACACAGAATCTTTACCCCTCCGCACACTCTTCACATTCACAGCTCACTCTTAATTCCACCCTGAAATATGGAACCCAGCTAACTTTTTAAACTCACAAACCTTTCTTCTTTTCATTTCCTTTTTTCTCATTACTCCCATCTTTTCCCTTTTAAAATTCCTAAAAACTGGAACAGAAAGCCAGTGGTTGTGTCACTGGCGCAGCCCATCTTAGAGAAGCTGTGCATCGCTAGGTCTCTCTCATCCTTAACCAACCTTTCACCAGGTAAACTGCAGCTGCTACATAAGATTTTGATTATGCCTTTAAAGTAGAGACTGATGCACATGACACACTTCTTTTCTTTGCAAAGCTCTCCTCCAAAATTTAAAGTTTTAAGTGATTCTTTCTAAAATACAAAATTAACAGGCATTTCACATACTACATAGTGTTTGCCTACACACATATGGAGATACATTCAGTATTCCTCCATGGCACACCTCTTTTCAAATATAAATAGAAAGGTATGATATTAGGAAAGATTCTAGACAATTAATAAGACTGTTGACAAATCCTATGAAGCCAGCTGTGTAAGTTTAAATAAACAGACAGTGTGGTGTAAGGGGTGTAGGGTGGACTAGGACTCCGACAGACTGCTCAGCTGTGGAAACCACTGGATGACCTTGGACAAGTTGGGTTCCCTCTCTCAGACTTAAGGGAAGGCTTAAATGGCAAACCTCCTCTGCCTCTTGTGATAGGATAGCCATAGATCAGAATCAGCTTAAAGGCACGCAACACCAGCGTTTGACATGTTTATTCATCACTTTCAACACTTTCTGAAAAGTTTATATAGTTTATATAGAGAAGGCTAGAAGGAAGGGGCTCTTTTCATTCCACATTCACAACTGGCACCTACTGGCGACAACACCCTAATATTTCATGTTTTTTCCCAGGCTATGTTAGCATTTCTCCTAGTATCCAAGGAAAGTATTTTCCTTATATATAGAGAGAAGTACATATAGAGAGGGGAGTTGTTCGTAGAGTCATCAGAGCTCAGTAGCTTTAAATACAAATCCTCCAATCCTGGACAAAGAAACAGGCTTGTCACCTTCCGCTTGTCTACAGGTTCAGGCTGTCTTGGAGAGAAACCACTCCCTGGCAGCACCTGTTCTCCTGCTCCCCCTGAGAAAGTTTAGGGAATAATGCTTCTCCTACCCACCCACACAGCTCTTCACCCCAGTTAATTTTTAAAGAAAACCGATTTGAAACATTGTGTTCCATTACAGTCGGTGCCATGACAGAAGCTGGAACCCAACAAACTGGGATTAGAAAAGATGAAAGATGCTTAAGACTCTGTTAGGAAAACTTGGCATTTCGTATACAATGAAACAGAGCAAAGCTTCTCCTCGATGAATTAAAGCAGAAAAATCTCTCCCACTTTATCCGTGGCTTTTCCTTCCGATATACTATAATCTCATTTGACATACTCTTGGCTGGGTCACAAGCCGGCATGAAATATCTATTAGCCCCAGCCAGAGGATTTTCGCATCTCCTTAAGGAAGACCCCCAACGTGTCTCACTGAGGGAAAAGAGGAAGGAAGGAAGGAAGGAAGGAAAGCGCTTATGAAGGACGCTCCCACTTAAGAGCCACTAAAACCGTCCTCTCCTGTCACGGCTGGAACGGCAGCCGGCTGGACGAACAGGACGGAGCTCGGCCCGCCTCGAGACAAACCGGGGCACAAACACGCCCCAACCCGGCAACCCTTCCTCCCTCCGAAGGGGCGACCCCTCTCACCTGGGCCTCCGCCGAATCACGGTAGCAGCCAATAATCGCCGCCGCCGCCAGCACGAGCTGCGCCGCCAGCCTCTTCCCCGCTGCTGTTCTCCGGCCGCCGCTGCTCATGCTGCAGAACCCTCTCGCCGCTCGCCCTGGGGGGCCCGTGGCCCTCCTCGCCGCCGCCGCCGCCGCGCACCGGCACCGAGCGGGTGAGGCCTCCCGCGGCGTCTCCACTCGCCCCCGGCGCCGCCTCTGCCGGGAAGGGAACCTGTCAAGCGAGCCCCGGCTCACCTCCCGCCGCGGCCGCCTCGCGCCAGCCCGCAAGCGCCCACACCGCTCTTGTTGCGAGCGTGCGTGCGCGCGCCAATAGCGAGCGCTTCCCCTTTATTACACCGAAGTGGCGGCGGCGGCGACAGAGCCAGCCCTCTAGGAAGTCGCGCAAAGCATCTTGGGAAATGTAGTCCTATCGCCTCATCGCGTTCTCTCCCCAGCGTCCCTCTGTGGCGGTTTTACTTCCCCGCCTCGGACTCCGATCACCAACGGGGACGGACAAACTCTGTAGCCAATGGGAAAGAACCACGCGCCCTTTCAAAACAAGAGGAGGCGGTGGATAGCCGTAGCGAAGGAGGCGGCCTAAATCTTTGGGGAGGGGAGGTTGTTCCCCGAGGGGGCTGAATTAGCGCGCTGATATCTACAGGAAAAGGAATGGAGGGTGTAAAAAAAAAAAGCAAAGGCTGCCTTTAAAAATGCCTTTCTACCTTTTGGTGTGGAGTGCCTTCAGTCTGACTCCAATTTATGGCGACCCTGTCGTGAGGTTTTCTTGACGAGTTTTGTTCAGAGGTTTGCCATTTCCTTCTTGGGCGGAGGGAGTGTGACTTGCCTAAGGTCGCCGGATGGCTTTCCGTGGCTGAGTGGGGATTTGAACTCCGGTCACCTAGGCCATTTCCGCACTAGACTGTTATAGCGCTATTATTCCCCTTGCAACGTCCTATGGAATCCTGGGGTTTGCAGTTTCGGGAGGGGCCGCCCGGCCCCTCCCGAAACTGCAAACCCCAGGATTCCATAGGACGTGCAAGGGGAATAATAGCGCTATAACAGTCTAGTGCGGAAGAATAACTAGAGTCCAAATACAATACTCAAACCACTACAGCACGCTGGTTCCTTGTGTCAGTTCTGCGTGTGTGTGCACACCTTCAGGTCGCCTGTAGACCTGTGCCGCCCCAGGAATGTCACGGGGCTTTCTAGGCAAGGAATACTAGGAGGTGATGTTGCCATGTCCTTCCTCTGAAATACAGGCCATTCCCACACTAGACTGCTGTCTATTAGTCCACTCTCGACATCCTATCGAATCCTGAAGTTTGCAGTTTAAGCTGCAAACCCCAGAATTCCGTAGGCTGTTGAAAGTGGGATAATAGCATAACAGTCTAGTGCGGGAATGGCCACAGCTTCCAGCATCCCCTATTCATTGGCAGCTTCCCATCCAACTGCTAAGGAGGGCAGATGCTGCTTGACTTCCAAGATCAGACTGGATCTGGTGTCTTTAGGGTGTTTAGGCCCTTTTTCACTTTTAAGGGTGCATTTTTCTCCACAAGCAGTGTATCTCATGTAAAAGGCACTAGCTGTATTCCTTCAATTTTGCCCACCTCGTACATTCAAAATGGCTGCAGCGGCTTGAAATGTATATGTGCATATTTTTGATTGCGGAGACATGTTTGTTTATTTTTCTCACCTATAATTGTGTGAGTGAAGACAGGTGTTGAGCATATATCATTTAAAAAAACAAAACCAGAGTGACAATTTAGTTTTAGCTGAGTTAACCTTTGCTGGAGGCAATGCATAAATGAACAGGAGTATTGTGAACTTTCCAATTCTAATTTTGCTTCAAATCTGCTGGGAACAAGTGTACTATTGACCTCATAGCTCCATATCAAGATATGTACTACAGACTCTTTTTCTTTTTGTAAGTCTCTTGTGAAAAATGCACTTGTTCTCTTCCCCATTGTCCATAAATATCCTGTTATTCTAATAGTCTTCCTTTTATCTGCCCTGCAATATGTTGTGTGTCTTTTTTAATTAGAATGTTTGAACTGTTTTCTTAGCTTCTGAATATTGGTACGTGGTGTAGGGTCAGAAAGATCAGAGATTTTGCTGATCGACCAGCTACCTACTTGTGACAATTATGGATCTGCCAATATTATGAGTTCAACACCTCTCCCAGGACATGCTTTTCATGGAGCATTGCTGAAGGAAGAGGTTGGAGGTTTACAGTGGTGGTAGGGAATCTCTTTGTTACCCCATTGTCATGATCCATTTGCTGGTAAAGTTAAGACCAATTATAGCTTTTCTCCTCTGGTAGACCACGTTCTACTTTTACAACTGGGATCAGTTTTAATGTAGGGAGGCAGTCTTGTCTGGATAGCATTTGAGCTGTGGAATCCTGCAAAGGATCTGGAGTGAAGTGTCATTGGTATGATGATGGCACTCAGCTCCATTTTTATTGCCCTGTGAAAAATGGGGTGCTGTATTTGGTAACCGACTGGAAGAAGGCCAGGAAGTTGGAGCTGAATCCTAACTCATTTAGAAGCACTGTTTGTACGTGGTTCCCACATTAGAAACCTAGGCCAGATGGAGTTGCCTTCCTTCTGAAAAAGTAGGTGAATAGACTAGGGATACCCATTAATACAAATATCACTGGAGACTGAACTGGCTTGGGAGGCAGAGGACACCATGTGCACCTTTGGCTTTAACACTCCTTCTAGAAAGCTCCTTTGTGCCAGCGTTTTTAGTTTCTTGGTATCAGCATACTTTTAAAAATTTCTGTTTATGTGCCCAGAACATTGCTGCCTGTTTTATAGCTAGTTTCTGTATCATATTATATTTTTTTCTGAATTTAGTGGATTTTGCTACTGTTCATATGGCTTTATTATTTTACTCTTGCAATTTTGTTGTATTCTGGCTTCAAGAGCCTGAAAACTGTGTTATTGAAGGGTAGCTAAATAAATATATAAATCTGAACAACAAAGTCATAGATAGGCATTTTTAATGGCAGCTGCAGAACCTTGGAACTCCTTTTTACTTGGAGACTTATTAAAATCTAAGCACTGCAACAAACATTTTTGATAGATTCTTAAATGCCTGATATTTTAACGTATTTCTGAACTGATTCTTACATTGTTAGGCAGTCTTGACAATCTCAATAAGATTTGGATCACATTTTTAACAATGCAATCTAGTTGGCTGCCACCATCAGGATCTTCAGAAAAGACACTATTCTACCTCAGTTTTCAGGGGAAAATCAGTTAGTTGTTTGCACATTTCAAACTGTTTGCAGACATATAACCTGCCAAGGTCACTGACATGAGCTACTGGGAGTGTAAAAGCAAACAGAAAGGATCAGTACTAAAAACATGTAATTCACAATTAGCAAAGGCTCAGGGAAGATTTTAAAAGGTAGTAACAGTTTCTACATGCAAATTAAGTATTGTGGATTTCCGCCAGTTTCATTTTTAAAGTTTCAGTTACTGTATGCAAAATGCAATCATGGCATTTAGAATCCCCATAAAGTTAATATATAACAAGATTGCAATTACCCAACTGTGGCTGGCAATTCTAATGTAAAGTACAAAAAAGCTCTGCAAACGTATCCATATTTTGAGTTAACATCAATGATAGGGTCATTTGTCATCTGAATTTTCTTCCTTTCAGGGTGTATCTACAGCTGAACTGTTTATTATAAGCCAAAGCCTTTTCTCTTTTGAAATAAGACATTGGATAAGTTGTATCTTGTGTGTGTTTATGTGTACCTTCAAGTTGCCTGTTGACTTATTACAACCTCATGAATTTCATAGGGTTTTCTCAAAGAAGGAATAGTAAGAGGAGGTTTTAACAGTTCCTTCCTCCAAAATATAGCTTGCAGTCGTTGGTGGTCTCCTGTTCAAGTACTAACCAAAGCTGACCCTGCTTAGCTTCCAAGATCAGACTGGATCTGGTGCCTTTAGGGTATTTAGGAAGTTCAAGCTGTGCCTTACCATGCGGGATATTAGGTGTCAGAGACCTTAGAACTTAGTCACCATTAGGTGATAGCACTACTAGGTTCTTCTCCATATTTTAATGTTGGTGGGTTGCTTTTGTGCAGAACTTTTAATTTAACAGTTAATGCTAGAACGCCATCAGTATATAAGCTTCAGTTATCTGCATTTCCTTGTTATCCAAAACAATTGTAGTCCCTAATGCCTAGCTAGTTAAAATGAAAATTCCCTCAAGAATGTAGATATATTTAATGTTCGTTCTCTGTCTTACTTGTACTGTATAACTATAGCACAATCTCAATTACTCACTTCACAGATGAGGCTCAAATAATGATTGTTTGTTAAAAACCCTTTGAGAATTTAGATCTAAAACAGTGTTAAAGTGTTTCCGACTGATATGAACATAACTAAAGAAATATTATAAGGCTTTTTTTAACATTATCATTTGAACTGAAATAATTTTGAAGCCTTTTCTGTTAAATTCCTGGACCTTCCTTTGATAAAAGTTGGATAATGTTAATTTGCACTTATTTCAAATGTGAAGTCCCATTCAAATAGAGAAAGAAGAAATTGTACAAACCCCTAACTTCCAAATCACCAAACTATCTCTGTGAAATTTCAGGCATTTTAATCCTACTACTCCTGCAATGAATTTTAATTTAAAAATTAGAAAACCGAAATTTTATGTATAGTATGACATAAATTGAATTATGAGTATAAATTCTTATTCCAAGACAAATTTTAAATTGTTGGTTCATTTCTGCATAGGCATACATGACTATGGCCCTTTTCTCACGTAGGGGGGCCGAAATGGGGCAGCGCACGCAGGGGCGGAGCTTACCTGCTAGCGTTTTGCTCCGTCCCTGCTCCATCCCTGCGGGGAACATGGTTCCACCACTTCACACGCCGCTGAATTTCGGCGGCGCTCGGCGGCACCCAAAATGGCAGCCAGCAGCTTCCGGCGGTGCTCCACTAATCAGGGCAGCGCGCCAGCTGGAAGCCCGCCCCCGGGCAGATCTGCAGAGACGCACTACCGCGTCTCTGCAGATTCTCACCGGGAGCTGCCACGGATTAGTGCGGGCGAGTTTGATAAAAACCACCTGGGAAGGTGGTTTTTAAAAAACTCGCAGTGCCACCCCTGCGGCTGGGCTAGAGTGGTTGGAGGTGTGGCACCTCACCGTTTGCAACTGCGCTAGCTCATCTCACGATGTGAATGACCTCCGTCTCCGGTCGTCGCACCACGGGGTTTTACTCCCGTGTGAAAATGGCCATTATCTTGTGCATCCATTCACGCACCTCTTTCTGGCATTCTTACCCAGTAGCAACCCTCATCTCTAATTAAATCATTTTTCAGAAAAGGCACAGATAGATAAAGTGTTGTACTCCAGATGTTACTGAACTCCAACTTTCACCAGCTCTACCCTGCACAGCCAATGGAGAATAATGTTTGGAGCTGCAGTTCCACAACATTTAAAGAGCTTAAAATCTGGCAGATCTAGTGTCATAAATCCTTTCTACTGATTTTGTTAGGCATCACACTCTAAGGTGCACTTGTATTGGAAAGGTGCTCTTAAGAATTTTCAGTGAGAATCTGCATCAAGGATTCAGATCTGTGATCTGCATGCACGACTTGTCGTGTCTTATAATGATATGTTGGATTTAATATGTAGTCAATAATATGTGTTGGATATGTTGGATTTAATATGATCCTGAGGTTTATGACTGGATCTAACGGCAAGCAGTTGTCAAATGCAGCATGATGTCTCTCTCTCCTGTAGCTGGATTAGCAGAGAATTGCTTTGTATTTAATATGGGTTAGGATCTTCACACCTCCTCTTTTGCCTTGGATAAAACTGTCCAGATAGGCATTTCTGTCTCCTAGGTGCACGTCCAAGGAATTAATGAGGCTACTTGTTACTGCAGTTTAGGCCTACTTGGAAATGGCACCCAATATCACTTTGATATCATAATACCACCCCTCTCCACGTGTTTGTGAGGCCTCTGGACAAGCACGAAACTAGGCTTGGCAGCTGATTGCTGCAATATTCCTAAACAATAAAGGCAAGCCAGAAATAGCCAGATCGCAGCTTCAGGGACCTCCCCGGCAAACACCACATTATGTATTCACGCCACCTACAAAAGGCTCCCTGCCCTGAGCAGGCAACTTGACAAAGGCTGAACCATCCACTGTCAAGCGTTGCGCATTTACATACTGGCTACACCATTGTTAATTCGGCTCTGATTCCATCATGCTAAATTGTGACCTTTCAGAGACATTGTCTCGCACCCAAAACTCTTTGTGGTCCCCGAGTAAGGCATAGCCTGCAGTCACATAAAAAAAACCCCCTGATTCCGAGACCTTCCTTGGATCACTCCCGAGTTCCAGTATTATTACCGTTTACTAGCCTTACTTTGGAAGATATTAGATATTGTTTTGATACCATAATTCGGCCCCATTTTGCCACCCTCGGCCAAGTGTTTGTGAGGCCCCGAACAAGCACAGAACTAGGCATGGCCATTAATTGCTGAACATTCCTTTCTCCACCTAGGCAGGCCAGACTCAGCCAGATCTTCGCTTTAGGAGACCTCCCTAGACAAACACCTCATTAAAGATGCACGCTAATACAAAGAACTCCCTGCCCCGAGCAGGCAACTTGACGAGCTAGACGCTTAACTGTCAAGCACGCTGCATCTGCATACTGGCCATTCCATTGTCGATTCGGACTTAATTCAATCATGTTAAATTCTGAGCTTTCGGAGGCATTGTTTCGCGCCCAAACCTCATTGTTCTCTCCCAAAGTACAGACTAGCCTACAGTCATATTTTCCCTATAAAAAAACCCAATTCCAAGACCTTCCTCGGATCGCTCTGAACTTCTATCCCGCCTTGCTGCCGCTTCGTCCGCCAAACTTTCCCCTCAGTCGCAGTCCGAGACTGCGCAATTATGGACCTCCGCTGTGATCTACCCTGGGCTTCGGACAGGTGTAGTATCACCCAATTCAACAAACCCCTCTCAAAAATTCCTCTATACCACTACTACCTTTATTTTCTATAGTTACTTGTGTGAGTGTGTTGCATACACTGTTTGCCTGTATTTAATAAAATCACAGTTATTCTTTCATATTTGGTGTGCTTCTTGACTTGGCCTGACCCCGTAGACATTGGGTTTACAGATTCCGCTGCGTTGCCCTGCCTCTCGTTTTGCCAACTTGTGCTCTGAGCTAATTTCCCCCACCAATAGTTGAGGACATTTGGAGTCCCTCGCGGGACCCCCAGTAAACAGGGTAACACCAGACTGCCTTGCTGCCTCTCTGCTTGGTGAGCCTTCCCTCAGCTCCACCTGCTGAGCCACATCGAACCCCAGCATCGCTCTCTATCTTCTTCCGGGCTTCAGGAACAGATTTCATGTCACCTGACTCAACTATCTCTCTGAAAATCCCGCTGTCTTACTCACACCTTTATTTTCCTTAGCTATGTGTGTGCATGTGTTGCTTACCTTGTGTGCCTGTATTTAATAAAGATCATTCATTACTTTCAAACCAGTCTGCTTCTTGACTTGGCCTGACCCCGTAGACATTGGATTAAAGATCCTGCTAAGTTACTCTGTCTCTCGTAATGCTAAAGCAGTGCTCTGATCTAATTTTCCCCACCTGTAGTTGAGCACATTCAGGTGTCCCTCATGGGACCCCCAGTAAACAGGGTAACATACTCCTGTGAAAATGTTTGGTAACTTCCTCTGTTGCCTGCCCTGGTTCACTTTCCCTGGAGTGCAGTAAATTCTGAAAAAGTAGAAATGAACATGGGGAAAGATTAATCCATCCTTCTGTCAGTGTTTTACATACAAGCAAAGAAATCATTACCAACTTAAGTTTCATTGATTCACTATTTGGATCTAAGCCTGAATTTGATCTAAGCCTGATGAGGAAAACAAATGACCAAGTGCTGTCTTATGTGCTTTGTTCCAAAACTGTATGTATACTTTGACCAAAATTCACGTGGATCAGTTTGCTGTTTCATTCCCAGAGTTTTATCACACACTGGTTAATCTGCATTTCTCAGTACGGACACACTATTTGTTGCATAATTGCACTGGCTTAGTTCCTTTTTTGATCTCTCTTTTACACACGAGTTCATCACTCTTCCATTGCTGAACTGCATTCTAATAGTTATTGGGTTGTCTCGTTTAATTCATGGGAAATAGCCATGAATGGCTCTAATAATGCTACATTTCCACTATTGTGTATTGGTGTGATGGTGTCATTCCACTGCAATTCTGATACTGCAGTAGTTATGTGGTATCCTTGAACGTTGTTCTCCCCTTCCCTCCACCCCATACCCAAGCAGGGTGAGCTCACTGCACTTCCAGTGTCTTGTCAAAGAGGACATCATAGTGCATGTGAACAATATTGTTTTTATTCTGTTTGCCTGTATTTTTTTAAATTACTTTTGGTGTGATTGCGCACTTGCTGCCCTGGTGGTTGCCAGCATGCTGCAATTGCTATTAACCACAAACAGACAACTGTGACTCTAAAAGAGCAGAATGCTGAAATGACAGCATGACAAGAAAACACAATGCTGAAATGACGATGAGGAAGGCTCTAAACATGCTGAAATTGTGCAAAGAAAGAAAAATAAAAAACATAGCGCATACACTAGCTGGTGTGGACAGGGGAAGGGAGGTGAGGTCAATGAAAATATGCAGACCAATTGTGGGAACGTGTATCAGCAAATTAGCAGCATAATGTTATTGCAGAGATGGTGTGACAGTGATTATTTCTATAACAGTATGTTTTCATTTCCTTAAGTAATGTAATTGCTGTGAGACAACAAGCTGGTGTGATAAAGCCCCCAGTTTCTGGAAAGTCTGATATTGAACTATTATCTGTACAGTAGAGTCTGTCAAAGTATTGTGTTCCATAACCGTTTCACTTTTGTAACATGTTCAGTTTTGCAAGGACTAGAAACTGGCAATTGTTGTTTGGGGCTCTGAAGGTTACTCAACTTTATTCGAATTTTAAATGCATTTTTTCAATCTCTCACCTTCAGTGTTAGTAAACAGTAGGAATCAATGCATTTCTGATTCCTCTTGCAAGCTAACAAATCATTGGAGCATAGTGATCGTTAAAAGCAGCAAGCAACAGTAATGTGTTAACATCCTGCTGTTCACAATAATTTTTAACCATCTCATGAAAGAGCTTATAAGGAAATATGTCACAATTAAACCTCCTTGTTAAAAAGGGAAAATGCAAAACAAGTACAGAACAGAAGGAACACACAATAATGGAAGGGCTATTAAGAGATAAGACCAGATGCAAAACAGGGGAGGAAGACAGTAAACTTAAGAGATGTGGAAATAGTAACTAATATTACAAATGAAAAGAAAAAACTTTTTAAAAAAAGTTAAGCAGGTCACAAAAAAGATTATGAGAATTAAGCTAAGCTCTAGGAGATGGAGTATGTTATCTATTGTTTTTTAAAGAATATGAGTGTTACACTGAGTAGCCATGAATAAGAACGTTCTGTACTGACAGAGTGGGATACACAGTAAAAGATCAAGCTGGGAAATTGTGATGATGTGTACCTTTAAATTGCCAGTTTTTGAAAGCTCTGCTGCTTTTGAAGAGGCATCCTCAACTGGTTCTGCTCCCACCTCTTGTTATTTCCCTTCAACATCTTCAAAAGCAATGATACCCCTGGACCCAAGATATCCAGCTGTTCTCAGACTGAGCACCAGCCTGTTTTTGCTGCTGTTCATTCCCATCACAAAGTACAGGCAGAACTGGGGCAATAAAAAAATGAGTTTCTGGCTATTTCTGCCCTAGACTGTTATAGTGCTGTTATTCCACTTTCAACCTCCTATGGAATCCTGGGGTTTGCAGTTTAAACTGCAAACCCCAGGATTCCATCGGATGTTGAAAATGAAATAATGAAATAATAGCACTATAACTGTCTAATGTGGAAATGGCCTTTGTCCCCACCAAACATATAGTCTTAGCAAGAAAGTCCCAATTTCATGGAATTTATTTATGAATTTTTTAAAATGGTGCCTTCTTATGATGAAACATAAAAGTTCAGTTAAAAGCACAGTAAACCAATGGCTGTTTAAAAAACCCTATCAATAAAACAGCAGAAGCAACTATAAAACAAAAATAACAATATCAAATCTAGGAGATTAAAAGGATCTTAGCCTCTTCACTAAAATTCTTTAGTCCGAATGCCAGTTGAGCAGGCCAATAATTCATTCTTGACCTCTGTACATGCTTGCTGAGTCTGTAGCTTGGGTGACCAGTAAAGAACCTTACATCATCCATTGGGGAACAGTGGAGACACATCAGCATAGCTGGGGAAGATTCGAAACAGGCTGAGGTAAGTAAACCACAATCAGCCCAATTTATTGACAAGTCAAAATGCAAAGCCAGAAAAGTGGGCCTTCAGTATCTGCTGGTGTTTGGTTCTAGGACCCCCCCTCCCTCCTGTGGATGCCAACATTTGTGGATGCTCAAGTCCCATTATGTACAATGGTGTAGTAAATTGGTGTCCCTTTATATAAGATGGCAAAATCAAACTTAGCTTTTTCATGCATGTATGTACGTATGTACGTATGTATGTCCCTGCAGGAGTGGTGGATCTGTTAAGATGGTCTGCCCTTGAAGGCTAATGGATCCTTTAGGATTCTGGAAAGGTTTTATGGCTAGTACCACCAACAACTCTGTTGAAGCCCTGGTCAGTAGATAGAAACAAGATCTGACCAGGGCTATAGACTCCTAAACATCCTCTCCAACCTGTTACTAATTGGGTCCCTTGGTACACAGAGGACCTTAGGGGGCTGAAACAGGAAGGATGACACCTAGAGCACAGATGGTGGAAAACTCAACTTATATCCAACAAGATACAGCACATTTCCGCACTATATTGTTATAGTGCTATGATTTCATTTTCAACATCCTGTGGAATTTTAGGGCTTGTAGTTTACTGAGGCCAAACAGCTCTCTGGCTGAGAATTCTAAATGTCACTCTCTAAATTATAAACCCTAGGATTCCACAGGATGTTAAAAGTGATATAATAGCACTATAATAGTGTAGTGTGGAAATGTGCGCAGTATAGAGAATATCTTTGTCTCTATATGGTGGCAATACATATTGTGTCTGTGAATTCACCTCTAGCTGAATTATTCAGGGTGGTGAGAGTTTTAACACAGGCCCCTTCCCCTTGAAAGCTATTTTAGAGCCTTCAGTAGTTTGCTGTGATGCTTTTAATGATCACTCCACAGATAAAATCTCTCGGGTAAGAAGAATGCTGTCATTGTAGCAAAAGTTGACAATGGGGTGTCCAGCAACTCTGTAAATAGGATTATTCTGGATCAGTTTCAGCTGGTGATTACCACTGATGTGGACAAGCTGCTGGGTCAAGAAGAGAACAACCTGTCCTCTTAATCCCCGTCCTTCTTGGCTGGTCTTCCAGGGATGAGATGCAATTAGATCTCAATTACAATATATTATTACTGCATCTCTCGGGGGGGGGGGTTTGCTATCTTGTTTAAAAGAGGCAATGGTACAACCACTTCTAAAAAAAAGCCGTCTTTTAGACCTCTGGACTTAAACAACTGTAAATAAGTATTGAATCTTCCTTTTTGGGGAAAGGTGATTGAGAGGACAGTTGCTTCCCAATTCCAGGTGGTCTTGAATGATACAAGTTATCTAGACCCATTTCAAACTGGCTTCAAAGCATGATATGGAGTTGAGACCGCTATGGTTGCCTTAGTGGAAGATCTTTGCCCGAGCATTAACAAGGGGAGTGTGTCCCTGCTGATGTTTGGACCTCTCAGCGGCATTTGATACCATCGACCATTATACCCTTCTGGGATGCCTGAGGGATCTGGGAATTGGAAGCACTGTGCTTCAGTGGTTCTGGTTCTGTCTCTCAGGTAGATTCCAGATGGTGGTGCTTGGGAATAGCTGCTCCTCCAAAAAAGGAGCTGCTGTATGGCATACCACAAGGCATAATTCTATGACCAATGCTATTCGACATCTACATGAAACTGCTTGGAGAGATTATCCAGAGGCATAGGGTGGGTGCTATCAGTAGGTTGATGACACCCAAATATATTTCTCCTAAAGACTATCCTTCAGGTAAGGGTAGTGTGTCTCCTCTTAATGAATGCGGTAATGGGCTGGATGAGGAAAGCAAATTGAAGCTGAATCCAGACAAGACGGAAGTGCTTACTGTCAAGTGTCTTACTCTGGGTTTGTGTGTGGGGGGGTGTCAACCAGTCCTGAATGGAGTTACACTCTGCCAAAAGACTGCGTTAGCTGCCTGGGAGTGCTTTTGGATCCATCACTCCAAATGATAGCTCAGATAAATGCAACAGCCAGGAGTGCGTACTACGGCTAATATGTCAGCTGCGCCCCTTCCTAGAGTTGGAGGACTTCAGTTGGCTCAAAACATGATAGCAAGATTGATTACTGGTATATCTAGGAGTAAGCATATTAGACCAATATTAAAGTCATCCCATTGGCTGCCAATTAGTTTCCGGGCAAAGTACAAAAAGTTGGTTATTACCTTTAAAGCCCTATATGATTTGGGTCTAGGTTAAGTATGGGATTGCCTCCTCCTATATAATCTACCTTGCATACTCCGGTCCTCTGAGGAACATTTACTTTAACCACCAGGACTAGACTGGAAACAGTCACCCAGAGAACTTTTTCTTCAGCTCCCCCAGACTGTGGAATGACCTTCCAGAAGAGATTTGACAGCTGAGTACGCTGTCTGAATTTAAAACAGCATTAGAGACCAGTCTCTTCTGGCAGGCTTATTCTGATTATTTTAAATTGTGAATTTTGACAATATCTGATATCATCATTTGAAAATTTTTGAATTTTAATACTATAATATCGTTTTTTAAAAGATGATATACATTTTAACTACTGTTTTAATTAATGTTGTGTTTTTAACTGTTATATATTAATCTATTGTTGTACCCTGCCTCAATCCGTGGGAAGAGGCAGGTAAGAAATTAATAATAAATAGTAGTAATAACAATAATGATTTATTTATGGAATATTTTCAAGCTGTAGTTAATTGACAGTCTGGATACAGAATCCATAGATATGGAGGGACACCTGAAATTGTAAACCATTAGCTGAACAGAGAATTGTGGCCAGAAAGCAGAAAAAATCATGTCCGGAGGGCTTCTGAATGACACTGCTGCTGCAGTGGATGAAAAGGAACTGAGGATGTAGGCGGGAAGTGTGCTGTATAGGCACTCCAGGGAGTGGGTGGAGTTACTGCCAAAATGCATGTCATTGTGCTCTAGAAAGTTCCAAAGCACGCATTGTGCAGGTGCAGATGACTCATTTGTGTGAGTCACACAGACTGCAAAGAAGATCAAAATGAAAAGTTCAGTTAAAAACACAATAAACCAATGGCTGTTAAAAAAAAATCCTATCAATAAAACAGCAGAAACAGCTACAAAACAAAAGTATCAACAAAATAAAATCTATTAATTTATAGCCTGCAAGATTTAAAGGGTCTTGAAGGCACATAACAACAACAACAAGCCTCTTTCCAAAAATCCACTACACATGCTATTGCTAGTCTGAATGTCAGGCAAATGGGCCAAGGGGCAGCACTCCATCATTCATTCTGCCAGCACTGAAAGTTTGCATCACCTTCAAGATCTCCGTGTTTGCTCAACTCCATGTCCAGTTTTACTCAGAAGAGCATCAGAAAAGCAGTGCTGTCTCTGATGGTGGCATACACTACAAGTAGAATCTCTGCATGTTGGTTCCAAATTCGGGAGCTCTTACGTACTACACAATTATAGCACTATGATTCCACTTTAACTGCCATGGTTCCATCTTATGGAATGTGGGATTTTGCAGTATTTGTTGTTGTTGTGTACCTTCGAGTCACTTCTGACTTATGGTGGCCTGAAGGCAACTCTTATCATAGGGCTTTTTTGTTTTGTTTTTGGCAGAATTTGTTTAGATAGGTTTGTCCTTGCCTTCCTCTGAGGCTGAGAGAGTGTGACTTGCCCAAGATCACACAGTGGATTTCTGTAGCTGAGTGGAGATTTAAACCCTTATCTCCCAGTGTCCTAGTCCAACATTCAAACTACTACAAAATGTTGGTTCCCTAATTTGCAGTGTAGGGAGAGGTACTTACAGTTCTCATCCGGTGAGTTGTAGTGCCTCATGAAACTACAAAACCCAGGATTCCACAAGATGCAGGTGCAGCAATTAAAACTGCTGTAATTACATAGTTTGAAAGGGCGGATGGAGAAAAACTCACTCCCACATGGAAATAATGGAACTGCATCTATTAAATTTACTTTAATTCAAACATCTGTATCTCTACATTTTAGCCTTGAAGTTTGTAGGCTAAGAACTATTTGAGACCATTACTTTGCTATGGAATGTTAAGATGTGAGTAACAAAGTCTTGAACTCCCAAGAAGGAGCTATCAGACAAAACTAGTTGCCATTTTCTTCTTTCTCAGTTTTAGCACATAGTCAAAAAAGTATTTTCTCAGATTATTTACAATTTTGGAGCTTGTTCTATGTGCTGACTTTTTGATGTGGCTTTTAAAACAGTTTGTGTGGTTTAATTGCAAAGCATTCAAATATAATACTTTTGCTTGACTGGTTTATTGAAAGATGCGAAGGAATCCTGTAGTTCCTTTGAAGACAAGAAAAATAAATTTCGAACATAAGCTTTCATGGACCCAAGTCCACTTCCTAAGATGCCCTTCACTTCATCAGATGCAAGAAGACTGGAATCCACAAATGCTTGTGCTAAAAATGTCTTCTTCATCATCATCTTTATCATCATCATCGTCTCCTTTTTTATTTTCCCAGGTTGGGACTCAAAGCAGCTTACAACAATCAAAAAGAAATAGTTAAAACTCACAGAATAGGTGGGTCTCAGTGTTAAAGGTGCTACAGGATTCCTCTATATCTTTTTATGCTCAAACAGACTAACACGGCTATATCTCTGAATACTGATCTGCTGAAGTTAGTGATAGTGCAGTATTCAAGATTTTTCAGGATAAGGCTGTTAATGAATTGCCTTCCTGTATGTGCACATGCATATTCATGTACCCCTTAAAGTGAATGGCTGCCCAATCCTATGTGTATTTCCGCTAAACCAAGTTCCATACTAACCTATGAATGCAGTAAAGTCCCTTTGGGTGACTGAGGCTTAAGTAACTGGATTGGATATGGATATAGATTTAGATGTGATAGAAGGAGACTTCTATGCTCATTGAAAATACTACATTGAGGGTCAAGGGATCTGCAGTAAATGGATGAGCTTTGGTGCAAAGAGGAAAGAAAGATTTTTGAAAACTCAGTGGAGGCACCAGCAGAAGCCTTCTGGAGCAAATGGGAGATCCTAAATTCAGCCTGCTGCATTTAGATCTGTATCTTTAGTGATCCAAGATTAGAATCACCGTATTAGTAAGATACAAACAATGGTCTCATTTGATAAAGTACTGCATTGTTTAAGGATGTGTATATTGCACCATGAAACTACCTTGCAGTGTTTACTTTGTAAGATACAATCAGAATTATAGACCTGTCTCATAACTTTTGGTTTTATTGACCTGTCAACTGATAAAAGTAACAAATGGCAGTTTACAGTTTGAATGTTAATTTTAAGACAGTTCATACAGAATTTCACAGCCATTGTTATCTGTGCTGACTTGATGTGGATGTTAACAATCTGAAAATTACAGCGCATATTTTGCAAACTGTCCAATTACCAGACTAGAAATGTAGGTAGAACTTGTGGCTGCTGAACTATCTGTTTCAATATGGTTTGTTAACCCAACAAATATATTTCTACCCTTCAGGAATGAGCACAATCAAGCATTATAATTTTTTACTGCAATCAGAAATAGTAAGCCCAAGCTTCTTATCTCAAAGTAAAATGTCAAACCGAGTTGACTTTTTAGTTGCTTCCAATAAATAATGCCATTGTTTTATGGTTCCTTTTGGAACATCATAGTTACTTAGATTATTGGGGGGGGGGTGTTAACTAAGGAACAGTGGAGAAAATGCTTTGTTTTCTGTTATTAAAAGAAAGGAAGACTTAACTTTGGTGTGTATGCATATGTGCGTGTGTGCCTTCAGGTTGCCTATCAACTGTGGCAACCCCATCAGTTTCATAGGGCTTTCTTAAGGAATACTCAGAGGTGGTTTTCCTTCATCTAAAATAATGACTAAACAATTTTTAACCAAAAAAATCATTTTAAAGATAAGTCAAACTATCATGTACATTTGTAAATGGAATTCACAAAAATTGAAAGTATTACAAAGTATTACAATTTTGCGATTGTTTTTTAAAATGTCTGTTTGGAAGGACACACCCTATTCTGTCAATTTACGCTGTATGAAAAACTTCCCCGGAGAAATAAGAGAAAATCACCTATGCCTATTTAAAAATCACATATAGGTACTGAATCTATTTTTCATAGCTAGTCTTAAAAGGCATACTTTGAGAGCAAGTAGCGTACTCTAAAGGCACCAGATCCTGCCTGATGTTGGAAGCTAAGCAGGGTCAGCTCTGGTTAGTACTTAAATGGGAAACTGCCACAAAATACCAGGTGCTGTAGACTGTATTTCACAGCAGAAACTGGTAAGACCACCTCTGAGTATCCTTGTCAAAGAAAACCCCATGCAACCCATGGAGTTGCCATAAATCAACAGGTGACTTGAAAGCATGTATACGTACATCATGTTGTAACTCCCTACCCCGTTTTTGACAAAATTAGTGGGATGGGAATCAGCAGAGGGCACGCTTTCTTTTTCTGAGTTGTTAAGGGAAGCTTGAAGGGTTTTTTAATGCAGCCCTCCAGATGGTGTCGGACTGCAACTTCCCCCACTTTTCATCATTGGCTATGCTGGCTACAGCTGCTGGGAGCTGCAGTCTAACAACATGAAATAGTTTGTGTGACTTCCACCCCTGCTTTAAAGCATGAAAAACAGTTTTAAAATCTAGTTCACAATATTTGTCTGAAAAATCAGTATCTGCTTTGTAAGCCACATTTAATTAATCTGTATAAATTGTAAACAAATGAATTTCATAGTTACAAATTAACTGTTTTGTTCTGCATGAATGAGAATCATACAGTCCTCCAGATGTTGTTACACTGCACCTCTCAGGAGTCCATAACATTACCTATGTTGCATTTTCAGGGGCAGGTGTGTGTTGGCCACGCAGCAAAATACAACAAAATCCACAAAACAGTGATACCTTTGTTTTGCATGTGTGCTTATTAATGGGCCCAAAAAAGGCATTGCTGTTTTGTGCATTATGTTGGGTAGGAATACTGGTGGTTGCAGCTCAGCATCTGGAGGGCTGCATGATTCCCATCTGAGCTGTATCACATTTCATTATAAGTCTAAATCCAATTGCTAGTCCCACCTAGAACAGGCCCACTGAATCAATGGTAATTTGGAAAATCAAAATTATGTAAATTTCAGTGATTTAGTGGGTCTACTCTTTTTAAAACTAGCAAATTAATTAGACCATGGCATATATTATTATATATTATTCACAGAGAGCCAATGTTGTGTAGTGGTTTGAACGCTGGACTCCGATGCTGGAGACCAGGGTTTGATTCCCCACTCAGCCACAGAAACCCACTGGTTGACCTCGGGTTCGTCACACACTCTCAGCCCCCAGAAAACTTAGGGTTGCCATTAGTTGGAAACAACTTGAAAGCACACAACAACAATATATTATTCATACATGACTGAAATTTCAGGAAATACTAAAGCACACATTTTCCCAGTTACAGATAATAGATTATATTTGAATAGATTAAATAGATAAAATTTGATTATTTTTTTCACAGAGTGCATCAGGCCTTAGGTCTTCCTAAAGCTAACAGTTAAGCCATGGAATTCACAAATTGTAGCACAATTTGCTAGACAAGTTGTAGTAAGGGACAACAAATCTGATGGCTTTAACATGGAATTAAGCAAACACATGGGGAATATGGTTATATATGGCTACTAGTTGTGATAGCTATATGGTACCTCAAGAATCAGAGGCAGCCTGCCTCTCAAAATCAGTCCCTTGGGAACACAAATGGAAAGGTGCCATTGCACTCATTTTCTGCTTATGGACTTTCCCATGGCATTTATTGGATACTTGAGAATCAGAATACTGGATTAAAAAGCTTTCTGGCCTGATCTACATCTTATATTCTATGAATCAGAGCCAGAAGGCATCCATCTGGAAGTTTCCTCACTTTCTACGTCTCAGCTGTTCAGAGTTCAAGCACAAGCTATCATAATTTGAAATAAACTGAATGCAGAAACAGCTTATTTGCAGGTAAAAAATGATTTGATTAGGAAAGTCTGTGTTTTACAGATCTGTATTTCAACCAAGAAGTTGAAATGACAAGAATCAATGAATGTCCTGATGGTTTGGAAGGAACAGAATGTACAGAAATAATTAAAGTCACATTTCTATTGGCTGATATTCATCAAGAGAAATATAAAAACTTACATTCATGATAGGAATCTGTATTTTATTTATTCCTTTGATTTGTCATCCATGAAACTCAGAGAATAAGGGCAGACACAAAGTATGAAGGCCTCTCTTAATAATCATACAATAAATACAATAACTGATTTTGAGAAATTTCACTTAGGTTTGCAGTCCTACATATTCCTTCCTGGAGCCATGGCTCATTGAATTTCTGAGTAAACATGGCCAAGATTATGCTGTTAACCAACCAAGAATGTCAATCCACCAAGGAAACTGAGACTGACCTGGGTAAGAACATAGCCGCTTGGACCGTGGAAAGTCTTTTTAATGCATTGAGGGTGGGAGCTGTTAAAACTATGTGGAATGTCATGTAATAAGCTACCAGAGAGGGGAAATTGCTGAAGATTTCCTGCATGAACTTCTTTCCATTAATTTCTCTTAGGATCCAAGTCCATGATCCTTCTAGTTCAAATTGTGAAAGTATCTACATTTAAAAACATAGCAAAAAGAAAGGTGCCAGCAACAGTTTTTGTTTAATATGTGCATAATCCAAAATAAAGCACTGTTAAATAAGTTGATTTCAATGAGAGATGCTTAAACAAGTGCTTGAAAGTGGGGGTGGGCAACTTGAATGGGTTCAGGAGTATAAATAACAAAATATACAAGTGGTTTCCAAAATTATAGCGTTATATAATATTTTCAAACTCTGTTGTTGTGTTAATGTAAATTTTACAAAGAAGTCTTCGTTTCACAGCATAATCCAATCTGAATGCTTCCAGATCAGTCCTTTTTTTGGTTGCCAGCCATCATCCAGGGATTTTTACAGACAGAAATACCCAGATGGCAGATGTCATTGACTTTTAGTCCTCTTGTGTTACACCACTTCTGTCTTTTTGTTAATGATCTGTTAAGGAGGCAACAAGAATGTCTTGCCAATGCCCTGCATCTGGAGGTACCCCAAGCTGGACTAGGATTCAGGCAAAGTGGGTCTGAATCTTGCTCGACAAAGGATGCCCACCAGGTGGCCTTGAACCAGTCACACTCTCTGAGCCTTGAAGAAATCTGGCCAAGAAAACCCTATGAGAAAAATCCTATGCCACAAATCAGAGTCAACGTGAAGCCACAGTGGTGATAGTTTGTCACAGCATAAAAAGGAGAAGACAAATTTAGCTACACCTTTAAGACTGACTTTTTTTTAGCATGACCTTTCCTGGATATTAATCCACTTCTTCTCTAGGGTTCTTCTTCTAGGGTTACTAACTGTGCTTAAAAACCATTGGCTTTAAAATCACTCTTACCAGTAAAAGAGTGATTTTAAAGCCACTGGTTTTTAAGCACAGTTACACAGAGGTGGGAGCGGGGCTGCAAAGAACAGGATACAGAAAGACGTTAATTTTGACCCTGGCCATCAGTTTTCAAAAAGTTGTGTGAGCTGATTCATGTCTTTCAATAAAATTGTTTGTTAGGGCTGCAGTCTCAACAAATCTGACCTATAACATTATCTGGTCCTTAAAGAAATCAGTCCAAATGTTCTATACACGAGTCTCAAATCTGGATTTGCTATACGTTATACAGGAGTTCCCGAAGTAAACGCTGCTGTTTAGGAAACAGCCTGTTGTTTCAAGGTGGGGGAGGGTTCCACAAATGCACTGACTGCTGGTGGGAGGCCCAGGCTCTTAAGGAGCCACTCGTTTTCGAAAAGTTCTGATAATCCCTATCCCTACCTGGCTGGGTATGCTCTTTAAAAAAGAAACGAAACGTGAATCCGGGGACGGGGGGGGCGGGAGATCTGGCACGGAGTGTGGCTAGCTCGGGGGGTGGGGAGCGCAGCTCTCCCCCGCCCCGCAGACGCTCCTTTCCCTGTGAAGTTTGGGCCTTACCTGCCGCTGCCGCTCCCCTGAGAGGCTCTTCACCTGCAGGAGGGAGGGGAGCGCAAGGGCTCCGCTCCATACCCCGCTAGGAAGTGGCAGAGGCGGCGGCAAGAAGGAGGAACGGCAGAAGGCAGCCCGGCGGGCTGGTCCGACTCGGGGGCGGGAAGGGGCTGCCGCGCTCGGCGGGGCGCCCAAGCGGAGCCAGCGCGAGCGCGCGAAAGCCCGCCAGGGCCCCTTGGGCTGCTCCGGGCCTCCCTCCCTCCTCCTCCTCCTCCTCCTCCTCCCCCCATGGCTTCTCCCGGCGGAGACCCTCTGCCCGAAGGTACCGAAAGAGCGGCGCCTGCGGGCTCTGTGCTTGCGCGCGCGCGCGCGCGGCTGGGGGGACCGGGTCGCCCGCCCGCCTCCGGCCCGCGAGGGAAGGGTCGTCGGTCTCTTGCGGGCGGGAGCGGGCGGGGCGGGGCGAAGCGAAGCGGGGGAGGCGGACCCCGGAGTGGCCGGAGGGGCGGACGGGCCGGCCGGCCGGCGGGCGGGGGGGCGGGCGGGCGGGCTGGGCGGCGTCCCTCCCCCTCGGGCTCCGGGCCACTCTGGGCGCGCGCGGGGAGGCGGGGGCCGCAGCCGCTGCCGCCTTCCTCTTTGTCTCGGCTCTGGGAGCCCTGCTCCTTTTTTTCCTGCTTCACCTCAAGGTGGTCCCTTTTCTCCCCGCCTCACCCATGTCGAGGCTCGGCTGCTCGGCTTTATCCGCTCTCTCACACACACGCCTCTGAGGGCGTCCGCGGCTCCCCTTCCTCCTTTCCTTGTGCGCGTATTGTCTCGTGGGAGCTTTTAAAAACGGCATTTCGGGAGCACCTCGCCCTCAAAGGACTGGATGAATCACTCGCTCAGACACTAAATAAATTAAGCCCTGCAGCATCGCTCTGAAGTACGGCAAGATTACTGCCGACAGTTGCCTTATCCTGCAGTTCTTGGGAATTCATCTCTCTCATCCTTCAGCAAGAACAAATTTCTACCTGTCCCAAGCGTAATTTGGCTCAAACGAGCGCTTTGAAATTAAAAGAGAACCAGAACACAGTCGCAGAGGCCAGGCGTTTCAGGCATAATGTCCAGCAACAACTTTTTTTTTCCTTTTTCTTTTCTTTCTTCCTGTTGAACAAGGAAATTCCAGTTTCGATGGCAGGATGGCCACAGTGTTTTTCATTATTACTCTCAATTAAATCTCAGGGGTTGATGCAGAACTTAATTCTGACCAGGATTGCAGAAAACCCCAGTAAATCTGCGGTAGGAGCTCAACAAGACTGATAATGAAATCCTATAGGTGATGAGATAAATTAAAAATTGACACATTCTAGAATTTTATTTTTATTTATATATAAAATTCCTTACGCTAGTCAGTCTGAATAAAGTCAAAACAATTGTTTTATCTGCTTCTTCTTAGAAAAACCTTTAGCAAAACAGGACAGACCATAGCTTAGAAGCAGAACGTATGTCCCATATATAGAAGGTCCAGGCTTCAGTTCATGGATGGTGGCAGTGGTGATAGTTATTGTTAGGTGCCTTAAAGTTCTCCAATTTATGCCAATACTAGGCTTTTCTTGGGAAGATTTATTCAGAGGAGGTTTGCCACTGCCTTTCTTTTAAGCCTCTTCCTTGTCCAGGGTCATCTGGTTGATTTCCATGGCTAAGCAGAGACTTGAACTCTGGTCTCCAAGAGTCCAGTGTCCATTTATACTACAAAATTATAGTATGTTTATGCCTTTTTAGCTGCCATGATTTCATCCTGTGAAATCCTGGGACTGGCAATTTAGAATTCTGGCAGAGACCTCTAGTACCTCACCAAACTATAAACCCTAGGATTTCACTGGGTGCAGCCATTGCAGTTAAAGTGAAATAGTACTGTTATAATTGTGTAGTGTGAATGGACCCTAGCCCTGCACTCCAGTACACCATGCTGTCTCTCACACACCATCTATGGTACCTCTAGTTAGAAAGTTCAAATACCATTTGATGGGAAAGATCTCTGGAGACTCTTGGAGGACCACAGCTAGTCAGGGCAGTGTAGAGCTCTGACATAGCGCAAGGCAACTGTTCTGTGCCATGGTATACAGCAGGACTGGGTATATCAGGATTGTAGATCTACTTTTTCTACTAAGGTCTACTATTTGGAGTCAGAAGTAAACTAGTGCCTCAGATGGGAAGACATACGCTAAGAGTTTAGAAACAGAATGCTTCTGAGCGTATGCTCTGTTCAGAAACTTGGGATCAATACCAGAATCAAATCCCTGTGCACAAAAATCCACTCCTGGTTTTCTCCCAAATGGTATTTTCAGCAGCGTAATTTAAGAGGAAAAAGTTTTAATTGTTGTTATTGGTGGTGTTTGGAAATGGAGTGAGAAACACTTAACGTGCTACTACAGATCATTAAGATCTATTAATAAATCCCAGTCTTCCTGCAGACGAAGCTCAAATTTCCAAAAGGAAACAAGAACAAACAAGCAAACAAACCCCAAAACAACAACAGAAAAACCCAAACACACAAACTAAAAAGAAACCCACTAAAACTTGTGTACTGCAAGTATTGATACTATAAGGACTGCCATCTCTTCTTCCTTTGTTTGAGAATCTTAGCGGTGCTGCAAAGATGATTCTTTCCTCATTGTTTTCACACACACTCTTGAGGTAAAACCATTTTAAGCTTCATAAAGCAATAAGGAATAGGAAGTAAACTGGGAATTGGGAAAATACCTAGTACTTTCAACATTTTCCAGTGGTTCTTATCCATCTATTTGGTTTCAAGTTAGATTTCAGAACTTTAGATTTGTCAGAGATTGGAAAATAATAGAGTCTTTTCCATGAAAGAAGCTTTTAGTTGCTTCAACTCAAAAATGGTCACACTCAACAATTATATAAAGAGCTGTTAAAAATAAACAGAGCCAGAGCAGAAATATACAGCTTGTGATGCCCTAAATATTTTATATAGGACATTTAATATGGATAAAACTGGGTTTTCATTTGGCAAAGCAATGGTGAGCCCTTCAACAGCAATTGGATCTGATCATTGTGGCAATTCAGACAGTGAACGGAGGAACTGGTAGAGTCCTCATAGAAAGTTACCATTTCAGATTAGTATGTATGGGATCATCCAGTTTGAAGCTTTCCCATTTTAAAACCTCTCTGCACATTTAGAGTCAGCATATCTAAGAGATTACTTATTCCTAAAAATTTTATGTTTATCCTGCCGTTCCTGTAAGGAGTTCAGAATGATGCCCCAGTGATACCTCTTTTATCATCACAATAATATGCTGTGGTAAACTGACCCAAAACCAAAGTATCTAGCTGAAGGTCTTTCTGTCTTTAGGCAATTACCTGGAAAGAAACCTCCTTGAACACTGTGATATTTACTTCTGAGTAAATATGCACAAAATATTGTTGAATATTGGACTAGGATTTGACCTGTCTACTCAGCCATGGAAACTTACTTGGTGAACTTGGGCAGATCACATTGTCTCAGTCTAAAGGAAGGCAAACCTCCTCTGAATAAATCTTGCCAAGAAAGCCCAGTGGCGAGGTAGCTATAAGTCAGTGCTGACTTGAAGGCACCGAATAATAACAACAAAACATGCACTGTTAATGAGGGTTTTTGCAAGAATGAATGGGAATTCAAACCAGACTCTACATGTTCATAATTCATCATTAGAAAGAAGCACTATCTCCATACTCTGCAGTTGTGTTGTTGCTATGAAGGATAAGATACAGTTGCTTTATGAATTTGCACAACAGTTCAATACTGGCCGGAGCAACAATGACAATAAGGGGAGAGAGGGGGAGAGAGAGAGAGAGAGAGTGTGTATTTGAGTTATTAGAGGCAGTCCTATACGCTTCTAGAATCTAGTGCCTCCATAAGAAGAATGAAGCCTTTTGTATTTTTCAAAAGGAGAAGTAAAAAAATTTAAATTACCTCAGTGTAGTGCTAACATAAGCAAAATAACAGTATTCCTAGTGTGGCCTCAAGCAAGAGGGTTGCTGAAGAAATGTGCTGAATTGCTAGAGAGGCAGGTTTTTCCCTACCCAAGCAAGGGGAATTTGCTGTGCAAATCTGTCCCCTCCTTTCCTGTACAGAAAAATGTAACAATTATGAAGTATATTTGTGTGCCAGCAGCTTCCTTCTAAGTTTGTCGCAGATAGAGTGTTGGCTGCTTTCTTCTGACAGCTAGAATATATCTTTTCCTGTCTCTTCCTTCTTTTTTTCTGTTCTGACACCATTACAGCTTCATTGTGGTCTGTCTGTCCCATGAGTGTAATTGAACACAGCATTGCTTTGTTTCAGTGACCAAAATGGCAACACTAAAGATAGAAAGTCCATGCATGTGTAAGAAATTTTAGAAACTGGTTAATAAAAACAACAGCAAAGCTTAATCCAAACAAGATGAGGGGCTTCTGATAATTGAAAATGCAGACCAGGGATTCAGGGTTAGGGATTCAATATATGTGAGAGACAACTGTTTTGTTGTTGTTGTTAACTGCTGTAAGGTTGACCTCAACCTATGGCGACAGTATGGACGAGAGACTTCCAGGCCACTCTGTCATCAACTCAGATATTGCAGTTTCAAAGATGTGTCTTTCTTGATTGAGTCTATCCATCTATAATGCAGTCTTCCTCTTCCTCTTTGCCTTCTACCTTACCAAGCATTATTGACTTTTCTAGTGAGTCATGTCTTCTCATGATATGGCCAAAGTATGACAGCCTCAGTTTAATTATCTTGGCTCTTAGGGAGAATTCAGGCTTGATTTGCTCCAGGAAACATTGGTTTGTCTTTTTAAGTCCAGGGTATCCATAGAATTCTTCTCCAACAGCACATTTCAAATGAGTTGTTTTTCTTCCTATCAGCTTTCTTCACTGGCCAGCATTCACAACCATACATAGAAATGGGAAATATGATGGCATGGACAATCCTAACTTTAGTATTCAATTATATATTTTCATACTTCAGGATCTTATCTAGTTCCTTCATAGCTTTCCTTCCAAGTCCTAGTCTTCTTCTGATTTCTTGACTTCAGTCTCTATTCTGATTAATGACTGAGCCATTGTAAGGAAAATCTTGAACTGTTTCAATGTCTTCATTGTCTGCTTTAAGGTTGTGTAAGTCATCTGTGTTCATTATTTTTGTTTTCTTAATGTTCAGCTGTAAACCTGTCTTTGCATTTTTGTTTTCTGCTAGTAATACAATGTCATCTGTACCTCTTAAATTCTTTATGTTCTTGTCTCTAATTTTCATGCCTCCATTCTCTGAGCCTAATCCTGCTTTATGTATGATATGTTAAGCCTGGCACATGACTCGGTTACATCCTATTTGAATTACTGTGATATAGTGTAGGTGCGGCTGCCTTTGGAAACTGGAAACTGCAGTGGGTCCAAAGTGTTGCAGCCAGACTGCTGATGAGGGCTGGATACAGGGAACATATAGCTCCTTTGTTAAATCAGTTTCGTTGACTACTGATCTGTTTCCAAAGGGCTGGTTATGACCTATAAAGTCCTGTGTGACTTGAATCTAGATTAGCTGAAAGACCATACCTACCTATGTAGGCCTACTTTTGAGATCTTTGGGGAACTTTTTCTTGTCCTCCCACCACCATTACAGGCATCTTTGGTGAGAACCCAGGAGATGGCTTGCTGAATGGCTTACCCTTCAACTGTCCCAATTTGACTGGGACAGTACCAAGTAATCCTCTGTCATTCCATTTCTTTAGCTGCTTTTAAAATGGTCTAATCTCTCTTTCCTCTTCCCACCCCCACCTTTGTCTTCAGTTTACTTAAATTGCTACAGGCTGAGTTCGAAGTGCAAAAGTAGCTTGCACTCAGTTAACTCAGAGAACGGCTTGAACTTTGCTTTTCCCTGTTGGATTATGCAAAAGCAAACTCACCTGTTGTTCGTTCTTCCTCGTTAATAAATTTTGCCATCTCAACCACACTCTGATGTTGCTTGGACACACATTTCCCAGTTTTAATCTGTAAAATGTTGGAGAGTATGCAATGGCTGTTTCCAGAACGAGGAATATCCTTCCATGGAAGGATCAGGTGGCCTTCTCCTTGCTCTCTTTTTGCTGACAGGCAAAGCCTAAATACCCTAAAGGTGGTCCTGCCTGATCTTGAAAGCTAAGCAGGGCCAGTCCTGGTTGGTACTTGAATGGGAGGCTGCCAGTGAATACCACAGAATCATAAAGTTGGAAGAGACCACAAGGACCATTCAGTCCAAACTCCTCTCAAGCAGATACATACAAAACACTCTTGACAGATACAGCCTCTGTTTAGAAACCTCCAAAGAAGGAGATTGCACCAAGCTCCAAGGCAGCTTATTCCACTGTTTAACTGCTTTTATCATCAGGAAGTTCTTCCTAATGTTTAGGTGGAATCTCTTTTCCTGTTTGGTAATCTCTGAAGCAGCAGGAAACCAGGTTCTGTAGGCTGTATTTCAGGGGATGGAACTGGCAAAACCACGTCTGACTGTTCCTTGCCTTTAAAAACCCTATGAAATTAATGGGGTCACCATAAAGTGACTGGTGACTGGAGGGCACGCATGTGCACACATACACACACAAAACTCTTCTTTAGGCAGTTTTTTTGCTGCTAATTGTTTGTGGCAAGAGGATCTTTTAATTGGGCAGGTGTACTTTTATTATGTTTATTCTATTTTAAATGCATTTAAATTATTTTAAATAAGTTTTTTGTACAGGACTACATCTTTTAATGGTTTTAAAACTTTTTTATGGTTAGGTTTTTAGCTCTTTTTTTAGTCTTTGTTGTAAACTACCTTGGGTCTTATGTTGCAAGAAAGACAGGAGGTAAACTGAATTAAATAAACCTCTTATCTACAAATAAAAATGAAGATGTGAAATCTGCCTTGTTGAACACAATAGAAGGAACAGAAGAAAAAGAGAATACAACTTTTAAAGTGTTAAATGAAAGAGGAAAAATCACAAAAGCAATTGTGTAAGGGTTTGATAAACAAAGCACACTGCTGATAGTGTTTTTTTTTTTATTTTTGTTTAATGTGATGCGTTTAGTCTTTAGAGTTGGTTCTGACAGTTCTGCTGGTACTTGAGTTTGAGGCCTCCCTCTTCAAGCACTTCTTTTCTTGCAGTTGGGGCTGCCTCAATTCATTCTCCCACTCAGCCTTTCTCTTCCACTGATTCCATGCTCCAAAAGTCTCTTTCATAGTACACATTTGCAGCACTGTGATACCACTTACTGGCCATTGCTTGCAGTTTTGACATCTGTTTAGAATTTGCTGTCTGGGGATTCTAGTGCCCCACTAAACTACAACATTCTGTAGGAGGCAGTCACGGCAGTTAAAGTGGTATCAAAGTGCAACAATTGTTCAGAACAGAAGAGACTTAACAATGTCCCATCTAGTTCAGTAAGAAGCATTCCATGTAGATTTATATACTGTATGTGTCCTGACTTGCTGACCTTGTGCATATGGAATATTTTTAATGAAACTACAGTATTTATTCTTAAGCTTATCATGTCTAGCTTATTAAGAACTATAGTATATAACATTTTATACAAAAAAAGTATGTGCTGGCCTTATTGTTATCTTACATTGCATAAATAAATTAATACTTTATAAAACAATATGAAACTTTATTTACAATCCAGTTTGCAAAAATAATTTCAAGGTATTTTACTGGCAAACATAAAGAAATTTTTTCATATTAAATTGTCATTTGTCTAATAAGTTGTCAAGTGAAATGAAAGGACCAGGATAACTCCAGAATAAATATAAGGTTAAATTATACACAACTGAAAAAAAATCAGAACAGTACTAAGGATTATTTTTAATAATGTTTTTCATGAAAGGTGGGGGTACTATTAAAATAAATAAAATACATATGACTGTTCAAGAAATTGTTTTAAATTTCTGGTATATTTCATGTATGCTATCATGTGGAGCAAAATTAATACAAGCTCTAGATAAGGGCTGGAATTATCAGAATAAAAAGGAGATACACACATACACACACATTGTAGAACAGAACCAAACCAAAATGTAATTGGGAAAAGACAAATAAAATAATTGGTGTAACTTTAATTTATAAACTACTGAGAGATCTAAACACTCTTCTTCTACCCCTCCTTTTTTTTTTTTTTAGAAAACATACCATATGTGAACCATTTGTGGCTAAGCAAAAATTTGCATTGCAAGAAAACTGACCGTTAGACTAGTAAGATTTAAACTTGGTTGAATTGTGTATATTAAACTTGGTTGAATTGTGTGGAAAGAAAATAATAAATTAACATTTCATGATGGAATATAGCAAAACCTGGAATCTGTATTTCAGTTAAAGGAGAGTGGCTTGATAAATCACAGGCTATGGAAATCCGGGCTGATAATTTATATGAGAAACTGTAAAATGAACATATAGATCCATCTATATATGGGGGGAAAAGGGGTTCCTATTCTGCAAATTTTGAGAAGACAGCAGTGAATAGTGTATTAAGACTGGGAACTTCCTTCTTTGGCAAAGTGTGTACAGCTTACATATCTTAACTAGTATTTTATAGATCATGTGATTTAAATCTCATAATAACCTCAGATTTAAACTGAGGAGTTTTCTAATTCCGATATCTAATCCTGATTTCTATGGAGCCTTTAAAGCAGTTTTTTAGGATGTTATAGAAAACCTTTAACTATTATGGAAATAAAAGTAATTGCATAAGAATTTATATGCTAAAATAAACATTGAACACTCATCCAGCCATATTAAAAACCTCAGTTCTGTGCCTTAGTCTGGGTTGACCCTACTGAGAATTCCAATGCGTTGCAGACTGTAAAAATTTCCTTTCTACAGGTATGTTTGTGAATGCTAAATCAAGGGAAATGGTACAATACCAAGATAGCCAGAGTCAGAAAGCAAATGTTCAGATGAGTGGGAACATTTGTTCTGAGTAGCTATCAGTTCTCCTTTTTTTAGCAAAATAAAGTTTTCAAATGTAGCCAACACAAGTCTAAACAATTTTTGTCCAGCTATTTTTATCTTTAAAAAAAACCCCACTCTTGTACATAGTGTTATGGAAATTTGAGGACATTGTTTACAAATAGCAATATTATAAAATGCCTGTGTCTAGTTTTCCATGTGAATTCCAATACTAAGTGTGACTCTAGGGATACATGCATGAGAGTTCAAGGTCAGAATCTGTAATACACCTTTGTATTACATATTAACGTTGGCCTAGATCAAGAGCGGGCAACTGTGGAAGAGCAGTTGGTGGCAAACAAAGTTTGGAAATTTTTGCAAAATTTTGTTTGACCCCTGGGAGACCAGGATATCTCTAAACATGGGAGAAATGCCATCTACTCCCCACAAAGGGCATTTTGAAGAGAAAAAAGAGACAGAGAAGGAGAGAATGCTTTTTTTTTTCATTTTTTGGCCTAGGGCGGGGAGGTTCCATGCCACCCATGGGCTGCACTTTCCCTACCCTTGGCCTAGATAAATTATAACTAGCTCCTGTGTGTGTATATACACTGCCTCATGTCTATATATCTACATTTTTATATAGAGAGATATATAGATATATTACACTCAATTTTCTGAATGGTCAGGTATAAAATAAGAGTAATTTGAAATGCCTTTTTATTTCTTTCCAGCAGAACAGGAAGCTAAAGAGCCAGTAGAAGATACTGATCCTAGCACTTTATCCTCAGAAGAAGTAGGTAGTTTTTGACTTTGTTACAACACGAATGTCATGGTTAATTCAATTAATACATTTTAGTTATAATTTTGTAGTTTCTTAATATTTCCAGCAGGAGCATCAACTGCTGGATGTTGTTGGTTGAAGTATACACACTACCATCTCGGTGTGCCCTTCCTTCTAAGTAATTATGTGGAAGAGATTATGAAAATTGCTTCACTTTGACTTTTGGATAATTAGTCATGCAAACAATGTCCTTGAGGCCCTTGAGATTTGGGGAATGGTGGTATATATTTTAGGAACCTAGAAGTGTGATGGAAAGTTAGTGCAACCTTACAACTGAATGGTTATTTTGTGCATTTAAATGTACCAAAGTAATATGCAATAGTGATATGGTGTGGTAGAACATGGTTTCTCAACGGGGTTTTTGATGTAACCACTCAAACTGGGGACAACTAGAAAGGAAGCATACAGCATACAGTTAGATGGCAGGAACAGTAGGAGATGGTTGTGGTAGTAGCTTTAGAACCATTTATGTTTAGAGGATCAGACTTGGCCCCATCTTGACCTTGGGAAGCGGGCAGAGAAGTGATGGCTTCCCTTTTGTCCATATCTGCTCTATTGACTTGTACAAAGCACATATCTGTGATTGGAAGAATCACTGATAGGACATGTACTTAGAGCAACCATGCAAGGTTTGGCCACAGAAAAATATATATATATATAAGAACCATTGTAGAAATTTCACCAGTGTCTTTCTCGACCCCAGTGAACTTTTTTATTTTTCCAAAGTGTTTTTTTTTCTGACATAATTTCTGGCCTTCTCGTTTTACCTTCCAAAAAAAGGGTTTGTGTAATGGTCACTTTTGTTATTATTCACCATTTTTTAAGACCGTTCTCACCAAGATCTCTGGCACAGAACAATTTTCCAGTCACTTCTCATGTAAGTGATGTGTACCCATGTCAGATGATTTTTTTAGACGTATGTTCACATCAAAGCCTTATTAGGGTGAAGCTTTGGCCATTTGGGGGAAATGTTTCTGTATCAACTGTACACTGGAGAAATTCATGATGGAACTTTCTGACTTCTGAAAGACAGTGGGCTGCCACCAACACGAAGAGTTCTCCACCCCTGTCATCAAAATATGTAAGGCCTCCTTTTCAATATTCTAATTGTGTTACTCTGTGCCTATCTCCTTTGGATATAATGTGAAGTTGAGGCAGAAAGCACAGTATAACAAAATCAGGATATGGAGTAAATTCCCCTATATAGTTGGTGAGGGGGAGAATTTGGCCTGGGAATGACTTTATTTTTAGTGAGTCTCATGTTTTAGTTATTTCTTGTCTTGTTCTCAGAACTTGCAGCCCATCAACAACCCCACTAAAACTAATAAATGTCCATTCCCCCTCCCACTTCCTGGCTGGAACTGAAACAGCAGGTGGACTGTTGAGCTTGGTAAGCACAGTACATACCTATGGGCTGTATTTGATCTGTTGGCTGCATGCTATGCAGATACAGTAGGTAGGAATGAAAATAACTGTTTGGTCAAAATGCATCCAATATAATTTCTCTCCCTCCCTCCAGTTTTTTGGACAGACAGAAAAGTACCCAGTTCAAGACACAGCACTACCAAAAGGTAAGTGCAAAAGTACATGATTGTTATTTTTTTAACGTAATAACATATGAATACCTCTAGATAATTTCTCAATGATCTAATATAGAAGAGTTCATTAAAAAAAATGTAATTAGCTAGGAACTGTACCCTCCCCTTGTGGAACTCTGTGCATCAGGGCTATTCTGGTTCTTCCTTTTCACTGTGGTACCATCAGAGAGGTTGGAGGACCCATGAGGGCAGGATTTGGGCTCAGTGAAATGTGAGGGCAATGTTGTCAAAAATGAAACCTGGAATGTATGGAAGTTTTTTCTGCTTGTGCATGGATTGGATAGTGACTGGGAACAAACTGTAACCATTTTGTTTCAGTTCATAACCAACATGAGAACAATTATATTATTTTAAAGGGCAATTTACAGTTCTACAAGGTACAGTTGTCCCTCCACATTCACTAGGGTTAGGGGCACAGGACCCCTGTGAAAGTAGAAATACCGTAAATAAGTCTAGGCCCTTCCGAACCATATTTAACACACAGAAAGAGTATGATCACCATATTCAACCCACCATGGATTCCCTTGAGGCATCAGGCATAAGGCGGAAGTGGGTGACTAGTGGGACTTACTGCCACATCTGCTGCTGCCCCACATCATTTTTAAGAGGGACTTACAAGCCTCGTTTGCAGTTTCTCAGTCTCACGAAGCTTGCAGTTAGTATTATAAATGGCATAGGGGGGCAGCAGAGGTGACAGCAAAAAATCTGTGAATAATCAAATGCGCAAAAGTGAAATCCACAAGCATGGAAGGCTGACTGTATACAGAAATCAACATAATATCAGGTAGCTGCTTCTTATTGACACTGTGGGACATTGTGGGTAGTTTTTTTTTCCTGGTATCCATATGACATTGTTCCTGTCTCAATATTTTTCTTGTGGATTTCTAGTATTAGCAGCAACTTTTAGAAGCCACTGAAGAGTTGTTTTTTTTTCTTGTCCCAGAATTTTCTAATATAGGCTGGGGTAAATGTCATGTGTCTGCATCCACTGCCTTCGTTCCTCTTGCTGAACTTCTGGGCAGTTCCACGGATGATCTTTGGAACTGGGCTGTAGCAAACAGGGCTAGGGCTCATTGGGCTCTTTTGTGGTTGACCAGACAGGTTTTTTTTTTTAACAGAATTGGTGTTATGGTTTGCTGCCAAAACTTGATGGCAAAGTGCTAAAATATATTGCTGTCACTAATCAATATCTTAGTCAATTTAGTTCTTCTTAGTTCAATGTCATATTAAATTCAATATCATTTTATTTTATTATTATAGATTAATCAAAATATTTATATTGTGTCCTTTATTTGGAGATCTCAGAGTGACTTACAACAAAATCAGTTTAAAAAGACAAGTAGTAAGAATTTATGTAGCTAATTTTATATACTTTAAAATGAAAAACCAACAGGAAAAAAAAAAGAAGGAAAAATGTTTCATATTAGCATGTGGTTAACCTGAAAAGTGGCCACCAACTCCATAGGAGTTGCCTACATTTGGGCCCTGTTTGAAGCAAGGACAAGGGCCCTATTCTTTCTGTCTTTCTGCCTTTCTGCCTTTCCAGTGTCTCTGATTGGATGGAAGGTGTGCTTTGCTTTGCTTGTGTTTGTATCGGCTTTTGGATTGTTACAAATTGAGGTTATTATTAGTTAATTGGATTAAATAGGCTGTTAAACGATTGTTTGCTGACCACCCATTCATTTGATATGTAGATTGCTGCTCCCAATCTTGTTTTCTCCTCCTAAGAAGTTATTTAGCCTTTGCTCTCCCTTTGCTTGGGGCTTGGTGGTGATCGTGGTCATGCATGATGGCTCTTCTCTCCCTGGACATTTCCACACTAGCCTGTTATAGTGCGATGATTCCACTTTCAACATCCTCTGGAATCTTGGGGTTTGCAGTTTCGAGAGGGGCTGGCCGCAGGCTAGTGTGGAAATGGCCCCTGATGGCCACCATCATGCATGAAAGCCAGTGTTGAAGCTTTTTTAATAAAATTTCTTATTTTCTTTTCCTCCTAAATGGATTCTGAAACAATAAATGTAACTTTTCCTTTTTTATATTACTACAAGGCTCCAGAGCACTCACTACTGTGTTATAACCATTTGCTCAATACTAGCCCACAGTATTCAATTAGAATAAATACCAAGCATTCTGTGTGCAGAACAGAGTCCTATGAGAGATAGGCAAACTGATGGGAAGTCTAACTGGCCATTTACAGTTTGCAAGAAGAGGGCTATCTTTCCTCTTCCAAATTGTCCTCCAGCCTGAATAGCACTTGGTAACCTTACTGCAGTCCTTTTAAACTAGGGATAGGCAAAGTATGGTCCCATAAGCCATATGTGGCCCCTAGAGCCCTCCAGGGATCAAAAATTGCCCCCCAGAGCTCCATAGGCAGTATAGGGAGCATTTTTGCCACAATTTACCCTTCCCCACTGCCATTTTAGAGCTAGGAGAGGCTCTGAAAGTAAACTGGAAAGTAAAATAAAGTAAAGTAAGTAAAGTAAGTACAGTAAGCCGGAAGTGACTTCTGATCACTTTCTGTTAAAAAACAAGGTCTCTCCTTAGGCCCAGGAGACCCAAACAGGATGAAAATGCCCCTATGCCCTCTAGGACGTCTTTGGGGACATTTGGGAGGGATTTTTTTTTTTTTTTTTTCAATAGTGGAGTGGTGAGGGTGCACTCCACCAAGGTTTTCAAGGCAGCTTATATAGGCTTCAGCCTCCCACCGCTATCCACTCCTGCTTTAAACTCATGGTGCTGCTGTTGAATGTGGTGGTCATCTGTAATCTCATGTAGGAAGGATGATCTGACTGAGTTTGTATAATAGAAACCTGACTGAATGAAGGCAGAGATATCCTTTAGGGAGATATGAAGCCTCTAGAACATGAGTAGACTCTAGATCCCATTAATCCCAGCCAGCATGCCCAGTTGTTTGGTGTAGCAGAAATGATAGTCCAGTAGTCATGTAGTGCAGAGAGGAATGGTAGCTGTCAGCAGAATTAATAGCTATCATAAGAAACATGGGCCTGTCTCAGATTAAAAGTCCCATGAAGGCTGAACATAGGTAGCAGGACTCACATGAGAGTGGGATTTCTCCCACTCCAGCACAGAAGGGAATCTGCAGACAGAGGTGCCAACAGCAGTTCTTTTCATTATCAAGATTGCTGTTTGATCAGGTTTAGCCTTCATATTACCTTTGATTCCTTCAGTCAGCATTTTGTAGAATTTTAGGAGACAGTGTTTTTATCAAGAAGGCTGCAAGTTTCTAAACATTTTGGAATGTTTGTCTTTTAGATGAGGACTACCAAACAGAAAAAGTGACATTGGAAATAGCGTCTGTTAATATTAGGAGCCTAACGTCAGATTCAGGCCTCATACAACAGGTAAACAATTCAGTATTAAACTGTCCTATTAGAAATCTAACTGATACAAAAAGTTCGGAAGACTTCATACGTTATTGTGTCTTATACTTTTTCAGACTGGGAGTTCCCATTAGAAGCATTGTTTGTTCAGTCTGCTGTGCAAAAGTAGAAAATAAAATGAAGCATTGTATCAGATAAGTCTCTAACCCTATTTACTGGTACTGTCTATCTCAGATCTTAAGGCAAGTAGGTCCCCCAAAAACAAAGTGTGCTTTTAAAAAAATTCAGCTTAAAAAAATCTAGGCAGGTTCATATGGGAGCAAGTGGTCCAACAGGCAGCTTGAGTTCACACTATTCAAGGCATTATAGGTTAACAGCAAAAATTGTGCCAGGAAAAGAGTGTCAACTAGCAAAGTTCACTGAATGCTGGCAAGACACTGTAATTCCTGTTTTAATTAGCAGCCTTTTGTAGACTTGAAAACTTAAGAAAGAACAGGTTGGAGCATTTGGGCCGCTTCTACTGCTGGCTACAAGGTCTCTCTGACACAGCCTGCCCAGAAAGTGGTATAGAATGGAAGAGTGGGCTGTGGACAAAGTAATGAGTAATAGTCCAGAGCTAGAATACAGTCTTTGAAATATGAGTCTTCATGACAGAAAGAGGGAAAAGGTGCTCTGTGTGTGTGCTTCTGCCCTGTGCCATCCTACCCCTTTCATGACTGCCCCATTTTGACCGTTCTATTGTTGTATCTTTGCCAGTGGGATGGCTACCCTAGTGGAGTGTTAAGCTGGTGCATCTGAGGTATTCCACCAGCATCTCTTTTGTGCGAGTTGTGACTTCCACCACTATAGCCGGGCCTCTCATCTGGCAGAAATAAAAGTATATGATTGTGTCTTGCATCATATTAAACTGGAAGTCTGCCTACAGTTAACTTTTTTAAAGCACTGAAAGGTATTTCTGCATACAAATGTTTCACTATATTTAGATTTGCAGAAGCCATGTTTTGCCTTCAGGATATACTGGTTTTTCTCATCTTCCATCACGTGCAAGACAAATTTATAGTTTTGTCTGGTCTTGCAATTTATTAACAGGCAATAAAAATAGTTTTGTTAAATGGCAATACTTTACAATGAGTGCCTTTATGCTGTGAAGGTACAGTATATAATGTGTACCCTAATAGATAAAGCCTAGAGGTAGAAATTTAGCTTTTCCTTTCATTATGTATTTTTGCCAGTATTTGTAGAAGCATAAAAATAATCAAATCAACTGATAATCTAGTTGAAGGATGGCATGGAAATTCAAGTAATTAGCAATTAATAAGCAATTGTCTAAGAAAATGACATTTTAGAAGTAATTGCATGATAGTTTTTAAAATGGTGTTTTAAAGCACAAATGGCCAGCTTCCAATCCAGGTACCATAGATGGCATAAACAGAAGAATTTTCATGATGTATCAGGCAGGAGAACCTATGAACATGGCTGTGGCATCAAGCTGGGCCTACTTCTGTCCCTATCACTGCAACACTTGCTTACTTCCTGATTCATTAGACTAGTAGCTTGATTGCTGCAAGGCACAGGGAAAGTCTGCATGGATATTGAAGCACACATGCTAGAGGCAGATTCTCATGCTGCTGTTTAGTTGTGCCATGCTCTCCCAAATGGGTGCCATCTGCAGGTTTAGAAAGGGTTATTTTTGATATTATGCAAATTTGGAACTCTACTATTAGAATGAACAAAGTAAAATCTTATCTCCTTTCACAGTTCTCTCTGAAACGTATGCATGCCACACACTGATTTCATCCTGCTTTAGACTAATTCTTGCTCTTCAGTACGCCCACTGATATTTTTCAAGGACTCTCCCAAGTCACTTTCATTTGAACATAAACAGATCAATATTAGATATTATATTTGTAGGAAAGATTGAGTGAGCCAGTGACACACAGGAATTTGGAAAACAGTGTCAAATCCCAGCACGCTTTGCTAGATGTTGTTATCCTATTCCATATAGACAATTCCTCTTCCATTAAATAGGAGTTCCACCTGACATTTATTCCAGCATTGCAGGACAGATAGATGGCTATCTTCTGTTAGTTAAGTGGGTGATGCCTATTTTTGGTACCTTGTTCAAGGACTCCAACTGAGAATTTCACGACTTTTTAGCTTGCCAAAAGGATCTGTCAGACAACTGCTGAAAAACATAATGCTAGACAGGTCTGATCCAGTTGGACAGTTCTCATATTTTTAGCAAAGAATTGATAGCTGCAGGGCATTTTCTAGGCTCCTTAGACTTTCAGGCGATTCACAGGAAAGCAGTCTGGAGTTCTTTATCTGTTCTAAACAATAAGTGGGACCTGCAACAAAATACTGTAGTGTGGAGTATTGCTGCTCATGCCTCCTGGCAGTCTGCCACGCCCTTCTTAGATACCTGATTCCATTCCAGTTTGTGCACGTGTCCTACCTCCATCTATAAGTCAGTGTTCTTTGGCTGCAGATCACAGTCAATGCTGAGCTGTTTTGGGGGTTTCTTCTTCTAGGGAGTTCAGCCCTTAAAGATCCTTCTTTTGTACAATTTTAGAATGGTTTTGCCTACATAAGCAACAGGAGTCATACTGAACACTGGAAACAGAAAGCAATTTTGTACTACTGACTTCTGCATTTCTGCCTATATAAATTGTGGCATCCCTATCCATCCCCTTTAGTCTAGGTTCAGCATTTCCACTATTACATACCTGAGACATTACATTAATGATTATGTTGCCACAAGTTCTTGTTTTCTTTCTTCTCAGGAGATGTCTTTGGATTTGAAGTTGTGGAGAGCTTGCAGGGATTTCTGCAGTGGCAGAAATTTAAATGGCAGGGGAAGGGTGTGACTCTCTTCCCCAAGGCTGAAAAAAAATTCCCATCCCCTGATATAGATAGATAAACTTTCAGACAGCAGGGAAGACAGTAATCAATTTTCTCTTTCCTCTCATCGTAGTTATTGCTGCTTTCCAGCTCAAGCCACCCCACTTTTGAATGTGAATAATGGTTAGGCATTGCTACTCAAAGTGATGGTCTGTGAACCGGTGCCAGTCCCTGAGTATCTGCTCATAGTCCCAGGAGAGCTTCCAGAAAAGAAAGGAACAGTCATAGCCAACAGACACAGATATGGTGCCAGTTTCTGATACATTTGGGAGGCGGGGGGAAATTGCCAGTCACCCACAGAGAGTTTAAGAAGCATTGAGCTAAGCAACATTTTGGAGGACTGGAGTAAGAAGCCCTCAGCTGAGTGATATCTGAGGCTTGTGCAGCTCTGATAAAAACAAAAGCAAATAACAGTAACATAAAACTGGAAATGAAAATCCCTTTGAGGAAATGCATCTTGACAGATGTATATCAGCCTGTATAATTTAGAAACATATCAGATATAAAGACAACATGTCTGCTTCAGCAGTATTGGAGAAACACTGCGTACGGTGCAGTCAACACTGCATACAAATGATTCTGTTTAAGATAAGGTGGGGAGATTCTACCTGCACCTCCTCCTGTTCTGATTAGACAGATGAGACATTGTGTGTACTGTTGCCATGACCGTACCACATAAATTATTATGTAGCTTATTTTTGGAAATGGATTTGCTGATGCTGTTAAGGTGGGTAAAGGTGTCTGATTACAGTGTATTATATAACTGCATAGTTTACCTGTATTTGCCTGCACAGCTCATGATCCGCTCCAGAGTTTTCTATGATAATGCTCAGGTGAATGACGTTATACAAAAGCCAACTGTACTTTACTGAAAATGTCTAAGCGGGGAAAAAAATTCTTTCCTTTATCTTGGAAACTGTAATGAAAGTGGGGAAAGTGTATCTAGCCTTTTGGTGATCACAAAAATAGCTGCTGCTGCTGTTTCAAATCTTAGTACCCTATCACAATCAGTTCATTTAGGAATGAACTGATCGCCTTTTTGTGCTGCATTACAATTCCCAGAAACAATTCCCAGAGCTTGAACAAAGCATTTAGAACATGGCATATGGTGGTTAACTGCTATGAATCCTCTTCTGGTCAGAGGAACCTTGGCCATTTACTTGTTTTATAGAAGCAGGTTTCATAGGTTGATAAATTAAAGTTCCTTTCCTTTCTTTTGAACATGACTTTAATTCAAGATTACTTTGTTTCTAGCCAGAAGAAGATGATGACAGTCAAAGCAGTACTAGTGAATCACCTACAGGTAACACAGGGCCTATATCCAAATGTATGTAGTATGTTAATTGCATTCTTGACATGATACTTAGAACTGTCAGTATACAAAGGGAATTATCTTTATTATATTGATTGTCAAAAGAGAGTTGGTGTGCTGTAGTGGTTTGAGTGTTGAGCTGGGATTCCAGAAAACCAGAGTCCGAATTCCCATTCAGTCATGAAATCTCACACCTTGGGAAGTCATACTGTCTTAGAAGAAAGCGTTGATCAAATCTCCTCTGAACATATCTTGCCAAGAAACCCCTAAGAGAGGGTTGCCATTGGGCTATGTGACTTAAAGTCATGTTAAAATCAATGAAAGAGATACTTTTAGCTCAGTTCCTTGGGAATGACTTTGGCAAAATGGTTTGTGATGGATTTCAAGTTGACTTCTAAAAGTGATCCTACAAAGTGGATGCACGCAGGTAAGTGCCATTGGGCTGACTTGTCCACACAACTTGTTTGGGGATGAATGTATAATTGCTGTATGGAGTCCGGAGTCTGGGGTCCTGCTCCTAGCCAGTTCTGATACATATTTATCACCAACATGTGCTCATGTGACCACACAAGAAAGACATCTTGTGTTCACCAAGCAACATAGTGCAAACAGCTTTCTGTTTTATTCTTGTAGCCATAACTTAGTGGTAGAGCACATGCTTTGCATTAGTACCTCCAGGTTTCAGTTCCTGGCCTCTCTAATTAAGAAGAACTTGAATAGGAAGGCGAGGAAGGATCCTTTGCCAGAGATACCAGGAGACGTTGTGACCAATGAGAGTGGACAATACTGGTCAAGATCAGGATAAATCAGTTTCATATGTCTATATGCTTTTCATGCTCTTTCAAAGTAAAATCAAAGTATCCACAAGTATGTCAGTTTATTTCAGAAATAGTTTGTTTTTCTTAGCATTACAAAATTAGCGCAATTCAGATGTAATGATTACATATTCATATTCAGGACAGCATCATATACTGATTTGGAGGAAACTTTCAAATGACAGTTTCTTAGTTTTGATGTCATGAGATATTATGGCTTAAGAAACCATTAAAGCTTTGTTGAAGCCAGGCATGTTTCACAACAGAAGAAATAATGGAAGGAGGAAAAAGTGTGTAGGCACTGAAAACAATCCCAGTTTGATAAACTACTGTTTATTGGACCAGGCTTGTTACGTTTCATCCATACCATTGACTTATATGTGCCAGCAAATAACTCTGTCATATAATTGTAATTGCCATATAATTGTAATTCTAGCCATGAAGAAATCATGTCCAGAAAATGGCACCTGCTCCCTATGTATGTCTCACCAACCAACGATCAGTGACTTGCTCAATGATGAGGACTTACTGTATATGATGAGGATAAAGTTGGATCCATCCCACCCTACAGTGAAAAACTGGAGAAACTTTGCAAGCAAATGGGGAATGACCTATGATGAATTGTGTTTCCTGGAACAGAAGCCACAAAGTCCGACCCTTGAGTTTTTGCTACGGAACAGTGATAGGACTGTGGAACAGCTAATAGATCTCTGTAAATTATATCAAAGAGTTGATATTGAGAAATTATTGCTCAAGTGGGTGGAGAAAGAATGGCCAAAGAGAGGGCATGGAACCTATCAGAATAATTTCTAAGTGAGCAAAAATTTCCATGGTGATAAACTGAGACACTAGCTGGCCTTGATTTACTTTGCCATTGTTGTGCATATGGAGTTGTTCTTTGCTAGTGAAAGGAGACACAAGTTCAATTTAACAACATAAAAATGTTTAATGTATCTGTGTACCCAGACTTTATAGTGACAAAGATGATCCTTAAATATCGAACAATTTGATGTCTCATGCAGGTACCTTCCATTTTTTATATGCAATGCATAGATTCTTTGGAGTAGCAGCACAAGAAACAAAATCACAAAACAGAGTTTAGTCACAAAATCAAACTAACAAAATAGGGCTTAGGCTGTCTGCACAAGCTGTCACTTCTGTTTAATGAATGTTTTCTTGTATTTCTAGCAACTGTATTCTTTTCACAGAGAATGAAATTTAAAGTGAGGGCAGGAGTTTGGATTTCTCTTTTTAAAAAGGAGTTCATGTTCACACTTGTGCCTAGGGCCTATTCCACACTTCCCAGATTGATTTTGCTCACCATCAGTGAAGAAAACAGGCCAGAATGAAACTGGTAGACACATACTCCCATGATTGATCAAAATGGCTCATTTTAATGTGGAGATATTTTTCTACCTACAGGTTTATGTGAACCGTACTGATGTCGATTATGTACTTTTCAGTAACTCAATATAAGATTGCCAGCCTGGCAAAATGTGGTGTTGGGCATCTCCCAAGGTGCCCCCCTACAACACTTCTAACCTCCAGAGCCCCCAGTCCTGCTGTTCTCTTTTCTTACTGGTTTATGTTTACTTGCCATCTGTAAGTGAATCTGCAATGGTGGGAACAAGGAGAAAGAACTCAACTTATTCTTTCTCTTTCTTGCCAACTGGGTGACTGAAGAGGAATGGTGTAAATCAATGAACGGCAACAACAATTACGACAAGAAAGCAGGGCTACAATAGGAAGGAAGGCTTCCTTGGAGAATGTTGCTTTAGCTCAGTGGTTCTTAACCTTTTTGGGGACATGGACTCCTTTGAGAATCTGATGAAAACTATGGACCTGCTCCTCAACCTGATGGTGGTGCTGGTGGGGTGATGATGATGATGATATGGTGCCTATGTACAGTAGCATTCCATGTCACCCTACACTTTTTTGGACAGAAGCAATACCTTAATAACCTAATTTGACATTTAAAAGATGTTTTTCCCAATGAAGATAAATCCCAAAGTAATAAGAAGAACTTGAAAAGAAAAATACTACTTTGCACTTGGTTCATGGACTCCCTGAATGCATCCATCAACCCTTGGTTAAGAATCTTTGCTGTAGTTGACAACTGAGAATATCCCAGTGTTTTTAAGCTTTGTTTGTTTCCGCAGAGTGTAAATTTCAGTCCTGCAGACCCTGAATTGAGTAGATGACATAGAAAATTGCCTCATCTTTTTTGCTGTTGCCTTTAAATGTATCAACAAATACATTTCCTTGACTTCAGGATGGCTTTTGTTCTGCTGCCTTCTGAGTATTAGGTGTCATTCAGATCTCTCAAGTACTAACATGCTTAATAAAAGCAGACCCTGATTTTTCAAGTTTGGAACAGTCTCTGTGTTTGGAAACATTTTCTAAAGTAACAGAGGAATAGTAATAAACAACATAGTTATTAACTGAGTTTGTGTTGTACAAACCACCACCTTAAGGGTACACAATCCTAAATTTTGATTAAAAGAAATCAGTTATTTAGTTCACAAAGAATGATCAAGGGCCAGTGTTTGATTGTTCCAAAATATTCAAGTTTGCCAGTGTCTCTATGATTTCAGGTATTTTACTTGCTTTGAATTAATCCCTAAACTCCTAATTTAGGAGTGATTACCTTAATTGGAACTGTTCATTCCTTGTGGCAATTAGAAGATACGTTCTGACATGTTTTCAGAGACAAATTTGAGAACTAGTGTTTGGGCAGGCTGTTACAAAGCACTTAGACTTAAAACGTTATTGTAACAATGATGACAAATCTATTAGTAAACTTTAGTGATACTACTGAGTTATTTTTGCAGAAATTAACTTTGAGATTAATTAGAACGACTTGGCTCAGGGAATATGCATTGGTTCATGCAGTGTGACACAATGGTGGCAGGGTGCCAGCTGAAAGGCTAAAATCACAACACTTCGTTACAAATCGCTACAAATGGGAATGGAAACAGAGTATGCAGGGAAATAAAATGGGGTTAGTTCATCATATGTGTGCTTCCGAAATGAGCCAGTGATAAACTGTACTTTGAGGAATGAAGGCCTAAAACGAGGCTTTAAAAAATCCTGAAGTTACACTTGTAAGCCTACTTCACTTAATATGTTCACTCAGTGGTACCAACTCAGGGAAGAAGCACACTTCGGATAAAAGTCATTTGTAGAGGTACTAAGGACTGCAAAATTCCACTAAAAGTCAAAGTATAAGGTGTCTTCAAAAGGAGGGACACGTATTGGGGAATTCAAGTTCCGCTTTTGTTTTGTTTTTTACATTCTACTACAGCTTTTCAGTGCAACGTGAGCTTCTCTAGCTGTAGCACTTTATGGTAACTCTCAAAAGTTGAGGAAATTGTAAGCCACAGAGTGTTGTTTTTATTACCGTGCTTACTATTTGCAAAACAATATTAATATTTTAAAATTTTAGAGTTAGAAGTTTAAAATCTTCAGTGTCGCATCTATGTGCTTCCTTACTGCATTGCATCTATGTTTACAAGCTATGTTCTGTATGGGGCAGCGGTGTCTACTATATGTACTTTCATATACAGTACTACTAGGGGAAAAAAATCTTTCTTTCCCCCATTAGGTTTGTACTGAGTGCATTGCTGTTCCCTCTTTTCTGAATTGCGGTTATAATTATTTAAGGCCAGCATCTGAATCATTAAAAAAAGTCTGTCAGTTGAAGATGTGCAGATCCTAGCCTAGACACAGAGAGAACAAGGCCCATAGGCCACGTGTGGCCCCACAGGCTGATTTTGTGCCCCACATTTTCCCCCACAGCCTCCACCTCCCAAATTTGGAGGAGGGCCATTTTTGTCCCAAAATGTCCAATAATACCCCCCAAGTTCGTAGGGGATGCTATATGCCACTTTGCTATGTTCTGGAAGTCCTTTTGTTGTTTTTTAAAACAAGAAGAAGTCAGAAACAGGAAGCCTTATGTAAAAGGATTTGTATGGGTTTAAAAAAATGTGAGAGAGGGCCAAAAATCCTGAACATGTGGCAGCATAATAAATAACACCTCCTGCAAAGGCTTAGACTCACAGAATGTAGGCACACTATCAAAGCAGTCCCAAGCGATAGTCATCCAACCTCTGTTTAAAGACCTCCAAAGAAGTAAAACTTACCACCCTCCAAGGCCACTGTGGTACAGCTCTTACTTTCAGGAAGTTCTTTCTAATGTTTAGGCAGCATCTCCTTTCTTGTAATTTGAATCCATTGTTTTGTATTTCAGTTTCTGGAGCAGCTGAAAACAAGTTTGCTTGATGTTCAACATGGCATCCCTTCAAATTTTAAAAATGGCTTTCATATCACCTCTCAATCTTCTCTTCTCCAAGCTAAACATTCTCAGTTCCCTAAGGCATTCCTCGTGGGACATGGTTTCTAGACCCCTTACTGTCTTGTTTACCCTCCTCTGAACACATTCTAGCTTGTAAACACCCTTTTTGAACTGTGGTGCCCAGAACTGGACACAGTACTCTAGGTGAGGTTTGACCAAAGCTTAATAGACTGGTACTGTTACATCTCCTGATCTGGACATTATACTCCAGTTGATGCTGCTTACAATTGCATTGGCCTTTTTGACAGCTGCATCACATTGTTGACTCACGTTAAGCTTGTGGTCTACTAAGACCTCTAGATCTTTTCATATGTGCTGTTGTCACCCATCCTACATTTGTCATTTCATTTTTTCTTGCCTAAGTATAAAACCTTACATTTATCCTTATTGAAATTCATTCTTTTAGTTTCTACCCAGCTCTCCAAAAGTATTAAGGTATTTTTGAATTTTGATCCTATCATCTGTTTACTAGCCATCCCCCTAACTTGGCGTTATCAGAAAATTTAATAAGTATGCCCTCTATTCCATCATCCAAATCATTAATAAAGATGTTAAACAACCATGGGCCTAGGACCAAGCCCTGTGGCACTCTGCTAGTCACTTCTCTCCTTGGGATGCTATGGACTGTTCTAAGGCAAAGAGAGTTTGGTCTCCCCCCAATTTTTTGCAGGGGGACAGTATAGAGGATGATGTGGATGCAGCCCTCCAGGGTTCCCAAGATCCCTTAAAACTCTGGAAGTTGCCAATGCCTGCTCTATACCAAAGTGGGGACCTTCTTTTAGACCGCGGCAAATTCCATTTCACATAATTTCTCTAGCCAAACTGGAGCCACTGGGTAGAGGCAGAAAAGTTAAAACAAGAAACACCAGCATATTTTTAGTTCAGAGTCATTAGTGCCAATAGTGCACTAAGTTTAGAAACTTTTCAGCCTTTAGACTGAGGGCGAAAAACCTGTACTAAAGTTTTGAAACCACCAAAAATGGTGTATTGAGGAATGGGTTGTGGCCCTCTGGAGAAACCCAGGAGGCCAGATGTGGCATGCATAGCCTGATGTTCTCTACCTGTGCTTTAATTTGGTCTTGACTGAAGGTGTAATGGGGCTTTTGGTTCAAAGCAGCCTGTGTGCAGAAATCTCCAACTGCTGTTTATGAGAGAGGAAAAGCTGATAGACCATGTGAATCTTTCCATTTCTGAGGTTGTAAAAAAACAACCACTCAGTAGGTATTGATCAGCTCTGTGGGATTGTCATAGCTCAATCTATCAATCACTTTATCAATACCTCACTTTTTCCCCAAGCTTGTTTTTCAGGTCTAACTCTACAGTACTTCTGTTTTTATTTGACCACCAGCATATTTACCTGTCCTATTTTCTCACAGGTAATATTGTTCGAAAGATTTGAGATCCTGTTTCTCTATTTCCCCAAACTGCCTTGTCCAGTACCTGTAACTTTCCCCCAATCCAATCTGTATTCAGAGTTGTTAACATACAGAGGTTTTGTTTCTGAGGGAATATGCTGGCTTCTTCCTCCTTGCTGCTAGGCCTCATCTCCATAGCAACCAGCCTGAGGCCCAAGAGCTCTCTGGCTGAGAATTCTAAAGGCCCCTCCCTAAACTGCCAAACCCAGGATTCCATAGAATTTCACAGGCAGCCAATCATATGAAGTCTTCTCGCCTCACTCAGCCAACAGTATGAGGCCTTTGCCTGCCTGACACAGAGGAAATCACAAACTTTGACTTTTATATATTAGATTATGCCTTGAATGCCCTTTTTGGCAGAAAGGTAGGACATAAATTAAATTAATAGCAATTACAGAAAATTTGCCACAAATTTCTTCCATAGTTGCGGTTCTGTTGGGTCTGTTCTTTAAAATGAGAACAAATTGTGACAGGACTTTCCTAATTCTTACCCTAGTTTTATCTAGTAGTTCATTACATAAATACTGTCTTCCTTTGTTATGATTTTTTCATTGCATGAGCATCTCTTTCACTGCAAAACAGTAACGTAAAAAGAAGAATGAATACAACATTTATAGAAATTGTTTTGTTCAAATTGTACCTTTCCACTTGAAATATATCTGTGACAATCAGACTAATCAGAATGGTTAACAAGGAATTAAAGGTGTGAAAACTCAAGATAGTAATTAATCTCTTTCGAGTAAATATACTGATTACAAAGACAACTTTATGGTAAATGAGTAATTTGATTTACAGGATATGATGTGTACTTAATAGAGCTTCCATCCTAAACATATTTGCTTTGTATTAAATTTCCTTGAATTTAGTGAGACTTACTTTAAAATCAATCTATACAGAACTGTGAACACCAGAACAGTTACCCCATCTACTGACAAACTGCAGTAATGCAAAATTGTTATCTTCAGGCTTCTGTGTTGAGAAATGTAGAGTGACAGTGGGTTCCTATATTATTTCAGTCAGCAGGGCAAGTCATCAGGGCCAGTGCAAGATGTTGTGTTGTCTGAAGTGAAAGACAACATGGCACTGCAACAACTGCAGTTGAATCTTAGTACAGCAGTGACACTGGGACCATCTACTCAGCCACAGCGGAAGGCAACCTCTGTTCTAAAGAGCACAGGGCAGGCCATGTGTTCTGTCCTGGGCCCAGTGCTATTCAACATCTTCATCAGTGACTTGGATGAAGGAGTGGAGGGCATGCTGATTAAATTTGCAGATGACACCAAATTGGGAGGGGTTGCTAATATGCCAGAGGACAGGATCAAAATTCAAAATGACCTTAACAGATTGGAAAGCTGGGCCAAAGCTAACAAAATGAATTTCAACAGAGAGAAATTTAAGGTCCTACACTTAGGCAGAAAAAATGGAAGGCAAAAATATCGGATGGGGACACGTGGCTGGATAACAGTACATATAAAAGGGATCTAGGAGATCACAAGCTGAACATGAGTCAGCAGTGTGATGCAGCAGCCAAGAAAGCCAACGCTATTGTTAGTTGCATCAATATGGTAACTAGATCAAGAGAGGTAATGGTACCACTCTATTCTGCATTGATTAGACCTCATTTGGAATACCACGTCCAGTTCTGGGCACCTCAATTCAAGAAGGATATCGACAAGCTGGAGCATGTCCAGAGAATGGCAACCAAAATGGTGAAGGGTCTGGAAGCTATGCCCTGTGAGGACCGGCTTAGGGAGCTGGGGATGTTTAATCTGCAGAAGAGAAGGTTGAGAGGGGACATGATAGCCATATTGAAGTATTTGAAGGGATGTCAAGTTGAGGAGGAAGCAGGCTTGTTTTCTGCTGCTTCAGAGACTAGGACAAGGAGCAATGGATTCAAGCTGCAGGAAAGGAGATTCCACCTGAACCTCAGGAAGAACTTCCTGATGGTTAGAGCTCTCCGGCGGTAAAATATGCTGCCCCGGAGTGTGGTGGAGTCTCCTTCTTTGGAGGTTTTTAAGCAGAGGCTGGATGGCCATCTGTTGGGAATGTTTTGATGGATGTTCCTGCATAGCAGGGGGTTGGACTGGATGGCCCCTGGGGTCTCTTCAGCTCTATGATTCTGTGATTCTATGTGGTATGCAAAGCTCTGTCCTTCAACTGAAGTTAGTATTCAGTGAGCTCTCAGGGAAATCTTCAAGAAGAAAGGTATTGCTGACCCCTAGTATATGCTGCCTGTGGAGGCAACCTTATGGAGACTATGTAATACTATCCTTTAAAAAAAAAGAAGCAGCAAGCAATGCTTTGTTACTGTTTGCATTCCATTTTGTAGATTTCTCAATGCAGAATCACATATTTCAGTGCCATCTTAGCAGTGTACTAGAATTGTACTAATTCTTTAGTTCAAATGGGACCCCTGGCGTCAGCGTGGGTACTGGGAAATTGTCCAAATGAAGGTTGCCAGAGGGTGACTGCACAAAATTTAGATAACCTCATACCTCCTTTTCTATGCATGCTGCTTCCTGTTTAATGTTCTCTTACATAAGTTATGTCAAACATAATGAGAAGCCTAAAGCTTGGATGTGTTACTCTTGGAGGCTGCAACTTCCAGAATCCCCTCAGCGTAGATATTAGTTATGCTCACTAGGGAATTCTGGGAGCTGTATTACAAAAAAAGTAACTTTTTCTGCTCTTACTGGTATTCCTGCAGCTGGGCATACAAGCCATGAGTAGCTGAAGTGTAAGTGTTTTGTGACTGCAGAGTTTAAGCTTAGTGTTTATTGTTGAGTACAGAATTCCTCATCCTGTGAATGGTCTGTTCATTTTTGTTTCTCCTGAGGTAAACTTTCTAATACTTATGGCTGTGAAGAGGATTCTTCATGTCAGACAGTCCTTGGGTGAAATTTCAGAAATCTTAAGTGGAGTGAGAGGTATGCTGACTAATCAGCCATAAAACTCAGTGGCCCAAACAATTCCTTGACCTCACCAAAGTCTAATGCTGCAAAACTAGGTCTATACTCTCAGAAAAAAACTTTTAGAGTGCAGCCTTTTGAAAGAAGAGTTGAATATATACAACCCTAGTTGAAGTGTGGAGAGGAACATCAGTTGTTGAGTCTGCAAAGGGAAACTAATTGGAAACAAATAGTTGCAAAAGATACATGAAGAAGAGATAGGAAAGGTAAACAGCTGGAAAAAATAACAGGACGGCTTACTGAATATTTGAGTATAGGTTTATGCTACAGAATTAGTCCAGTATTAGTTTAACTTTGCCCATCAAAATTGTGTCTCATGTGGTGAGTGGAGCTAGTGTAGTGTAGTGTTATGTTTGAGTTACAACTGAGAACCATCTCATCACTTTTCCCCCACAAAGTTGTGTTTTGGGGTAACGTGTAGCTACCATCCATGACCAAGAGGGACAGCTTTCCTTGTTGCCACAGCAGAATTTGTTTAATTTTGGCAAATCACACTTATCTTTTTTTCCTTTTGAACAAGTGTGCATTTTGGGGTAGTGTGTGACCCTTCTGTGCATTAGTCCCTCCACCCTCAACCACTAGAAAGTGGTTTCTAGTTCATCACATGCTTCCTTATTCTTACAGCAGTACCTTTCCTTCACAAACAGGCTCCATTTTATTCTGTTCATGGATGGATGCTCTAGGTTGGGTGCCCTGTCTGCAGAGAGGACCCACCGTCCTCGACTGATAGGACTAGGTTTCCATGAGCAAGGGGCCAAGTGGGACATCTCCTTCACTTGTGATGCTTCTCTGAAAGGGATCTGAATGTTTTTTTCAGCAACATGATTATATATGTATTTCACAGATTTGAAGATGGAATAATAAGATATAGTGTCCTTTACTGGGAGTGGGGGCGGTATGGAGGAATTTTGGAGGAATTTTGAATACTGCCAACTGGTCTGTGTTTCCTCACCCTCCAGCCTGGGGAGATAGGGACATGCCCCACTTCCACAGCAATTTTTTGGGTGCCTTTTACAGGAATTGATGCTTTTGTTCTCCCTCACACAAGTATTAGATGGAGTGTGACTCTTCCATGCACTCAGCCCACTATTGTCAATAAGTAGGAGCATATTTGCCCCTCCCAAACATGCAGAGCACACGTTCTTGATCAGCCTTATACACATGTGCCCCTGTTTTTACCAAATGGGTGCACAGGAAGTTAGTAGCAGCCCAGCAATGCTATGTAACTGGAGGTATATGTGCTCCAGCCCCTGAGCCAGCCCACACACCACAATTGCTGCAAGCTGTCTAGCCAGAAAGTCCTGTGGAATCTATGAAAAATACTCCTGGGTAGATATTGGAATGAGCTCTGAGGATAGTGGAGATGTGTATGGGATGAGGGTATTGATAATGGTATGGACTGGCCAGTGCCACATCTTACTGTAATTTTCTGTTCCCACAGCAAAGAAAAAATATGGAGGCTCTGCAAAGTACAATCATGGAAGGTTCAAAGTACTGTCTGGTAACAAACATGAAGAGCAAGACTATAAAAAGACAATATTGTTTAATTTGCAGATCTATCAGTAAAACAGAGAGTTGTAATATGGGGCCTTTACTGCAGCACACACACAAGGCCAACATGGCTGGATTTATAAATCAAGGAAGCTGGGAGTTTTAGAGAAACTTCTTTCTGGGAAACTTCCAAGCCTAGAAAAACTCTCAACTAGAAATCATTCATGCTAAAGAGCAACACACTGTCATGTACTGGTTAGCTAGGTGTTCTCAAGAAAACACCAGGAGTGCAGGATCAGCATTTTATTGAGGTAAAGCAAGCAACATAGCAGCTTGATAAAAGTTGCTGAGGTACATTGGTTAGTAGCATGGTTTTATACTAGAACATACAAATATAGGCACGAACGCCATTGATCGGTGAGGGCCATAAATGTTGCATCACTCCACCAGAAACTGAGGGTTCCCAGGCTTCTTGGATGTTTACATACTTTTCTCCTGAGAGCCTAAATTCTTCCCGTGTTCTTATGTCTACCTTTCTGGTTGTTCTCATACTGCCTTCCTTAGAGGTTGCTCCTGGACCTCCGATTCCTTGCAAGGAGATCCAAAATATATCTTATTACCAAGGTCATGTTCTTTTACCTCATGGCTGGTTCTGGACCTGTGGGTCTTGAACCTGGTCATACAAACCAGCCTATCTGTCTGACACTCAACCTTGCTGCCTTAGCTGTCTGGTAACAGTCCTTCCTCCATGGCCTCAGAAGCGAGACCGTAGAGCTAGAGCCACCCCTCTAGATGAAAATTGTGACGGCCGATCACACTTATGGTCGGACAAGGAGAAAATAGCGTTAGCATTCTCCCTGGTTGGTATAACAGGATTGGCTTTGGAGGACGGACTAGAAATAAATAGATTAGCCTGTACACTAGTCAAAAGTATAAACGCTACTTCCAAAGCATTATCCTTGCTTAACAAAGAACAGCGGGAACTAAGGAAAGCTGTATTGGAAAATTGGGCAGGCGTTGACTATCTCTTCCTTCTCCATCATGTAGGATGTGAAAAGCATCAGAAATTGTGCTGTTTCAACTTGTCTGATAACAGCAACGTGATAGAAGCACAAATTAACAAACTGCACGAAGTAGTAAAGGATATAAATGAAGGGGATGATAGCTGGTGGAAGTGGCTCACATCTTGGTTACCAAACCTGAATTGGCTAAAAGCATTGTTTGTAATTTTGTTGCCAGTAGTGCTAATATTCTTGTTTCTGTGTATATGCTTTCCTTGTTTTATACAATGTATAAGTAATATGCTTCAAATTACTTCCAGTAACAGCTCTGTACGCTTTGATGGCTCAGCCTGACGCTGTTTTATGATATAACGTCACGAAATGCTATAATTGTTTAGAAATTATGCATTTAAGGGGGGAAATGATATAGGTATGAATTAGAAATAATAAAGTAGAAATAAAGTAGAAGCTGGGGGCTTAGGTCAGAGGAACGGAGAAAGATATAAGAAGGGTAAAAAGGTCACGAGAGCCAATGTATCACGTAGCTAGGATGTTGATCACGTAGCCAGGGTGTCGTTTATTGACTGGCTGCGGTAATTGCAGATTGTAGATAAGCACTTTCCGGGGTCTGAACGCGGGGGTAATTAGCTAGTAACAGCATGTGGTATTTGTGACCCTGGAGGGGCGGACCAAGACATGCCTGTGATCTTTGCCTGTGATCTTTGTGTATGCTGTGAACTTTGTCTATAAAAGAGCTGTGAAACTTGAATTCAGGGCTTTTGGTCTTTTGGAGACATCCAGCCAAAAGCCCACGCGTAATAAATTATTCTTTTTCTTGCTCTGTGGTCTCTGTGTTCTCTGGGCTCCTGCAACAATATCACACTTCATTCTGCTGATCTTCCCCCTCCCTTGCCAGATGCCCTCTGTGGACACCTTGAAGCCTTTGAACCCATGCATATAGCAATTGATATTCAATACATTGTTGCTAATGGTAATTGGCCATGGTTACAGTGTTGCGATAGCAATAGCGAGCTCTATTTTTTCTTCCTACAAGCTAAGCTAAGCATCGTTTTCTAATGCTAACATGACAGAAGCCAAGCCTCCTGACACACACAAGAGCAAGATGTATACATTGCATAATTTAAACAGACACATTTTTCAATTTTTAAATATCAAATCCTGTCAATTTTGTGAGAAATCCTATATCTGAAACAAATAAATATGAAACAAAGATTTTCAGACAATGCAATGTTGTCCCATTATTGGGGGGGGAGATGGAAGATGTGGTGGGCAGTGTGTTGCAAAACTGCACAATAGCTGAACAACAACTCTTACCTTATGGCAGCGCATGGTGTGGTGGAGATGGTGGTGTGATAGATGTTATTAAAATATGTCAAAATTGAAAAGGATCTAGCCTATCAGGTATTCTAGAAACAAAGGAGCTTAAATTATTCAATGGAGAAAACAAAATTAAAGGCAAGATAGAGGAACAGGCCAAGAGGCAGGCCAAAATTACGATAATTATCAGTCTGCTCAGATAAGCTAATAAGGGAACACTTTGATAGGCAGGGCACAAAGGGAGGATTTCAGGAATGTTCAATGATCTCTTTCAGACTTTTCAGAATCATAACCAAAGGCAGAAGCATAAATATAGAACATTCTTCTAACAGGTAACTGCTGTTTTCTTTGTAAACTTAGCAGAAAGGGTTAGTTCAGCACAAAGGGGCTACGACAATGTTAGCATAAAGTTACACTGAGAAGTTATTTATCATCTGATTTGCATTTTATGGGTTAAAAGAAAAAATGAGAAGGAAAATAGGAGACATGATGAAGTCTGCAGACAGATAGCTGGTGTTTTATAGTCAGCTTTGGGTAGTACTTGGATGGAAGTCATCCAAGGAATACTAGTTGCTGGAGGCTATATTTCAGTGGAAGGATCTGGCAAAACCACTAATGAATAAAACTCCATGAAATTCATTTGCCTTGCTTCATTCTGTTAAGAGATACCCCCAAAACGTAGTGTCCCAAATGCAAACTAGCACTAACATGTCTGTGGTCCCAAGATAAACTTGGAGAGGATCATACTTTACCCTAAAAACAAAGTTTTGTGTAACAAAGATGACCACCCTTTCGGAGGGATTTGGGGTTCAGGAAGGGGCTCTACATGGTAGGTAAGAACTGGCAATATGGAATTTGGAGTCACATCAAAAGAATGGACACACTGAACTTTCTAGAAATCATTGATCGGCTTATCTGATTAACAATTGTTTAATGAACACCCTGCTTGTCCTGCTCTCTGGTTCTCGAGGCCTCAGGCCTAAATGGCCTTGATTTGTTACTTCCTGGTCTGGGAAAGATTATACAAAGAGAAAGACTGGCAGAAAGGAATGTACCATGTAGATAACTAGCATATTTACCCAGCATTGCCTGGGATTTTATTTTCCTCTTAAGAACTCACTAAACTGTCTTCTCCAGTACCTGTAACTTTTCCCCATATTTCCCAATGCAATCTGTATTCCGAGTTATTTACATACACAATTTGGGTTCCTGAGGGAATACACTGTTCTCCTCCTTGCTGCTAGGCCTCATCTCCATAGCATCCGGCCTATTCCAGTACCTGTAACTTTTCCCCATATTCCCCAATCCAATCTGTATTCATAGCCTATTCCAGTACCTATACTTTTCCCCATAGTCCTCAATCCAATCCGTGTTCTCTGGTGACGCTGACGTACTGGCTTTTGTTTTTTTGCTTTCTGTTGAATTGTGCAATGGCTTTACATTTTTCTGGAAGCATTTTTTGTTTTGAATTTCCACTTTAAGACTCCTTACCTATGGAACCCGTACAATCTACTGTGTGAGACGAGAAGACCTTGTAACTAATGTTGTGTATGTCACTGTAATTTTTCTTACATATGCTTCCCAAATGTTTTCTGGCATCCTTATTGATGGTAGGCCTCATCTCCATAGCAACCGGCCTGAGGCCCAAGAGCTCTCTGGCTGAGAATTCCAGAGGCCCCTCTCTAAATTGCCAACTCCAGGATTCCACAGAATCTTCACGGCCAGCCAATCATATGAGGTCTTCTCGCCTCACTCAGCCAACCGTATGAGGTCTTCACCTGCCTGACGTAGACAAACAGACAAACTCACAGATAAACATGGATTTTTATATAGTAGATAGAAGAAGGACAAGTACCGAGCTCAGGAAGAAGGGCATAAACATCCCAACTTGAAAGAAAACAGCAAGGAGATGCAAATTGTCCCAAATATTATGGGATGTAGAGTACATGATAGGCCAAATATGGATGCCCCCAGTACTTGATGCCCCTCATTATGTAGATGTGATGTAATCTTCAAGTGCTGCTCATTAACATGTGGAAATGTATAAGTAGTTGTGAATGCCTTTGTTCAATGTGCCTACTTTGTGGAAATTATCCCCAGGTACCTGTTTGCTCAAGGAAGAAAATTGGATCTCCCACCCTCATGCGTAGAATATTTGCTGTTCAAATGCTGGGGAAATAGACCCATTTTGTAGGTAACACTCTCACTCTTGGTGATTGCACTGGAGTCTTCACATTTGGTGAATTAAGAGATAGAAACTTCCACATTTTCTGGTAGCAGTGGGATTTCGTGAAAAGAAACACCACAGTGGTGGAATAGGAGGAGGTCCTTACATTATATTTGGTGGCTGTGGTAAGGATAAATTGAAGTCCTCACAGTTGATGGCAACAGAGAGACAAAAAGAATCCCCACATGTGGTGAAAAAGCAGTGGGATACAAACCAAAGTGATAATACAAACCATAAAGTCTAGGCTATAAGCCAAAGGGTGTAATAAATACAGAAGTATGATTTTAAACATTAGTGTATGTTTGAAGCAGAAGGTGAAAGGAAAAATCACAGAAATTTTGGCTTCAAAGAAAGAGGAACTGATGCAAGTTGCAAGATGCTGAACCTGATATATGAGGGAAAAATACTGAGGATTTAAAAGTAATGTTGACAAGATGTCAAGGTACAAAGAATGGATAATAAAGAAAAAAGGATAATAAAAGAAAGAATAATAAAAATAAAAATCCAAAGGATAATAAGGGATAATAAAGGATAATAAAAATCCAAAGAGTTCTAGCTCATTACTTAGAACATATAGAAATGGTAAAGGAAGAAAATAGGATTGTAACTTGGGAGATGAAGGAGACAGAGAAATGGGTAAAATAAAGTGGATGCAGAAAACAACAACAGGAAGCTGCAATTGGAGATAGACACCTTAAACATTTGCAGGGGGGTAGCAAATACCCCCGAGGACAGGAACAGGATTCAAAATGACTTTGACAGATTGGAGAACTAGGCTAAAACTAATAAAACAAATTTCAAAAGAGATAAACATAAGGTACTATATTAGGCAGGGAAAATAGAAAAGATCTATGGGTCTTAACAGACCACCAGCTAAACATGAGTCAATAGCATAATGCAGCAGCCAAAAAGGCCAATGCAATTTTGGGCTGCATAAACAGGAATATAGTATCCAGCTCAAGGGAAGTAATAGCAGTACAGTGCACCCTCTTCTGGCACGACTTCTGCATACATGAATGTGAGGTCACATGAAGTATTGCTCCCATTACAGTAAAATCTCTTGTTTTGTTTTGTTTTACGCAGGAATTCCTGGAACAGAACCCCCACATATATCGAAGATGCACTATACTCTGTTCTGCTTTGGTCGGATCTCGGTTGGAAGACTATGGCCAGTTCTGGGCATGACAGTTCAAGGATATCAACAAGCTGACACGTGTCCAGACAAGACCAAGATGATCAAAGCTCTGGAAACCAAGCCTTATGAGGAATGACTTTGGGAACTGGGGATGTTGACTTTGGAGAAGAGAAGACTGAGAGATGATATGACAGCCATCTTTACGTATCTGAAGGGATGTCATGTAGAAGATGGAGCAAGCTTGTTTTCTGCTGCTGCAGAGACTAGATCACAAACCAGTGGATTCAAATTACAAGAAATTCTATGTAACATCAGAAAGAACTTTATCTTGAGAGCTGTCAGACAGTGGAACAGACTGCCTCAGAGGATGGTAGGCTTGCCTTCTTTGGAGATTTCTGAGCAGAGATTGGATGGGCATTTTTTGGGAGAACTTTATGGTAGTGGGTTGGACTAGATGGCCCTTGCAGGCCCTTCCAACTCTTAAGATTTATGAGTTTGCTAGTGTATTTACCCGGCATTGCCCGTGGTTTTTATTTTCCTCTTAAGCACTCATCAAACTGTGTTCTCCACTTCCTGTAACTTTGCTCCATATTTCCCAATGCCATCTGTATTCAGAGTTATTTACATACACAGTTTGGGTTCCTGAGGGAGTACACTGTCCTCCTCCATGTTGGTAGGCCTTGTGTCCATAGCAACCAGCCTATTTCCGTACCTGTAAATTTTCCCCATATTCCCCAATCCCATCTTTATTCAGAGTTGTTAACATTCAGAGGTTGGGTTCCTGAGGGAATTCACTGTCCTCCTCCTTGCTGCTAGGCCTGATCTCCATAGCAACCGGCCTATTCCAGTACCTATAACTTATCCCCATATTCCCCAATCCAATCTATATTCGTGGTTGTTGACATACAGATGTTGCTTTCCTGCAGGAATTCTGTCCTCCTCCTTGCTGCTAGGCATCGTCTCCACAGCAACCAGCCTAAAAACATTTGCTGTTCCTCTCTGAAAAATGCACCCTGCACTCTGGGGGCCAGTCTTGTCTTTTGCTCTTAGGAAATGTTTTAGAAGGCTCCTCTGACATGCAGCGGGGACTGCTGAGCAGACCTCAAGCCTGCCTCAAGCCCACTGCTTAACCGGTTTGCTGTTCCCCTCTGAGAAATGCACCCACTCTTTGGGCTTGAGAGAGATTGTCATGTGACTAGTAGGCAAAAAGAGATGGAGACATTGTTCAAAGTTGTAAGGCTTCTGGATGAATGTGTTATGTTACTGAACTAAGGGCATCGAGTCAGTCATTAAAAATATACAAGTCTTGAGTCGAGTCGAGTTGAATCAGTGCATCATTTATGGCCAAGTCGAGTCGGAATCCGAGTCGAATCACTGAAGAGACTTAAGTCCAACTTGAGTCCCAGTCTATCAACTTGAGTCTACATCACTGGCTTCAAGTGTATCAGCTAAAGTAATTCACACTTCCCGGATTAATATATGGGCTGAAACAATGATTCTAAGCATGGCCCACATCTATGCATTTTGTAAAGCATTCCTTGGCTCAAACATTATATACAAAATTCATATATTGGGAAAAATAGCTAACAGATAATCTGCATTTTAAGGAAAATTGCATGGAAAATGTTTATACTGTATTGCAGAAATATGGACACTAAATGCTCACTATTAAGCTATGTGGTTAACCTCCCTGCATTGTTGTTGTTGTGTGCCTGTTGCTTCTGACTAAGAGCAACCTTAAGGTGGACCTATCATGGGGTTTTCTGGGGTTGAGAGAGTGTGATGCACCCAAGCTTACCCAGTAGATTTCCATGGCCAAGTAGGGAATCGAATCCTGCTCTCCAGGGTCATAGTCCAGTGCTCAAACCATTACACCATGCCCGCTCTCACGTATCTGCTTCCAGGGGCCCAAATGAGGGTTAAGATCTTCAGGGGAGGGTTTTTTTCCTGGTCCATTTCCTCAAAGGCCCCACCCTAAACTGCAAACCCCAGGATCCCATAGGATTTTGAAAGTGGAACAAGAGCTTGTGACCGTCTCATGCGGAAATGGCCTTGGTTTCACCACAATCAAAGGACATGGGAGAGAACCTTCTTGGTGGCTGCTCCCAGTCTCTCTAACCCTCTCCTGCAAGTTTGGCTGGTCCCTCTCGGCTCCTTTTCTGCAGGGAGACAAAGACCTTTCCATTCAAGCAGGACTTTGCCTCTTATATTGTGTCCAAAGGCCAGAACTCGCTCTCCATTTGGACACAGCACTATTCCTAAAAAAAAACAAACAACAAAAACTGCATAACTGTAGGCCTGAAAGCCAGAGGAAGCGGTTTGCCAATGAAATAAAGCAGCACCCCGCAAGGCGTTTATGCTGCTGCTGGCCCTTAACCCCACGAGGGGCTGGCTCGACGAGGTGACGTCACTGGGCCAGGGAGCCTGTGGACTGGGACCTACGGGGAGGAGGAGCCATCTTCCACCGCGCCAGTGGCTTCGAGGGTAAGTGGCGAGGCGGACTCGGGAAGCGCCAGGGAGCGGGGGGAGTCCGAGGCTCCCTTCGGGTTCTGCTGGGTGGGAAAGGTAAGGCCAGCCCGCAAATTAAGTTTTAAGTAGCCGGAGGCGTTCTCTGGCAGGGGAACGGGAGCGCGTGGGAGATGAAGGGAACCCCGGTGTAGGAAAAGACTGGATTATCTCTCTTGGAGTCAGGCAAAATGGACAGCCACCCCTCCTGCCGTTTGTTTTGTAGGAAAGCTTCGCCTCTGCTCCCACGAGCCTTCGCTTTGCTTGTTCGCCAGAGGCTGTGGCCATTTCCGCGCTGGGCTGTTACAGCGCGATTATTCCACTTTCAACATCCTGTGGAAGCCTGGAGTTCGCAGTTTAGGGAGAGGCCAAACCACAGGATGTTGAAAGTGGAATAATCGCGCTGTAACAGCCTAGGGCGGAAAGGGCCTGAGTGGCACACCCACCTTCTCGGAAAGGAGCTGCGCAGCTCGCTTTAAAAGCCTTTTTTTTGGGAGGGGCCTGACTGGTGTCTTCCTGGGAAGCGATTGCTGCCTCATTTAAAAAAATTAAGATTAAACACCACACACACACACACACACACATATCCAGGGTTTTAGTGTAGCTGGGATTGGGCAGTAGTTTGTCTTATCCTGAACAAAAAGGCAGAAGCAAAGTCATTATTTTTTCCAACTTTTATTTTTATAGCTCTCATCCGGTTTGTAAAAGTTTTATTTTTTAAGATCGCCTTTCCCGTGATGCGGCTGCGAGTCTGTTGCTTTCGGGCGCGGTGGTTATGATGCAGTTGCACCGCTTTATTATGCAGCAGTCCCTCCTGAGTATTCAGTTTGTAGCCCTTCTGTATTTTCTTATGGCTTTTTTCCAGGCAAAAAGTACCGGGAAAAAATATTAAATAATGGCAAAAACATGGGGTAGCTTTTTCTTTGGTTGTTGGTGCCAGGAGCCTTACCTCTGGAGAACAGCGCATCTGGTTTAAGATATTTTCGTGGTGCAAAGTTACCGAGTGTTGTTACATTCCTGTTGTTCGAGTGTGTATGTGAGAGAATTAGAATACTGTACAAAAGCCATGTATTGTGAGCTAGTGTTGTTCAGCATTCTGGTAAGTTACAGTTCTTGTCGGGAATTAACGTGGAGGGTGGGCTGTGAACTTGATTTTAGTAAAAAAACAACAGTCTGGGTCACCAGTGACTAATTCTGACAGTAGAAGATATTACCCAAGTTGATAAAATCCAACATATTTTTTGGAAACATATGGTAGAAGTTGTAGAAGCTATCATATTCAAATAATATTTTATATTCTCCTTCCTCTCCCAGTAAATTGCGCAGTACTTTCCAGGGATGCAGTTCTAAATGCAGTGTAGATGGGATGTAAGCCCCAGTAAAACAGTTTACTCAGGAGCAAGTTCAGCATGGAATACAGTTTTTAGGGTGTGATTCACTTTCAACTGCTATGTGGTTTTTTTGGTCAGATATTTGATTGTCCTAGTTTAACCTTATCATCAGAAACACATTCATTGGGAGGAAATCTGATTGATTTTTGTCAAAGTCAAGTCCAATTTTTTTTTTTAGCAAATATACTGATTTGACTTGTGAATGATAGGTTCTGAATACCTGCTGGTAATGGAAAGTAATGGGTTTCTCATTCATTTTATCCACAAACATAGACAATCCTATTTTTGAAATCTTACTCAACTGTGTCTTCTTTTACTCTTCCCAGAGCTTGCAGAAGCAAGTGTTTGGGGGTAATGTCTCATCCATAGATTTTTTTAAGAATACACCTTAAAATTGGATGTAACAAGCAAGGTTCACAAAGGTTACTGGCTGCAGCTTGTTGTAAAGTATGCATCTGGAACAACCAGGTGTATGAAATCTGTGGAATGGCCCCTCAGAGAAGTGTTAAGAGTGTTTGGGAAGAGGGCACAGTGATCTTCCAACTAAGTGAACTTCTCATCTGTTTTATCTGCCATTTTCCCTCTTTTTCCTTCAAAGTTCCTCATAGAGCTTTTGCTCATACAGCAGGTATGTAGCTCCCGAAGCCATTTGTGTGGCCCCAGGCTCCTTCCAAACTGCAGCAGTAGGGTTTAGCAGCAAACTGGTAAAACCCTTTAAAACCAGCGATGAAAAATACTTGTTATAAAGGACTGTCATTGGTTGATAAAATGGGAGTAGGGACAAACTCGGCCCTTATCTGCTGCTGCCATATATGCATGCTACAGGTTCAGGACTGCTGGTAATGCTTTGAAAATAATGATTGGCATCCTGTTCTGCAGTTACGCAATCATAAATTGGATTTTTGATCTTATAACTGCTGAGGATTCATGTTTACAGTCATGACTGAATGAACCTGGCTCCAAAACCCTATCTTTGCAGACTGTCAGTGCCCTGACTGAAGTGTTTTCCAGGTGCTGGAGATGAGAGCTGTGAGAAATGACATCTGCAGCACTATTCCCTTCATGGGTGCCTTGAGAAAGCAGTCGTGGCAGGACCCTGAGGAGTCTTTCCAACTGTCTATTCCTGATGCACTCCGTGATGGGGGGAGTACTGTGGCTATCACTTTCTGGTGCCACAATTCCTGGTATCTTGGAATTGTTTTACTTGGGGCTATGTCGGGCTGGAAAGGTAGTTTGTTGAGGGGTGGCGTCGTCGTCGTCGTCATCATCATCATCATAATTCTGATAATGGAGTTCTGTTCTCATAGTTATGCTGACAATATAAGATCTTCACCATAGTTTTCCCTAGGACCCTCAGCCGTAGATGTTTTCTTTCTTGTCAGAAGTCTTGGTAGCTCTTCAAAATCTTGTCAGTCTCTGAATGAGTAGTTTCAGGGCTTTTAAGTTCACCATGTGGGTTTCAAGTGGTGTAAGGTTAAGGGGGTAGGAGTGGCTCTGTTTGTAGTTGGATGTGTAATCTGAGGTTGGAACTTAGTCCAGAAGCATCTGTTGCAAGACATTCAGGGCATCTGAAGAACTGCCTATTCACGTATTGCCAGTCTGAGTAGTGGGATAATTCATTCTTTGTCACAGTGGCCTAATTATGGAGTGCCCTCCCTATGCATATTTACCTGATACACATGTTAATTTTAATTTTATTTTTATTTATATGTTTATTTTCTTTGTTTTCAGTTGTATCTTAGTTCAGGTGTTGGTTGCAGTCTTGACACGAAGGCACACCCTTTATTGTGCAGAAGCTGAAGGAAAATGATGTCCTTGGACAACTTTCAGAGGACAGTCCAGAACCCGGTAACTAACATTGTTGATGTTCTGAGCTGCAACTGGTTGCAGTTTCAAGCCTCTCTAAAACCTTGGGCCTTTCTGCCCTACGCTGTTATAGTGCTATTATTCCACTTTCAACATTCTCTGGAATCCTGGGATTTGCAGTTTAGGGAGGGGCATGTAGAATTCTCAGCCAGAGAACTCTTTGGCCTCAGTAAACTACAAACCCCAGAATTCCACAGGATGCTGAACATGGAATAAAAGCACTATAACAATGTAGTGAGGAAAGGACCTTAGTTTGGTATTGAAAACTGACACACATCACTTCCATAAGATAAGCTTTATTGGTGGCAAATGGTACAGCAGGAGGTCTACAGCAGAGAGAGCATTTATAGTACTTTAGCTGATGGAGTCCAGTATCCCTGCACAGCAAGTGGTAGAATGGGACTCCTAAGCAACTATTCCATGTGTGACAATGAAGATCTCCATAACTGGCTAATGTGTCCCAGGGCTGAGATGCCCCCCACACTGGACGAAGCCCATGGAAGGTAGGTTCATAAGGGTTTTATAGTGCAGAAGCAAACAAAAGAAATGAAAGTTCATTTAGTGAGGGGTTGACATTGCCTTCTTCCTGGACTGAGAGGGAATGACTTGCCTGAGGTTACTCAGTTTCCATGGCTGAGCGGTGATTCTAACCCTGGTCTCGAGATTCGAAGTGCAACACTCAGACCACTATACCACCTCCTAATGTTTAGGACTGCAGCCTGAGAGAAGGAACTAGAGGATTTTGGAGAAGAAAGACCATAGGTGGGAATTACGAGTCCTGACCAAATTTGTACATCCCTTAGGCTTTTCTGAGCTCCAGAGCTATGTTGTGTGGGGGTAATGCAGCTGTCCTTGGTTGAATCCTGTACCAGTGACTTGTTCATTGTAGGCTCAGTTCATCCCAATGGGTAGTTTTGTGTTAACTCTTTGAACATCAAACTTAATAAGATGCTGTCCATGATGAGCCACTTGTATGCAAGTTGTTGCCACCTGCATCTATCATTTCCTATCACATTATTCACATCCTCTTGTTTTTGATAATTTGCAGTAGCATGATGAAGATGAATGGATTTCTCTGTAAGCAGCTCTACATGACTTTCTCTAAACTGGGTTAGACAGATCACCAATTTGTCCAAATTAGGTTAGACAAATTACTAATGGATTGATTCTCCATTGAGGGATCACAGTTAAAAATGCCAGAAATACACTAGCAGGCTTTTGGGAGTCTCAAGCTGGCATCCTACCACTTTTGATGTTGTGAAGTTAGAATTAGGACATTGTAAGTGCTTTGTATTCTTATTTGTGAGTGTGCCACTATTGCCACAAACAACCCTGAAACCCTTCGTAAAAGCCAGTCAGCCATCCAGAATGATGAAGATCTGTTTTGCTGTCTAGGGAGTGCTGCAGGATGACATGACCAGTCAGTTGCTGTCAGTGAGTGAGGTTTGTGAGGAGCAGAAGCAGAGATTCCTGTGAGGATCTCTTCACTGAAGTCTTGCTTGCTAGTGGGAAGGGACTGGTCAAGTCATCTTGCAGCAGTGCCCTACTCACCAGCACAGCAGAATTTGGTTGGTCTGGATGGCTGACTAGTTTTTAAGGAGGCTTTCAGGGGTTGGATGAGGAGTTAAAGCATAGCTACAGTATCATAGCTGTGTGTTTGATGAAGGATCTTGGCCTCACACTGTGGGCTTGTGGCATCACAGTCTGTGATGTATGACTTAGATGTTCAAATTAAGACTGGAGTTCAGACATCTGCTCAGCCAGGGTGCTCACTTCATTCCCCTGGCCATCTTCTAGCACAGGGAAAGGTGCAGGGGAACCAAGCCTGGTCTTGGCTGAACTGCTGGATGGAAAACCATTAGTGGGAGCATCATATGACCCAGTGAAGTTGCTGCATGGGGAAATCCAGCTTCCTCCCCCTTCATTCTGTTGCCCAGCCGTGCTTTAATCTGTTAACATTGCTCTTGTTTCCCATGTATTTCTTGCAAGAGTTTTTCTGAATTAGTTAAATTTGTAGATCATAGTAATGTGAAGGGTGCTAGCTCACATTTTCCCCTGAGAATATAGTCTCATTGTTTAATAAAATAGATGAAAGGCTGTGAATATACATGAATTACTTAGTAAATCGATTTGTTTTTCAAGCCTGAGAATTGATAAGTCCATTTTTCTCCTCTGTATTATAGATTATTCCATATATTGAGACTATCATTGGTGGTCTTATGCCTGGAGAACTTGTTGTAGTACGTGGGTTAGTTCCGGATGACTCAGAGAGGTAAGAGTTGAAACTAGATGTTTTCATATTGTAGTAGATGATGTTACCAGCATGCTTGCGAAGAAGTAACTGAAGTGCTGAGCCTTTTGCCAATATGATTTTATTATTTAGAGAGTATAAGCCAGGCAAGGGTTTGGGTGCTCCTACTGAGCTGGCTCAAGGTTTTGAATTAGTATAGGAGACGTAGAATAGGGAGTAAATATTCTTTCTTCTCTCCTGTGTTCATTTCTTGTTTGTTGCTTCTGAGTGGGCTGTATTGGACCAACATGTCCCGTTTACTTCTAGGTTCCAAATAGACTTCCAGTGTGGAAATAGCACAAAACCTCGTGCTGATGTTGCCTTTCATTTCAACCCACGGTTCAAAAGATCTGGTTGCATTGTGTGCAATACTCTACAGAATGAAAGGTGGGGCTCTGAAGAGATCACGTATGAGATGCCTTTTGGGAAAGGAAAACCATTTGAGATTGTGTTTATGGTTCTGCAAGAAAAAATTCAGGTCAGTGGCTAGGAGCTGATTGCTTCCCTTATCCACTCCGTCATGCCACCAAGCTCAGGGGAATTTAGTGCTAGTCCCATTGGTTTTAAAGAAGTCAGGTTCAGACTTGCATCTAAATTAATGGGACTGAAGATAGCTTTTAAGCCTTTGGATAAGGTTAAGTATGTTACTTGTTTTTGCAAATTTAATTGCTTGCAATCTGCAGATGCAGACAATTAAACTTGCAAGAACCAGGCTTAATCTACGTCCAAAGGCTGAGAGCCCATAAGAATAGGTTGCTTACCTGTAACTGTGGTTTTTCGAGTGGTCATCTGTGCCCTCACACAAAAAATAAAAAAATAAAAAAAACAATGGGACTGAAAAATGTTAAAATTTTGCTTGTATTCTAGCTTTTCAAGTGACTGCTGCTGGATCAGTATGCTTTATGTCCCGTGTTAGTTAATTTTGTTGGAATGGATATGGGCTTTGTCATGATCAAAATATTTAGTGGTGGTAGAATTCTAGGGCTTGTGAAACTTTACGGAAAAATAGTATGGGGATAGTTTTATTCTGTCTGAAAGGAATAAGCCACATAGGCTTCCTGCCCAGAATAGGATGGGTCATGTTGTTGATTAACTGTAATAGCAAACCCTTCTATATCTTGAATAAAGTGGATGCTCTTCTGTGAGAAAAGGAGGAGCTCAACATGACAGCCATCACTAGGACATGGAAAAACGTTGGTCTAGATGCATGGCCCTCAGTGTTTGCACTAACTCCTGACAAGCAGAAGCTTACATGCAAGAATGCCAGACCAAGCATTTTAGAACCATTGTGCTGAGTAACTTGGTAAAATGGTACCCTTTCTAGTAACATTAGAATGTAGGCAGCTGCCGTTTGTGGAGTCAGACAAATGGTCCATCTAGTCTGCCACTGTCAACGTCTCCCTAGGGTTTCAGGCAGGATTTTTTCCCAGTTCTGCATGGAGATTGCTTGAGATCTGCTATTGAAATACTAACTAGGCCTACCTGATCCTGGCTAGCTTCTGTATTTAGGTGTGTTCAGGGTGGTATGGTGACATTCGTTGACTTTCAGAAATATGAATCATAAGCTGTTGTCTTCATTAAAGCCTTTGGATGTGAGAAAAAAATTAAAGGAATTTTTTTTAAGGCAGAAGAAATGCAGAGCTTTGCTAGTAAAATATCACTAGTACTCTGTGAAATACCTGTGTGTTCTTTCTGTTCCTTTTTCTTAGGTGTCTGTAAATGGAAAGCACTTGTTGCTTTACAAACACAGAATTAATCTTGAAAAAATAAACACTCTTGGGATATATGGAAAAGTGCAAATCAGTATGGTTGGATTTGTTTCAAATAAGGTAAGTTAATATGTAAGGCAGCAATTTATGTTGGAATTTATCTAAATATATAATGTAGGCATTAGGGTAGCTCTTTGCTGTGCTCAAGCGGAACCCTAAGGATCAGTTCAAAATTTTGAATGCAGTGGATATGACATTCTGCTTCACACTCAGCTAAAAACAGGAGAAGATGCTGTCTGCTTAACCCCACAGCTAATAGTGGCATTGGGTAGTACCTGCACTAGCCAGTTGTGGCATAGGTGGGAAACTCTGGTAGTAAAGAATATAGTATCTCTACGAGCATTATATTTTTATAACCCAGGACTGGAGAAAACAAATTCAAAAGATTAGTGTTAGCATGTAGCAGTAGTTAAAATCATTTGGTCCTCCTACTGTTTTTGGATTTAAAAATCTCAAAGCCCCAACCAGCATTGCAAGTGGTAAGGGATTATGGAAGTTGTAATCTAAAACATCAGAAGAGCTCAGAGATCTTCACCACTACTATATACTGACACTAATGGCTTCAGTGGTGAGAACACCTCTCACTAAAATCTTGTATTGTTCATGCCAGCCTTTTTTTTTTTTTTTTTTTGGTAAACTAACAGCTGAAACTGGTGGTTAGCTTGTAAACTGTTAATTCCTTGGCTAATATTTAACAACATGCTTAACATTTATCATTCAATTCTATTAAGAAGCTTGATTCCTGTCCCTGCTGTATGGTCACTGCCTTTGTTAATATGTTCAAGATAATTGAAATAGTGGAAAGCCAGTGCTTTTCTAAATTCACTGGTAGAATGTTAGCAATTTGCTATTCAGAGTTGACAGTCATTTAGATGAATCCTCTGTGATCACAAAGTGTTGATCTCTAAACCTGTCTTTTCTTTGCAGTCTTTGCAAGGTTCTCAGCCTTCCTTGCTAGGGACAACAAAGAAAAACACAGAAAATGTATGTATTTTTATTCTCTGGCTAGGTTCCCAACTGTGTTTTTAAATATATTTGTAATTAACCTTGTCTTTTGCTCCTTCCCAACAGGAAGAAGCATCTGATAGTTCACAATTTGTAAGTACTTTTAAAATGGAAACTGTACTTGAAAGTTAACATTCAAACAGAGGGAATGGGCACCAGTGAACTTCCCTATGTACCATCTCAACATAAAGGTTCCTATCTCACCTCCTTTTTATATTAAGAATAGGCAATAGAAAGTAGAGTTGTAAGTCAGCTGCCAAGGGCACTACAGATATGTGATTATCAGACTCATTGTCCAGCAGACAAGAAACTTCCCATTGCTGCATCATGCAACAAGCTTTGCACTAGCTTGGATAGTAACTTTCCAGTGTGTGACCTCCCTTAAGGATGACCTACAACATTTCATTTGCTTTGAAGAAATCTGAATGAAAAAAGTAGGAAAGCAGCTGAGTTTGCAAGGCTTTGCAATGCAAGAATGGATTGTCCAAGAATCAAAAATAACATTTTCTGAAAGTGTAAGATCTCCGATCCACTCTGTTGGACTTTGGTTTTCTGATACTTTTTTTTTAATTTGAAACATACCAGAAACTCTTGATGCATCCTGATTTGTAGCATTACAGCACAAATTTATAGCTATTATTCAGAAGGAAGTCCCATTGAGTTCTGTGGGTATATGATTGCAGACTTGATCCCAATATAAACTGAACCTGTGTAAAAGATTGCTTGCTAGATAATGCAGGTTGTAAGCCATTTATCTTATAACAGCTTGTTGTAGAACAGGAGTGGGAAAAATGTGACTGGCATCCCTGAGGCCAGCTATTGGCTTCACAGTTTGTTAAAACAGTGGCAAATTACATCCTCATTCTTGGTATGCACTAAGTCAAATGTAATTGCCAAAAGGTTTGAGTTATCACTTGGAAAAGTATCCATTCAAGACACAATTTCAGATCATAAGGCAGTGAAAGGGAAACCCTGGGAACTGGTAGAGGGAGGGATGCATTGTTGAAATAATAAGCTGACCAAGTTATTTGTGAATCTTTTCTGGTTATGCTTGTAAAAAATGGATTAACAATGATTGTCAATAATATCCAAATTCCTGTAAAACCATTAGTCTTTTGAATATACTTATTATTATAAGTATAAATTATTGTATTTTAGGTCATTCCTTATATTGCACGATTTAATTCGCCTCTTGAGCCTGGGCGAACAATTGTCATTAAAGGTGAAGTTAAAGAGAAGGCAAACAGGTTAGTAAGCTGGTGCACTGTTCACAACTTTTGTTAAGAACATTTTACATGTTGCTGACTTGTTAATGGAGATGTGTATCTTATGCATGTTTCTTCAGAAACAAAACACACTGATTCCAAGTGTTCTATCCCAGAATTTGTGGTTTAAGCAAACTCTTCATGCTCTTCCCCATTCCATCAGCTGTCAGTCTTCAATAATATGCTATCTGCTAAAGAACAAGGTTTTATAAAGAATTTAGCTTATATACAGTGATAAAGAGGGTAGATGAGGTGGATAGACTAAGGATTATGGCCAATGCTGCCCTTCTGTCAGGGGTACTGACACTGTTGGCTAGTTAACTTCCACCTCAAGCTTCTCACCTTTCGTGAAATCTACTTCAAAAGGTTGTAGAAAAATGGGAAGGGAAACCTCTGGTGCATGAACAAAAGTTCATCCATCATATAGTGGTGGATAATTTTAGTCCTGAAGACTTACTGGAAGCCATATGGGAAGGGTACTTCTGTCTGTTGAGTGGGTAGGTTTGCATTAAACAGCTTAGGGAGCATTTGGAAGGACCAAACTAATAGTGAACTGACAATAGAAGACTCTACAGAAAGATTGTGTGGTAGAATTTGTTAAAAAGGATGGAAGAAAATGAAATATCTGTATGTAAACCTGATTTTTTTTTAAAAAAAACCCTGTCAGCTGATGGAAGAAGTTGAAAACTGGCTAGAAGGTAGACAGAGAATGAGGAAAGCCCATTTTTAACGATTCCCAGGATGCAGTTATAGCTCATTAAAGTCAGAAAGACAGTTTTGTAAATGTTTTCAGAACTGCTTACACAGTTGGTCAGTGTTTTGAGAAATGGTATCTAAGGTTTTGGAAAGAGATTAAAAGAAATTTGTTACTATAAGTATAAATCTTTGAAAACACAAGAGTCAGAAAGTCCACAGCAGAACCCCTGAGGATTGTCTGAGATTACAGAACCTTGTCATATCAGGCTTTTAAAATGTTAAAATCTTCAGAAAATTGTCCTTCACATGTAAAAGGTGAAGGCAGCAGGGAAGGGGAGTAGCGCACTTGACGATTTCTATGGAACTTACATGCAAAGAGAAATACACAGTGCTATTTTCTTTGGAACCTTAAACATTACTGTTTCACTTGCAGTTTTGCAGTTAACCTTAAACCCAGTGACTCTAATGATATTGCTCTGCATCTGAATCCCCGAATGAAAGAGAAATCTTTTGTGAGAAATTCCTACCTGTCCAATTGTTGGGGAGAAGAAGAAAAGCACATCTCTCATTTTCCATTCAGTCCAGGAATGTATTTTGAGGTAACTAAACAAGACCTGTGATCCAAATGTCTTAATGCAGACATTTGCTTAATCTTATAAAAGATGTGGATCAGTTGATGGGAGGGAAATGCAAAGCTTTGTGTACAAACAAATTCCAACCATTCAGACTCTTTTGTTCCAGACTCAAAATAAGGTAATGGGTCACCATTTAACAGAAATGCATCATGGAAGCAAGCTTGGCTTGTAACCTAGAAAACTGTTACACTAAGGCTTATTCTTCAGTAGACTTTGACAGAATTAAGCTATGTTTTCTGTCCTTAGTGTGCAAATTAGTAAGAGCTACACATGGCCCAGCTCATTTTGGACCCTTCCAGACACTGGAGTTTGGTTCTGGACCAAAACAGATTCTTCAAGCCTTTTAAGATTAGTCAGAATCTGTGGATAGATGATATTGCAAAATTTGAATTTATGTATATTCTGTTTCATTAAGGATGTCATTCTCTTTCTTAACTTTTCAGCTGATAATACTCTGTCAAGCCCATCAGTACAACGTTGCTCTCAATGGTGTGCACACCTTAGAGTACAAACACCGCTTTAAACAACTTAACAAGATCAACATAATTGAGATCTCTGGGGACATTCTACTGCTAGATGTGAGGAGTTGGTAGTTGTCCAGTAATACTGTGTTTCTTCAGATTACTCCCAGAAAAGTATTCTTCAGCCTTTTCGTTATCTTGAGAACTCAAGCTTCGCTAACAAAAAACAGATTCAAGAAATCTCTCCATACTTGCCCTGAGAAGCAAATACAAGTATTCTCGCTAATAACTAACCATAGCTTGCATAGTAAATATACACTAAAACAATTTTTAGTATACTAAGTGATGTACCAGCTGTTACTACAGAGATCATGTTTAAGGTTGAATAGTGAATCTGAAAACTACCAACATGATGCAGTTCATGAAGTACTGAAAATTCTCAAGAGTTTTTATGCATTCACTTTTTTAGAACTTTTATAGAAATTATGGTGAAAATATTGTAGCAGAAAGCAATAGCATATCTTTCAAGAGGTTGTACTTTAATGTATATTCTAAAGAGGACCATCATTTGGTTGCAGTTTTTTACAAATGTATCTGTGCATAACTCCCTTGCAACTCAGCAGAGCTTTCTTTCTGCAGATAGCCATGATTGCCCTGTGTGTCTTGAACTGCCTGTTTCAGAAGAGCGTGAGTGTAAAGAATTCTCCATGAAGTATCTTTTTGCAGAATGGTATAATTCAAATGGAACAGTACATATGTTTTACTGGAGAAATAGGGTCAATTTTTTTTCAGCTGAACAAAACAGCTGTGTACAGTTCCAGTGTGTTCAGAATTGAAATATGACTTCTATGAAGCAATATAAAAAAACCTTTGTCTTCCAAAAATAAAACCAAAATTGTATAGAATCAAGCTTTGTGACTTTTTTTTGAACAGAAGATGTAAATAATCTAAAAGATGTTTTGGAGGAGCTGCTTGATCATTGTGTGTACACATGCAGATATGACAGTTTCCTTTGTGTAATGTAAAGTAGCACTTTAATACAAGTGCAGTACTTCCAGTTAAACAAGCCCTTTATGGAAGATTGCTTCCCCATGTATATCACTCTTATGAGGGAGCATTTTCAAGTACGTATGGGTTTTAAAATTGAGAGAAACACATTCATAGAAATTAGAAGTTTTAATTAAAAATTTAAAAATGCTCACATACCAATGTTCAGACCTAATTTAGAACTTGATGAGCTAGTAAAAAAAGTAATCTGCAAAAGCATCACTGTGGAGACTCTGCACGAACAGCTGATTGTTTCATCTTGATAGATGCATTATGCTCTAAAACTCTCATCTGACAATGAGATTAGAAGTAGCTCTGCAATGATTCTCCCAGAATAACTTCAAGTTGCTGAATAGTCTTCTGGCACTGATGCTCTACTTCTTCACATTCATCTGGAGGAGGATGGATGGAAGGAAAAACAAGGTAACTAAAATGGCCAACAAGAAACTATTCAGAGTTATGTCCTTCCTCCATGTGTTTTTTTTCTTTTCAATCCAGGTGTAAGCAAAAGTGTGGCCCTGGGGCTGTACAAAGCCTCTCATGGCTGTCTGTCTGCAGCCAGTGATTTCCTGGATTGCCTTTTCTCTGATTCCTTCCTCTAGCATCCAGTTTATTGTTTTTTTGTAACAGACAAGCAACAATTCAACTTTTAAGCAGGCCAGAGTCCAACATTTTGGATTACACAGTCCAACATTTGAAAACTGGAGAGTTTTTCTGGCTACCTGTGTTTTTGGCAGCCCCCAGAGGGTTCTAGGGAGAGAAAATTAGGCTCCAAGCCCACAGCAGTTGCCCAGCATGATTTAATTAAAAGACATTACAAATGTAAACATACTGCTCAGCACGACTACTTGAAATTTCTAAAATGGGTTGCTACACAGAGTTTCCTGTAAAATATGCTTAACAAAAATAGTGTATTCCATAATCAGTAGTGAATTAAGAGGAAATGTAGGCGAAAGTAGATTCACAGTTCTTATAATGCAACTGCAATCTAGCCATTATAGTTGCTTGGATCATGGGAGGTTTATTTCACAGTGCACCATTTCCAACAAAAAAACAATTTCCACATCTGGCATTTTTAATCCAAAGGAAGGACTGCAATGCCAGCAAAAGTCATGCTGCCAGGCTGACTGGAAAATGTGGACAGATAATTTGGAGCCAAGTCAAAGAACATCCTCAGGTGATTTTAGTCATTAGTTGACTGTGTCAGTGCAACCTTAGATATCAAATGGTGGCTTTTAAGCCTACTTGATCAGTGACAGTTTTGAAAGTTATTCTTTTAAAATCTAAGTGCTCAGTGTACGTCAATGCCATAGCACTTAACGATGCGATGTCACAAAACATTACCAAGTAAGAAGAATGCCAAAGAATAAAGCAAGGACTTTTCTGAAATCATCACTAAAAACTAAGCCGGACAATGTAGCTTTTACCAGTCATATAAACACCCATAAAGGGATGCATAACTGGGATGCTGCTAAAGTGATCTCTGTCAGCCTCACCTCTAGGGCTGGGACATATAATAGGGCCTCCAATGAAGAATAAAGATTAATTTGTGATGGGGTGGTCTCTAGTATGGTACCATATAAGCTGTGTCAAGCCTGAATGTATCTTGCTCGTTAATGCCAGATGCTACTTAGAAAGACTAACAGAAGTTTCTTTTTGGCATTACAAATACTGCAGTTTTTTAAACAAACACTTGTTCTAATTCATGGTTTGAAAAATTCCATATAAAATGGAGTAGGCCAAGTAGGCCCCTCAGGCCATTTTAGTATGCATTCAAGGGCCTCCCCAGAACCACCACTGCCACAAAATAAAATTGAAAATTTACTACAAAAGCTCCTTTACAGTCCCTAAGATGGAGTGGAGTGAGGAATGGTTGGGTATCACTGGATCTTCCAGAACACTAGAGGGCTAAGCCCCCTTCTTTAAAAAAAAGGCTGGCAGGCTTGCCTCTTATATTGCAGTTACAGATCTGTAAATGCTCTGCACTCATGACTGTGACACAACTGCCATCATCATCATGTGACAGAGGTCTGGGTGCTTTCAAATGATGTTGCCAGCCCCCTCCTGCACCCAAGCCACAGTGTATTATCGGGTGGGATTTGGCAGGGTTATGTGTTACCAATTCCTTAGGTCATTCATAGCTCCACTTACGTAGTTAGAAATGTGATATAAGATCTTGGCCATAATGTCTTAATTCAAAAACCTTCCAATTCACTTATTGGTTTTTAAAAATAACCTTTCCTGATGGCGCTCTCTGAAGCTCCGTGTAAGGGATCCTTCTACAGACGGCGAAACATATTAGGCAATAATAACAGCCTATCCAAGATCCCCCTTGGTATAGGGGGATCGAAGAAGGGGCTCCGAAGGTCGATACATATCCCTTAACTGTCATTGAGCGAGATCGCGCAAGACGACAGCGGACGGGACGAGGAAGACAGGAGCAGCCATAGCTGTCTGCCAGTGCTTGAATGTTCAAGCTTTAAGCAGCGCCGGCAAACTGTTTTGGACTTGGTAAAGGAGAAGATTTAAGGTCATTTTCTTTTATTATCCTATTTGGGAATTAAAATCACCAGATATTTATCTTGAGAAATTAATCGGGAGCGGGACTTTGAATGTGACTTTAAAACTTTAAAGAGGGTGGTGAAGAAATAGACAATTGATTCGGATATAATAGGCAGAGGAATGGACATGTGTTTGAGAAACCATTCATGAAGAGTTAACTGAAACTGATTGTATTTGGAAGAAGTAAAAGGAAATCTCAAATAATTTTATATGGAATTTTTCTTCCGTGTTAGATTGTTATATTAGGTTTTGTTTGGAATTTGGAGAGATTGGACTTAACAGGATTTGGAGAGAAAGAGAGAGAGAGAGTGAACGGGAGGATTACAAGGAGAAGACGGACGGGGTTGAGCGAGTGGAGGAGTAATGGCGACGGTGGAAACGAAATATGAAATATAAAATAGAGTGGAGAGAAGAGAAAGAAGAAGAAGGACTAATATAGGATTAATATTAACACGGGAAGAAGAGAGATAGAGGGATTGAGAAACGGGATTATAAAGAGAAAAGAGGAGAAAAGAAGATAGCGACATTAAGACAGATAAATTAAGCGAAGAATGACGAAGGAGATAGAGTAACAACGGCAGCGACGAAGGACGGCATTGATGATAGAGTAAAAACGTGACTATTATAAAAGGAATTTTAAAAATATATTGGAATGTTAACACTTGGTATGATTGGATATTAAGGTATAGTGTATGTGAGAAATTAACCGGGAGTGGGACTTTGAAGGTGACTTTAAAACTTTAAAGTGGGTGGTGAGGGTATTGTGTATGTGAAATTGGAGTTATCAGATAAATTGTTTCGTGTGGCATTGTGTGATATCGTATATTGCATAGTAGTTAAGTATAAATCAAGTATAAATTAAGTATATATAAGTTTAAGGTGAAAAAGTAGGTGTATATTGAATAATTTATGATTAGAGATTAATTAAGTTTAGTTAAGTAAGCAATAGCTATTTTTTTAAATTCATTAAATTTTTTTTAATGAATACTAGAAAGACATCAAAAATGGCAAAGACATTGACTTCTGCAGGACAAAGGAAACTTTCATTAGAACCCATACAAAAATCAGAACAGAGTAAGGCAGAACAATATCAACTGACGTTATTGGAAGAAATAAGAAATATAAAATTAGATATACGTCAGGAAATGAAAGATTTGAGAGGTGAAATAAAACAAGACTTTAAAAATGAACTGAAAGGATCAAATTAGCGTTGGGAGGTCTTCAAGAAGATTTGAAGGTAACACAGAATCGGGTGGAAACGTTGGAGTTGAAGACAAAAGAGGTAGAAGAAATGGCGGAGAATTTGGGAAGACAACAAGAGCGACTGCTTGACGAAAAAGCATTAATGGATTTGAAAACAAGAGAAAATTTTATAAAAATAAGAGGTTTGGTGGAACAGAGAGAAGAAAATTTATATAGTAAATTGATTCCTCCTTTGGCTGAATATTTGAATATCTCCTTAGAAAAAATGGAATGGAGATAGATAAAATATATAGGATTGAATTAGAATAGCGAAAGAAAGAAAACTCCCAAGGGATGTGATGATTCAGTTGGTACGGAAAAACGAGAGAAGAAATAATTCAGAAAAGTTTAGAAACAGATTTGATAATAGATAATATTAGAGTGGCGATCTATAAGGATGTACCATCAAGAATTTTGAGAAAAAGAAATGAATATAGATTTTTAACAACTTTTTTGAGACAGCAGAATATAACATACCGATGGGGAAAACTAGAAGGTCTTAGTTCTAGATATAAAGGAAAGCAATATAGAATTGAATCAGTACAAGAAGCTAAAATATTTATGAAAAGATATGGAAAAGAACATATAAGACGGAAAGTACGAGATGAAGAAGAAACTAAAGATGACTATTCTGAAGATAAACAAGAAGTAGAACAAGAACAAGAAAGAGAAGATGAAGAGGAAGCTATAGAGAATGAACCAAAGAGAAGAGGGAAGTTTGGAGGTAGGGGAAGAATCTAATTGACATAAAGGAACAATACAGTATATACAGTACATATATAGAATATGTTTTTGAAACTTCTCTCTTGGAATATAAAAGGAATTGTAAATTAAAAAAAAAGAAGGAAGATATTTCATGTAATTGAGAAAAAGGAATTAGATATAATTTGTTTACAAGAAATTCGTATACAACCAGAAAAGATTTATTTAATTAGAAATAGGAAATTGGGGAAGGATTATATATCTATATCAAAAGCAAAAAAAAATGGAGTAGTAATGTATATAATCCGAAGATTTGCTCTAAAGAAATATTTAAGGATGAAGCAGGTCATTATGTGGGGGTGGAAATTAATTGGCAAAATCAAAAAATATTAGTAATTGGAATATATGGCCCACACAAGAAACAAGGAAATTTTTATAAAGAACTTAATAAGAAAATTATGGATTTAGAATATAATCAATTTATTTTTATGGGGGATTGGAATGGAGTGATTGAACCAAAAATAGATAGGATGTCTAAGAAGAAAATAAAAGAAAATCAAGGGAAATTACCAGATTCATTTCAAAATATGATGGATAATTTGGATTTAATAGATGTGTGGAGATTTAAATTTGGCAGTACTAAAGAGTTTACATTTTACTCAGAACCTCATGCTTCATTATCAAGAATTGATATGTTTTTGATATCAAATTCTTTAGCTTTAATGATTAATAAACAAGAAATATTACCGCGAAATTTATCAGATCATAATCCAATTCTTTTAATATTAAAATATAAAATGGAGGAAATATATCAATGGAAATTAAAAGAGAAATTATTATTAGAAGAAGATTTGGTTCAAAAGATTAGAGATCAAATAAAAATGTATTTTGAGGAAAATGTGAATAAAGGAGTTAATTTAGCGACAGTATGGGATGCGGCAAAAGTGGTGTTGAGGGGTTATTTTATACAATATAATGCATGGAAAAATAAAAAGAGAAGAGAGAAGTTTCAAAAAATGAATGATGATTTGAGGAGGAAAGAAGAAATTTTGAATAAGGATCCACGGAATTTACAAATACAAAGAGAAATAAAAATATTACGGAAGCAAATAGATGTATATTTAGAAATGGAGGTGAATGAGAAGCTATTATATATGAAACGGTATTATTTTGAATGGGCGAATAAAGCAGGCAAATGGTTATCATATAAAGTAAAAAAAAGAAAGGAAAAGACATTGATTACGAAATTGAGAAGTGGAGAGACGATATATACAGATGTACAGCAGATAAAGAAAATAGTGATAAATTATTATAAGACTTTATATAAAAGTCAAGAGATGAGAAAAGAAGCATTAGAAGAATATATATTACAACAAGATTTACCGATATTAACAGAGAAACAGAGAGAGAAATTAAATAAACCAATTACAATAACAGAGGTAATAACTGCAATTCAAGAAGCAAAAAAGGGAAAAGCACCGGGCCCCGATGGGTATATTAATCAATTTTATAAGATCTTCCAAGATGAACTTGCCCCTATTTTACAAACATTAATGAATGAAGGACTGAAAGGAAAGATTCCAGATTCATGGAAGGAAGCTAATATAACTTTAATTTATAAAGAAGGAAAAGATCCTTTAGATATTAAAAATTACCGTCCAATTTCACTTTTAAATACGGATTATAAATTATTTATGTCTATTTTAGCTAACAGACTAAAAGTGGTATTAAAAGAAATAATATTAGAAGATCAAGCAGGATTTATTCCCGGGAGACAAATAAAAGATAACATACGGAATATAATAAATATTATAGAATTATGTGAAAGGCATCATCAAAAGAAATTAATGGTTTTTTTTTTAGATATCGAGAAAGCTTTTGATACGGTGAGTTGGGAATTTTTGTTTAAAGTGTGTCAAAGGATGAGTATAGGTGTGGAATTTACTGATTGGATTAAAACTATATACTCTACACAATTCGCAAATGTATTAGTTAATGGTAGTAGTATTGGTAAATTTGAAATACAGAGAGGAACTCGTCAAGGATGTCCATTATCTCCGTTATTATTTTTATTAGTTATTGATGTCTTAATAAGGAAAATTAGAAGTCATGAAGGAATTAAAGGAATTAGAGTACAAGATAAAGAATTTAAGATAAGAGCATTTGCTGATGATCTGATGATAACTTTAGAATATCGGAAAGGAGATACAGAAATATTGAAAAATATTTTGAATAATTTTGGGAAAAATTAGGATTAAAAATTAATAAAGAAAAATCTATGATATTGACGAAAAATATGTTAGAATCGGAGAAGGAAATAATATTAAATAGTACTGGTTTTACATTAACATCAAAGGCAAAATATCTGGGAATAATTTTTACAAATAAGACTTCTGATCTCTTTAAAAATAATTATTTGAAGGTTTGGAAAAATATATCTAAGGACCTAAAGAACTGGAATAATTTAAATTTATCTTGGTTAGGGAGGATTGCCGTAGTTAAAACAACTGTACTTCCAAAATTGATATTTTTATTTCAGAATATATCAATTATTCAAAATGAGAAAGTTATTAAAGTTTGGCAAAAGGAGATATTAAAATTTGTTTGCGGGGGGAAAAAACCAAGGGTGAGAATGAAATTGTTAGAGGATGCGAAAGAAAGGGGTGGTTTATCTTTACCAAATTTATCTTTGTATTTTCATGCCTGTGGATTAAATTGGATTCAGAAATGGATTAAACTAGATGATGCGAAAATGCTAAATTTAGAAGGAGAAGGGTTAGGTTCAGGTTGGCATTATTATTTATGGTTTAATAGAGGGAAAAATAATAAGGATTTTAATAAACATTATCTAAGATCTGCTTTAATAAAAGTATGGAGAAAATATTGTATGAGGGCTTGTATCAATACGCCGAAGTGGGTTTCGCCACATGAGGCTTATTATAAAAAAGAGAATATCTTATTTGATAAATGGATTATATATGAGGATATGATAAACATACAACGACAGCAAATTATAATTAAATCACAGGAAGAAATGTTGGAAACGGGAATAAAATGCCATTGGCTGCTGTATAATCAAATAAGAGGAATATTGAGGAAGGATATTAAAATTAATGGATATCAAAAGAAAGAAGAAGAATTAAATATGATACTATATTCAGATAAACCAAAAACAATTTCTCTTATATACAAAATTTTATTAAAATGGTATACAGAAGATGAAATAGTTAAAATACCAATGGTGAAATGGGCCCCGAATTTCTCTCACCCTATTTCAATGGAACAATGGGAAAATTTTTGGAAGAAAGTAGTAAAAATAACAAAATGTCAAGACATCAAGGAAAATTTGTATAAGATGTTTTACAGATGGTATCTTACTCCCCAAAAATTAGCTAGGATGACAAGTGGATGTTCAAATAAATGTTGGAAGTGCAAAAAAGAGATAGGCTCTTTCTATCATCTATGGTGGTCATGTAAAATAGTAAAATAATTTTGGAAGAAAATTCATAAGCAAATAGAAAAGATATTGGATATACGTTTTGTTATGAGGCCAGAGATTTATTTATTATCAATGTTAGAAAAAGATTTAGAGAAAAGGTGGGAAGGCAATTATTTTATATGACAGCAGCAGCAAGAATGGTACTGGCATATAAATGGAAAGGAGAAATAATACCCACAATAGAGGATTGGGAAATGAAATTATATGGTTTAATACAAATGGATAAGTTGACATATATAGTGAATGGAGAAAATAAAGAGAAGTATGTAAAGCAATGGGATAAGTTATTTCAATATTTTAAAAACTTAGGGTATGATAGTAATATGGTGATTATGGATTATTGAATAGAGAAGTTCTGGGATAAGGAGGAAAGCTAAAGATACGATGACCGAATAAGTAAGTAAGTAATGAAATAATCTTCAATACCGAAGTCAGAAGTGTATGGAAAAGCCACTGAATAAGCGGTGGAATAAGTAATATGTGTTGAATGTTATTTGTATGAGACTATGTATATTCAAATATGTTGTTTTGTAGTAATTGTGTATTGTGTATTAGTACGTTATATATTTGGTGTATGAGTATTAGTATGTAATTTGTGTTATTTTTTTTTAAGGAATAAAGTTTTTTTTTAAAAAAAAAGAAAAAAAATAACCTTTCCTGATTCTAAAAATAGCAGAAGGAAAAGGATCTGGAAAATTGGTACCCATGTTCGATACACTTTACCCAGTTTTCCCCCTTGGAGTTAGTGGCTTTTTTTTGGCTTTAGAAACAGCACTGAGCGGGTTGTATGCTGCCCATACTTTTTCTCACCAGTGAAATATATTATGATATGACATTTAAGCACTGGATTTCAACCTCAAGTGAAAATTAAGAGCACCTCTGACAGTACTGTGGACCAGGGCCCTGATGATATCAGGAGCAGAACTGCATCCCTATCATCTTGTGTTATGGAAAGACAGGGCTGTGTCCCCAGCTCACATAAGCGTCCTCAGTTTGCATGGAGGAAAGGTAGGACACAAGTGCAGCAATCTCCTGATGAAAAGCAGATAGGAAGCCAAAGTCCTGAAACAGCAAAAACATGTGATACATTACCTTCCATAAGCTCAGCTAAGAAAGGAATAGCTTCTGGAAGCAGCACCATGTAATTCTCTCTTATTTTTTCCGCAAATTCTAGCAAAGCCAACAGGGCAGCAAATCGGACCTAAACAAAGGAAGAGCATGGTCAAAACAAAGCTTCTTTGCACCAACTGATTACCTTCAGAGACTCCGTTTCAAGAATAGATGGCAAACACAATAATGTCTGTACACAAAGTCATAACCATAATTTTGTTAAGGACAAACCACTATAAATATTGGACAGGTCATGCAATGCTGAACAACAAATGCCCCCTCGTTTACTAAGTCATTTCAATTTTGCAATTACTAATATTTCTTCTCCTGTCCCCAAATGAGTGGCTCATTAAGCTGAACACACAATCGTCATCTTAGTAACATCACAATGACTTCAGTGGGATTATCTGTTCAAGACCTAACTCTGTTACATACCTTTGGTGATTTATGCCTCATCTGCAACAAAATCTGATAGTTCAGTGGCTTCCACAGAGAGTCATCTGCCATTGCAACTGCAAACTGAGCTATACATGGAATCAAATGTGTTGTCACTCTTTCCTGGAACCTCTCTTCTCCCCCAAGCATGTTTTCCAACTATTTGGAGAAATACAAGCACATGCAGACCAAGTGAAAAGGTGAAATATTTCCACTTGATAGTTACACAGTTGTCCTGGAAAACTGCCCCAAATTTCTTGCCAGTCAATCAATCCTAGATTTTTAAAACTAAAAGGTTTAAATATTTTTTAGAGTATTAATACACCAACATTGGTTGCATTTAATTTGGATGACAGAAGTACATTCCTTTAATGGAACTAACTCAACATGCTAGAGCCTAGTACGGTGAGCAAAAAGACCTAGATTGAGAAAAATGCTTTGCCAACAGTAAAAAAAAGAAAAAAGAAAAAAAGAATCAGCTTAAGGAAAAAAGTCAACATTTTTGTTCATGCATCTGTTACATAGTCATGAACACTACTGTGTGAAAAAGAAAATCTTATTAAGGGAGTCCTAACAAAAACATTTGACATCCAGTATGCAGTTATGGATTTGTAACCTACAGTTATGGATCTGTAACTCAATACTCAGTAAGACTACACAGTAAATGCCACCCCTTGCCACCTTAAGAGACTGCAGCCAGATCAGATGAAAGATGTCCATTCAGCTTCCAAACAGGGTGCAAGGAAGATGACATTTCTATGGAAACATCCTTGGTGCCTCCCACTGGAAACTGAACAGATGTCTTTGCCTGATCCAGATGCTGGCTCTTAAAGGCAGGTTAGGGGGAGGGAATTGTCCAGAAGACATTAGTTATGTATATGTCACTAAGTAGCTGATGCAGAATATCAGTGAACATCTGTACCATCCAAGTTAAACAATTAACAATTTATTAATACCTGATTGACCAAAGGCATCATCAATGTTTCTGCTCTTTCCTTGCTCACAAATTGATGGGAATCAAAAAGGAAGATTTTGTGTAAACAATCCAAGATGAACTTTAGTAACAAGCAGCTCTTTCCAGTGTTGTTCTCAGAGTCAAAGAAAGCTTTGTCTGTATTATGAACAAAATAATAAGGGAAAGAGATACGAATGAGGTACCAACTGTAATCACTACAAGCATTCACATTACGTGTGAGTTGCACACACTGCAAATGAGGAGAACACACTGAGGTTTAAAGCAGCAGTAAATGCAGCGTATGGATAAAATGCAGCTTATGGATAAAAGCAATATTTAGCTTACTAGTGATCTTAGTAGTTAATGATGACAATGTTGTGACCAAATTGTAAACAAATTCAAATGACCGATTTTTAAATTAATCTTCAGACTCTCCCTTTTTGTACCTGTGTTTACTAGAAACCTACCTGTTTTGCAAGTATTGACTTGGTTGAGAATGTCAGCAAAAGGCTTCACTAAATGTCCAGCAAAGAGAGTAAACAGTCCTTTTAGCTGCTTGGCGATGCAATCTGCCAACCTGCAGAAAGTCAACAGCCTGTCCTTTGAGGCACCCTCAGTTTTGGCCCAATCAAAGAGCTGAAGTGAAGAAAGGATGTTTAGTTTTGGTTCAAAAAGAAACGGCTGCAAGAGAAACAAGCCAAAACTCCTACCTTGAAGAAGAGAGGTCTGAAAGACATTTCAGAAAGCTTCATAACCATGCTGATTAAGCATGTAATAATATGATCCTCTATTTTCCCAACTTCTTCCAGATCATCCTAGCAGAAAAGAGGTGGTATAAACCGGTGGCCTTCCAACAATATTACAGTACTCAATATTTCCAGTGCTTACTGTTAGTGTTTATTTACTCTTCTTAATGTTAAAGGCACTTCTGACTTTTCATATTTAGAATAATCTGTCCGTAATTGATCAATATCAGGGCATTTAAAACAAGAGGAATGGTAACAATGGGTGGAGTCCTGCATATGGCTGGGATTCTTAGAGGTAAGATTTAATTTGTCTGGTAAAATTAATTTAAAAAATGTGACATATTTTCCTAAGGGGTAAATATATTCATGCTTATTCCAGAAGGATTTCTATACCTGAGAATGTTCTGCTCTGAATTCCAGGGCCCTCATGAAAAATGATGTTAGCTCAGACTGATGGGCACTAAGCTGATCTTTTTCCAGAATTATAATATGCTCCTTCAGAACATCCATAACTGCACCTAGACAGCTCTAGGAAAACATAATCATGAAAAGGATAATTGCAAGTTCAAATCAACACACAAAAAGACAAAATCTGTTTCTAGAGCACATTTTCTTAGTTGCTGGTTTCGCCTTCCTTAATAAACTTTTTATTTTCTTTCACTTCAGAAAAGTGCTCTGGTCACCTTAGGAACACATATCATGAAACAGGAGAATAATACACTTTTGACATGAAACATCCATCCTTACGTGAGCATATGGTGATCCTTCTCCTCTCAATAGTTTTAAAGACAGCATCAAAATGCAGAAAGTAATCACCAGAGTTGGGAGATTACTAGAGTACAGAAGAATGATGTCACCCAAATCTAGCACCACTGTAAAGTAAGAACAGTCCTTTGTAGATGGGTTTCTCCTACCTTGCACCCTTAAGCGTGACGCCACTTGACTTCTAAACAGAACTCTACTACTGCTTTAAATATAAAACAATACATCATTATACTAAACACACTTACTGAAGTGTAGAGTTGATACATATCTATAAGTACCTTACAAGTATTTGCTACTTCACTGTAACATTTTGCAATTGCTGGCAGAAGAACTCTTGGTGGTAGTTTTGTTGCCAGGGTACTTCTCAGAGATATCAAGCGTACATTAACATGGGATGCAGGACCCATTTCAACAACAATCTTTTCCAAATGGACCACCTAGCAAGCAACAAACGTAAAAAGTCAATTAGTTCACATGGAAGATTCATATGTTTTGTTATGCCGTTGATTTATAATTCTTCATACCCAAATTAAGACAGGACTAACCTGTAATAAGATATCCAACAAATATGGACTGAGGAAGTGTGGCAATGCTTCCACAATTTTCAGCAATGACGTCACAGCACTCAGCAAGTAAATTTCACTGGCAACCAACTCTTTTTTCTGTTTTAGAATATTTAGCAATGCTGGCATAAGCCTACAAAAAACACAGACAGAATATTAACCTACATATTAAGCAAAAGCCCTCTTTCTAGTAAAATAAGTAACTTCATAATCCTCCTAAAAATGTATTTCACTGCAGGGTATTTTAAAGCACTGAAAGCACATAATTCAACTTAAATATTCTTGAACCTATGGAGATCATGAGTGGAATGCTGGCTAGCTAACATGTGGAATATCTAGCTTTGTGAGAACTCCATGATTGTTTCAGTCATGAAATGCAAACACGATCATACAAAGGAAATCTTTCACTCATATACTCAGTATATTAACATCTAAGAATCCCAGCATCTGAGCAAAACTTAAGAAAACCTAATGCACATAAGTTGTCCCCTGTTAAGGTCACACCATTTTTTCAGCTTTATCCCAAATGTTTCTAATGGAAGGATAAGAACACCTGGCCTACCTTACAGGACTGGCGTAAGTATCACCAAAATAAATGTACATACCATGCCTTGAGAAGCTATAAAATTGGGTAGTTTCATCATTATTTATCATGTTTGGAAATGATACCTTGGGAGCTGAGGTATTGCCAGTGCTTTCAGCACACAGGTGACTTCAGCTGCGCACAGCAAAGCACTTCCTGTGACATTTCTTTCTGTCTTCTCTTCTGAAGAGATCACATCCACGGCCATTTTCAGCACTGCTATAAATGGCTCATGATTTTCACTGCCGAAACATTTGCAGAGCAATTTCAAGCTGAACAAGGCTGTCTGCCTGTTGATTGCCTGCTCCTCCTCAGCCCCATGTGTGTTCCGCTGTACAACAGCAATGAGTTCAGGAATGATTTCTAACAGTAGATCAATCTGAAATGCAAAATAAATAAGTAATTTTTAAAAATCAATGCTCAGTGGGGCTTCAATCTTGAGTACACAAAGGGGAATCTTGTGAAAAGTATGTTAAGGAAGATTTACAAATAACAAAATCAAGAAGTGACTTGCCATGTTTAAAGACAGGGCTGGCAACGTAAACTTTCCTCTTGTGCTTTCTAAGTCTAAACTAAAGTTGTACTAGGTATTAGTAATTTACAATGAGAGGTTCTTTGTATCCTCCTTCTTTTTTTCTTTTGTGCTGTATTTAAAGCAAAGGGCAGGTAAAATGATGGAGCAGACAACAATTCCTTGGGTTGCAGGACATGGGACGATACGAAATACAGCTTACTTGTGCCTGCTGCCATGGTGTGCGTTGTTGCAATTTATTGTTCAACAGATCCATTGCTTTACGTCTCACAGAAGGCAGCTGGTTTGTCATCAAGCCCCTGATAACAGGAATAAAGGTTTCTGTTGGCATTAAGGCATTGACCTAGAAAGAAACAGAGAAAGACAGGTAGACACAGGAAAGTGATGATTCCCAATAGAGTGGGTTGCTTTCATTTGAAAGTATATCAGGAAAAGAGCACGCCTGATTACCTGCTGCTTCTGAAGGAAACAAATTATGCTGAACCCAATCTTTTCAATAACTTCTGGGGGCACACAAAGCATTTTTCCTATCCAGGGAATACTGCTGATATTGAATAGCACCTGACTATGTTAGTTATCATGCAAGGAGAATTCCACAATGTTTTCATGCCAACGTAGCCCCCAAAGGTTTTCTTGGATGCTGGGGAATCTTAGAGGACTGGACTTGCAGGGCAGGAGGTTGCAATGGGACAGAAGCATTGTAAAATTTATTGGAAGGTTCTTCAGGCTGTCTCAACCAATATACACTTCCCACTGTAGCCCCTGCATTGCATTTCCTCTTTGTCTTGAAGTTCCTCAATGTTCTGGCAGCAGTGGGGCAGAGGAACTGAGAAATCCCACTGGTACAGGCACAGCAACTGGATGCGCCCACAGCTTTTTATGTGCTATGAAAATTAAAATTCCAAACCTCTACACTGTTTTTTCATTGGCATTGGAAGCAAAGAGAAACAAACCACATAAAGTGTGTTATACTTGGCACCACCCTGAAACAAACAGCAGGTATGCTCCACTGACTAACTGAACTGAAGTTTTTGAAGAGTGTGCTGTAAATCTTTAAAACACATATTTTTAACTGTTTTCTTTGCTGATATATACATGCCAGTTTTCCCACACATTTTGTACTCAATCTTTTGCAGAGCTTGGAAACATTTCTTTTTGGACTAAACTCAGAATCCCAAAACAGCATGTTTTCTAATCTCTGCATGTTGGGCAACATAAGGCCGAAGAGACTTCTAAGCAAATTAACACTGCACAAAATATTAAATATAAGATAATAAAACAGCATCAGAGAAAACATGGAAGACACAACATAAGACGTAAATAACAGCAGGTGCAGAAACTCAGACAAGAGAAAAATCAGCAGTGATTGCAGAAACTTACTTTATCCAGTACATCATAGGACTTATTGAGCAGAGCTCTCCAGAACTTGGCTGTTGGTGAATCAGCATTCTTTTCCACTGAGTGGGCAACAACATTTATGTAACAAAGAACATCTTCCAACAATCTGGATAAACATCAATGGTGAGTTACTATACACATAAAGAAACACATTCTTCTCAACAGAAGGAACTCAGATTCCAAGCTGAGCAAGGTAACCACATACACAGTTGGAAGATTTGGCACTGCAGCTCCTGATAAGAGCAGAAAAGCAACTGAACTGAACTGTGATCAGTCTGGCATATGTTCGATCCAGACTGAGGCATACTTAGGTATCTACTGGAATATGTTGGTTCTAAGTTAGTCATGACTAACATCAACCCTGCTAATTTCAGTGGCTTACTCTAGGGATGAAGTCTGGATTCAACTTATGGAAGCTCAACTATAGTACATCTAATGTTATAAAGCTTCCAGCAATTGTGACCACAAAGTGGGTGAAAATCATGTTCAATCTGTCATATTTCAAACATGCAAACATTATTTTAACTGTTTTTAATATTTTGCTGTCGGGTTTTAGTTGATTTGTGAGCTGCTATGGATCCCACTCCATGAGAAAGATGGCATATAAGTGAAGTAAATAAGTAAGCTTATTGTATTTGCTGACATATAAGACTCACTTTCCCCCCAAAAAATACTGTTTGAAAATGGAGTGTATCTTATACACCAGTATGTCCTATATGCTGCCAAATAGTATTTGCCAGTGTATAAATGGGGTGCGTCTTATACAAGGGTGTGTCCTATACGCCCGCAAATACGGTATCTAAGGCATTTATTTAATAAAATAAAATTTTAGTTTTCCTTTTATCCTTTCCATTTTGGGAAAAGATTTGGGCATAGATTTGTATCATGTGTCTCACTTAACATGCTATACTTTCAGGTTATGAAACATATTTACCAACTTTACAAAGTTGGAAGTCTTGCATAATGTTCACATGCAATATAATCAAAGCCTGTCTTATAACTGTCTACATTTGTACTTCTGCATTTATCTTTGTTCTCAACAGGAAAAATAAACATACCTCTGCTCAAACTCCTTCAACTCCTCAGCATCTTCATATTCAACTACCTGGTTGATAAAGAAAATGATAAAAAAGGATAAAAAGAAAAAATGGACAATATCATGCCAATGTAAATAAAAACAGCTCTGGGGCAAAAACCATAATAAAATATACAGTGGGTAAGATTTGTCAGCTACAATTTCATCAAAGAAATTAACTGCTTTTATAGCCCACATAAGCCGATCTCTGTCAGACAGACAGACACACTGTTAGACTTTATGCTCTCTCAGGTATGAAGAGGGTCCCAAAATTAATACCTAGCATTTGCAGGAGGGCTGGGAAAGAACCCTGTCTGGAACCCTGAAGAGCCACAGCTGACCCAAGTTCACCAATGATATTTGCTGGTATAGTGCAACTTCCTACACTCTTCATCCCTTTCTCCTTATTGCTTTATTTAGTTCATGCCCAGAATATATACCTGGATGATAGTGACATTTTCACTAGGCATGCACCCATGCCTGAAATTTTATCTTCTTTGCTAGTTTTGGAATTTAGTCTCTTATACAGGGACAGGAATCAGATATGAACACATATTAACACCATCCATCCACATATACTTTGTATGTTACAGGCAGACATAAAGTTGGGACTGAATATCTAGCTGCAGACTTTGGCTTTGTGTGGGCATGTACCACAGGCAAAACACCCATCTCATTGTTCTATTCACTGTGATTACGGTCATGTTAACACTGCACACAAATCGCTGGTCATGCATGACCAGTGCTTTGACATCTGATGGGCCACATATGGAACATTATGCAAGTGCTTCAACTATCACACATTCCTTCTACAGGCAAATATAGGTTGGGACTGAATATCTCCTTTTACAAAAGGAGAAATGTCTGTTGTATGTGCTGTATTGAGGATCCTGGACTTCCTTTCTGAGACATCTAGTCAAATATAATAGTGCGTTGTTTATATACAGGATTAGCTAAAGTTAAAATAAAGAGCAGTCACTAAACGCCAGATACACAGTAGTTCTTGTTATGACCAAGACACTAATGTGAACAGCATTCAACATGAAAAATGTTTCTGAGCTGTAAAGTTCCACAGAAGACGATGTTAATTAAAAGCAAATTGCCACTGGAAATGAAACCATGTGGAGTCCTTAGAAGGATTAAGGTCTCTTACTTTTTTCACAAAACTGTGTGAAGACAGAAGCTGTGACATGAAAGACACTGACAGAAACTTGAAATGCCTCAGCTGTTTGCCAGAATGAGACTCCACATTAAAGAGCTCACTTTCTTGGCTGCTTGATTTTATCCTGTGTTGTCTTGACTTCTTCTGTCCAGGATCATCTGTAAAATACACCCCAAAGAATATTGTTTTTCTAAAGCAAGAAAAATAATTTATATGCTATGTATGTATATATATATATATATATATATAAAGTTATTACTACCAAGAGGCCTGAAGACAGGTCTTCCAGGTAACAAACAGCTTAAAGAGAGGACATCTAGAATTATTTGTTACAAAAAAGTTTGAGTCTTGAAAAGCCCAATGCTATATGAATCAGTTTGAAGAATTAGGATACATCCATTTATCTGGCATAACTATTATCTGGGTGCTACTTTAAACTGAGTTCTTTGTAGAGTAAGATTTTTTTTTTAAAGCAGAGACTGGGAATGAAGATGAAACTCAGGGAATAGTGGGGAAATTGAACTGTCAACAAAGAAAAATATTGCAGATTGGTCTCAATCTATATTACCCCCATTTAAAACATTTCAAATTTACAGTGTTTCTCCAGAAATAAATGTATAAATGTATCACCCAGTCCATAGTTCTCCCAAAGAGTCTGTTCCGTTGAGGCAGGAGTAAGGAGAGTTGGAAATTTGACATGAGAAATGCTGACTGGGTTTGTTTTACCTGCCTAAGTTGGGGGAGGGGGAGAAAGCAAATGCAGTGTTGGAGCTGCTGGAAGCAAAGGTTTTCTTCTGCCTGCTTAGAAGGAAGTAGGTGATGGGGAAGAAGAGACTAGAAGCTTGGAGTTTGGGTGTGGCTGGAGAGAAGGGTTTCATCTTCCTGCTTAGGTGAAGGATTTGTGATGGAGAGAGAGCAAGTGGGAAGTATTAACAATGCCAAAAGGGGTAACTCTGATAAGCATGTGGCAGTAAAAAGATGAAAAAAAATCCCCCTGGCATCTCAAAGCCTCTTTATCACTGAGGACCGAGTGGGAAGAAAGAAATCAGTGGACATCTTGTGCAAGTACTAGTTGTTGTTTTTAAAAATTCTTTTAGTGCAGCTGGTTACTATACAGATGTGCTAACCCTCCTCCTCTTGCGCCCTCTGTGTGTGCTGCAAAGGACACAGAAGAAGGTGTGCTGCCTCATTTTTCCTTGATTGACTTCTCCACCTGGGGAGCCTGCTACAGAAGGCATAGCACAAGAACATAGTTCCTACCAGTTCCTTTCTCTATACTTATCTGAAGAGAAACTATCATGCAGTGTCAAGCCAGCTCAACCCATCCAAGCTACAAGAGGCACATCTAGACTGCACTTTTATTGTGGTCTCAAAATGTCCCCTTCATCAACATTTGTGTGGATTTAGACGAGGTTGCTTTAGATTTGCAGATTCCCATTTTCCCCTTTATTTCTTCTATTTGTTTCTTACCAAAGAATATTGAATTTTTTAAAAAATGGGAAAGCTGAAAATACCTCTTAATGGACAGAATCCTGTATCTGGAAGCAGCCTTTCAGTAAAAATTTGCCAAATAATGCAAAGAGGAATGCTTAGCTGGTTTAAAACCAAATATTTCTGCCCAAATGGTTCCTACCCAAACAATAGAGAAGCTATTTTTATAGCAATTACCTTCTTTGTTCTCTGGAATTTTGGTTAAATAGTCCAGCACTTTCATCAGACTCTGCAGTTGGACTATTATGCTAAACTCACAGCATACAGAAATCCAGAATTCTGTATCAGTCTCCAGAACAGCATCCTACACAGTGATGATTCAGGGAAAATAAATATGGGGTGGGTACAAAGGAGAAACACATGATTTTGAGAAGGAAATCAGTGACTTACACTGCATTTTGAAACAAAAAATACACCACAGAAAATCATCCTTACCTTCTCGTCGTTGGTGACTGTTGTCACGGATTTTGTTACATGCTGTTCAAACAGGAGCACTAGAAGAATCCAAAGAAATCGCTCTCCTCCCAAAGTGCTTATAAGTTGTTCTACAATTGGAAGGCGACGATGCTCAGGGACATGAGGCAACGCATCCACAAACACGCGGATTATTTTTATCACCACCCCTTCCAGGTTTCCTGCAGTTTCAGAACCACTACCCTCCTCAGCCTAAAAAGCAAGCATTGGGAGAACAGATATATTATGTGTACAGACTGCACCTGAAGAGGACTGACAAAATAAATGAAACCCTTTCTAAAACAGAAACCCCACCACCACCAACAATCAAAGCTTGAATATTTAAAGATCTAATCATGTAATGAGATCTTGAGATGGACTCTTGAAAAAGGGATCAGGAGAATGGCGTGTGCAAATGGAGGTGAGCTCTGGAAGTCACTAACTGAAGTTGGGGGGTGATCTAAAACTTGGAAGGACAGCAGAGCTTGTTAAGATTCAGGAGTGTATTACTGAACGTTCAAGAGAGGACTTGCAAGGCATAAAAGTTACTGTAATTTCAAAGCAGAAGTCTACTATCTAATCTGAGATTTTTTTTCCAGACCCTTCTTGTGCAATTGGCAGGAAAAAAAATGATGAAGGGAAAGAGAAGTCAGCAGTTAAATATCTGATAATCATATGGCTCCTGCCTCTGGAACTAGCACAACAGGAGATAAGGCATGTGACTGCAGATTGCTTCTCTGCATTCTCCAGTGAATGCCTGTTATGACAGAATGGGAAAGTTCTTCTGACAAAATTAAATGTCAACTCAAATGGAGTTAATTACCAATAAGGAGTTCTAACACAAATGCTTCTATTTAACGCTTCCTCCCAGCTACACCCCTGTATCACCTACACTACTCTTGATCCCTTGACCAAAGGTAGTGAGCCCCTCCAGTTGCAGTTTTCACCACGTAGTCTGTTGTGCCACATAATCTTATCCCAACCACCAAGATAAATTAAAGCACGAGATATTTTTGGACATTCTACCAGCGGGGAAAGGGGGAGTTTACCACTGCACTGGAAAGGAAAACTATTCATGATTAATTGAATGTTGGCCAGTGGCTTTGAAATCTTAATTGAAGGGAAGGGAAGGAAGATCAATTCTGTTCTGGATACAGGCCAAACTTGTTTTACTCTATTTCAGTCTCAAATGTAAAATGCTTTACCTGTATAAGAGCAGGAATAACCATCTTCACTGTCTTGTTGATCACCTGGAAACTGTAAGCATCATCCAGGCGCATGACATTTGCCCCCATGAATGTAAAGATGGGCATGATGTTGTGCAGCACTTTACCCTGGAGAAGCGAAATGAATTGCTCCATAAACAATTGCCTTTTGTTTTGAAGGATTTTGTCCCCCAGAGTAAATTTCTGTTTTTTTCTGGTTAAACAGAAAAAAACAGGGTTTTTTTTCCTATTGAAATTAAGTCAGTGGCTTTCTATCTTCTTCTTCAAATAATCAGAACCAGCCATCTTTTGTCTAAAATGCAAAGCTCTTTACAGCCTATATACTACCAGGAAAATAAGCCTATTTATTTATTTCCTATCCTCTGTCTAAAGACCTGCCTGACATAGTGTAAAAACAAAAATGATTTTAAAAAGCTAAAATCATGTTAAACAATTTAAAAGTAAAGAAGACAGGTTAAACATAATTAAAATAGTTTAAAATGATTTTAAACCTTGTACACGTGAGACAGGGAACACTATGTATCTTGTGTTATGACCTTAGCTGGAAGGTAGCCTTCCTGGCTAGGATTAGTGGCATGGAGACGGACCATCTCATTTGCCAAACAAAGGCATGCTGAATTTTGAGTAAGGCTATCTAATGTTTGAAGGATAAGGAATACCCTCTCCTATCCAGCATGAAGAAACAAGAAACTATGCCAGTTATTCAACACTGAATGATTAGATGGCAAGTGCTATTCAAGTCATGCAACTCTGGTCTAGAACCAAAGATAATGGTTGTGGGACAACCCAGGGACTGACATCCAAATATGGGAGAAAGAAAGAATGTTGTGCCATGAGACCAGGATGCTTCCAGGAAGGCTGTGTTGATGAAGTAGGTTTTGAGATAGAGAAAGAAGCCTTCTGAAAAACAAAAACTGAAAGCTGTTTCAAGCACAGGAATGGGTCAGCAAAGGCAGATCAACAGACTTGGAAACAGATATCTGAAAACTAAAGTTACAAAAGTTTCAAATCAATGCTCAAAAAGGGACCCAATGCTCAAAAAGGGACCTACAAAGTAACTGTGAAGTGCATCACTTTTTGAAACCCACTTCGCTTTGAATACTTACTTTTCTTTCTGGGTAGCATGCATATGAATGAGGCATTGGTACTCACAGGAAACATCCCAGCAGCAGTGCCCAGCAAGAGTAAAGCATGGTGATGTGTCTGAGGCATTTCTGAAACTCGGATGCACTGAACTATCAACTCCACATTGAACTTTTCTTCATCAAGGACACCTCAAAATGCAACATATGGCTTTATTTAACATTAAGGTTGTTACAATTACATCCAGATATCCATATATGTTATTTTTACACTACATTAAAGTTTTCCCATTAACCTGTACATCAAAAAGAGATGAGCCCAGGGCAAGTTTTCAAACACTGGAAGTGAAAGCACTTTCTTTCTTTTTCTCTCACCTTTTTTTAGCCTGCTGCCATCTGGAGACAGTTTCTGACAAATGTTAAGCAGACCACCAAGTATAAGCTGTTTTACATATTCCAGATTTTCTTGTCCTGCAGAAGGCTCTAGACATCTGGAAATTCAGAAGACAATTAAACAACAGTTCTGAGAAATCAAAGATTATTATTTTACATTATATTGCCTGCTAAATTAAGGCCAAAGCTATGCATTAAGACTCAAGAAGGAATTCATTTCTAAAAAACTAGCACAAGTTTGCAAACAGGAAAGATTAGCCCATTACTCCCTAACTCCGTAACTGCAAGATACAGTTCATACTACAAGAAATCTGAACTCAGTAGAAATACGTATTTGTTAGTTCTTCACTGTTGCTAGTTTAGGTTATGCTTTCCAAGTATGAGACTTGACCATGGCTGGTATGTACAACAGTAGTTATAGCAGTTACATTTCTATACCATTCATCAGTGTAAATCACTCCCTAAGCGGTTTACAATGTTGTGAGCTAATTGCCCCCGACAAGCTGGGTACTCATTTTACTGACCTACAGAAGGATGGAAGACTGAGTCAACCTGGAGCCCTGCAGGATTGAACTCACAATGTTGTGGCTGCAATACCAGCATTTAACCACTGCGCCACCAGGGCAGAACCAGGAGAACACTAATCATGGAAATAAAGATTTTTGTATCTGCACCACAAAGCGAAAGAAGGAAGTAGTCTTCCAACAATAGTAACAGAACACAGCATCCTGCTCTTATCTGGAACTGTTCCCCAGCCCACACTCTCTTCAGCCATTAAGCTTTTCCTTCCCATGTTCAAAGAAAAAGCAAAGATATGCAATTTTTGACACTTCTAGAATATAAAAGGAGGCACTATATTTTAAGTTTCATCCTACACTACTGAAGAAAATCACAAGCAGAAGAAAAATATATAAAAATATGTTGTGTGACTCATGTTCCAATGTATTTAGGAATTCACACTGTAAAGCTTGACATTATAAACTACAATAAGACCACATAGTCTAGTTTTAGTGGAACTGGACGTCTACTGTAATGAGGAGTTAGGTGGTGTGCTTCTTCTCCATCCATGCTCAAGAATCCACAGAGTTTCAGTGTCATATACTCCTTACTCTTTACATATGCTACTAGGAATGGTATAAGCTGAGAAATTAGGGAGGGATTCTTGTCTTCTCAGGCTTCAGTTGGTATAAACATCTGCACCTGGAGAGATGTCCAAGGACAGTTGATAAGAGTTGGAGCAGCTGATAAGAGATGGGAACATGATTTTCAGAAACAAGTGTGATGGACCTGTCATGTCCTAGACCCGCAGGTGCACTAATTAGGATAGAAATGTAAAATCCCACATAGACCAGGGGGTTTTGTATGTATAAATAAGACTCCTTGGGTTCAACCTTGGAATAGTGAAGGGACCTCTCTGCTACTTTACTGGGCTTCTCAGCAGCTGACAGGAGAATATGAGACTGTCTAAATAACTTTTGTACAAGTTAGCAATAAAGCTTTCCCTTAGGTCTGGTCACTGCTCTTTATCCTAAAAGAACTTCTTGCTTTTAGCAAAACATGGGAGACAACAGTTTGCATGTACAGGCTCCCCACTGCCCAGCAAGACCAGGTGGGAAAAACATGCAATATAACACCCCACCTATGCAGTCGGGTAGTACTTCCTACTCTGCCCAAAGCCACTGGATGGCAACAAATCTGCATCCCTCAGCAAGACAGCCAGCTCTGCAAAAGTTTCATGTCTGAGAGATTCTCTGGCCTTTTTAAATACCTTAGACCCCAACCCCCATCCCCCACATACTGGCATTCCTATTCTCTCTCGGTTTACATGCAGGAAGGTACAGTGCTATAAAGGCTGGATTGAACCCAAGTGTAGTTCAGTAATAAAAGTGTTTTCAGATGTTCTTTAAATCTAGTGTCATTACCTAGCGAGCAAGCTGAAAAGGGTCGGTACCAGTGCCTGTGGCTGCTTAAGCTTCTTCTTGTGTTGCAGCAATTCCAGTATAATAGTGACTCGCTGCCAGTTCACGCTGCTTTCTCCCTGTGTGCATTCCTGATCCTGGACTTTTCTGAGAGATGAAAATCAGAGAGTAAGAAGAGATTACTTCTATTTATACATTTGTCTCAACAATTTTCAGACAAACTATTTCTGTGAAAAGAACACTGAAGAACAAAATAGGGATCAGTAAAACAGAATTAATATGTCAAAATGGAACTTCTATGTAATGAGCATCAGATTAGAGTACATTGCCTGAAAAAATGTCTATATGCTCTAGAGACCATTTGCAATGCATTTAATTGATCCCATTAAGGTTGGGACGTTATAGAGAAGTCTATGCCCAGATCCCCATTTCTCCTTTTGTCTTTTCTGACAGCTGACCATGAACAATAGCTCAAGTCTCAAAAATTAAACGGTCACACAGAGAAACAAACAAACAAACAAACAAGTAAATAAAGCAAGGGGGATATTGGACACTTTTGTTGGCTAAATATGTATATTAGCAGAAGTAAAATAAAACTACCTCAGTACTGATTTTTGAAAAACTTAAGTTATGAACCTGCCTCACACCAATCTGTCTTTCTAGCCTGGCAGTGTCTGGTCTGATCATCATCATCATCACCTTTTTGGGATGTCAGTCATGGTTCTAGTCTTCATGGCCACAACAAAACAACTAAAGGCCTTTATAGGTGAGAAATACCACACCTGGATGCCATGTACTAAAATTAGATGTAGGTTAGAAAAGTATATTGTGGTTGGTGACACATTTGCTGTCTTACATAAACTTTTGCAAGAAATCCTGCAGAATGGGCAGGACAAAGACTAGCTCTAGGAAAGCTCTGGAAGGGGTTTCCTATCCAGACAAAGCTAAATCTTTCTTCTATAAAAAACCTTAAGTGACACTCAAAATGGTGATCTGTGGACTGGTGCCAATCCAGAAACATTGGCTGCCTATCTGCAGCAAGTTTCCAGGAAAGAATGAAACTGCTACATCCAATGAATATAGATCCAGTGACAGTTTCTGGCATGTGGGAAAAAACATCAGTCTGCCACACCAGATAATTTTAGAAGCTTTGCCCTAGTGGACAGGAAAGAAAATACTGTAGCATCCAGACCATTAGATGGCACCAAGCTATGAAAAAGATCCTCCCTCCCACACACTTTCCAACATACTTCACTATTTTCTCTACAGATACACTGAATTTTAGACATGTCAGGCGCCTATAGAACTAAAGAACGGGGATGGGCCAACCAAATCTGCAAATCCTCGAATTCTTGGGAAGGATTTGAGATCTGTGAATCTGAATCCCTGGGCCAAAACTGGCGAACTGAAACTTGCACACCCCGAGGCCTGAGCCGGTGCAAGCGCCCGGATCATGCCCACATGGGCGTGCAGGGCTGGCAAGAGCCGCTTTCCTGCATGCCCGGAGGCCTGAGCCAGCGTTAGAGCCCCAGATCAGGCCTGCATGAATGTGCAGGGCCGGCAAAAGCCGTTTTCCTGCACACCCCAAGGCCTGAGCTAGCATGAGAGCTGTAGACCAGGCTCACACGGGCGTGCAGAGCCGGCGAGAGCAGCTTTTCTGCATGCCCCGAGGCTTGAGCTGGCGTGAGCACCCCAGATTAAGTTCACTTCTGCTGCCTGCCCCTGTGGCTGCCTCCCTCTGCAAGGTAATTATTTTCTTCTTCTTCTTCTTTTGACTTGAGACTGGAGGGTAGGTATTGGGTCTGGACTAGAGGCTGGTGTTAGTTTGTTTTTGTTAAGTGCCTTCCTTGTTTTAGGACTTGAGACTGGACATTAGGGTAGAGAACTGAGACTAGGCTAGCGGCTGGTGTTTTAGTTTTTTGTTTTTTTAATGTGCCTTCCTTGTTGCAGGTCTTGAGACTTGACTGGAAAGTACGGTGTTCTTAAGATTTCAAGGACAGCTGAAGATTCCTTTGCATAGCTCCCTTGCAAAGCTCTTTCATACACAATTCTGGGGTTTGTAGTTGGACAAGGTGTCACAGCCTTCTCTGCCAAAGTGTGCTAGTGCATCATCAAACTACAAACCCCAGAAGGAGCTATGCAAAGAAAATCCAGTTTTGACCTGGGTTATCTCTGTACTGTAGTATGTGCCCTGTTTACACAGGCAGGAAAATGTGGGATTAATAATCCACATTTTCCTGCCTGTGCAGAAAGGGCCTTCATGTCATTTTCAATCTAGGGAGATCCTGAGGCAAAACTATGATAATTGTCCTGGCCAGATTTCTTCAGAGGGAGGTTTGCCTTTGCCTAGGCTTTTGCTAAGGCTGAGAGAGTGTATCTTTCCCAAGATTATCTTTGCCCTTTTGTTTTGTTCTGTAATAGTCAACCCAGGAGATGGCATCATCTCATGCACCTCCAACATCTGGAGCTACTTCCAAATTACATGTAATTCTTAAAAAGAAGTATATGGGTCTGTTTTCCTGAAAGTGAAAACTATTATTTAATTTGTTTTTCATTAAACAAAGATGTCAAATCTGCTTCAAAACACTTTTCAGTAGAAGTGCTTTATTTCCTTCGCTTCCTTTGAAACCCTTTTGTAAAAAAGGATTTGAAAGATCCCAGATTTGTGGATTTGCAGAACCTTCCAGGGATTTCGATCCAGATTTGGGAAATTCTGGATTTGTCCCACCTCTAATTTCTAAACACTCATCTGAAATTTTAAATTACTACAACACTAAAAATTTGGGGACTAAAGGAAAATTTCATTAGCAGGGGTAAAATTCATACATGGGAGGCAGTGCCCTCATTGCTCCCTCAACAGCTACACCATTTGAACATTATGTCAATAATCAAATGGTGAAGAATCCATATAAGCAGTCTATCAAAAACGTAACATCTCTACTAGCCCTGGGCCAATGCCCCCTATATTATTTTGCAACTATAGATATAATATTTTACCTCTGCTGCTGCATTTTCTGCCTTCTTGTTTGCTGAACAGTGGCAATACCCTTGGCTTTGGGTAGAGGCTCCAATTCCACACTAACTTGCTCAGCATCAACTGAAATCTAAGCCATATATAAGAATGTAACATTTGTTCTAAAAGAATATTGCAGAAATCAATCATGGGCCATGCCTCAAAAGTGAATTAAAACTGGGAAAACTTCCTCTTTTGGACTACAGCTCCTGGAATTCATTGGCCATCATGTTCCTTGGGCAAGGAATTATGGCAGCTACAGTCCAAAAGAATAGATTCCAAGTTCTGCAATATGTATGGCATACCTGGGTGCATATTTCACAGGGCACGATTGGCTCAGTAGGAGTACATGAGCTGGTCATCCATTTATCAACTGGTATGCAACTTTGTGTTTGTACGCATGTTGAGAAGATATATACAACTACTGCTAAGGCCATCAGAGGATAAAATAGCAGAAGTTAGAAACTCTCCACTGTGTCTGGATCCCATACCACCTGAAAGCCCTCCCTGTAATCTTCCAGTACCAGTGGCCACCACAGCAGCCCCTCCACTGTGCTAAGATCTAAATGTATGACCTACTGAGCCTTGTGAACTGATAGCATTTAGTGTTAGAATTTGCTTTTCTCCACAATTTCCTTTAGATCTCTTTTCTTATTGTATCATATTTTTTTAGACGATAAGTCTGTGGGCAGGCACTATTTTACTTCAGATATTTTTAAGCCACCATGGGAGCTTCTTTTATTTGAAGCAGTATCAGTAACATGTCACTTTAAAAAGATTGCTAGAAGGCAATGTATGAATCATTTCTCTGCACTAGATATGTGAGAACACAATTACATTTCTTCACCTGAAAGAAAAATACTGGGTCAGCGGAATGGAATGAGCAGAAGTTGCTTTTTCCACCTTCTTGTTTTCCACCACCCCCAAGAACTCACTGAAAATATTCCTTTGAGGGTATACCCCCGTCACCTGCAGTGGAGTGGGCAACTGTTCTGGGGACTTAGTGGGGAAAACTGCAGAAAATCAGATAAATGTAGCTTCTGTAAGTGAAGCAGAAAATTTCTCTGATCAATTTTCTGCAATCTTCCCTCATCTCCCATCCCCTCACACCATCACAGTTTACTTTAGTAACTCTCTCAAATCATGAAGTAGAACACTCCTGACAGGATCTGCCAAAGGTAGGATCAAATAAGCAAACCAATTTTCATCCATTACCTTGTGCAAGTGAGCATCTGGTTCTAATTAACTGTTCTTTACTGAAGACAACTTCCTCTCACTCCTTTTTCTAATTCTGTCATTACTGATGTAATGACTGTTCTACACGTTTATTATTCCATACTTCGCATACATGTTCTTGTTAATTTCTGTGGAAAAGCTTACTGATAGCCATAACTACTACAAATGTAATCATCCTATCATGGTAGTATAACCCTAATTCATTTAGAAAAGAATATTCTCATAATCCAGAGAGATTAGACCACCTTACCCCTTTAAAAACACTGCTGATCATCTGCGCACAATGTGGATTTCTGCAATTCATGAGCAAATCAAACAAAACTCCCAAAATCTTTTGCTGAACCTTCCCATCTGGCAGTGCAGCAAAGAATGATTTTGTAATCTAGAAATAATAATAAGAGCATCACTTGTAAACACTTCTGTATTATTATTAAAACAGTGACAGCTGAAAAGTGTCACCTCCTACAAAAGTTAAATACTTAAACTGCCATAAGAATGAAAAGCAGTTAAAAACATGTACATTTGGCAACAAATATAAACAGCACAACATATATACATTCAACAACAAATATAAACAGCACATTGCCCTTTCCCCTCGAGCAATCCGCCCTCAAAGACTTGCTGAAACAAAAAGGTCTTCATCTGCCTATGGAAGGATAGCAAGAGAGGCACCAGTCTAATCTCTCTAGGAAGGGAGCCAGATCCTGGGAGCAGCCACCAAAAAGGTTCACTGTTTTGATGTATCTATGAGATAGTGGGATGGAGAACAACCTTCCCAGAAGATCTCAAAACATGGATGAGCTCAGCGGGGAGAATACAGTCCTTCAGATATACCGTGAGCCTTATAGGGCTTTATAAGTAATAACCAGCACTCTGAACTGTGTCCAGAACCAGACTGGCAGCCAATGGAGCTGTTGCAACAAAAAAGCGGTGTACTCTCTGTAACCAGCCTTGGTTAACAATCTGGTTGCAGCTATTTGGGCCAGCTGAACTTTCCAAACATTCTTCAAAGGCAGCATCACAAAGAGTATATTACAGTAATCCAAATGGGATGCAACTAAAGCATATGTCACCATGGCCAGATCAGGATTTCTAGAAATCGCTGCACCTGGCTCATATACCTTAATTATGCAAATTCACTCCTGGTCACCAATGACTGTTGGCTTCCAGGCTCAGAGCTGAATACAGGAGTATACCCAACTATGAACCTGTTAGCAGGAGGATAAAAAAATATTAATGACACCATTTTCTGAAAGAGGTTTGGGAGACATTTTGTGGACAAATGTGAGATAAACCTTTCAGTTTTAATGGTTCTGCACACTAACACCCATTATAAAGTACTACAGCAGAGAACATTCTATCCCACCCTCCTGGGTCTCTCATTCTTACCTGTCCAAGAGTTCCTATCTGGAAAGTAGAGAGTCCCTTGTAGACTTCCTGTGAGGTGTGTAAAGCTTTGATGAACAAATCTAGGCTCTGCTGGTTTGTGCAAAGGAGCCCTGCGGAGTGCTCATTGTATTTTCCAAGGATCAGGTGCAAAAGAAGAACCTCATCTTTTAACATCTCCTCTGGTTTCGTGAGAACTCTCTCCAGCAATCTATCTATGACAGGCAACAGATGAGAAAGCACTACCTGAAAGTAGAAGTTTTCAAGAAATGAGTCATATTTAAAATGTAATGTATCTTATAAGAGTGGCACTACTTGAAGGAAGGGATAACATTCCCAAAATTTCGTTCAAAAAACTTTTAATCCTTTTCTGTTACACTGTGTTCAGTCCCTGAACAAGATGCCATAGTTTTTCAGACTATACAGCAGTTAAATAGATTGAAACTCTGATGGCTTTCTACTATGGTTATGGTTTAAGATAATTTAAACTCTGGTGTCACTGTGATGTTTCTAAGTTCAAGTGGGATGTAGTATCAAGAGCATTTGTGTTCATTTCACCAATAAACAATATGGAAATTGAGAGCTTTAGCTTTTCCATGGCTGTCAACTTCCACTAGTTTTGATTTCCCCCACCCTAAATTATTCCTTAGATTATGCAAAAGGAACCATTGGTAAAGCAAGATTTGTCTTATAAATATGTCATACAACCCTCTTCTCACAAATCCAAAGAAAATAAAAAAGCAAGCAAACCAGCAAGCCAACTTGCTCAGGCCTACTATTGTAAATACAAGGTGGGAGGATGTGTATTATCATTCCTTAGCACTGGATCAGACAAGTATGAAAAGGAAAATTTATCAAGTCAAACAGATTCAGAAAATCCCGTTTTGTCAAAGGTAGCACTGCAGGGAATGAAGGAACTCTGAATACATACTCAGTAAAGAAGGTGAGCACAGAAGATTTTAAAAGTGCTGACTGACTTGGTCAGGTAGCTGACCCAAATCAAGTCACAGAGCCTGCACTATCTTCTATCTACATATTTTTAGAAAGAGAGAATCAAATTTGATGCATCATAAGAACAGAACCCAGTTTCTATATTTCTAAGTGCAAATACTGTTTATAATCTGAACATTTTTGGACATGCTGACAAATCTCCACAAACTGATTGAATTAGTTTATACCTGTTGGAAGCACAACACAATGTTAGCTTTTTTTTTTTTTTACATTTATGAATTCAATTCATTTCCAAAAGAATGCTTCCATTTCATTGAAATGTGCAGTTTTCAACAGAATCTATGTAACAAAATAACCTAAAGCATGAATAAGTTTAGGTCCACATAAGGCATCATGCTGCAAAGAAAATGTCTGGATGAGCCAGCTTTCAAAACTGGGATAACATATTTCACGCACCTTGCCATTGACTTCCTGAAGAAGTTTCATCAGATTTCGTGCAATGTATGATGGGCATTTGCTGCATTGTACACATTCAAGCAGTGCTCCCAGAGCTTCGGACAACTTCTGCTGCTGTGGCTTTGCTTTCTGCTGTGTATGGAGCTCCTCAAACAAGTTACCAAGACTCTAGTTTAAAAAACAAAGGGAGGAAAGCATCCAGAAACAACTGGTCATATTTTAATTTATAGTTAAGTTCCTAAAGCTATGCAACAGTGGATGAAATGAAAGAACTTTCAGCTAGTGGATGAATCTCCTCCACCTCTGAAGAGATAAATGAAGGAATGTTTCTGTTTTTTGTACTATAAATCTGTAAATGTGCTTCTGTACTGTCACATCCACCTCCAAGAGCACCAGTCTTGGTTTAATGCTGTTGCCAGAGTGCAAAATTCTTTCTCAGCAAGTTTGTTCTCTATTTGTAGAAAGGAATCCATTTGATGGGAAGGATTTGAGTGACTACATGACTACAGAAATACTGCAGCTGCACCAGCAAACTTCCATGTCAATCAGAGACTTCTTTCTCTGCTTGCTCCAAAGATAAAACAAAACCTTTGTCTGAAGGGGGGATGATAAACCTATGGTTTGCTGACCTTCTTAAGCCTCTCCAGGTTTCACAGGTGGCAATCTGGCCTTCAAGCCAGAAAAAGAAAAAAGGTTTCCCACCTCAGGAAGCAAGGAGCAGGTCAAATTTGCCCCAATGCAATAAGAGAAAATCAGATTCATGACTTAGGGCACTGGGACTTAGTACCACCGGCTGAAATTTGCCTCCTACAAGATGGAAAGAACCAGCAGGAGACAAGAAGTACAGAGACTCCTAGTTTCGAAGCAGACAGCAGCAATATTTTCCCCCAAGATTACCTGAATTACATATGTTTGGTCAGATGTTATCTCCTCCGCTTTCTGTACTAAATCATGAAGAATAGGATGAAATGCAGACTCTTTTATCCCACTCAGGGAATTAAGGCAGTTAAGAGCAGCTCTCCGCACTTCACGCACAGGACTTCCCAAATTAATCAGCAATGATACGATCACTGGAAAGTGGCAAGTAGTAACAAATAGTTATTGTTTTAAAAGCGATTACTATAAACTGCAAGATGCCTTTCAAAACAAAAGCACTTTTTCACAGCAATTAAAATTCCATCAGGTTAGCTCTAAAAGAGCTAGGTGCTGTATTTCAGAACAGTTAGTCAACAGACTGTCAACAGACTGATGAGAATGGGAGGGATACACCGTATTTTCCGGCGTATAAGACGACTGGGCGTATAAGACGACCCCCAACTTTTCCAGTTAAAATATAGAGTTTGGGATATACTCACCGTATAAGACTACCCCTCTTCCAACGCACCCCAAAATTTAAAAAAAAAAAATCAGATTTGATTTCAATATGGTAATTTTAATTCAAATGCTTATGACATGCAGGTACTTAGCAGGAAAACTGTCACTTATAAACATAAGGCTGTTTGTCATCAAACATGTAAACATAAAACAGTGCAAGTGGATTAAACTTTTCCTAATTCACTCTAAAGCTGAAAGGAAGGATAAGACAATAAACCCATGGGAGCTGCCATGCTGTTTGTTTTCTAAGCTGTCAACCAAACTGGAACTGATGATGACAGGAGGAAGATAACAAACAATAGAGAGAGAGCAAGTGCCGGGCAAGTCCCTGGCCAATTAGCAAGCTACAGTATTTTTACAGGTTTTGCTGGCACGACAGCTTCCCTTTAAAAGCCTTCAAAATCCTCCTGTTCGTCATCTGATGTCATAAGTACATCAATGACATCTTGTGATACATTTGTAAGGCAGTCATCATATGGATTAAATTCCGTATCAGATGGTGTGGTCTCAGCTTCGGCTTCCTCTTCATCTTGCCACAAGTAGTCGTCCTCCATACCATCTAATGAATTTGATATGCCACACTTCTTGAAAGACTTGATTACTGTTTTTGCATCAATATCATTCCAGGCTTTTATGACAAACTTGCACAAAGCATCCAACTGTGGAGCACGCATGTTTCCTCCTTTTGTGAATGACTTTTCACCGCTAACCATCCACTGTTCTCGAATGCGATCTTTAAATGGCTTGTTTAGGCACACATCCAGTGGCTGTACCAACGATGTCAATCCTGCAGGAATAACTGCCGCATCTGTGTTTCGTCTTGCAAGCCTTTGCTTGGTGCTGGGAGTTAAATGAGCCCTGAACATATCCCACACCAGTAGACTACGTTTTTGAATAAGTCCACCTGGTCGCCTGCTCCATACATTATCAAGCCATAGCTTTACTCCTTCTTCATCCATCCAGCCTTTTTCATTCACATGTCAAAACAACCAACAGGGAACTTGAGTTTTGGCATTGTTTTTCTTTTAAAAATAATCATTGGTCTCAGTTTGGCACCATCAGCTGTGCATCCTAGTACCACTGTAAAACTGGACTTCTCATGTCCTGTTGTTTTAAGTAAAATTGTTTTTTCACCTTTTTGATGGACAGTTTTATTTCCAACCATGTCAAAATTCATTGGAGTTTCATCCATATTTCCAATACTACTTAACGCATAGCCATGTTTAGTGCGCTGTTTTATTACGTATTGATGGAAGCTATTTAGTTTGTTATCAAGATCTGCAGGTAATTTTTGGGCAATTTTTGTCTTTTGCCTCAGTACCATATTATGCCTTGCCATGAATCTAGTACACCAGGATACAGTGGCCTTAAATTTGTTGCTGTGATCTGGGTTAGATTTGGCCCACTGAAGTGCAAACAAACGTATTTGATTTCATGTCACTACATAACCATTTTGGTGATGCTCATTCACCATGTCTGCTACATGTTTTTCGAGTTCTGGCCAATGTGGGTGCCTCTTCTTAATGCACACTTACCCCTTGGCATACTCTTTAATGCTTTTTCATTTGCTTTCCAGTCCCGAACCATCTTTTCTGTTACTCCATATTGTCTTGCAGCAGCGCAGTTATTATGTTCCATGGCAAAGTTTACAACTTTAAGCTTGAAACTGGCTTCATATTTCTTTCTTCTTGCTGGTGGAGCCATGATGGGGTTTTGACTGTTGGACATTTGTATACTGTACTGTATGTACTGGTGCTATACTGTAGCTGTACTGTATGTGGTACCCAGTATACAACAACCAGCCCGATGTACCTTACTGGCAATTGGCTGGTTGTTGTATACAAAGCCTGCTTGGACTGGTCGGCTCTCCCTGCCTGCCCAGCCCTCTCTGTCTCCAAGACTATCAAAGTGATAGATCTCCCTCTCAGTGAATCTGAGAGGCAGAGAAGGAGGTACGGTAATAGGATACAAGGGCGGGCCAGATGGGTGAAAGAGGCGTGTTTTTCTGGGCACGGCGCTGCTCTATGGCCCTTTTCGCAGCACGGGCTCCACCCCCCGTCGTCCTCTCCTCCTCCTCCTCCCCGGCGGTCCTCTGCCTAGCAACAGGAGCAACTCTGGCCAGCCTCCCTCCCTCCACGGCCGCTGGTAGGCTCGCCTGATCCAGGAAACTCGGATGCCCCAGTCACTGCGAATGATGTGTGAGCCTTCGCAAGCACCCCGTTGTCCAGAGGGAGGGAAAGTGGAGCCGGTGCCCTGGAACGCCTCTTGGTGGGATTTAAAATATATGTGTATATATATATATATATTTTATTGCGCATCTTTCATTAGGAATTCCTAAAATGAGCACATGGCAGCACAAGCCACTACTCTATGCCTGTCTCTGGGTGGTAGACTCCCAAGGGTCTGGGGAAAAACAAGCAGATCTTACAAAGCCTGACGTCTCTCCATCTGCTTTAGGCAATGTTAACCGACAATCATTACCCTTCGGCTACAGAGAGAGGTATTAAGTAAATGCAAATGGCTAGAAAGGTCAGACTTTCCAAACCAGCCGTGTTCTAGCTGAAACTCTACATGTTTATCTTACAAGAGCCTGGCGAAGGAGGAAGCGGCAGAGGAACCAGAAAGGCTGCCCGGCTCCCATTCTGGGGGGGGGACGTGCCGCTGAGAGCCTCTCCTCTCCTCCTCCCTCGCCGTCGCTCCGGAGGAGCCAGCAGCCAAGTGCCGGGCTCGCATCCTTGCGAAAAGGGGCAGCCTCACCAGCCCTGGGTGCTTCCTGCCAGCCCCGCTGGACTTTTGAGCAAACTTGAGTCACTCACTCCCTCCCTCCCCCCTTTTAATATCCCTCCTCCTCCTCCTTTCCTGGGAGGATGTCCTCTGGGCAGCGCCGGGAGGCAGCAGCAGCTGCAGCACACTAGCTGAGCGAGCGAGCGAGCGAGCGAAGTTTCAGCGAGGCGGGTGCAGCGCGGTGCCCCCTTTCCCTCCCTTCCTTGGGCCCCCCATCCTCCTCCACCGGCGAGGGAGGGAGGGAGGGAGGGAGCGGCACCTCCCAACCCCTCGCCCTCCTCAGCTCTCGCCCGCTTTTCCTTCGTTGGCCTCCTCCGCCTCCGCTGGGGCTGGGAAGGAAACAAAATGCCTGCCCAAGCCGCCGCAGCTGCTTCCACCAAGGTAAGCAGAGGAGGAGGAGAGGGAAGGAGGCAGTGCCCCGTGCCCGGCTCTTTGGGGCTGGTGCCCGGAGAGGAGGAGGCCGGGGGAGGCCGGCACTGGCCCTCACCCCCCACGCGCTCCGCCGGCCCATAGGAAGCCCTCCTTTCCCCCCTCTCTGCCAACTTGGCTGGACTCTTCCCCGCTTCTGCCCGCCCTCCCTCCCTCGCGCGTGCACAGTGGCGGCGGTGCTGGTGTATCCATATCGCACCCCTAGCTTCCACAACGCTCCCTGGCCTGGGAGCTGTAGGTGGAGGTTGGGGCGGAAGCAGGGAGGCAGCGCGACCGGCGCTCGTGCGAGGGGGAAGAGCGGCTACACAACAAGCCTTTCCCCAAACGCCGCCGCTCCCCCCCCCGCGTCTTCAGGTAAGTGTGCAGCACCACCCTTGGTGCTTTCATACGGTCACCGCATACGACGGGGATGTGGCCGCGGCCATTTTTGAGCTCCCCCCACTGTATGCGGCGACCGCAAAGATGACACCCGGCATATAAGACGACCCCCGACTTTTGAGAAGATTTTCTTGGGTTAAAAAGTCGTCTTATACGCCAGAAAATACGGTAAATACTTTAGGAGACTGGTAGGCAACTTTTGGCCCTCCAGACAGAACTTGACTGCAATGTCCACTAAAGCTAGCCAACATAGTCAGTGAGAACAGATAATAAAAGCTGTAGTTCAACATGATGTGCAGGGATACAGTTTGCTCACCCTTGTTCTAGCTAGTGAACAGATACTGGGAGTGATGCCTTAATTCAGGCTTGAAATTCAGCAACTTTCCAGAAGAAATGAAACACAGAAACTTGTTTTGCCCACAATTGCATTCCTGCTGTTTGATTTTCCCTTCTTCTCCTGTATCTACTGTCCACATATCCACTGTTAGTGCTATGCATGTCCTTCTAAACTTCATAATAGGAAGTAATGTAATCTAATTACAGTAAATTAACAGCAAAGAGGTTTCTATACCTCTTGACATTTGAATTTTATAGGTTTACTGAATTTCCTCTAAAAAAATCTATGAGTCAATACTTTGTGCCATTGTTATTGGCCAGCTGTGGAAAACTAGGGGGATATGGTGTAATACATAGGGGAAAAAACTGGTGGTTACAAAACATGCAGTGTACAAAAACACAGCAGCCACTACATGAGAGAAAGGCCCCCACACTGGCACTCCATTCAAGCTGCTGACAATCATAGACACATCAGGCATTACAACTAAATATCAAGGCTCATTTTTTATAGACGTTATCAAACTGGAATAACTGCCTTGGAGTACGGTGGAGTCTCCTTCTTTGGAGGTTTTTAAGCAGAGGCTGGATGGCCATCTGTTGGGAATGCTTTGATGTGTGTTCCTGCATAGCAGGCGGTTGGATTCAATGACCCCTGGGGTCTCTTCCAACTCTGTGATTCTATGATTATGGTTATAGTATTTGGACTTTCAGCTAAAAAAAAACAGCCTTGTGTTCCTTTTCTCCAGAATTCTATTTCTTTTTTCCCCTCAAACAGAAACACAGGACTGTTTCCTGTCCTAAAAGTGCCCATGCTTATTTCATAAAAGACAGAATTACGGAAAGGGATAACTAGCAATATTAAACAGTATATTAAAAGGCACAAGAGACTTTTCATACACATATCAGTTGTCTTGTGGGTGCAGATACCCTAAAAGGCATGTTGGAAATATCTGAAATGATTAATAATTTCTTCCTGACTCTTCTCAAAAAGGCTGCAAGGCTACTGATAGCAAATGTTAGAATCAAACTTAAAAAATATGACAAATGTAACTGTACCTGGAGATACTGTTGATGCCAGTTTCCTCTTTGTCTGCATGGTTTGGGATGCAAGCACTGCACAGCCTATATACAAAGCACGAGTCTGTAGCACAGCATCCATTACAAAATTCAGCTGGTTGGAGATGTTGTAACTGTAAGTCCACACGACTGAGAAAAATCTGAACTGATCCTCTGGCCTCTTCAAATGTACCTACAAATTAAAAAAGAGGGGGATACTTTTATGAATATACTTTGTGTGCGTCTGCTGGCTTTTGCTCTCCTCTACCCCTGAAAAGACAAATGACGATATCTAACTTCAGCAGATGCTCAATGTAATGGGAAACCAGCATAGTGTAGTGGTTTGAGCACTGGACTACAACTCTGGAGACCATAGTTCAAATCCCTGCTCGGCCATGGAAATCCAGTGGCTGACCTTAGGCCAGTCACATACTCCCAACCTCAGAGGAAAGCAAAGGCAAAGCCCTTCTGAAGAAATCTTGCCAAGATTCACCTTAGGGTTGCCAAAATTCAGAAATGATTTGAAGGCATCCAACAAGAACAACAAGAAGTCAACGTAATGGTTATAACAGACTAGGACTAGGGACACCAAAATCCAACTCTCCAACTGTCCATCAAGCCTGATGGGTGGGTGAGTGGGTGGGCCATTCACTATCTCTCAGCTTAATTACCTCACACATCTGTTGTGAGGACAAAATGGGCAGTAGGGCCAAGTACACCACTTTGCCATTTTTTTTTTTGACCTATTTGATATGTTAAAAGCAAAAACAAAAAAATGTAACACACAGATGAGGGAAGAGCAATTTCTTCAGAGATTCAGGGGCCAGACACACGTTCCCTAAACATTAAAGGACTGTTCCTGCCCTCTGATGCCGCTAGCAGATGTCAGTACCATTTAAACACTCACACTGTAAAAAATCTCTGACTTCTAGAGCTACTCAAAGTGGTCGTCTGTGCACTGATTCTGGTCTGTTGTGGCTTTCCAGAAAGAAATAGTGGTAGTCAGTGAGCACAAACGTGGTGACAGTCTACTGGACACAAATAATGGTGCTAATCCCTGGAAAAAACTCTTGCCAGTTCCCTGCATCACATAACTTAAGATACACTGCTTTGTAGGATGGCAATTGGGATGGGACAGGGGATTTACTACTTTTCTGAATTCCTGAACATATTTTAGGCCAAGAGGGGAGAGAGCTCCTTCCCCCGAAACTGGAAGTCAATTCTGGTTTTGGAAAGAAAACAAAAACACCCTGTTCTAAAAGAGGTTGTGGGCCAAAAACATGGTGAAATTCTTGTGCTTTCTCCCTAGATGGTGTGAGGTGTCTTTTCAAGATGAAATTGTCTTCTTTAATCGGGACGGAGAGGTGGGCCAAAGCATAACAGCAATGATTGGGGTCCAGAGTGGGGTAATGGCAAGCATGCCATGGACTGCACTTGGCCTGCCCTGATGTAAATATATAAAATAAAACCATTTATATACACATAGCTTGGCATCCCTGAATTGAAATAATAATCAGGAATGCTTTCACTTAAGATTACAGATAAAAAGAGTACCTCAAACAGAAGTTTCATCATTGTACGAAAATTATCAGCATGTACTCCCTCACTGGCACCATGGACTAGTGTGTCAAAAAGCCCCAAGAGTAGGTGCAAATAATCTCTGCTCTTTTTATTTAATGTTTCAGGATTCCACCACATCTCATCTGCATGGATGAACAAACAGAAGCAACAATCATCAGCTGAATTAAATTACCTTTAACAACAACAACAACAACAAAAAGACATCCTGTAAGTGACAATGTAAGAATATTGTCCTCTCTCATAACTCACAATACTAGAATCCTTAGAAAGGAAAACACAGCACTGGCTGCAAGCAAAGCAAATGCAAGATCAATTTTTAAAAAGCAACTTCTCTTGCAACTGAGAACTTACCTTTCAAAAAAGAATCTGGAGGGACCAAGTCTTGAATGAAATTTCTCAACAACACAATGAGCAAGACAGAATCTTCTAGATCATTGGATTCTTCAGCATTTAGCTTTTGTATGTATGCTGCTAATACGTCTAAGAACAGTTCACTGCCAAATGTGGAATATTTGCACAGAAATTCCTAAAAAATTAAAATACATTTGCCTATATTCACTTTTTCAAAAAGCAATACATACTACAGAAATGTAAGCAATATAGGTCACTAAAAGATGTGATTCTTTGAAATAATTTTTTTTCAACACTAAAATAATGTTTAGGGATGACAATGCCTGGTGAACGTGGATCGGGATTGAGGGACCACTCCTTGAGCTGCTGCCACAGTGAGAAACGCCATATAGTCCTAGGTTCCAGATAGTTTCATTCACACTTTGCCTTGTTCTACCTACTTCTGCTATGACTGACTCCTGCTTTACATAAAGCACAGACTGTGAGTACCTCACCAACTCTGCCCCTTGCCTTCTTCTTCAGCTCCTCATTCTTACCCTTTCTACTACAGAGGAAGAATATCTATTAAGGCCTGCTTTTTCAGTATTCATTTTAGCTTCCCCCTCTGAATTGTAATTTCAACATGTCTCTTTTGTAAGTGCTCTGCAAGTATGTTGGTCTTCCTTCTCACTATCCTAAAGGTCCCAGCTCTGAAGCATTCTTCTTAAATGCTTCAGACTGTAAGCTCTTCAACAGAGACTGACTTACTACTGAGATCTGCTTTAGCTAAAAATGCTTTAAATATATGAACATATTCAAAGGTAGCCATGTCGGTCATGCAGCAAAATACAACAAAATCCATAATCTACCAAAAGACCAATACTAAAATGCAGAAACTACTTCATGCAAGCTTTTGAAGCTCCACGGACTTCTTCATCAAGCAAAAGAAGTTAAAAAATTATCTAGGTAATCAAATGTTAACTTGCCCTTTTGTAGATTTGTTGTTGTGTTTGGATTACCTGTCTTTTATTTCCTGTTGTCTCTGGTCCCCACATGGCCAAGAAGGGGAGTGGCCTCTGCTTGCATTGAAATCCCTCTAGAATAACTGAATTACAACATAAACAACATCCAGCAACAAAGGTAGGCCTGTGACTCTAACATTATCACTATTTTTTGCTCCTGTATTTTTTCTTTTGCCTGATGAAGAAGCCAGTGCAGCTTCAAAACCTTACATGATGTATTTTCTGTATTTAGGTTGGCCAATAAAGGTATTGCTCTTTTGTGGATTTTTGTTAAATATACAAATAAACCTTTTCCTTAAATAGAGGCTCAAGCCAGAGAACTTCACCCTGTGAAGTACATTTCTGGGCAGCAAAGAGCATGTTTCTGACTGAATCAGGAGCTATACAGACAAGTCTGACTATAGCTTGTTAGTTTTTAGTACTATTGACAAAAAGGTCACACAGAACTAAGTGTCCCTTATTCTGCTTTGCTCCATCCTCTTTTTTAATCCCTCCAAGTTTCCCAAATCAAAATCCTTACCTTGTCTTTAAATTTTTGCATTTTTCTACTCAAGAAATGAAAGACCATTAACGCCAGTGACGAATGGCACTCTTCCACTTGCAAACTACCACAGCAAGACTGGACAAGAACAGCGCTGATCACATGCACTGCTACTTTCTGCTTCACATTGTAAGACTCCTTCTCAGCAAATCCAATGAGACCGTCCACCTTGGAAGTTAATCATAATGTAGTCAGATGATTTTATTTTCTTTGACATTTTTCTGAAATAAGTTATTTTGAAAGGTGCTTAAATATGAACTATAGCATGTTCTTAAGTGTTTTGGCTTTCCTATATATTTTTTTCTGTTAATATGGCACATATCAAATTTGTCTGTAAGTAATAAAACAAACATATGAAGTTACATTGAGTCAGATCACTGGTCCACTTAGTTCAGTTTAGTCTACATCCACAGGTAGGCGACATGGTACCCCCCCAGATGTTGTGGACTGTAACTCCCATCAACTCTGACCAACATGACCTGTGGTAGTGAAGTAATAACAGTCATAGGCCAAAACATCTGGAGAGTAGCAATCTTTTATAACCATTTGTGGTAATGTCAGGAACTGAATGTAGGACATTCTGTATGCAAAACATATTTGCTGTCATAAGCGATATTCATTTTTTTCTTAAGAGGCAGTTCTCGGTACAAGAAGTCATTCAAGCACTTCTCCTTGGAAATGGAATTCCAAGGGCAGTAGCATATTTTAAAAGATAGGCTGCTTCATATGTAAGAATGTTCTATTGACTTTTCATCCTGAAAGTCCTAATAAAGCACATGAATAAAAAAATGCTACAATGTTAAACAAACAATGAAGAGAACCTGGCCACATCACAATAAAGATATGGTTTGCACACAGAAGGTCCCAAATACTTGAGATACCAAGTACCTATGTCAAGATAAATCAATAGCTGAGACTTAGGAAAGCTGCTACGGTCCGAGTAGACTGTATGATGCTGGAGGAACTAATCATCAGACAGACAACAACTTCATATTTAGCACTCTTCCTTCAACATGCAACACTGAAGATTTGAACACTCTATGAATGTACTGAATTACTGAATTTGCATTACAGTAACCAGAACATGCACTCATTTAATACATGCAAAAAAATACTCCAGCTTCTATGCCCCACTGTTATACCATCCATATCTAACATGCCACTTGCTAAGCCAACTAAAAGAACAGTTATATTTAAAGAAAGATACTATAAATTGATATGTGTACCATTTCTGCCACAAAAGAAGAATCCTCTGAAATTAAGTTCTCTGATAAGAGCTTGATCAGTTTTCCATTAGATGCATATACCAAATCTTCAGACTTTGCTGATTTAACCACCTTTTGTAAAGCTACAAGAAAATAACTCTATCAGACACAACAGAAAACACATAAAAAATGGGAGATTGCCAAAATTCTACAAAACCCTGGCCTGCAGGTCGCTTTACTCCCTTCATTTTTTCTTTTTAAATCATAACATTACTGATACTCTCGAGAAGTACATGTTGCCCTTTCATATAAACTGTGTCATCTACTATGCTTATTTTGCCCTATGAAATTATTCTAAACTGCCAGTGCCTTCCCATGTTTAATTTAAATAACACCCCCTGTGTCCAGAAGGCTGGGCAAGTATATTTAGGTTGGGGAAGGGAAGAGTGAGGGAGTAGTTGTTGTATGCCTTCAGGTCCAATGTTGAAAGCACCACACCATGCTGGCTCTCAGGTGATATAACAGCCACTTTCAAATGCTTTGTCCCATGGAAGATGGAGCCAGCTTGTTTTCTGCTGCTCCAGAAATAGGAGCCAAATCAATGGGTTTGTATTACAGAAAAGGATATTCCAACTAACTATTAGGAAGAGCTTTCTGGATAGTAAGAGCTGTTAAAGTGCACCATTTCAGAGAGTGGTTTGCTCCCAGATACTAAAAATTTTTGAACAGAGCCTGGATAGCCATCTTTCAAGAATGTTTTAGCTGTGGCCAGAACCAGATGCTTAGAACTCTGTAACTCCCTGAAAGCTGCAACACAGCAAAACCTTCAGCATCATTCTCTAAAACAGCGAAATTGGGTGGCTGAGGTTTTCTTCGTTTTTCCCAGTTTAGAAGTGAAATGGGGAATCCGTAAGTGTGCAAAACTTTTGAGAATGTAAATTTAAAAGCGAAATAATATTGATTTTGCTAGAAACAAGCAAATGCATTTGATTTGCCATTCTTCTACATAACCATTTAAATAAGGACTGTATTTCTGTTTTCAGTAGGAAAATCCTGTTGCACATTACTAATACATCAGCTTAAAAATGAATTCAGTCTTGCCATTGGTCTTGCACTGAGTTTAATCATGCCTTCAGTTAACATGCCTTCAGTTAACTTTCAGCAACAAGATCTGATACTCTGTGACAACACTGTAGACCTAAGAAAACCAACTGACTGCACACTTATTTTCACGAGGAGCAAGTTCCATTACTGTTAATTCCATTGTAAATTTGATGCACTTGATACCTGAATTCTGGCAGAAGTTTAACAAGCTTCAGATTCTAGGTTTGTACAGTCATAAGGGAACTGACAGTGAGTAGGTTCATTGTTTGAGATATCATGCCATAATGGATGTTGTCTGATTGCAGTCTCAATGTCCATTTATGTTCATTTACTAGTCATTTCCATATTATAAACACTCACAATAAAAAAACTGGTTTATTTGTTTTCCAAATCATTCTTCTATGGGGGTTTTAAAGTAAAGAAAAGAAAGCTAAATGTTTTACAATAAATAAATTATACAACCATAAGCTAGTTTTTAGTATGTTTTTATAACTTACTTTCTGGCCACCCTTTCAACAAAGAATGCAGGGAGCAAAGACCAGACTTTGCTATGCAGAGTGCTACTTTCCATTCAGTCGATTTTAAGTCATTGTTGGTTGTTACTATAAATGGTAGCACCCGTAGAACTAATTGGTTTAAGAGACCTTTATTCTTTTCAATTATCCCTTCTTTGACTAATAGGTGGATTGTGGTCTCCAGGATCTTGCACCTAGCACAAACATGGAAGAAGGAAGAATGAGTAAATTTGATTCACATCTCCATAAACAGGTTTTGCACCACGATTCTCTTTTTTCATCAAATGTGCTGGATATGATCTCATATGACAGATCTGTCTTTACTGCCAACACCACATGCTGGCCTGAACTAAAATATTTTACTGCCTGAGATGAAGCAGGCCAATTGCCCAGGTCAGTCAAGTTATTTTGGAACCTGAGGCAATAATAACAATAACAATATAATCTGTAAGCATTTCTCCACCCCCTCCCTGGCAATACACTCAACAACAACAAACAACAATCTGCTGCCCCTTCATGGAAGCAAAATTAACTCCCAGACATGCTCTCCTAATTCTAACAGTACAGCTGTGTTGCATCTATTGATAGAGCTAAGTATACAATTCAAGCTTATTACTGTAAGTTTTGTATTGCTTGGAGCAGTGTTCAGATATAAAACACAAATCCAAAGTCCTCTTAATTACCTACTTGCTTATATGGAAGGTTCACACATTTAACTCCTCTGTATCATTATAAGCATCTTAATTTATACCTTTTTGATATGCAAAAAATTTGAGACTAACTGAAAGAATTTTTTGTAAACTATTTCATCAGACACATCTGATGAAATAAATTGAGCCTATAAAATCTTAAGCTACAAGCATCTTTTTCTCAATCTCAAAAGTGCTAAAAAATCCCTTTGTATGGACTATCATGACTATCTCTTTGGATGTGACTACCTCTTTTTGTATAATAAAAACATACAATCTGAACACAAGAGAACACTGCATGAGGCTGCATAAGAAATTCTGATGAATTTCTCAAGGGTCTAGCAATTTCAAAGGGAACTGGAAGATTCTGTAAAGGTTCCTCATTAAGCATCCAAAGTGATTTACTGAGAAAGAAGAAAAACATAACATGTGTCAATGCAAAAAGCGGGGAAATGACCATTTACCATTTTTCATTCTTAGAGAGGTCAGCTCTTTCAAAGAGATACAACAGACTGCAGCCAATTTGTTCATCAAAATTTTCTGCAGTAAGCAGGAAAGTCTAGAATAAAACAATATATATAAGAAGAAATTGGTTTTAGTCTATATATCACTCTAAAGTCTAGTGCAAAGTTGTATGGAAAAATGCATTATACTCAAGAAGATACATTTCATATTCTAGAAAAACCTGCTTGCCTTGGAATCATAAAACTCATGGAATTTGGATTATTCTATACCCTTGATGATTAGGTCTCACAGGGATATGTCCACTCTTTTCAGAAAGGAAGAGAAGAAAAGAACATTTCTTCAATTCTGATGGCAAAGGACTCATGTTCAAACCAAAAAATGCCAGAAGTTTTTTTTAAGATTATCATATTCAAAAAATCTTTATTACTTTTAATGTTATAATTGAATTTTAATCAATTAATTCTAAGGATTATGCTGGATTACCAAAAACATCAACAGGTCTGGTATCACTATTACGAATACTGAATTTGTTGGTGAACCATAAAGTTAAAAAAAATCATAAAGTCAAAAGTCATAAAGGCAAAAGTCATATCAAATACATAAGACCCCTTTAAAAAGTGTAGATACATTCATACCCTAACATATTCACATAGTTCCTGCACCATTCAACAACAGCGATCAAACCAGTGAAGAACTCTTTATCATGAAATAATGAGTGTTCTTATGCTTCATTTCTGAAGCCATACTCCACACCTAGATAACTGTCCTGAGAATTCATTTTTCTTAGAAAATGGGACTCACTGAGAGGAACTATTCACATTACTTAGGGTCCATGAAAAAATGCAGGAATGGGGAGAAGAAAAAGGACCAAAAAAAAAAAAAGGGTTGATTTAGTCTCTTGACCTAAGACTTTCTCCCTCAGACCAAAAAGGAATACATTGCTGCTATATTATATTACACATCAGAACAGCCTCCAATACAATAGTAGCTTACAGCACAATCCAGTACATCAGTCTGTTCAAATGTAAGGCCTATTGACTCCAGCTTCTGGGACTGCCTCGGGTGGAGAAACAAGTGTGGAGGAGGAAAGAGGGACATTTTTCAGATTTGCAGTACTCTGCCATATTTTTAGCTAAAAGTGCAACCCAGAATTTACTGGAAATCTACTTATGGTTTGTACTTGCAGGATTTTGGGCTGGTCTGGATGGGAAAGTCTAAACAGAAAACTGTGACTTAACTGTCACCTATTGCCACCCATTCCAAACTGAAAAAATAATTGGGGGTTCCACCAGCTTTGAGGGTGTCAAGAGATCTTTTTGGACTGCAAAAAAGGTAACTGGGAAGCTATGTGAAGCCCATGCTTTAGAAATTCTGGAATAATTAAGAGAATGAGATCAAGCTTCCTTTTATATTCTATTCATTGTTTTATAATGGAGAGATCTAATAATGATTCATTTTACAGAGATAAATGCTTTTTACACTATAGGCATTCCTGACTAGTTCTAAATTCCAACATTCTTTTTGATCCTCTTAAGTGATGAAAACATACCTCCAGTGCACCAAGAGCTGATGTAATCACCTCTAAATTATCATCTGTAAGTCGTGCTAAAATTGCCTCTTCTATGAAAGAATCGTCAAAGCCCTCCTAAAATAAAATAAAATAAAATAAAATAAGAGGAATAAACACCCTAAAATTAAATTAGATTGTCACATTGTGAAAAATATATTCTATCTGTAAGCAGACACAATATTGTTATGGTAATAACACTTTGCACATGGCTTAAGACATACACCAAGCAGCCTATGGAATCATAGCTGCAGCAGTAGGCTAAGCATTTGGGTGTCATATAACATCCCCATGAAGAGCAGGTTGCTTACCTGTAACTGTGGTTCTTCAAGTGGTCATCTGTGCCTTTACACACTAGGAGCTTTCACGCATGCGTGGTACCGTTCGGAAAATTCTAGAGCTTAGTAGGTTGGCGGGAACCCCTCCCCCCATGTATCCGCTGAGCATGCTCAGCCCGCTGAACAACGGTCTCTCCTCAGTTCTACAAGTCCGCCGAAAAAAAGGGGACCTGAGAGTGAAGGGACGGTTGGGTGGGTGTGTGTAAGGGCACAGATGACCACTCAAAGAACCACAGTTACAGGTAAGCAACCTGTTCTTCTTCTTCGTGGTCTCTGTGCCTTACACACTAGGAGACTTTGTAGCTTACCAGAAGGACGGTGGGTCAGGTCCCTAGAGTACGGAGGCCAGCACTGCTCGTCCAAACCGGGCATCCCTCCTGGACCGACAGTCCAGCCGATAGTGGCAGATGAAAGTTGAGGGCCTTGACCAGGTCGCCACTTGACAAAGTTCCTGAAGGTCCACACCTCGCAAGAGGGCTGCTGAGGATGCCACAGCTCTGGTGGAGTGTGGCCGAAGCAAGTCAGGTGGAGGCTGCTTGGCCATATCATAAGCAAGCAGGATTTTCTGGGCCACCCACTTGGAGAATCTCTGGGTGGACACCTTGCGGCCCCTGCGACGCTGACTGTGACAGACGAACAGGTGGGGAGTCTGCCTGTAAGCTGCAGTCCTCTGAGTGTAAAAGGCCAGGGCCCTTTGAACGTCCAGAGAGTGCAAAGACCTCTCAAGAGGGGTCGTCGGATTAGGATAGAAGGTAGGAAGGATGATGTCCTGGTTAAGGTGGAAATGAGAGACGACCTTCGGGAGGAAAGAAATGTCCGGGCGGAGAACCACCTTATCCCGATGAAAAACCAGGAAGGGGTCAACACGTAGCGCTGTCAATTCGCTGGCACGCCTGGCAGAGGTGACAGCCACCAGGAAAGCAGTCTTAAAAGTCAGGAGCCTATCATCAATAGTGGCCATAGGCTCAAAGGGTGGTCTCGTAAGTTGAGAGAGTACCAGAGATAGGGACCAGAGAGGCAATGGTGGCGATACCGGCGGGTACAGATGGTGGAGTCCCTTCAGGAACTGTTTCATTGTGGCATCCCGGAAGAGTGCTGCCGAAGGGGAGCCTCGGGGTTGGTAGGCCACAATGGCAGACAGGTACACCTTCAAGGAAGAGAATGAGAGACCCTCTTGTTTCAAGTGAAGCAAGAAGTGGAGCACGGTACCGAGAGCAACTGGCGATACCATGTCTCCACGCTCCTCCGCAAAAGTCACGAACCGCCGCCACTTGTAGGTATAGTTGCGGCAGGTTGATTCCTTTCTGGCCGCGGTAAGGACGTCCTGGATAGCGGGATCGTCTAGGGCGCTACCCTCCACGTGTGGAGGGCCAGGAGAGGCAGGTCGGGATGGAGAACGCGACCGCCGGAGTGAGACAGCAGGTTGGGTGCTGTCGGAAGTCTGAGAGGCCGTCCCCGAGAGGCCTTGAGCAGCGGGGCGAACCAATGCTGCCTCGGCCAATACGGGGCGACCAGGATGGCGTCGGCTCGGTCCGCCAGGATCTTGGCGACCACCCTGCCCAGAAGGGGGAACGGGGGGAAGATGTACAGGAGACCGTCTGTCCATCGGTACTGGAATGTGTCGCCGAGGGTATTCAGTCGCCGGTCGGCTCTCAAACAGTACCGGCGACACTTGGCGTTCGACACCGTGGTGAAGAGATCAATGTCGGGGTCACCCCAGCGGCACCATATCAAGCGGAACGCGTCCTTCGAGAGAGACCACTCGTGGTTGGTAGAAGTGTCCCTGCTCAGGGTGTCTGCTGTCGTATTCTCCTGTCCTGCCAGGTGGATGGCAACGGGGTGAACTCGGAGGGACACGCACCAGTCCCAGAGCTGGAGAGCCATGGTGAGGAGCGTGGTAGAATGGGTCCCTCCTTGTCTTGTTGACATAACACACTGCCCTGGTGTTGTCAGTCAGGATCAGTACGGCTCGTCCAGCAACCAAATTGCGGAACGCTCTCAGAGCTTTCCTGATGGCTAGGAGCTCGAGGGAGAGCGGTTCGTCGCCAGTCCATCGACCTCGGACTCTGAGGTCGTCACAATGCACTCCCCATCTGAAGAGGGAGGCGTCGGTCGTGACTGTGAGCCGAGGGGTCAGTCGTCTGAACGGCATCCTGGACAGGAGATGACGGTATGAGAGCCACCACAGTAGAGAGCAACGTACTGGTGTTGGCAGTCGAAGTCGCAGGCGCTGGTCGTCTCGGAGCGGATTGAAGGCTCTGAGAAACCAGTGTTGTAGGGGGCGCGCTCGCAGCCTCGACAGGTATGTGACGGCCGTGGTGGAGGCCATGTAGCCCAGGAGCTGTTGTATTTTCCTCGCTGATATCGTTGGGGCGTCGAAGACGGCCGCAGCAGATCGGTGAAGGGTATGAGCCCGCTCCAGAGGCAGGTAGGCCCTGGCCGAGACCGAGTCCAGGGTGACCCTGATGAAGTCCAACACTCTTGCCGGCTCGAGGTGTGACTTCTTCGGGTTGACCCGAAGACCCAGGCGGGTCAGGAGGGATAGCGTTAGATGGATGTCTGAGTACAGTTTGCTCGTGCAGGACGCTACCAGCAGCCAATCGTCCAGGTAGGGGAAGACAGTGATGCCCTTCGTCCGCAGGTGGGAGACCACAGGGGCCATGCACTTCGTCAATACCCTTGGTGCGGTGGAGAGGCCGAATGGCAGCACCCGGTACTAGTAGGAGGTGCCGTCGATTGCGAACCAAAGGTATCGTCTGTGCTGCGGACGGATGGAAATGTGGAAATAAGCATCCCGCAGGTCGATTGAAGCAAACCAGTCTCCCCGGCGGAGGAAGGGTAGGATCGTCGACAAGGTGACCACCTTGAACCTCCTGGGGCGGATGTATTCGTTTACCCCTCGGAGATCCAGAATGGTTCGTAGGGCCCCGTCCGAGTTCGGTACTGTGAAATACTGGGAGTAGAAGCTGGTGGTAGTGGCCGAGGGCGGGACCAGCTCAATTGCTCCCTTCTGCAGGAGGGACTGGATCTCCTCCAGCAGAGCTGGCCTGGCTTGGGTGGAGCAGAAAACGCCTTGAGGTGGAATACTTGCAAACTCGATGGCGTAACCAAGCCGAACAATGGTGAGCACCCAAGAGTCCAACGTGATCGATCGCCATGAGTCAAGGTGTTTGGCCAGCGTGGGATGGTTCGTTAGGGTTGATGGCAGACAGAAGGTTGGCTGAGGTAGAGTCCTGCAGATCCCATCAAAAGCGGGATTTAGATCCCGATGAAGACTTCTTGGAAGTCGTCTGTTGGCCCCGTGTCGGGCGCCTGGAGGAGGATGCGGCGGGAGTCCTAGAGGATCCGGACCTGGGTGAGCAAGGTCAGAAGCTCGCAGAGGACGAACGGCACCACGCAGGTCGCGGGCCACGGCGGGACTGCGGAGGCTGACGGATCCCCATCTTCTTGGCCATTAGAAGGGCCTTGACGATGTGGTCCATCGCCTCATCCGTTGACGTATTGAAGAGACCCTTGCAGTTGAATGGGAGGTCCTCAATGCGTTTCTGTGTGTCCTCCTGGAGGCCTGAGGATTGTAGCCAGGCATATCTTCGGAGGGTGACAGAGCCGACCATGACTCGAGATGCTACCTCCACAGAATGTCTCAAGGAGATGATCTGTTGGTTCACGAGCGCTACCGCTTCATTGTAGAATTGGTTAGCGTTCGCCCTATCCTCCTCTGGAACAGTGGAGAGAATAGGGGCGAACTTGTCGAGAAGACTGCGCAGGTAGGTTGCCATGCAAGCTTGGGTGTTGGACACTTGCCACCAAGGAGGAGGCAGAATAGAACCTCCTCCCAAAAGTGTCCAAACGATGCCCTTCCTTGTTCGGCGGTGTCATTTGGGGCCTGGAACCGCCTTTGGTCTGCACCGATTCCACCACCACTGAGTTGGGCTGAGGATGACTGAATAAGAACTCAGCATCCTCCTTCTGAGTCCGATAGAGGTGTTTCAGCCTATGTGGCATAGGCTGGGCAGATGATGGTTGAGGCCATGGATGTTTGAGGGCCTCCATCAAGGCGGGCAGGAATGGTAGCGGGGTTGTCGCAGGAGGGCGGGTATCCACATAGTGGAAAACTGGATCCTGCACTGCTGGAGCTGGTTCCGCCATCTTCAGACCCAGGGCTTTCGACATCCAAAGGAGAATGTCAGAGAACTGTCGCACATCCTCAGGAGCCGACTCAGGAGCTGGATCCCCGAACGCCAGGGGAGGGGACTCATGCGAGATGGGTGTAGAGTCTTTAGAGTCCAATTCAGAGTTGTAATCCTGGGACGACGCCGTGGAGGTCCTGTCAGGAGAGCGGTCCGACCAGTGTGCAGGTGATTGGGCGTGAGACGGTACCGACAGCGAGACCGTCTTCGGAGCTACAAGTGGTTGCGCAGCAGTCGCCGGAGGAACCAGCAAGGACACCGGACGTGGAAGTGCCGGAGTAACAGTGGCGACCGCAGAAGAAGAAGCCTGGGTGGAGACAGCCTCAGATGCCGGGCGAGACACTGTAGACGTCACCCGTGGAGGTGGAGAAATCGGCCGGTGACGAGGGGAAGGTTCTCGGGACCGACGATGTTGAGGCGCTCGTCTCGGGGAGCGCGATGGAGTACGCTCACGGCAAGGGCGATGTTCGGCTCCCCTGGAGGGTGATCTGGAGCGGCAATAAGGGGACCAGCGGCCGACATCAGGGTGGTAACGGTCCTGGTAAGAGGGGGAGTATGACCTGTACGAGCCAGGATACTCCCTCCAGACATGCTCCTGGCCATATCTCAAGGTGTAGGACGCTGATGAGTAAGGCGAGTCCCGGGGTGGCTGTGGCCATCCTGGATAGTCTTCCTGATGTCTTTGGGGGGATCGTCTATATTCGGGACGGTCTCCTCGGTCGTCACGGGCGCGGTGCTCAAAATCCTGACGACGTGGGGAGGGGTGCACAGTCCCATGCTCCGAATAAACCGGGTGGTCCCGATATTCGGGGAAGAGTTGCCGGTGGTGTGAGGAAGAACGCCGTTAAGGCGAAATGCTTCTAACGACAGAACCTCGAGGTGTCAGCGAGGTCTGGGGAGCAGGTGGACTATCCTCCAAGTGGGACGCCAGAACAGGGTGTCCGGTCGGAGAGGTCTCTTCCTCCTAAAGTGGTGGCTCCGAGAGAGTCGGGGAGGCCACGGGGTCGTCCACATCAGAAACCTCCAAGATCACTTGGGGTTCTGCGACCTCACTGGGATCGACCGTGGGCTGGGTCGAAGTGGAAGGTGGAGTAAGGACAGGTGGTCTAGCCAGAGACCCACGCTTGTCCTTCCTCTTCTTCTTCTTCTTCTCCCTCTCTTTTTTGGACTCCGAAGTCACCGGGCGCTTACGTTGGGCGGCCGTAAGCGTCTTAGAGGGCTTGGCACCCTGCGAGCCCGCAGGGGCCTCTCCAGGAGTCACAGATGAGGAAGCCACCGAGATCTTCGGTATCCTCGGTAGCTTATGCACCGGTACTGAGCCCGGTACCATCGGCGTGGCAGGATCAGAAGGCGCAGAAGCCACTGGGAGTGCAGTCGTAGGTTGGGTCTTTGCCATCTTCGACGGACTCCTTACTGGGGCAGGGTCTTGAGGAGACAAAGACTGCTCCCAACAGAAAGACTTGAGGCGTGCCAGCCGGTTCCTCAGAGTCTGCGAGGTGAAGTCCTTGCAAATGGGGCAGGCTCTGATGTTATGAGCCTCGCCCAAACAAAGAAGACACTTGCTGTGCCCGTCGGAAGTAGCGACCTTACGACCAAACTTCTTACAGGGTTTGAAAAGAGTCGACATAGAAGTCCAAAGGAGAAGAGTTGAAGACAGATGAAGAGACGCGACGAACGACGAAGATGGGGGGGTTGGCAAGTCGGGGTCAGAAGTCCCAGGAAAAAGGGGACAAAAGCACCAAAAGCGACAAACCAGTCCGTAATCCGTAAAGAGGAGTCCAAATGCCAAAAACCGAGTCGAAAAACCAGAAAGACTTGCAGGAAAGGCCAAAGAAGAAACGCTCTAAGCTCAGAACCTCCGTACGCGACGGCGGACGAGAAAGAACTGAGGAGAGACCGTTGCTCAGCGGGCTGAGCGTGCTCAGTGGACACATGGGGGGAGGGGTACCCGCAAAGCTACTAAGCTCTAGAATTTTCCGAATAGCACCACGCATGCGCGAAAGCTCCTAGTGTGTAAGGCACAGAGACCACGAAGAAGAACCAGAATTATCTAAAGATTTTTCAAAATTCTCATTCTCAGCCTTGCAATATAAATTACACTTTATGTACAACGCTTAATAACTGGAGGAGCAAAAGGAAAATGCCTAATACTTGGGCACTGACTAGCAAAAGGGCCAGAGTTCAGCAGCAAAGCACATTTTTCACACGTATGAAGCCCCAAATACAATTCCTGTCATTTCCACGTAGGCCTATGAAAAGACCAGTCTTAAATTTCAGACAGACACTCCCAGTTTATAAAGAAAATACTGATTCTGTAGAAGATAAGCTGCATGCTTTACATCAGTATGAAGAAAAGGGAAACTTGTCATTTGTAGTTTAGTTTGAAATGAAACACAGAGTAAATTAGAAATAAATACTGAGAATTTACTTCTAGTTATCGTAAACAATTGTCTTTCTGCTATCAGCTGCAGAAGTGCTTGCTAAATTATTAAGAATACAGAAAAAGCCATATCTTATTTGACCAAAAGCCTACTGAGATCACCATTCTGTTCACACAGTGGTCACTAAATGCCTATGGCTATAAACAATAAAAGTGTAAACTTACTAAAAGTCCACTAAGGAACTACAGACAAGAACTCAAATACAAAGATTAAAGAGGACTAACCCTTGATGCTTCAATTATTTCCTTCAGATGCTGAACAGCCAGGACTCTGACTGCTGGTTGTGGGTGATTCAAGCTAAGTACCAGAGATGTATCAGAATCTTCCAGAAACTAAGAATACAGTTAAGTGATATTTTAAATCATATTAACAATGTACACAAATTATTAAAAATAAAACAGTTCTAAAGAAAAGACAAAGAAAATATGCTAGCATGTAAATGATCTAAACAATGCAATTATTAGTCTTGTTTGCATTTAACAGGAATCCAAACATGTAAGTTAAAAAGTCAGGTGAGTAACATGTGGATATCTGTCACCCCATCAAGTTTTCCCTCACACAAATAGCAAATTGAAGCATGATTCACTATTTTAAACATGGGATATTTCATATGAACTACAGTTAACTGCTTCCAGACAGTCCTACATCAGAAGCCAGATTTGAACAGTTCTGAACTTGCCTTCCAAACCCAGGTTTGCTTGAAAGCACTTAATCAGAACCTTATTCCTCACAGGAAGTTGCTTAAGTGCTCAATCTTGGCAGTTTTGCAGCTCAGGCAAAGAGACGACCAAAGCAGCAAGAGAAGTTAGGATGTCGCACAGAACAGTTCATTATGTGTATGAATGATTATTTAGATACAACAGCAACATAACATGAGAGCAATTACTGGTTGTGTTTCTCAGCCATCTTTAAAAAGTGAAACAAATTCAAACCAGTTTTTTTTTTAAATTTGAAAACCCTATTTCTAGGAAGGTATGTCTGTTACCAAATCACTGATAACCCCTTCTAAGGATCTCCATGGTTCTGTGTGGAATAAACTACTGCAATGAAAACCACTGATCTATGCAATAGGATCATTTTTCTTATGACTGCCAGATATAAATTAATATAAACCAAATAGGCTGCTGAAATGCTATGATTCCATCGTCATATAATAGATTAGCAAATAAAAATGGTTTCTTTTCACTGACTGTGATCACAGGAAACCACAACATGTTGAAGTTCAGCTTAAGTAAGCAGGTAGATACTACCCTCATTATTTTTAATATGGCAATGACAGCAAAGGAAAAAAGAAAAATCTTGAAGCATAACATTCCTGTGACTCACCTGGTATTTACCACCACTCAGTGAAAGGGAAATAAAATGGTGAAAGAGGTCTTGCTCCTTTGGGTTTCTAACATCTTTCAGATACTCCTCCAGTACGAAATCTAATGTTTTAGGGTATCTGTCATAGATGAAGAAGGTAACATTGTATTTTAGGGAACAATCTAAGGCAGCGTACTGCTAAAATTTCAGGAGAGGTAAAAGAATTTTTCAGACTCTTAATAAAGGTACCAAAAATCTATTAATTCAGTATAAAGAGTTCTAACCTACCCATGGAAGGCATTTACCACTAGAATGTGGTGGGACACAATTTTGAATGATTCTCTCTTTTTGCTGAAGCTTTAGAAAACCTCCTCCGATCTGCTATGAAAACCACATTCCTTCCTTGCACTGGCAGATTCCATCAGCAGAAGGAGTTGTTTGATTCTGCACCAGTTTAATTATCAAATATTAAAGCTCTAATACTTTAGAGGGTTAGAACAAACTCAGTGGTCACACCCAGCCTCCAGAACTTACCTAGCCTCCTACTTAATAGCTTTCCATCAGATGGCTAAAATCTGGTTGCTGGGTGGGTTTGGGAGCAAATAATAGCTTTTGTATGCCTCTGCTGATCCATTTTTAACTTGCTATACTGAATTGTTTTTATTGCTTGAAGTTGCCAAATTGTTTTCAGTAATTCTATATTACCAATATTTGTTTCAGCTCACTGCTGTCCACCACCCTGAGATTTTTTTTAAGGTAAGTAGGGCATGAAAGTTTAAAATAAGCAATGAAGAAGTCAATAGTTCAAATACAAGGAAAAACAAGTATTTCAGAAAGACCTTTCCTGATTTTCCTCATATAGTCTCTATTTAACAAGAATTTTCACTCATGCCAATAAGTTAGCCTCAACACACAGTTCTTCTGCATCTGATTCTGAACAGGCTGCCAATATTTTAACAGCCTCAAGGGGTTCCAGCAATACACTTGTAGTGGTAGCTTGAAATGCAAATGGCAACCTGAAGGATAATTTATCCTCTGTACTTAGGTTGGAAGACAGGAGCACCAAGCACTGTGCTCTGTATTGTGGCTGGGCAACATGTAGCCTTAAGACACTACTCGACTGCATTGTCCATCACCCTTCACAATTGGCTACATTGGTTAGAATTGCCTGAAATTCCAGTTCAACAGTAGCAGGAAGCTCATAAATTTCCAGCCTTGCTCTACATGCATTTGTGTTTGAAAGCTACTTTGAAATTAATGGAGATAATTAGAGTATGCTTCTTCAACAGATAATCTACTAATAACGCTTTACATTATATGGTCTACAACATCTTCTTACAGACTTGCAGTAAGAATTTACAGAGCTCATTTCTCCTGGAAAAGCCTTACTAGAAATACTCTTTCTCATGTATCTTGCTATATCTATGAAGTCACACTGTCAATTCCTTGGGAGGAGAAGCAGGGGTAAGAGACCAGGCAAATCAAGAGATGGAATTTCACAATGCTGAGTTCCCTCATTTCTCAAATTAATTAGCAAGCCTGACATGGGACAGGGTGAAATATGATTTGTTCTACCATGTTCTTATGGAGGTTTCTTTAGCTTCCCGTCTAATTTTGCCCTTGTCTTTGCACTGAAACAAGATATTAGAGAAACAATTCTTACTGGCCACACCTCCAATCCTGCCATATCTACATTAACATTGCCATCAAGTCCAAACAGTCCACAATATGAATTACGTATTCTCAACAATGAGAACAGAATACATTTTCTTAAATCAGGTTCATCGTTGCTCAAAAATTTTCCATTTTCTTATTTTTTGACTAGAGAACAAATATTGAGGGAATTGTTTCAACCAATTAATTTAGTATGTATTCTCCACCTGTCTCTGAACTAGAATTTCTACTATGGCTCAATTTTAACAAATTATGTCTGCTTCTAAACTTGCCCACCTGCTTCCCCAGCTATCTGGAAAATTGTGAAGTGGGATAACAATGGAAAAATCATTTAAAAAAATTACACATAAACATATGATTTGTTGAATAAATAAATATATTCTAGTGCCAATTCCTAAGACAACTGACTGCTACAAAAAGACACACTGGATTAACAGGCAATAAATTTCTCATTACTTACTTTCTTTCAAAAAGTCTGATTAAAGGAAGCAGTTCTTTATTAATCTCAGTCATTCTGGCAGCATCAGCATCACACTCTGTACCGCAAGAGATGTACTCTTCCAGAAATTTACTGAAGTAGCAAGAAAAGTGGGGAAAAAATGACATAATCCATGAGGGATCCAAGCCCTATCTACCCTAATGGTGTCTTCCCCTAACAGCTGACAATCTACTACAATGCATTTCAGGCTATCTGACATACAACTTTTTAAAGTATGCCATCAACTGGTATGATGTTTGGCTACAACTGTTTCTCTTCTGGAAATTCTGTGAGAACCAGCAGCCAATGGCCTATGTACTGGCATCAGTCCAGGGACCATCACTTTGAACAGAATTTGGCTATGGAAAGCAAACAAAGAGAATCCCTCTGCAACAGCCATCTGCTAAAACAACAAAATAATCTTGTTGTTACTTTGACAATTTTCTCAATTCATTTTAAAGTTTTGTACTGTTTACAGCAGCCAGTTGCTAGTTTTTAAAAAACAATCTCCATACAAAAGATTTCTTCCTGTACCTGAATGACTTACACATATAGCTGCTTAATTCATAAAATGCACAATAGAACTACAAACCCTGAAGCATCAAAACATTTCCCATTAGCACATGATGAGATCAGCCTTGGAGGGCAAGTGAGTCAAAGTCTATGCAGATGCTCTCATGGCCACTAAAGATATGAAATAAAGCTGCCTCAGTAGAATGAAACTTACCAGGCTAATAAATGATCCAGATCTTTTTCTAATGGTATAGTGGTAATTATAGCCTCTAGATGTTTTATGAAGGTTTGATTATCAGCCATGTCAGATTCTTCTTCTGAAAAGAGGTAGATATCAAGCAAAAATTTAGTATTTTTAAAATAAATTTGAACTCAAACATTACCAAGTTATGGTGCTTTAATTCTACAGCAACGTTTAGAGTAACATTTTCTGCACTATACTGACACAAGGTGAGCAATACAGAAGTTAAGAGTTGCATCTCATGCCATACCACGATTTCCACGAGATTTGGTGATTTGGCCATAACTTATCCTAGGAATGAACAAGCAAACTACCCTGTTTTTCACATTTTTGGTCTCTTGCTTCCCTTTTGTTAGCTCTTATTCCAGGACAGGCAGTAGAGGAAACAAGTCAAGAAGAAACTGTGCTGGGACATAATAATAAGTCATTGTTTAAACTAGCCAAAATTTATATGTCATCAACAAATTTTGACTTGTGGTTGGTCAACAAAACATGATTTCTTTGTGGAGTTAGAAGCCACAAGGCTCAATTCAAGAAGCCAATGTAAGGCTTTAAAGAGCAGGAGGTCAACATAAGCAGCATCTTATAGCTGGCCCTAGATAACCACATAGAATCATAGAATCATAGAAATGTAGAGCTGGAAGAGACCACACGGGCCATCCAGTCCAACCCCCTGCTATGCAGGAACACCCTCAAAGCATTCCTGACAGATGGCCATCCAGCCTCTGCTTAAAAACCTCCAAGGAAGGAGATTCCACTACACTCTGAGGCAGCATATTCCACTGCCGGACAGCCCTGACTGTCAGGAAGTTCTTCCTGACGTTCAGGTGGAATCTCCTTTCCTGCAACTTGAATCCATTGCTCCTTGTCCTGGTCTCTGGAGCAGCAGAAAACAAGCCCTCTCCTTCCTCTACATGGCATCCCTTCAAATATTTAAACATAGCTATCATGTCCCCTCTTAACCTTCTCTTCTGCAGACTAAACATACCCAGCTCTCTAAGTCTATCCTCATAGGGCATGGCTTCCAGGCCTCTCACCATTTTGGTCGCCCTTCTCTGGACTTGCTCCAGCTTGACCATGTCCTTCTTGAATTGGGGTGCCCAGAACTGGACACAGTATTCAAGACGAGGTCTAACCAAAGCAGAGTAGAGTGGTACCAGTACCTCCCTCGATCTAGACACCATACTCCTATTGATGCAGCCGAGAATTGCACTGGCTTTCTTGGCTGCCGCATCACACTGCTGACTCATGCTAACTTATAAGGGAAGTAAAACAACTACAGTTAAAATAGTTTAATACTGTATGGATTAATGACGATAAATGAATTGGTATATGAGCTCTCAACCCATCGTGGATTCCTTTGAGGCATCAAGGTTCCTTCACAAGGCAGAAGTGGGTGGCTGGTGGGATTACTGTCACCTCCACTGCTGCCCCACACCATTTTTAATAGGAACTTAGAAGCCTCGTTCACAGTTTCTCAGTCTCATGAGGCTTTCAGTCCCTATTAAAAATGGCATTGGAAGGCAGCAGAGGTGACAGCAAATAATCTGTGAATAACCAAATCCGCAAAAGTGAAACCCGCAAATGTGGAGAGCTGAGTGTAAATCCCATTTATAAGTGACAAATATACATTGATGTACCTGTCTCTTCATAAATAATTGAATGAACCAGATGTGGCAACATATAATGCAAAATTGGACTGACTTCATAAGCTGTGGAAATTTCATGAAGGGTGGTAGTCAAGTTGGGTACATTACAAAGATATGTAAATGGCCTGTGGAAGAACAACATTAAAAAATCATTAAGACATTCCTGCAAGTAAATTATGACATGATTAAGGTTATTATTATTACTATTATTACTATTACTACTAAGATGCTGATAAGCAAAACCATACTGGCAGCTTTTAAATGGGCTCAAATTTCATCTGATAAATATGGCACATATTATGTATTCATGAGATTCAAATACAACACATAGTTACGGTACAGACATTTATTCTTCTAAAGGTGAACTCTCACTGACAATACTCTGAACGGAACTTTCAGGTTTGGTTTATCACACATTAAAGTCCATGAAATGCTTCAGTTATCCATTCATTCAGCTTAAGCTAGGCAGCCATCAAATTGCAGGCCTGTTATGAAGTGCCAATACACCAGAATGAAGATCTCTTCCCAAGTATTTTCTGTGGTGGATGTGTGAGTAAGCTGACCATGCTCGATCACCCAAGAAACATCTCTCTTGCCCTCCTATACACTGTAGGAAACACTCACTAAGGTCAAGGACTTAACCCAGCCACTCAAACTGTCTTCTAACTACTTCTTTGCCCAGCCTTAGGAGATATCCAAAGCATATCATCAGACTCATTCTTTCGTGGCAGCAGGGCACATGTACAACTTTTGGAAAAGTTCTTCCCAGCTGTGCAAGCTTTATAGCAGCTCTTTCTAACTTCTGCATCTTAATGCATCTTGTTCGCTGAGACCACACAGAACACTGAGAGTTCAATCCTTACCCCTGAGGAAAGTCCCAGGATTCCCAAGTACGCACTAAAGGTAGGGAATATGTACCCCTCACTACTGCTATACTGGCTAGGGCTAATAGAAATTGTAATCCAACAACATCTGAAATGATATGTTCCCCAACTCTGCTATATACATTAGTTGCCAGTGTCAATCAATGAAGCATTCTATGGGTTTTCCTTTGAAGGGAACCACTATGCCATTACAAATAATTTTAAAAGAGATGCTAAACGAATGATGAAAATCCATAAAACGTGTACTTTCATAAACATGTATGTTCATGCTATATAACAGCTAAATCAGGAAGGAAATGAAAGAGGTAAGAGTTCAGTGAGCAAAGGAAGAGTTTAACAGCATCAAAATACATCAAAATCTATTTAAGATAGCTCCAAAAGTCTGGTCATTCACCTGACTCAAATTTAATAAGAAAGAAGATTTTCAACACAATTTGTACTTCCCACCATTATGGAAAACAGTACCTTCATGGAGTGGTTAACATTATAGCATTTTTCAGGGAAAAAATAACAGTGAGTCTGAATGCAAGCTTTCTGAAACAAGAAACAAAAATAACTGTGCCAATTTATTTAAAAGCTGTTTTAGTGTCTGATGGCTGATTTATCTCCCAGCTATCAACTTTTAAATTCTTACTTTTCCCCAAGACCTTCTTCCTTCTGACTCTGTAGCAAGATGATCAAACAGCCTAGTCCCTCTTTGATAAGAGAGGGCGTTTTGGTCAAAGTCTTGCTGATTTGTAGCACCAAGGAATGAACCAAAGAGTTTTCCATTGTCACCTTCACAGACAACTGGCAGATGATCATGTAAGTTGCTGCTTTGTAATCCACCAATGAAGATTTCAAACCCTATGGCAAGAAAAATAATTAAAAACATGTTTGACAATTGAATGAATTGTCTTGTATGAAGAAATGCAACAGATCTTTTACAGAGTCACATGTTTCACAACCAATAACTTCAGTGCTGAACATAAATGTGTACAACCAACACTGACATCTGATATTTTATTCTTGACACACTAAATGGTAAAATTTCCCTTATTTCATACAATAAAAAAGAGATGTGAATGACATAAGGATAAAAGATTGTAACAGATTCTTTTTCATTTACAGATATATATTAATTTTAATGCACAATTAAAACACAGGGAAAATAAAGAGAAGTTAAACAGTTAAAGAGTTAATAGGTAAGACAGAATGTAAGAGACCGGAAATAATCACTTGACAAAGCCAACCTGCTTTTTTCTTACAATGCCATAAAAATTTCAACAGCAGTTTTCCTAATATTCAACGTGTGGTAAATTAAAAATGCAAAGCTCTTCAGCAACTGCAAAATACTTCCTCAGAAACCAAAAGCTGAAATCAAAAGGGGGGAAAAAGCAACACAGTACACTCTCCAGATCTGCAACCTTTGGATCTGCAATTTTGACCAAGAGTGGATTGTCATGTCCTATACATAAAATGGTGGCAACATGCATGCATCTGCACTGAAGCATCTGTGTGTACATCACTGCCTTTTAATAATATTTTACGCAGTCATTCACATTTTTTGGCATCTGCACGGGGGGGAGGGTTTGTGAAACCAAAGGGTTCACTGTATGAGGAAAACAGCCATCACCTTTTGGATATAAGGAAGCAACTTGGAGATCAGAGTGTCTGTTATACTTGGTGCAGCTCCAAGAGCAGACACAATTGTAGAGGCATAAAAAGTAAACAAGACTCTCATCTGTGGTAAATTCCCAGGATGCACTGAAAAGACCTAGGAAGAAGAAAAAAACATGCAAGACAACAATAAAACAAAGAAGTGAAGCTTATGACATAGCATTCCCCTTTCTAGGTGGAAGCTCTTCCGTGACATGTTGAGAAGACTTTGAGCTCGCCCTAACCAGTAGAGTCCTGTGTATATGGGCAAGGATGCTGGCACGTACTCACCTTCAACTGCACATTAAGGTAATGTATGGCATGTGTACATGCAATGTGTGAGCCCCCTCCTCCTCCCTTGCTTTCTGGAAGGGGTATGGCTATGTAAACTGGAGGGTGGAAATAACTGTACACGCACAGAGAGATACAGTCTCATAGGCTGAGCATATGAAGTGCATGTGTGCATATGTGCCTTCAACTTGCCTGTTGACTTATAGCAATCCCACTGTTTTCATAAGGTTTTCTTAAACAAGAAAAGTTCAAGAGGTGGTTCTTCCTCTGAAATATAACCTACAGCACTGTGTACGCTAGCAATCTCTTATCCAAGCACTAACCAGAGACCACTCTGGCTAGCTTCTAAGGTCGGAAGGGATCTGCTGCCTTTAGAATATTTAGGTAACTTATATTCCTATCTGTTATACTCCTGCCACGTATTTTCCATTGATGAATGCTGTATTTCTATTTAAAATGATACATACAACAGAGAAATATCCTCTAGGAGAATAAAAATAAATAATATAAAATAGCTAAGTATGGTCCACCTAATAATTATGCAACCTAACAATGAAATTCAAAGTATGCATGGCTAATACCTTTATCAGATAAACCAGAAGGCACAAAGTTTTCTTTTGAAGTCAAATGGCCTCTTCAACAAGCAAAGGTGTTCTATGCAGACAAAAAGTTCAGGTCTTGCTATCCCCAGTCCAAAAGATAAACCAAAAAACCCAAAACAAATCAAAACAAAAAGGCAGAGAAGGAAGCAAAAGAAGATATCTTTGGTTTCACAAGGGACAGGAAAGATCAAATTTCAAGAGGAGAGACTGTACCTGCAGAGAACTGAAATTCCATTGCCTTTTAGTTTTAATGTTCTCGTTCCTGGTTATTTTTTTTACCTTTGAGGGATAAAAGTAACTTTCTGCACAGACCAGGAAAGGGCAAAGTGTGCTCCATCTTTTTGTGTCTTCTGGTTTGCCCAATAACATTATCACCAAATCATACCTTGAATTTTGGAACCTGAGTAGTGTGATATTTCAGGGAAAAGGCCACTTTTCAGATCTGCCCAGTATAAATGAGCTCTAACATAATAGGTTCCACTTTGTATCTTTCTAGTCCCCCTTCAGTGCCTTAATGGAATCTCTGTTTCATTTCAGGTATATACTTAGATGGCAAAGAAACAATCAAACTGGCATTGACGTGGGACACTACACCAACCTTCACAGATTTTGTCACTAGTCTGCATATGAAATCCATGAAACCAAGGTCTTTGTAACAGTGTGTAATCAAAGTTCCCCTTGCAAGAGGGACTCCTGGTTTCTGTAATTGAAAAGATCAAAAACACGAGCATTAGTGGAACTGCCATATGTTAGAATGGTGAAATTTCAAAGTACACTGATAAAATACAGCTCACAGAAGTACTTCACTGTAAGCCCTAGAATTCAATTCAATGTATTTTAAAATTAAGTAAGTAATTTCACACATATAGTGCCTTGCAGAAGTATTCATCTTTCCCTGATTTTTCCACATTTTGTTGTGCTAGAATCTGGAACTGGAACAGATTCAACTGACCATTAGAAAAGTCCAGACAAAACCCAGATCTCAGTCTGAGAATCTGGGGAAAGACATCAACTTTGGTGTTCCAGCCTGACAGAGCTGGAGAAATTCTGTCAGGAAGAATGGGCAGAATTCAGAGGCACAAAGCTGAGGAAGACTTACCCCCAAAAGACCCAGAGCCATAATCACCAGTAAAGTGCTTCTAGTAAGTATTGATTCAGAAGAGTGAAACATTTGCAACTCAATGGTGCTTGGTGATTTGTTTGTACTTATCTTTAGGGTCACAATAAAAACATTTTGTACCTTCACAGTGGTATATTTTGCACATCACATGGTAACAATGCCAATTAAATCCAGTTCAATTCCACATTTATTTATTTAGTTAGTTCATTTATATCCCACGCTTTCCCCAATAATGGGACTCAAAGAAGGTTGTTGTTGTTATGTGCCTTCAGGACATTTCTGACTTATGGTGACCCTAAGGTGAACCTATCATGGGCTTTTCTTCAGCTGAGAGTGTGTGATGCACCCAAGGTCATTCAGAAGGTTTCCATGGCCGAGGAGGGAACTGAACTCTGGTCTCCAGGGTCATAGTCCAATGCTCAAACCACTATATTACACTGCCTCTTAAAGAGGCTTACAGCATGTTAAAAACAATACAAATTAAAACTATTTAAGAAAATCAATAAAAAGTATAAATATAAAAACTGTTTCAGATAATTAAACAATTTATAAAGTTAAACCCATTAAAATTCATTCAAGGACTAAATACAAACTGCAAAACAGAATGGTACACAACTGAAAACCCATTCTAATTAATTTCTGAAAGCCTGTCAGCATTAAAATGTTTTGACTTGCCAGTGGAAGGAGAGCAAAGAGGGAGACATTCTAACTTCCTCATGGACGGAGTTCCAAAGTTTGGGAGCAACCACCAAGAAGGCCCTCTCCCCTGTCCCCACCAATTGGGCCTGAGAAGGTGGTGAGCCAAAGAGAAGGGCCCTTCCTGAAGATCTCAAAGCTCAAATGGATTCATAAAGGGAAATGCAATGTTCCAAATAACCCATATAGCGCATTACAGATCATGACCAGCACTTTTAATTAACTAGCAGCCAGTGGAGCTGTGGCAACAAGGGAGTTGTATAGTTCCTGTTGACAGCCTCAGTGAATAATCTGGCTGCAACTCTTCGGGCCAGCTGAAATGTCTGAACACTTTTCAAAGGCAGCTTCATAGACTGCATTGCAATTATTCAGACAAGTTGTAATGAAATGTGAAAAAGTCAAAGAGGTCTGTGAATGCTTCGGCAAGGCATTGCACCTACCTAGAAACAGCAGCCTGATTCTACGCCCTTCCCCTGGTATGTGTAATTCAGTGGGAGGGGTGTTGCAGTAGCCTTACGCTTTTTGATTGCTTTCAATATGATTGTGTTTTAATATTACAATTTGTTCAACAATGTTTCAATATTATGTATTGTGTGCTTTTATTTATATATTTTAATCTTGTTGTAAGTACCTTGAGTCCCTACTTTGGCGGAAAGATGGAATAAAAAGTAAATAAATACATGCACTGGGAAGACCTACATTCAAATCCCACAGCAATGTAGCTCATTAGTATCCTTGGGCCACTCACTCTTTCAGTCTAACTTATCTCAAAGGACTGCTGTGATGGCAAAGGTGAGGGTACAATAGAAGGAGAAGGAAAGAAAATATGTTCTGTTCTGAACTCCTTGGGGAAGGTTAGGCAAAATGTCATAAATAAATGTCTATGAAGAAATAAGTCCCACTCAGTTCAGTAGGCACTATTCTCAAGTCATTTCATATAACCCTGCAGACTGTGGGTCATGATGCTTTTGATGAACACAAAATTGTGTGGCTAGTTTTACTGTAAATGTCTAAGTAAATCAGGTGAAGACTGATCAGGCATAATTTAAAATATTGGTGTTTCATTTTTTTGTCTTAAAAAAATGAACAGTCAACAATCAACACTAGGAAAGCAGGCTGGGAACACAGAGCAAAAAATAACATAGATCAGCAGTAGACCAAAAAACCACTTAATCAAAATTAGTATGTCAAATCTGGATTGGATTAAAATAGTCTTCTCAGAACTGCCAAAAAGCAAAAGAGGTAAATCCCTTCTGGGTTCCAACTACAAGCTAATTGATTATTACGCCAATGGGCTCAGGGCAAACGCATATAATCATAATTGACAAACCCATTGACAAACCCAATTCTCACACGTCTTTCATGTATTTACCTGAATTGGATGGAGCCAATGCCACTTATGAGTTGGGTCACTTATTTTGAGGAGCTGGATAACTCGTACAAACAATTTAGTCTCATGATAGGGCAGCACACAGCCAACCAAACTGTCCTGGTTGTAGAGATGAATATGAAACCTAACCAAAACAAAGCACAATATCTCTCTATAGTTATACATATGAGTTCCTAACTCAAAGTTGACTCTGTAATAGCTGTTACAAATCACAACACTGTTCATTTAGCACACTATGATTCAAGATACATAATTGCAGAATTGCCTGCAACAGATTTTCACAAAAAATGAAAATAATGTACACAGTTGGAATAAAACACAGCTCTAGAAGGTTGCCTCCTTACTGCTGGGAGCCAATTTACAAGTGAGGAGGGCTGAATAGATGATAATCGAGAGAAGATTTAAAGATGTATAAATAGATTACCTGTGAATCAGCCACTCAAGGCATTTTTGTGCTGGTTTTAGCATGAAATAAGGAGACAAATGAATCAAGAACAATGAAATATTTTCATCCAACTGCTGGTTCACTGCTTTTGTTTGCACACTGCGCTCTAAACCTTTAGACATTTGACTGAAAAGTGTTGGTTGAAATGTTTCAAAGGATGGATCAATCCCAATCAATTCCTCTAGGCCAGTGCACCCTAGAAAAGATATCAGATCTGTTTTAGAACATCACACACATTTCAAGAGCTTATTCAGACAGCAGTAAGTTATTCTGTACAGAAGATTCTTGGAGATGAAGCCATGAGAAAGAAATAACATTTCACTCAACAAATACCCAGAAGCAGCAGCTGGTTTATATAACCCAGGTTCACAAAGTAGATCTTATTTTCTTTATGCAAATACGCATTCTAGAACTTTCCAAGAGACTCAGCCTGACTTAATTTACTAAAACTTGTATGGGCTCAAGTTATAGATGCCAGTGCTAATTACATTTGAACCCTTCTTTTCAATCAAGATTGTTTCCAAAGCATATGACACTTCAGCACAGCTAACTCTGATCACCAAACCCCAACTGTACTGCATATTTCATACAATACATCCCACAAACACAAGCCTATTACAGATTGCTGCGTTCAGAATAAAAAAATAGATAACTATGAGGCATATAAAAGACAAAGATGGTAATGATTTAAGGATACTACTAATTTGGAAAAAATGAGAATCTCTCACTAATACACCTGGTAAAATAGGAGCATAACATAATATGTTCCTGTTTAGCATTGTAATGTACTACCAACTACTCAATACAAAGAGCTACTGAAAAAAAATACTTTCCTTACACAACTGTTAAGGTGAAATTTATCTCAGATGTACAACTTTTGTAAAAAATATCCATAAGAATTTACCTTCTTTAAACAGATATTATGTTAGTTTCTAGACAATCAGGCAAGATTAAACAAAAAGAACTTCCCATGTAAATCCTAGTTCGAATGTGAAATTCACAAAGAGAGGAAATCATTTTTTCCCTTGGAACATAAAAAAACAGTTGCCCAATTCTTCTTTAAGGTAAGCTTACAATCAGTCTTTTAGCTTGGTGAGCGTATCTGCAATGTTTGGCCGTGCCCAAAGAAGAATGCTTACTCATAATTTCATGTTTCAGAGGCATCCTGAATTAATATGACTGAATCACTGTTTCTATTGCTTCAAGAGTTTGGACTAATATCTGAGATAAGAGACAGCTACCTTGGTGAAAGGTAGGATATAAACCCAATAAACAAGTAAACAAATAACAACATCTTGCTCCACCTCCCCTGAATCAAGATAAGGAAGGAATTGGTGACAACCAATGGCTGATTTCTAAAGGCAACTAAGATTTGTTGATCTTTTGCTGTATTTGAATATGCTCTCAAGAGCCACACTTACCTATTGCAAAAAAAGTCTCCCTGTCAATATTGGCAGCTTCCTTGCAATCAAACAGCAGTGATGCTGCTTCACTTCGAGACAACAGACTGGGATCATTCTGAGGGAGTGCAAGACGCTTCAGCTGGTGGGCAAGGGAAGTCATTCTTCACACTTCTGTGAAGAAAATAAAATCATTTGTTGGCTCTCACAAACCTTTCAAGTATTTGATAAACCAAAGTCTACCAGAAGAATCTCTTTTTATTTTTAAGCCAATTTGGTGTTAATGATCATACCAGTTTTGGTGACAGTGAAACAAATGATGGACAAACAGATGATCTACTTGATTAGCAGACTACAGAAGAGCACAACAAACTACCAAGATTCAACAACGAGGTAACACAGCAGTTAAGAATACATGGTATCAATCTGGACTTGTCAAAGTATTTAAGTGTTTCCTCAACCATTAGATTACTGGCAAGCCACCGACTGTCAACACCCATGAGAGTCTCATGTCTGCAAGAAGCAGCACTGTAGCGGACTACTGAGGTGAAGTAAAATGCTTTGTACACTTAAGAAAAGCACTGCATATCTTTCAACATCATGCTTAAGTGTACCACCTTATTGCCAATATATGTGCCTATGGACCTACTCATGTGGACCTATTCTAAGACTGGGTATACGGCTATAGTTGCTTCCTGCTGTTACTTCCCAGAAATATTATGACTTACTCTGTTTCTAAATCTGAATGTTCCATATATCCATCATAATTAATATCAATTCATGCCATCCCCCACGAATTTTCCATTTTGAGGCTACCTGATCTTGTGGTTGTCACACTTGTAGCAGTTAATTCAATAATAATGCATGGGGTAAATAAGTATTTCACTTCATGAAAATTTGATACTTATCGCTTAAAATATCTGTTGTTAATTACTGTGTGTGCAATGTATATGCATTTGCTACTAAGCTTGAGGTCAAACACACATTCACTACTCATCAAGCAATCGCCTGCACACATGAGATTGCCATCATACGGGAAATGTCAGAGATGCCCCAGTACACTACTATACAACAGAGGCAGTTCACATGTCCATGGGCATTTATGTGCAAATTCCAACTATATGCGCTTGGTGAGATCAGTCCATAATTAACACAAATTCCTAAGGAAACGTACCTAGAAACGGGCAGTAAGTGTTCTAGAGCTCAGTAGAACAAGGTAGCATATCCTATCATAATCTATGTTGCTAGGTAAATGAACTTCTGCACTTTTGAAATAAAACTGATCCACAAAATGAAATGCTACAGTTCGCACATGCCATGGTTACTAGTAACTCTATATGAGGAGACAGCAGGTTTCTAGACATTGTAACTGTGATTTAGGTACCTAACTTTGAGCACTAGATATCCCTTTGTGATATCAAATAATTTGACCTTTCGGTGGCACCTTGGCTTATAGTGTTTGCCAGGATCCTGAGAAAAACAGTCACAAGGAAGCAGCTGTTTACAACTTCCTCTCTAAAGCGGGCATTTCAAAAAGCCGTGACTTGAATGTTATCTGGGATCTGGATGCTATTCCTTTCATCTCACAAGATACCTGATTCGCGCCCATAAATAACAGACCATAGAAGTGCCATTGATTGACATTTGGGCTGCGTGATTGATATGTTTTATTCCACTTCTAAGCCTTTTGGTGCATTTCAAAAGTTAACTTTGATCTCAAAGTTTATGATAAATACTCCTGATTTGTGACAAGTGTGCGTGCCTTTCTCCATTTTCATCCCGTCTCGCTGCCAGTTTGCACAGCGAGCCCCAAGAGAATTCCACTTTCTCTCCATCTACTCCGGACTTCTGAACAGGTCGTATTGCTTATTCCTGACTTCATTTCTATTTCCTATTTCTTATTTAGCTAGTGTGTGATTGTTGTCTTATTTGTTTTATTTTCCAATAAAACATTATTTGGTTTATTCTGAATTGTTTTTGTTCACTGATCTGACTCCGTAGACATAGAGCTTAAAAGGTCCTGATGTTGCCCTCCCTCTCGTAGCTAAACAGTGCTCTAAGCTAATTTTCCCCACAATTTGACAGCTTTTGGGAATCCCCTTAAGGGAGCCCCGACAAGGAGGGTAACAACATTCTCTCAAAGCGAAGTATAGAATTTTCATTTTCTTGCATTCATTCTTACGTACATACAACGAACGCATGTAGACAACACAGTAGGACTGTGGGAACAAACCACATCCCCTAACCGAGCACATCTCAGACTATCTGATGTGGGGAACTGGCAATTGTTTTCTTCCCTCAACGTGCCAGGGACTGACACAGTATTTGCACACATTAGTTCTAATCACTTCTTTCTCGCCTGGCTGCAGATAGTTCACAGGACCAGCACCGGTCCACAGACTACCATTCTGAGCAGCAGTCCTCTAATCTACACGTGCCCTACACTGCCTGGAAGGTCCCCGTGAATGAAAACGTGCGTGCTCTGTAAGCCAGTCCAGAAGCATACATCTTTCAGAGGAGCTGGACAGTGAACAGAATGCGCGTGGCGGCGGGGGGAGCAACATCAGTCTTACTCTTCTGTATAATCTATTCACATACACAGGTGTGAAACACACTGCTGGCCATTCTCCCTTTCTAGGCTGAATCAAATGTTGTATCCGAAGATTAACGTAACACCTACAAACACCTGCCTGACCAGAAGTCTGGCAAACTTCCCAGAGCCCGCTTGTCCTCTACCTGTGTGGGGGTGACAGAAGGTGAGAGCTCTGAGAGAACATTTTTAGCTATGGCCATATCTGCACTAGATTGGTATAATGGTATTATCCCACTTTCAACACTCTATGGAATTCTGGGGTTTGCAATTTAGGGAGGGCTCCCTAAACTGCAAACTCCAGGATTCCATAGGGTGTTGAAAGCGGAATAACAGCACTATAACATCTTAGTGCGGAAATGGCCCAAGTCTGTTTACCGATGTTGGAAGCCGCCTTCAGTCCCAAACCGAGGAAAAGGGATGGCGACGGTGACGACAACAATATTGACCAAGCTGGGCTAGAAACGTGGCCTGGGAAACCCGAAAAGGGGCCCGGGATGGAGGATGGAGGACACACCGAAATCCCGCCAGGCACGGGAGGAGGCTCAGCGAGGAGGATTCCCGCCGCCGCCGCCGCCGCCGCCCGCGCTTCGCCTCCCCGGGGAGCTCTGAGAGAAGGCGGGCCGGGAGGAGGGAAGCCACCCGCGGAAAGCACTGACCTCTGCTTCCCAGTTCCAACGACGGCTCGACTTCTTCCAGCCCACGTGCGAGGGAAGGGGGCGGGGACGCCCGGTGTGCGCCCGGTGTTCCGCTTTTGGCCCGGAAGTAGAAGCGTGAGAACAACTACTTCCGTTTTGTGAGGGTAACGGCCAAAGATGAACAAGGTCGTTTCCCCGCCTTCTCACCGGCTTGTGTGACTCTCTGCTGCCCCCTGCAGGTCCCCGCTACGCCTTGCACCGGATGTTCGCTAAGGTGAAAAAAGTCCCAGCGGCCCTCCTTTCTCCGGCGGGGCCGGGAGAGGTTGGTGTTCCTTTAGCAGCCGTTGTAGGCGGCGAAGCGGCTTCTGGCTGGCCTTGGAGCTAGTGGCTTTCAAAACAGTTATAAAGGACAGCCGAAATTCACGACCTGCAAGGGGTGGCAGCCAGAAAGTAACTATTAACCAGTTTGTGTTTTAGCTGAATACAAGGTGAAAGTATTGATTTCAGTTAACGTAGCCACGTATTTCTCTGTTGTCTACGTTCATAAATTATGTAATACACATATTTCTATCTTTAAGAAAGGGCCACACCCCAAAATATAGTAAATTTTTGGCATTTTGTTCAGTCTGCATAAAAAGAAAAGCTTCTGAGCCTTCAGCTAGGGGACTTGCCTTATAATAATAAGAGACACATCTGGCAGTGTTATAAGGAACAAGTTTTCTGGATCTCAAGTCAAGAGATGTCATTTATAGCAAGTGACATTCCTTATAATAAGGGCATTTGACAGCCCTACTGCTCCTTCGTGTGTGCAGGCTAAAAGAGCTGTTGCGTTGTTGTTTTTCTCTTCTGAAGATGGTATTTCAAAAACATGTGATTTGCTTTAAAATGTAAAAATGTTTAATGACTGAGTGTGTTTTGATGTGCTTTTGCTGTCAGCATGTTTTGTGATGGGAGAAATGTTTGTTTTGCGAAGAGACAGGAAAAAAGTAAGTGGGGAACCAAGCTGGCATTCCAGTTGCACACTGTTTCTTACTTGGTTAATTATTCATAAGAAAAAGGTAATATTTTTATAAAAGAAGTATAATACTTTGAAATGCAGCCGAGGTTCTAAAGGGTAGCAGTACATAGTTGGTTAAATTCTTCAACACATGTCAAAATGTTCAAATAGAGATTTATCAGCTCTCTTGACAAACCCCACTGAATTCAATGATCCTCCAGGGCTGTTTTTTTTTTTTTGGACTGTAGCTCCCATAATTCCTCATGATCATTGATGCTGATGGAAACCTCTGGAGGGCCACAGTCACTCATGTATAGACATATGTAGGGTACTGCTGTAAGACTACAAACCTAAAGATACTACAGAGCAAGCTTCACTGAACTGGAGTTTTTTTAAAATTAAAAACATGTTGAATTTCACTGTAAATATCAGATTAGCAGGCTGATTAGCACGCCTGCCTCACCAGCTACCCAGACATGTTGGAAAAAAGCATAGATCTATAAGTTTTGCTGCCAAAATGGAAATCATAAAAAAACTGGAGGCTGTTGAAAGAAAAGAAAAAAAAATCTCAGGATGCACTTTGAAAGAAGCTTTTTGGTGGTCTCTAGAAGATTCCAAATGTATTTGTTCATTTATGCAAGGCTTACCTGAGCTGGTTGTTTCATTTCACATGTGCATAATGTTAAGTTTTGAATAAAAAATGTGCTGAAGTATGATTAACTGCTCTTCCTTTTTGTGGTGGAGAAACCTATCCCTATCCTTTCCATGTGATTTCTACCTCTGGTATCAAAGTTTCTTTTAAAGAAATAAAGCCCAGGAACACCTCTATTTTGTTAACCAAGATATACCTGTATTATAATTAATTTGGAAATTATATTGATGCTAAGAGTTATATGCAAAGATTTTTGTGATGATACTGATTTTTGTGAAGAATGTTTCTTGGCCTTAAATAATATTTCTGTTAGTTACTAGAAACTGTCATATGGTTACTTTCCTGGACCTAACTCAGCAAGTGCCGGGCTATTCTGTCCCATTTCTCTGTACGTTTTGTAATAGTAATAACTGCTGCTACTACTACCTCGCCAGTAGTTTCCTACTGGCATTTTAGCTGAGATTACACATTAGTAACTGGTGGTTCACATGTAGGATGCTAACAGGCAACCTAAAAATAATTTGCTAGAGCTTTGTAAAACCAAAGATTGGCCTTAGTTACTTACATCTGGCAAGTCAAGGCTAAGGTAGATGAGTCCCTTGTGTATACAAAGTGGCAAAATCATTGATATTTAATAGTAATTTAGTAATCTAGTAACACTGGATTCTGCACCATCATCTGTCATTTCAGCTTTATGTACTGAAAAACTTGCTCATGAAAACATAAACAGAAGAAATTATGCCAGACACACTGTCTTAGTTGATTGTTTGAGTTTTAGCCAAGTGATAAAATGATTAAATTTGCATCCTGTTGTATGAAAATGATACTGTTGTTCTCAAGCAAGAAATGCTTGATTTCTTGTTTGATTCATGATATATGTGAGAATAAAAAGGGAGATCCCTCTTTAAAAATGTGTGCTTATCTACACTATCTACATTACATAGAAATACTTAATATAGATATAATATAAATATTAATTGGGAGAAGGAAACTTTTTTAATGGTTTATATTTCAAAACCAGTTGGACACTGAACAGAATTTGGACGTCTAGGGTGAAATGTTGGATTCATTTTTCAGGATTGCCAGTTTAAACTGTCAGGAATTGGGGGGAAATTCCCTCCAGGGATGAATTATTTCCCCTTCCAGGGAAATTGTCCATGAATGGACAGTTCTCTATATTAAACCTTTGTCCCCTTGGGACTATATGGAGGTCTCTGCACATTTCTGATACGGGGTATGGAAAGTCTAAGTAGACCTTCCATATCCCATCCCCTTCTCTCTCTCTCTCATTCTGCCCATCAATTTATGCAAATACTGTATGTGTTCCTTCACCAAGTGGAGAAAGAGCGGACAAAGGTGTGGGAAGCACACACTGATCATTTCCTGTAAGTGTCTGATGTAGTCCCTGTATGTGTACTTGTACGTACAGCATGGGATAAAAGTAGGGCTCTGTTTCTGCCTTCTAGGGATTTTTCCCTGCATTGCACTTGAGAAAGGATTGGGGCCTATGTCAGCACAGTGCTGTAAGGAGGTATTATCAAAAATACAAATTAATCTGATGTCGTCTGTCACCAGATGGATAAGGATCATTGAACCTACATACCCAGGTTTGGCCATGTGTCATATTATTCCAATTATTTAGAGGGTAATTCACACTGTGCCTCACACTTCTTTTCACTTGGGATCTCTATAAATCATATTTTGTGCTTTGAAGCTAAGGGTCCAGCCCATCAATACACATTCATATTGTACAGATTTTCCTGAACAAAATAAAGATGTTGTCAAGTCATTTGAAATGCAGGTTATGCTAAGAGTGTTCAGTTTGCACATCTAGAAAGGTGAATAAGAGGTAGTATATCCTGTGTGTTCAGGCAGAAACTTGGAGTGAAGAGGACAGCAGAGGAGAAGAGCAGAAATGGCAACAGAGGGGGCAGAGATGTTGAGGTGAAAGATATATAAATAATGAAGAGGTACAGCAGGGATGGGGATGTTATGCTCCTGCTCTTATTAACCACAGCTATATGGCCAATGGTCACACAATGGTATGACAGGAGTTGCAGTCAACCTTTGGTAGACAACAGGGGGCATAGCCCTGGGGCAGCCTAAAGGCACATATACAACGGAAGGCAGACGTCTGCAAGACATTGGAAACAAGACTAAGGGCATTTCTGCCCTACACTGTTATAGTATTATTCTACTTTCAACATCCTGTGGAATTCTGGGGTTTGTAGCTTATTGAGGCCAAAGAGCTCTCTGGCTGAGAGTTCTAAATGCCCCTCCCTAAACTGCACATCCCATAGGATGTTGAAAGTGGAATAATAGCACTATAACAGTGTAATGTGGAATGGTCTAGAAATATTTTTATTTAAGTTTAAAGTGAAAATAAAAAAAAAACCCTTCCCCACTTTCAAGCTTTTTTCTTGTTTTCCAGTTGAGTCTGCTTATTTACATTCTATTCATACATAGTTTCTCTTCAAAAGGTAATCTTACATTATTACATCTTACATTATTACATTGTTGTCTTGTATTATATACAATCTTGCTTTATTCTTTTCCTTTTCTTATTACTATCTCTTTATCCAATTTAAGACTTCTCTCCATTCCCTTTAAAAGTTCTGGATGGACTTATTTTTCAGTGAAAATGTTAGCTTTTCTATCTCTGTCATATCCAGAACTTTTAATTTCCATTCTTTTATATCAACATGGTTCATTTCTTTCCAATATTGTGCGTATGTCGGAAATGGTCTAACTGAAGATATTCTGTTGCTCCAAATGGCTGCATTACATCTCCACAAGTAATATTCCAGCACTTTCTGAAACACTGCTAGTGCACCAGCTCCAGCATTTTAGCTGGAGTTCTTTCTTATCACTAGCTATCCAATCCTTTTGGGACAGCAGAAATTAAATCTTACTTATTTTACATGCAGAGCTCTTGCTTGGCTACAGTCCCTCCTAAGCCAGGGGTTATATTTCAATCACTAATTGTTTCAGTGATTCCCTGACAACTTCAAGCAAGTTTTGTACATATTTATCTTGAAGAACAGACTAAAAATTCAGAATGTGTGTGTGTGTGTGTGTATATATATATATACGCATTCTGAATTTTTAGTCTGTTCTTCAAGATAAATATGTACAAAACTTGTATATATATATATATGTATGTATGTATTTATTAAATTCCTTGGACTGCTGAAGCAGCTGGGATGGGTGAGCCTTCTAGTGTTACCCTAAGAAATAAGTACAAGTAGTTTGGGTGGAGGAAGATAGAAGAGAGGACTGAGGAAAAATCTGATATGTGCATGGATTTAATGCAACGGGATGTCTAAGGTCTCTTTGACACTACACAATTACAGCACTTTGATCCCCCTTTAGTTGCCATAGCTCCATCCTGTGGAATCCTAGGATTTCATGAGATTTTTAGAATTTTCTATCAGCTCTAGTGCCTCACCAATTACAAATCCCAGGATTCTACAGGATGGAGTCAGAGCAGTCAAAGAGGAATGATAGTGCTATAATTGTGTACTGTGGAAGAGATAGGATATATTTTACAGCAAGGACGGAGAATTTATGGTTCTCTCTGAGTGTGCTGTATGGCTGTACCTTGCATCACTCCTTCAGAATGAGTGTGCTGGTGAGGGCAGATGGAAGTTACAGATGAGCAACCTTAATTTTACAGAATTAGCTTTCCTTAGATGACAGAGAGAACCAGTGGTGTTTACTGGCATAACGTGTTTATTTGTTAGTGTTCAGATTAACGGGGAAATTGTCAAGAAGATGAGCTAGTTCCTGAGTTATATAAATTCTGCTCCCTAAATCTCAAAACAGCTTTGAACCTAGTAAAATCCATATTCTGGCTCCCAAACCCTCCTTTAACAGTTTGACCTAATCAGGTTCAGTTGCTTTGTATGTAGATACAAATGGTTTGCATTTGTGGGTTCAAACTTCCCCCTACTCCTTGCTGTAATAGCTATTAAGTAGAGTCTAGTTACTAGCTTCTGTGCGGGGGGGGGGGCTTTGCTAGTTACTAGATGGGGCTGGCAAAGTGCAGGCAAAGTTTTATTGGTTTGCAACTGCCAGGATTCCTTGCTATAGGCTGTTCTGGCTAAGGCTAATGAGAACAGCATGCCATCATGTGCAGGCCACATTTTGTGCACCACTGTAGCAGATCATACCAAAGCCTATAGCAGGGGTGACAGATGTATGGCCTTCTGGTTGTTACTGGACTACAATTGCTGTCCACTCCTGTGAAGGATGGTGGAAGTTGCAGTCCAGCAACATCCGGAGGGCTGCAATTTGGCCACCATAACCTATGAAGAGGTTTATCTCCCTGTTTTCCATGGCACAATAGATGGCAATATGAATAATTTAAACTTTGAATCAACAAAAAGAAGATCAAGAAGAGAAGAGTACAGATTACCTGGTCATGGCAAGAAATCGAGCTAAATGAGCCCTTCTTCACGAGCCCTTCGTGAGCTAGATGAGCCCTCTGTTGAAAAATATGTTTATCTACTGAGCACATTACTAGAACTGGGCTAATATGTCTGTTTTCTCTATTTACAACCACTATTAATGTAAAGATATTGGTCCCCCTGCCCCTGTGCCCCAAGAACATGCAGAAAAAAGATAGAGGGTTCAGAACTATTTTAAGGTGGTGGAGAGGAGCTCAAAACTGGCAGGTAAGTTCTTATGATTTTTGCTCACTTGCAGATGTGTTTATGAAAACACTATCATGGAATTAAAATAGCAGATGAAGAAGAAAAACCACCCCACCCTCTGGAGTACTTATCCATCACTACAATGAAGGCCATGACAAAATAATAAATGAAACATTGCAGAACTGAATAATGCATGAGATTCATATGTCAAGCCAAGGGGCAACATATATGAGACCCTAATAAGTGAAAAAAAAAATGGCCATGAGGCAGAGGTATTAACTCCCAACATTCCTTTGGCTGTGTTGCATGGGGCTACAAAGAGCTGCATTCCAATAACATCTGGAGGGTCACATACTTTACACTGCTGTTGTCAGGTCTCCTAATACACCCTTCCTTCCAACACACTCTTTTAAAAGAAGGCTCTTCAGAACTATACTGACATGTACAGAATTGCAGACAAAATACTCTAAAAGAAGATGCAAAATATCCACCAAGCCTGAAGTCAAGACAGTCTCCTGATACAAGATTTAGACCATTTCTGCACTACACTGTTATGGTGCTGTTATTCTATGTTCAACATCCTGTGGAATTCTGGGGTTCCTAGTTTACTGAGGCCAAAGAGCTCTCTGGCTGAGAATTCTAAATGCTCTTCCTAAACTGCAAATCCCAGGATTCAATAGGATGTTGAAAGTAGAATAATAGCACTATAACAGTGTAGTGCAGAAATGGCCTTAGACTTAAAGGTGAGTAGTAAGGCAGCATGGTGTAGCTCGTCAGCATTGAACCACAACTCTGGCAACCAGGGTTCAAATGCCCATTCAGCAAAGAAAACCCACTGGGTGACCTTGGAAAAAATCACACTCTCTCAGCCTCAGAGGAAGGCAAAGGCAAAGGCAAACTCCCTTTGAACAAATCTTGCCAAGGAAGGTTCACCTTACAATTGCCATAAATTGGAAACAACTGGAAGATACACGACAATAACAACAAGTGAGGTGGCCGTATTTGGGGACGAAACCAATTATTTGGGGAAGGTGGTGAAAACAGACCTCTCCAAATTGGGAGAATGGACATCAAAACTACATATAAAAATTCAGTGTAAACAAATGTAAAGTGATAAATATGAAGGCAAAGGAATCAGAACTTTATATATATGCAGGCAGGATCTGACCTGGCAGCAACTGATCAAAAAAGGAATATTGAGGTTGTGGTAGTTAGCTTGATGAAAATTTTGACCCAGTGTGTGGCTGCTGTAAAAGTGACAAATTTTGCATTAAGCATAAATTAGAAAAGGTATCAAGATTTAAAACTTAATATCACGCTGTGCTTTTGCAAATCCATAGTACAGTCACATCTGAATAGTCTATAAATCTGGTGATTAACCTACAAAGAATATTGTACAGCTGGAAAAGGTATACAAAAGGGCAAATGAAATGATTCAGGAAAATCACACACAATGCCAACTTTCCAGTGAGCCATGCGTACCCAATTCAACACTCACAGCTAGATGGGAGTGAGCCATCAAGCCGTCAAAATTCTGCGGGCACCACCTTCTTGTGCCCATTCCAAATACAGTTCCCTAGAAAGCTGGGCCATTTCCATGAACAAAGATGATTTTCCTGGAACGTGCGGGGTGGGTGGGTGAGTGGAAAGGCTGCTGTTGAATTTTTGTGGCTTTTGGCATTTCTTCCACCTAGTCTTGCATGGCAAGTGAATTTGGTGGGTATGGTTACCTGAAAAATTGTATTTTTATGGGAATCTAAATGTTTTGCCCACAATACGTACACAAAGGTGGTTCCCCTGGAATTCTTGTGGCTTGTTGCAGTACTCCCATCTTGTGCTACTGGTGAATTTGGTGCACACAGCCATTTTATTTTGTTTCAGGGCATGAAGGAGTTAATAAGAGCATAAGATCTGAAATATCCTAAAATATTTTTCCCAACATGCCTCCATGCTTTTGTTATAAATTTCTTTAAAAGATGGCCCATCCTGGCATATTCAATTCAGGCTTTTATCCCCAGGCAATGGGAGAACTCTTCCCCTCATAAAATGGAACTTGGTTTTCTCCTCTTGAATATTTAATAAAAATGTATAATATTGCTATATCAGACAAGTCACAGAAAGCAATAAAGTTCATGGAACCTTAAATATTAATCATTATATTCTAAGTTTTACTCTGCTTCGTTGCATCCCTCCTCCTTCACTTCAACCAAAATGTACTCTAATGGCTCCATTGCTTTCTGTGCAGTCTTTTCAAGGAATTCTGCAAAACAGACTACAGCTGGATTTCTATGGAAATGCTGAACTTCCTTTCAGATTTGTAACACTGACCCAGGAATCTGCACAGTCAGCACGAGAGAAAATGGCTCCTGAATAAGACTGCCTGTATTGTCACTAACCATTATGTAACCCATGATTGATGATCCTGATCCTCTGACAGCGGAAGGGAGATATTTATTGACAGACTGTATCTCAGGGAAGAGAATCATTTGATGTCCGTTGAGCCAGAGGTTAGCTGGATGGAAACTTAGATATTCAAGTCTAAATGACTGAAACCCCCCTTGGTGTAGGTCGGACCAAGTAACCCAAGTCACACATCCAGGGGAAAACCTCAGAAAAGGCATGTATACATTTCAAATGGGGCAACTGCAACTTTGACACCTTGAGAGACTAAGCGTCTCCTGACTGAAGTTAGCAATCACAAATTGTGGGAACTACAAAGCTAAGGTCCAACTGCATAACCCAGTTTCTGTCCTTTCCCAGGAAAAGGGCCTGCCTCCCCCAACCCCCAGGATGTTCTGCCCTATAACTGGGTTCCATTTTTGAAGCTTTTTCTTGCTCTCTCTCTCTCTCTGAGCCCATTCGTTCGTTTGTTCATTCTCTCACTCTGTCTCTTTGTTTGACAAGCTGTCCCATGCTTTCCCAAAACAGCAGCCTTCAGGATCAGGTGCAGTTCATATTCACTTTGTCCTCTCCATCTTTCTCTTTCTTAAGACTCTCAGACTTGGTAGCCCTTGTGTGCTTGTGTGAGTGAATGCTTTGTGTTCATGAGTGAGGAATTTTGCCAATGCTACCAAATAAAAGACCATTTAAAAGGCCACTTGACTTCTCTCTTTCTCAAGCAGTCTGACCCTGTAAACATAGGATAAAAGATCTCGCTGCGTTGCCCTGCCCTCCGTTTTGCCAAGTTGTGCTCTGCTAATTTACCCAAACCTTAGTAAAATCCAGGTGTCCCCCAGGGACCCCAGCAGTCAGGGTAACAATTATAGGTGTGAAATTTCACTGATTAGCTGAATACACTAAAAATACAGCTTCCTTCTCACAAAACTATTGGATAGAAGAATGGTTGTACATTTGGGCCTTTGACTGCATTCATACAAGAGCTAAAGACGTACCTTTTGAAAAATGAAAACTTGGTATAATGAGAAAATGGAAAATTCAAGGAGATTTTCAAATAAAGGATTGGTATAAAGAAGTGTGGAAAATTGTGATTAATGATAAGTTAACACGTTGAATTAAGGTTAAAAAAGGGATAATGAAAAGGAATGACTTTGAAGCAATCTGGAAAATATTTGTGGAAAAGGCTTTAGCAAAAGTGAAGTGTCACAGTTCCACAAGAATTACAATTTTGGAAAGCAGAATAAGCTGAAATATAATTGGCTCTGGGATAGGGTTCACATTTAGGGTCAGAGTTTATGGTTAATAAAAGGATCATATATAGTATTAACAGTAGATTGAATATAGTTGAAAAGAATAGATTTAAGAATGAAATTATTATAGCAATATTAAATACAAGGAGAATGAGATTTAGATACATGAAATAAAAATATATAATTAATGTGCTACATAATATGTTGAATAAGTATGCGATGATAAAAGATCTGGAGAGAAATAGTAAGCTATTTGTGTTGTGATTTTTCTCTTTTCCACATTTATGTTATTTATGTAGTGTTTTTGCTTTATTTTGTTGTGTTTTATTCTGTTATGTATTCTTTTTTCTTTGTAATAAATTTTAAAAAAATTAAAAAAGAAAACAGAAAAATGAAAACTTGGAATCTAGGTGCAAGAATGATCCAAACGGTCAGCAGGTGGCATGCCTAAAAAGTGGGTGAAATCCAGCCAGATAGGGGTATAGCAGCCTATGTTTTCCCTGATGCCAATATACAAACAAAAATTACGGGAAAAAGGTAAGATATTTTTGTGAATGTTACTGACTTGGGAATAACTTCGTGTTATACTGGGATTTCCTGAGCAGGTGCAAGGACAAAAGAGCCTTGGTGGTCCAATTTCGTCTCATCATTTTAGGGGGAAGTCAGCTCTGCCCAGACTAATCTAGGTAATGGAGTGCTTGAGTCTGCCTGTCCTCACTGGTCTAGGGTCCATGAAGAAAGGATTGCTAAGAAATATGCTTCTTAATGTGAAGCCTGATCTTTTACTGTTCCTAAAAGGTGTGATAAATAGTAAATAAAGTAAGAGGTGGCTTTGCTCTGCAAATATATTTACAGCAGATTCCACACAGTGCAGCTGATCTTTCATGGGGCACAGCTGTTTGAGCTAAAGTCTATCTGCGGTTCATTGAAGGTAGTCACCAGACTGTTTTTAAAAAAAGTTTTAAAAGACCTACTGCTTGGGAGGGAGACACACTCCTCACACTAATGGGGTTTCTGAGTAAACAAGTATAGAACTGAGCTGTGAGAAATGTTATGATCAACATGTATAGGCACTAGTGTGCCTTTCACATCGGCAAAGGCTGGTTTCACTGTGTGGCCGCTTCCCAATGTCATACCCTTCAGCTGTCCCAGTTTGGCAGGGACAGTCTCAATATTCGCTTGTCATTCTACTTTTTCAATTGTTTTTAAAATGTCCCAGTTTCTCTCCTCTCGTCCCACTTTCCCCCACTTTGTCCTTGACTTGCATCAGTTACTGCAAATTGAGTTCAAAGGACAAAAGTAGTTTGCTGTCAGTTAACACCAAAGTGGAGGCAGGGGAGAGGAGAGGAGCTGGCAGAATCTTGCCATTCCCTCTAGACTCAGGCAAAAGCAAATTGTTGCAGCCTATCTTAGCTTGTCTGTTTTTCCTTATTAACAATTTTTGACACTTTGAAAATGACCATTTCTACCCTACACTCTCACAGTGGTATTATTCCACTTTCAACATCCTGCAGAATCCTAGGGTTTGCAGTTTAGGGAGAGGCATTTAGAATTTTCAGGCAGAGAGCTCTTTGGCCTCAGTAAACTGCAAATTCCAGAATTCCACAGGATGTTGAAAGTGGAATAATACCACTATAATAGTGTAATACGGAAAGGCCCCATGTGTCTGCCTAAGGATAGGGTTGGAGAAATACTGAAGAGTGTGGTATACCATTGAAAACTGTGGTGAAGGGAAAGATATACTTTAGTAAGGGACTTTCGATAGACACTAGAAATGCAGGTTCTTCCTTGCTTACTATGCTGAAAGCAAGAAGAAGCTAGTGCAAAATAGAAATGCAGTTAAGCTGCTGAAAACACATGACTGTCTGAAAGCCTGTAGTAAGTTATTCTACATGACAAGTCCTCCCTTTGCCTGCATTCCCTTTGCTAAACCGTTTTTAAAATCCTGGATCTCTCTCACCATTTTTTCCAGTCTTATGCCAGCACTATTTGTAGTTTTCCACCTGTCACTGTGTGTATTGCACTGTAAGTCTGTATGGTGTTCCTAGAGTTCTAGTGCATTAACAGACAGGGAGCAAGATTAATTCACATATTAGGTTTTGTTGAATCTAATGGAACTATATAAGTATAAAACTGCTATCCTTAAGTATGGTTGTGTGGAATTCAGTTCCATTGAAACTACAATGGGCATTTTAAGTAAAATGTTTTAGAGTTGGGCTGTTTGTTGCCTGTGAATAATTCCTCTTTGGAATTATTCTGCTAATACATGAAGTGGAAATTGACATTCCAAAACAGCAGATTAACTGTGGGCCAATCTAGTTTCATTCTGGATTTTGAGTTGCTTTTTATTACCACACCTGAGATCCTTTGTTATTTTTTTAGTTAATCTTTTCCATGAAATGCCATATAGTCTTCTGCTTCTTACTATTATCTGATTTCCTTGTATTCATACAAAAGGAACTTAACCTACAAGATGTCAGTTAGGGCTTCCTAATACAACCAGTTTTGCTGTAGACATTTTATGTACTGCTTTTATTCTGTTTAAATATAAAATGGAAGAGAATATACCCTTCTTTTATCCTGAATCTATCCTCTTCTCTCTCCCCCCCACACTTTTTTCCATTTATAAACCAGTCGGACTGAGACTTATCTGATTTATTTCTTGTCAGGCTCAGCCCTGCCATTAAGTAGAGTGAGACGGTTGCCTCAGAGAGCTGAACGGTGTGTGTGTGTGTGTGTGTGTGTTTGTGTGTGTGATGGAAGAATAGCAAACAGTCACTTAATTCATGATGATTAAATTTACATTTTTTGTACAAGGGAAGTGGAGAGATGTTTATGAGGCCTTTTCCACACTACAGTCTTATAGTGCTATTATTTCACTTTCAACATCCTATGGAATCCTGGGGTTTGCAGTTTAGGGAGGGGCTGGGTGTGGAAATGTCTTGAAAATTTTTGTTTCAAATGGGGAGTGTAGTTTGTTGTTCATCTTTAGGTAGCAAAAAGTCTTAGGCTGGCCTTGTTCTTTATACAATGAGCAGACAGCTTTCCCTTACATTTTCAGATAATGAAACGGTCTTATATGAGGAAGTTTTGCTGCTGTCCGTTTCTTTTTTTAATTATTTTTTATTAACAAAATACAATAATATTAAAGATAAAATAGGATTATTTATACATAATGACATTAGAATATTTTTCAATCAACAAATATCTTCAAGTAATAGTTTCTGGTGGTAAAAGAAAATAGACAGTCCTTTTCAATCCCTTATTTAAGAGGAAAAAAGAATAAATGAACAGGCAGATCAACTAATAAAGAAATAGACATAAGCATACATCATAACTCGACTTCATTTTGTTTGAATTTTACCTCATCTTGAAAAATAATAGAGATAATTGCCTATAACCTAAACTTCCTTTAGTTGTATCTTTTTTCCTTGTTCTCTCTGTGCTGATTAATCATGTTCCTCTTTATTTACTTATCTGTTTGATTATCAACTTATACATACCTACTTTCATGGCCAATTTACAGAAACATCACAACAAAATATTAACCACAACTTGGATTGCTATGATTCCCCTCATTTTAATCTCTCTGATTTATGTTTAATTTAATTTATTAATTTAATTAATTTAATTTTTAAATCATTAAGTTACTCTACTTTTGACAGAGAAACTTTGTGATTGGGTCCTATTCTTTCAGTATCTTTTCAGTTTTCCCTTTAATTTTGGAAGTGAGCTGATCATTTTCTTTCATCTTCAATATTTTAGTCATCCATTGGTCTAGTGAGGGGATTTCTGTGAATTTCCAAGATTTTGCCAATAATAATCTAGCAGCAATAACTAAGGCCCTTTCCGCACCTTACCTTCTTCCGGCCCTGGGGTGTGGCGATCGTGCAAGCAGCCTCCGGCGAGAGGCTCTCGTGTCCCTGCTGCTTCAGCTCTGCACAAGCTGCTGAAGTTTCCCAGGCTGCTCCAGGACAGAAAGCGTGACCGGCACAGCTCTGGAGGCTCCGCACACCAGGTAAGTGCACGTGGGGCCTGGGAGCTATGTGCCATCACTCACCATTTTCGGCTTCTAACCGGAAATGAAAAGGTGCGCAGTCGGTGTCTGCTGGCCCCTGGAGTGTCGTGCGATTGTGAGTGCGTCGTGCAGATCACTCCTCACAATTGCATGATGCTGCAGGCACCCTTTCGCATGGAAAATGCCATGCGGAAAGGGCCTAAGTATAGTAAGACTCTCCAATATTTTTTTGAGATTATTGAGTTTATATTCTGAATCATATTTAATAAAAAAAATTCTGGCAGGAGAGAGATCTGAATGCCAAATATCTCTATTAGGGCTATATGTAGCTGCTCCCATTTTTTTTTAACTTTTCAGCAACTCCACCACATATGTGTAAAGATTCCAATTTTCCCTTGGCATTTCCAGCATTTATTCTGATGCATGTCATACATTTTATCTAATTTGCTGTCGGTTTCAGGTTTACTACATCCTGCAGAAATTGCTGTGCAGATGTAGAACTTTAGGGAATCCCAGTGATCCAGTATAAACCTAACAGCAGCATCTAGAATGTCTTGGAATCTGACACCCTGTTGCGAATAAATATCCTTGCATTTATTTTCAATCCACTTTCTGGCTTAATCCCTGTTCCATCCCTTTTTAAAACAAAAGGCCAGCTGATCTTAACCAGGTAGTGCTTTAGTTTAAATCTATTAGGAAAGTTGAACCAGCTTCCTATACATAATTTCTATCTGGCTATATTGACTGAATCATAGAGTTATAAGGAATTGCAAGGACCATCAGGTCCAATCCCTCTCCCCCACTAGCGCAGGAGAAAGCTCCAATGATGGAAAGTCCAACACCTGCTGTGATAGCTTGTTCTAATGCTGAACAGCTCTTGTAATTCTAAGTCCTTCTTAATGTGAAGTCAGAATCTCTTTTCTTGTAATTTGAATCCTCTTGTCCTATCCACAGTCCCGTTCTCTGGGTGTGCTCCATCTTCAAAACAAGTAGCTTTTGATAGCTTTTAAAGGCTATCAAATTGCCCCCCTTCCCCAATCTTTGCTCATCCTAAAGCTATCCAGTTCCATACCTGTTCCTCATGGGATTTGGATTCCAGATTGTTTATCATGTTGGTTGCCCTTCTCTGCACATATTCCAACTTCTTGTTATTCTTGAACTGTAGTGCTCAGAACTGGACACTGTATTCCAGGTGAGGTCTGGAACAAAATGACACTATTACTTCTATTCATCTACCTGTTATAGTTCTATTTTTATAAATATTTTAATTAAAATTACATAATACAGAATCAAAAACACACAAAGAAAACATATTAAGATTAAAAAAGTAAAGGAAAATATAACAAAATTTAAGAGAATGAAAGATAAAGGGGAAAGAAGCGATAAAAACAATAAATAAATAGAACAATGACTTCCCACCTTTTCCTAAGCTGCTATAAATACATTTTAATTCTGCCTCCTTTATCTTCTTTTTTTTAATGTTGGACAAAAAACACTTCTTTCTATAATCTATACATTTAATTAACATCAATATAAAAGATAATTTGCCATACTAAGTGTTTCACTGACAGAAGGTTAACAAAAAGGTCGCTCCAAAATCTATCCATTAGTAATAATCAATTAATAATTACTTCTAATTAAGCCTATTCTTACCAAACTCATACATTCCTAAAGTTATATGTATAAACCTTAAAACTGATGATTTAATAATCTACAGTAGAGTCTCGGTTATCCGACTTAAACGGGCGGGCGGAGGGTCGGATAACTGAAATGTCAGATTAGCCGGAGGCCCATGGCGGCCACCATTTTGGGGGCATGTCTGGGGGCGTGTCTGGGCGTGTCTGGGGGTGTGGAAATGCCTACAGCCACGCCCCCAGGCAGCCGCGACGTCGGTTAATCCAGAAGGTCAGATAACCGCATGTCAGATAACTGGGACTCTACTGTATTTTCTTTTCTTTTATTACCCCAGTCTCAATCTCATGCCAAGTTCATTCCATCACAGCTTCAGCATTTCCTTATAATTCTGACATTTAATACTTAAACTAAAGAATCCAAGATATCTAATATCATTCTTTCCTCCTTTTGACTTTGACAGCAAGGTATATTTAATAATAATTTCAAAAGTCAAATAAAGCAAAAGCAAAAAAAACCCCAATCCTATATTGAAGCCATGTAGCAAGACCTTTAAAGCCCCTTTATCTAAGTTATCTTAATCCTGAGCTTGTTTTTTTTAAAAGGTTTGCAAAATACAAGTTGGGGCGTTCACATCACATTTAGTAACACATGCTTTAAATATATTTTAGCCCACCTTTAGCCCACTTTGTTTTCAGCTTCTTCTCTGAGTGGTTTTCAGAATTTCTCCCCCAGTCATCACAGCTTCATTGTTCTCACACATACTTTTCAGTCTTCCAGCGTCCTCAGCCATAATACTCTGCTCGCCATCCACCTGCCTGGTAAACTTTTCCTCTGTTGTCAAGGTTTCCTCAAACGTCAAAGCTGTGAACCCCCATCTCGCATATTTCTCCTGGTCTCTTCCTCTAACAATGAATATTGCTGTTCTGACACATCTGAACCTTGAGATATTTGATTCATTTCTTCATCTTCCTCAACTCTTTCAGTTTAGAGAGACAACTCTCTAAAAAACTTTAACCAAATTTTGACATATCATTTAACATTTCTTTTATTTCTCTCAGCTGAACAAAAATTACATGGTCGAACACTGCCTCTTCTCAGATGGACGGGAGATTTCTTCTCCTGAAATACAGACTTTTCTCCAGATCTAACTCTGAAGCATCTGACAAACAGCAACCAACCTTAACATACCCAGTCTTATCTAATCTGGTGCCTAGTGTCAGCTAAACAAATATAATTTGTGAGCCTAGTGTCCTAACATTGCTTTCTAGCTTTTCAAGTGGGCAGGGCAAGATGGATCCTCTGCTCCCCTAGATGACCTCTTTGACCACTCTTTGTGGTTTCCATGGTGACCACTGAGTTTAGGAACCCTTTTGGGTTATCCCTTGGATCTCCCCTTGATCCAGGAAGATAATTTGTGACTGGAGATAGTCTCCAGTCAATAAAAACACTGTCATCACTTTCTCCTCCTGTGGAGTTCCCACAAGTGTAGAGGCATGTCCATTTTCTCTGGAAAGTCCTAGTTCTATTGATGCACCCCAGAACAGCACTTCTCCTCCTCCTTCTCCTCCTCCTCCCACCGTCATATCACACTGTTTGTACATGCCCAGTTTGTGCTCTACTAAGTTCCTAGATCCCTATGTATCACCCATTCTATATTTGTGCATCTTATTTTTCTTTCCTAAGCACTTATCACTGCTAAAATTCAGTTTTAGCCCATTTCTCCAATTTATTAAGCTTGTATTGAATCCTGTTTCTGTTTTCTGAAGTATTAGCTACTCCTTCCAGTCTAGTGTCATCTGTTAATTTGATGAGCATCCCCTTTATTCTGCCATCCAATCACTGACAAGTTTCATCATAGATGGAACTTATTTCAACACTGATTTGAATGCCATTCTGGTCTGGCAGGGAAGGAGGAATTTTCTACTGGTTTGACTTTCCCATTTAAAAATGGAGCATAGTCCTAGTGCTGGCACACTTTTAGGATTGTGCAGATCATGTGACTCTGTGAGGGATTAGCTCTCTCTGAAAATTTCTGGAAGGTATTCTCTTCATTCTCTGAAGTCCACGACTCCTACCACTTACTAGATTTTGTATTTCTATGCTCCGAGTGCTTGTCCAGATAGGGAAAATGTTTCAGAAGGTGTTGGTGTTTGTTGCTGCAATTCTTGAGTTTTTTTTAAACATGATTTTACAAACAGAAATAAGCAATATATCTGTTTTCCCAGAACTATTTTCTGGCAATTCCTGGCACCAACAGCAATGTTTTATTCCCATCCTCAAGAGGGTTTCTTTTTAATTCCAAGGCATTTTAGAAAATTATACTCCTTTTTTTTTCTCCTCTATGTATGTTTTTTTTTGGTATAATAGTGCTACAGAGCATTAGTGAAGTAGCATTTGTGCCACAACTCTGTGACCCTAGAAGACAAAAAAACCGATTTCAGAGGAAAGAAAATTTGGCTTTCAAACTATAGGACCATCTCAAGAAACTCCAACTCTGGTTAAAAAAAACCCAGAAGAGTTCCAAAAACAGTTATAACCTCCCCTCCCAAATGGAATGAGTGGACATAGAGGCAACAACATCTGGCCAAAACTTAGAATAAAGTGAAAACTCATCTGTCTTTAGGCCAATTTGTTGAATTGTTGTTTTTTTAAAGAAATTGTTGGGACTGCAGCCACCACCTACTGGTTCAACATATTTCAATGCATCTTGGTGGCGCAGGCAAAGGACACTAGCTAGCTGTTAATCTCTACTGTTAACTAGCTGACAGTTAACCTCTGTGATTAAATCCAAAGGACATAGAGTTCCCTGGGCACATCTAGACATTAGGAGGAAATGGGAAGTTTGGGGTTTTGGTTGCGGTTTTTGCCTTGTCTGTGCTATACTATTTCTTTACTAGACTTGCTGCCACTGCTTATTAATTTGAATAAATATAGTTATCTGGTAATATGTCAGGGCATTTGTGTGAGACATCCAAATTGAGGTCTCTGGATTTCCTGAGTGAGTGCTCAAGCCAGAACTAGCCACAACACTTTCAGAATGTGGGGAAGCAAGCAAGGTGAGTAAATTTCCATTTTGAAAGCCACTTTACCATCTGAAAACAGTAGCCCTATTTTTCTTGGAAAAAAAAAAGAGAGAGATAATGTTGATTATGCTTAAGGAAGAATTCTGAGGATCAAAGCCAGAATGCGGTTTCCTGAATAGACAGTGCAGGGAGGGAAGAAAAGCATTGTGCAAGTGTAATTATTTTCTTGCTCTGTTGTGAAGGTCCTATTTGGTAACTGGATGTGGACATAACTCAGTCCAGCTTCTTACTGCCTCTGGTTATGATTCCAAGGTCTAATTGCAAGATGTAATGACTAGTAGCTGCTGATAGCACCATCTTTATAAATCCTGTAAAAGTCAGCGTCTCTCATTGCTGCATCTTGCAATCATACATTCAACAATTATTTGCTTTCTGAAGAAAACATATTCAAAGTTTTTCTCCAGCTTTGGGTGCTGTCAGATGAATAAGTGGGTTCCGAGTCGAGGCTGAGTAGTGACTATCTGGAAAAATAAGTTAACCATTTCAATCTGAAAAGATGAAGTGATGAATCTTGGAAAGCATGATTCAGAATTGCTGAATTATCTTCTCACTTCTGGGTAATCCTTCCTGTAGCAATCTGCCTGGCAAATTCCTACCTGGTACTCAGTCCGTAAAAGTCATTTTTTGGATGAGGGCATTACAATTTTTCAGGTAGCACAAGTCCTTGCTGTTTTCCAACTCTGCTAACAGTGTGTTTCTTTTGCTAAGAGTGGGCACAAAATTGTATCTCATCAGTTTCTGAAGGCAGGGGGATAGTCCTGCCTATCAGGATCTGACTGACAAATAGGAAAAGGGGACATGAAAAAAAAGAGAGGGCAGTGCAGAATCACATGACTAGGCAAGCGGATAAGAAGTGAAAAGAAGCACCAGCCTCTGACTGAGCCACAGTTCCTTTCAGAGAATCACAGCAGCAGTCCAGAGGCAGAAAGATAGGGGGGAAGAGAAGGCAAGCTGTTACCTACAACCTGACAACATTTTCACCCTACAATATCAGCAAGACAACATATATTATATACATATTTCAGTCCTAAAGAAGAAAACCGGACAAAATTTTCTCCCTTGCACTTGACAAGATTAACTATTTTTTTAAAAAAGAAGCTCCTTCGCAATACCTAGGAAATTTCTGCAAGGGTGAAACAGAGCTTGATTCTTAAGCGACATGACCACCCAAATAGACACTAGCATACATTACAACTATGAATATGAAGAGGATGAGTATATGAACCAAGAGGAAGAATGGGACAGGGATCTGCTTCTGGACCCGGCATGGGAGAAACAGCAAAGGAAGGTCAGGAAAACAAACAAAGCAAACAGGTTTTTTTTCCTTCAAATTTGTGCCAATGTAGCCTTGCTAATTTCCCTAATTGTCATTCACAATTGTAACTGCTTATCTCAGTATAAAATTGTTTTGGGTTTGTGTGTGTGTGTGAGTGCACATGGTCCAAGATTTGGTGTTATATTATTATTTTAAATATTGGAATACTCTTGCAATGAATATGGATTTAGCGATCTGGACACGTTTTATAGAGATTCCTAGATCTGATAATCTATTTTCACATGCCACAACATGTTAACCTCAGAAGATGTTGTATTACTACTACCTGTCACCTGATTGATTGAGTTGTTACTAAACTATGATGATAAGTGTTGGTAATGAGTTAACAGCAACACTGATTTCCTATATACTTGATGGGAATGTCAGTGTATTAAATGACATCTTTATATGCAGCATATGGCTGGCTAACATTTCCCTCAAAATAGTTTAACATATTGTTTTTGTCATAACCTCAACCAGGGAGAATAAGGACTCAGATTGAGATGGGTGCTGAAATGTGGCTTGATAGAAGGAGGCTGGACATGAGAGCAAGTATTTGCTTGGTTTGGCTTCAGGTACCCAGGTCCCAATTGTTCAGTGTTCACATGTTGGATTGTGCCTTTTGAAATATCCCTCTAAAGTTTTCCAAGAGTCCATCAACAATAACACAAAGTTTGGGACTTTACCAGCATATTCAGACTTATCCCATCAATCCACATTATTTACCACGTTTGTAGAGAACTGAAGCTGAGAGTTGAATTGAAGCTGAGAGAGAGATATATATCAGTTGAAGCACCATCTTCTCTTGGTTAAACAGTATATAAAACCTCTATACTAGATGTATCTGTTGCATGAGCATTATGGAAATTTAACTTACTCTCAGTACAGGATAAAAGCTACTATGATCATCTTGCACTTATTTCTAGATATTCCAATGATATAACAGCATAGCTACAAAAAATGTAGGTTTTTCTTTAAGTGGATGTAGCTACCAGGGATGGTGGAATTAGGATGTTGCCCCCGTCAAGAATTGTGCCTCCTATGAAATTTTCCTTCATTTGCTTATCATTAAGTTACCATTGCAGTAACTTAAAACTTCAGTTGAGCTTTTGAAATACATTTAGGAATACAAAGGAAAGGGCTGACAAATTGACCAAGGCAATATGAAGGCAGCAAATATAAGAGTTACAGGTGTGAACAATTTACAGTGTTACACTCTGCAGTGACAGAAATTTGGGAACTGAAGGAGAAATAAAAATCGAGGGGTGGGCCAGAATTCTTGAGTGGGACAATGCTCTCGTGCTGTGGCTCCTGTATATGCACACCCCTGGTTTTCTTTGACTCTACAGGACTATGCTATGTTTTGTGTATATCCATGTGAATATCCATGTGAAAAACTGATTCAATAAAATGTGTCCAATTGAAATTTAACTTAAGGGCCAAACTACATATTACATTCACTGCATGACTACGTTTCAGGTGTGTGTGTGTGTATCTGTTTTAAAAAATGGTAGCAACAGGGAAGGTTCTGATCAAGACTGAAATGATGGTATGCTGGGAAGGTGTTTTATTTTTTAAATACTCTTTTCTTTTTCCATTCTTTGCTGTGGGAGAGAGCTTCCGCTGGTAATAATAGCAGCTTCAGTAATAGTTTTCCTTCCTGAGAAATAGCAGCAAATTTGTCACATGATAGATGGGTTGGATTTCATTGGAACAATGACATGAAATGCGAAGGTAAAAGCTCTCTTCCTGCACATGTGCATCACAATTCTAGTTGTGATTGTACATTAAACAAATACCATTTAATGTAATAACTTGTCAGTGAGGCAGTTCTTTTTCATGTCATTTATTTCCTATTTTTTATACAAAGAGCTCAAGGCAACATGTATGGTTCATTATCATTCCTATTTATCCTGAAAAGCACCTTCTAATGTAGGTTTGGCTGACAGAGAAAGTGACCAGTTGAAGTTCACACAGTAAACTTTATAGCTGGGTAGGGATTTAAACTTCCTTAGATCTATCCTGACACTGCAAAACAATATTCACACAGCCTTTTTCTAAAAAAGTTTTGAATTGAAAATGAACAATTTGTACAAGTAAAACATTAATATAAAAGTAATGCAAATATTATCCATTAAAACAGTTAAACAAAATCCTTTAGGCTGATTATAACAAGGAAAAACTTTACTATCTGTTTGTATCAAAGTTATATATAACCCTCATAAACTGAGTAAAAAAGTACCATGCACAGGGAAAAATAAGCTAAATGAACATGCTCTTTTAGCATAGTCATCAATGCACCATTCCTAACTTTATGCAATCATTCCTTCAAGTCTCTTCCAGCACCCTTCAACAGATTCTGTACCATTTCTTTGAGTACAGAATCTGTCTGTATTTCTAAAGAACAAAGCAGAATGGCCAGAGGCTCACAGTTAGAAGTGTAACAATGAGAAGATACACAAATGTTTAACACTGATGCTCCTACCTAGTGTTCGTGAAACCACCTTTGTAGTTATCACGCTACCAAAATTTATCTTTCCAGTTTAGATATGATTCAGTTCATTGGGCTGTAGATAGTTCTGATAACATCATCTTCTGGATCCTCTTTTTTATTAATATAAGGTGAATATACTGTGCCCTGTGAAAATATTTACCTCTCATTTAATTTTGAAACTTACTTATCGTACAAGGTCTCATTATCAGTGATTGCAACCATTTTTACATCCTGTATTCCTTTCATGACATTGCCTTTCACCATCTTGTTGTCCATTTTGTTATCTCACACGCCCCTTTAGATGAATGAAGGCCATACGAAACCACAGAATTTGAATTGTCTTGTTTGAAATGAGACATTAGGCACTTTGATTCTTAGTGCTTTAATTGGCCCTTATTGTGAAAATATGAAAATTAACAAGGAATTTCTTGTTTTTAAAAACAAGAGCTTGCACGCTGCAAAAAGTCTCCATACTATGAAGATATTCTGAAATTTTGTGTATGGCATAAGAGAAAATATACCATACTTGTATAGTCCCCAAGTCTTAAAAACAACTGGTATTTCATTTCTCTAATTAGCCAATATGTTGCAAAACAGCTAAGATTGCAAGATGCAGTGAAAGTAACTGTCTCTAAATCAGTGCTGCAGGGCAGGCCATTTATTTCAATAGCATTTCTTCAGAAGATGTCAGATTGTCCCACTGATGTGAATGAAGGTTATGCAGCAGCAGTGGCTGGTGGTTGTCAACTTTCATTATTTTACTTTGTCCCAAACATTCTGAAAGAAATGTTTAATTGGCATACATGTCTATAAATAACATTTGATAGAAGAGCATTCTTCTTCCCTAGATTGGAAATCAGTCTGGCATTTGTGAGCCAGGGAGCGACAGACTCTCGCAGCAGGACTGATGGATTTGGAAAGATCTGAGATGTCAGTCTCTTCTCCACAGTGCTAAAATAAGTTTCACAAAGTACATTCCTGATGTCCATGTATACGATGAGAAGATTCTAACTACATGGCTGCTGAGCTTTGTTCAAACTAGTAATATAATATAGAACAGTGATCTCCAGCCAAACCAGGCAGTTGGCTAGCATGCATGTTCTATGAGACAATCTTGGAACAGGACGAAAATAAATGCCATTGTTTCTATTGCGGGCTGCCCTCTTCAGACTTGCCATTTCAGGATATGCATGGTATGAAATCTGTCAACAGTTGCTGGTAACGCTTGATGACGTCCTGAGGATTACAATGGACAGTGATGCCTAATTATAACTCCAGCCCATAGGGCCTCATAGTCTGCAGTAGTTCAAACTCTTTGGTGTGGAATTCTTAGATTTCCATAAATGTGCCATGGAGTAATTTTATGAAAAGGAATCTATGCAGTGGATTTAGCAGAGCTGGACATAGAAAGAGAACTGTGGATAACGGAACACTAAGGAGAGAGTAAAAATAATTTTGTACAATACAAGGTAAATTAAAAAAAATTAAAATCTATTTTTGACAAATTGCCACACGCGTCCCATTGCTATGAACAGCTTAAAAACACCCACATCTTCTGTTCATGATAATAGGACTTTCCTAGCAAGCAGTGTGGCTAGGCCAGCTCCAGAGATATGTTGCAGCTGAGGATAGCAGTGCCCAGCTTGTCCCCTTCTGTCCCATAGAGGGTGCCAGTGGGAACCTCCCATTAACTCAGGGACCCAGGCTTGTATGTCCTGCCAACCTTGGTAGTTCTGAGAAAGACTGTTACATAAGAAAGCCAAATCTCTCTCCTCTTAAACTACATCTTGAAGTTTAAATGCCCATTTCTGTTCTCAAAGAAGGACCTCGGCCAGAAAGTCCCGGTTCAGAAGGTTGCTAGTAACAAATAATGAGTTTCTTGTGATTAATTCATGTTTGTAATAGCTAAGGCATAAGAAAGTTATGTCATATTTGAAACACTTTTGTGGTGTAACTACAACTGTTACAGCAAAGTTTATAGCTATGGGGAGATGGCTTAACTATGTAGCCATGTTTTGTACCATAGGAGAGCAATTCTCAGTTTTTCTGGTTTGTTTGGTTTTTTTGAAAACTAACTAAAAAGAATTAAGACAAGAACGCAGAGTTGCTTTGTTAAAAAGTTGATTGTAAGGATAATTGACTGTTACTTATTTAAAAACAATGGCTGAGATTGTCTTTTGCCAGATGTAACTACAACAATACAGCTACTTTTTCATCTAGTCAGCCTGGGTTAGGACTTGATACCATCAGTACTCTCTTGATTATGGTGTGTGTGTTGAAAACAGGTAGCTGGAGAGGCCCCTTGGGGGCCTAGCACAACAGATTTTGGGGGTCATGTTTGGTCGTTAATGACTGTAAATATGAATCCCTAAAGCTTTGAAATTGTGGGTCTGCCGTACACTCTTACACTACTGAATAGGATGCCAGCCTGTATTTTGAGTTCTGTCTTTAAATGTAATAACATCCATTAAAGAATTGTGGGGAATATATCTTCTTATTTTTCCCTAAAGCTTAGAAAAGATATATATATGGTGATGGGGTAATACAGGCAAATATCTCCCACCCATAGAAACTGTATTAGCGAGTTGGAGGGGATGATGAGCAGAAAAATAATACAGTTGACAAGTTAATTGCCCTACCTGCATACTGTAGTTTCCTCTTACCCGGTATGATTTGAGCAATCCTAAGGCTGGTTTTAAGTACTGAAGAAGATGCTGGGTAGGGATCTGAAAAACCATCTGTATAATTTTCATTGCATTTCCAAGAATCCCACTAGCATTTTTGTCCCATCCCAGTTCCAGATTAGATATGTGGTGCTTTTTCACCTGTGCCCATTCTCCTGGGTATCTTTAAAAATTTTACATGCATTTGCTAGAGACAGAATAGTACAGTGGTTTGAGCATTGGACTGTGACTCCAGAAAGTAAAATTTGAATCCTTGCTGAGCCATGGAAACCCATTGGGTAACTTTGGGCAAGTCACATTCTCTCAGCCTCAGATGAAGGCAAAGACAAATCCTCCTGGACAAATCCTGCCAAGAAAAATCTATGACAGGTTGCAAACCTTAAAGTTTCCATATGTCAGAAAGTACTTCAGACTCGACTTCTGGCAGACTAACTCAACAGACACTTGACCACTGCAGCTGTGTAGTGAGGAGAACCTTCACAACAAAGTTAAAGCTGAAGTTTTTATCCCCCCTGGACAAAGGGGGAGCAGAGGATTACTCATTTGGGTCTGGAATTCTCATTACTTTTCAGTAAATGCACTGTGAACGGGAATGACTAAGGGTGTAACATCTTGCTCTTGCCACAAAACAGAGCTGTTTAGATCATAAGATCTGAAAGCCTTATGCTGGCAACCCGCTTTCTTAAAAGAAGAAAATTTAATTGACTTTGGAAGTCATAAAAGTGAAGAACTCTTCTGATTAAGACAGATCAGAGGAGCCTTTTGCAGCTGTACTGTTCCTGCAATCAAGAGCTGAGTGTGTCCCTTTGTGTCCCATAAGATGGGGACAGTTGAAAATTGGAATTGACATTTTAAAAAGAGAAGAACTAAGAGCTAAAAATCTAAGCGTATTTATTCTTTGATTAAGTTAAATTGTACTTTATTCGCATAAATAAGGAGAGCAAAGGAAATTCAGGTGTGAGAAAGAATTGGCTGCTATCAACTGGCACTGTTTGTTTTTGGGAGTCTCTAATCAGATTCCTGGGAAGAGAACTGTTAACTCCATAATTGCTGCACTGAGAGAAAAATGAAATTATCCACAGAACAGTTAGAGGGCATTCTACAAAGATAATGGAGCAAATACGTCACAATGTTAGATGCATGACTGACATTATGAAGCAAGAATTCAAGGAAATGCAACTAGAGATAAGAGAGAGAAATTCAGAAGAAGATACAGAGAAAGATATGAAAGTAGGCGTGAAAGTGAAACAAGATGGAAAGCTGTTGGTCGGACAAGAAGAAACATAAGTAGAGCTCAAGAAGAAAGTTACTGCTTTATGAGTGATTTATGACCAGGAGGTTTTGGTTGATGACAGAGAGATCATGTGGCATGGAGGGGAAAAGGGAAGGTGTTGAATTGACATCTCTATGCGAATTGAACAAAATAAAAACAAAAATTGACATCTCTATGCAAATTGAACAAAATAAAAAACAAAAAGGGATGTTTTTTCGAGGTTGTGATTTTTTTGGAGTCAAATGTGAGGGCTGATTTACCTTGTGAAATCCAGGGCACTGTTACAACAGTGCTTTTTACATGCTATGTAAGAAGAAATCAGGAGAAGAATGTTTCTATGCGAAGTGGGGAGTCAAATTTAAAATAAAGATTTCATTAAAATAGTTTAATACAGAAAGGATTAAGGATGATAAATGCATTGATATATGAACTCTGTCATAGTTTTTAGAATATACAATGGCATAGATGCACTTAGGATATGGACATGTGTGGAACTATTACCTAAGGAGAATAATAAGTAATTAAGTCAGCAGTATATAGAAAAATTAGACATGTTATTATTTTTTGTTTTTCTCTTTTATATCTATTCGTTTATGTATTTGTAGTGTTTACTTTAGAAAAGGTTAATAAAAAAGGGAAAAAAAAAAGGACTTGAGGACACACAGCAATGACAACTACAAAATGAATATCCCCCACCAGAAAACGTGGCCCCTGAGGCTCTTTTTTCTTTACTTCATAACCAGTAAGAGGCGTAGCCTGTCTAATCAACTGACCACCCCCCAAGGCAAGTCAGAAGGGCACAACTGTGGGAAGCAGTCCAGAACACGAGGAAAAGATAGACAGGAAATAGACATGCCGTGGTTTTATCAATGTGTGGACACTTGAGGATAATGCAGGAGCTAAGATGGTAGGTTACTACCATCTTTGGGCAAGTTACACTCTCTCAGTCTCAGAGGAAGGGAAAAGGCAAAGGCAAACTGCCTCTGAACAAATGTTGTCAAGAAAACTCCATGACAGAATTTGCCATAGAATCTCACAGAATCAAAGAATTTCAGAAATGACTTGAAGTCACACAACAACAACAATGCATTCACTAATATATACACTTTAACACATTTTTTTCTATTTACTAAAACATACTTGCATATGTTTTCAATTATATTCCCTTTTAAATATATGCATTTTTATTTTTATTTTTTTAGGAATATTTTTATTAAAATTTAAAGTGAAAATAAAAAAAACCCCCCGCTTCCAAGCTTCTTTCTTTTTTTTCCAGTTGAGTCTGCTTATTTACATTCCATTCATACATAGTTTCTCTTTAAAATGTAATCTTACATTATTACATCTTACATTATTACATTGCTGCTTTGTTGCATTGCCTTATTACATTGTTGCCTTGTATTATATACAATCTTGCTTTATTCTTTTCCTTTTCTTATTACTATCTCTTTATCCAATTTATTCCCTTTAAAAGTTCTGGATAGACTTATTTTTCAGTGAAAATGTTAGCTTTTCTATCTCTGTCATATCCAGAACTTTTAATTTCCATTCTTTTATATCAACGTGGTTCCTTTCTTTCCAATATTGAGCGTATGTCAATCTTGCAGCAGTTATCAAATATAATAATGTCTTCTGATGACATCTTATCTCTCTTTGTTGCCCCAACAGATTTAACAAATAAAACTCTGGCTTCATTTCAAAATTTAAATTGTAAATTCTTTGAATTGCATCATGTATTTCCTTCCAAAATTTCCTTGCTATTTTACAGGTCCACCACATATGAAAGAACAACCCCACCTTTTTAAATATATGCATTTTTCAAATGAGCAATGGCCCTGAATTCTATTTGGTAGTTTTAACTAGAGTAGACCCATTGAATTAATTGTTCAATGGTTAGACAACACCTATGCAAATGCCATTGATTCAGGCCATGATTTAGCATATAGTTTTCCTTCACTGACATACATATTAGGCCTTAGAAATCTACAGTTTTTCAAGAAATGGGGTGCTTCATCTTGTTGCCCATCTGGGAAAATGCAAAATAGGTGTTTTTGTAGAGAAATGTATACAGAATAAATTTCTTTCCTATCCCAGTTGATTTATTTAATCCAGTGCATTTTGACACTGCTTTCATATTTTTAAAAACATCCAAAGTTTGTTCAAACTAAAACTGATGATAAAATAGTAGCTAAAAGAAGAAAAACAATAACATTTATAGAATTTATAATTTGATCTGTTTCAAAAGGCATCTTTTGTCTATTCCCTTCATGTGCTTACATTTTGATTTTGAAGGTGGTTTTAATAGTCTACTTGCTTCTAACTCTGTGCTGAACTCCGATCAATATAATGCAAGAAGTCCTTTTTCAGAATTTTTAAAACTTCAACTGGTTGAGTGGTGGTTTTTCTTTAACAGTACTCTCAAGATGGCATAATTATATACTTTCATATGTATAATATTATCTGTGTCTGTGCAAAAAGTATGTGCCACATTTGGTAGTAACACCTTTGATCATCTTCAAAGAAACATGTGTTTTCATATTATAATATTATATCATATTATTATAACATATCATATCATGTTATAATATGGTTTGGCTAGGGCTTCTGGGATTTGTAGTCCAACAATATCCTGAGAGCAGTGTGATTCCCCTTGCTGGAATGTCCTCTAAGGCCCTTTCCAGACGTGGGGAAGGAGCTGCGCGAAAATGGGACTCACCGGATTTCCTGAGCGTCTGGGTGAGTCTGTCACGACAAGGAGCAGCGCGAGCTTGTCGCTCCGTGCTGCTCCGGTGTCCAAAATGGCAGCTTCCAGTTGGTGGAGGCTCTCCACCAACTGGAGAAGCTCGCCAGCCAAAAGCCCACCCCCAGAACCCCAGAAGATCTGCAGGCATGCACTTGCGCGTGCCTGCAAATCTGCTCCGGAGCGCAGTGACGGAGCAGCACGGAGTCGTGTGCTCCATGCTTTTTAAAAACCTCTAAAAAGAGGTTTTTTAAAAGCAAGCTGTGTGACCAGTATCAGTTGTGCAGAACCAGACTGAGGTATGGAAGTACAGAAAGTAGTCCATCCCAGTCCACTCTATGGTGCAGAAGACCTCCGTCGGAGGTCGCTCTGCACCATTTTAAAAGCCCAGTGCAGAAATGGCCTAAGACAAGGACTGGCTTTCTAAGATGTTGTGGACTGCATCCTCATCATCCTAAGCCAGCTTGGTCAATGTTCAAGGATCACAGGAATTGCAGCAAAAAACCTCACGCTTGTCGACCCCCATTTTCTGTTGCTATGATAATTATGGCCTCAACAGACTTATGACAATACATACCTAATATCTGCTGTTTCCTACTGTGATCATCTTTATTGTTTTGATAGATTTTATTTCAGAACTACTTCCCTCTAATGAGTAAATTGATGCAAATTAAGGAAGGTGATGCCCGCTTACTGGAATAAATGTGGGTTGAATGAAAGAAGCAAAAATCCCAGTGTTTCTATGACTCCTTCATTTCCCACAAAAGCAGGGGAAGGACATATTGCAAGGATGTGAGGTTAAGTGAGGAAATGTGTAGAAGGGAAGGGAGAGGGAGTGTGTGAATTTTGAAGTGCAAGAAACAAGGGAAGGATGCACTGAGAGGGCATGAGGTGAAATGAGGGAAGGAGAAGGAGGGAAGGGAAAATGTGGCAGAGTACAAGAAACAAGAGAGGGGCACATTGCAAAGGCATGAAGTGAAATGAAAGGATAAGTAAGATGGACGGGAGAGTGGAGTGAGAGAGGGAAAGTGAGCGAAGGGAGGGTGAATGGTGCAGTGGCACTGTGAGAATCTGAGGTGAGACAAGGGAAAAGGTTTAGGAGGGAGAGTGAGTGTGCTAGTGGTGGAGTGCAAGGATCTGGGGAAGCAAATATTGCAACAGTATGAACTGAGTGAGGGAATACAAGGGAAGGGAGAGTGAGCAGTCTGAGTAGCGGAGTGCAAGAAAGAAGGGGGGGGGCTTTGAAGTAGCTTGCTGAGAGGTGATGGCCCAATGGCACATGATAAATTCTGCAACCAAAAGGGGATTTGAATTTGATTCTGCCTGTTGTAAATGCAGAACTTTAAACATTACTTTGCACTGGTTCTCTCAGATCCCTTGTGCCTTTAAAAAAGCGCAGCCTAGAACACAAGGGAACCAAAAAATTGCAGCAATCAATGTGCTGAATTTGCATAATTAGAATGCAAATTAGAGTAATTTGCAAATTACTTTTTCTCATAGGGAAAGAGGAAGGGTTGTGAAGCTGCATTCTTGGCTGAAGTGTCATTTAAGGGGATAGGGCAGGCTGTGTGGCTCTGACCTCCAGCAGAAGAAAACAGCCAGTGTGGTTGGAAGATATACCTAAGGGACTGCCCTTGTTTCCTGTCAGTATTTGCTGCCATAGGCAATAGCTTCACTTTGCCTAATGGAAGGGAACATAATACGCCTGAGGTTTGACAGAATGAATTTTCTTAACCATTGCCTCTCCAGAGAGTAAGATCTAGAGTGGGGAAGTACAAGGCTCTTACTTGGTTGCTTTCGTTCACCATGTCATAGTAACATGACAGGGTTAGTGCCACCATGGAGTCACTGAAGAGCATGGTAACCCCTAGTTACGCCACATTAAACACTGCTTCTGTTTTTCCATGAGTGTTTATTAAAAGGATCTCTCTATTAATTTTGCAGCTAGTCTTTATTGGAGGCTCTTGACTTTTTTTGCCAGCCATGGATACTGTTGGCAGCAACATTGCTTGGTTTCAAAAGTGCCTGCCAGAGGCTAATTAGACTCTAGAGAAGTTATGGGCAAAGTGCAGCCCTCCAGACTCCAGCTCCACCATTCCATAATATTGGCTGTTCTGGCTAAGTTTGATGGGAATTGCAGTCCATCAGCATCTGAAGGATTCTACTTTGCTCTCTAAATTGTATTTAGAAAGATACACGGTAGATACTGCATTAGTAATAGAAAAGCTGGAAACCACCAGATTGTAAAAGAAAAGGAAATTGCTTTGGTCACTTGGCAAATATTATCCAATGAAAATACCTGTGATCAAACCTTTTTCTCATTGTAGTTTAAGATGCTGAATGATGGTGCACTAGGCAGAAATGGCTTTATCTGAATAAGAATGTATATTCTTTCTCATATATATATATATATATATATATGAGAAAGAAAGAATATACATTCTAAGAATTTTGGCAGCAACAAGAACAAAAAAGATGCAAAAAGACTTGTTTTCTTCTTAGTTCTTAGTTCCACGTGGAGATCATTTATACGGGAATATATATATATTCCCGTATAAATGATCTCCACGTGGAACTAAGAACTAAGAAGAAAACAAGTCTTTTTGCATCTTTTTTGTTCTTGTTGCTGCCTAAATTCTTAGAAATTGTCACATCGTGTGAGAAATTGTCATTGTGGGAGAAAAAGCTGAAAACAGGTCAACAGTATTCCGGAGATCATAGCTGGAGTCCTGCTGGCTAGTGCCAACTGGGGTAGACTCACTTAATTAATCATTGAATGGTGAGTCAACACATAGGTAGATCCAATTGATTCAATGGCTGTACCCTAGGCACCTCTGCCTAAATACCTTAAAGGCATCAGATCCTGTTTGATCTTGGAAGCTAAGCAGGGTCATCTCTGGATGGGAGACTGCCAATACATACAGGTGCTGTAGGCCATATTATAGAGGAAGGAACTGGCAAAATTACCCTTGAATATTCCTTGCCTAAGTTGACAGGCAACTTGAAAGTGCACACACATATAAATGCACACACACACACACACACACACACATCGTAGGCAGGACTAACAATAGGATTTAGGTTTGTCTACTTAGTATTAGATTTTGTTTTACCTTCCTTAGATAAGATTTTTTTTTTTAAAAAAAATCACACCATTTCCCCTCTCTAACTGATCTTCTGAAAGCCAGTACAGAGTGGGAGTCTCTGTGTTTGTGTTAGAATGTGTTTGTACTCTAAGAGACTTGTGCAAACATGTGACCAAACCATCCATTTTGTTTTTCTAGGGCATAGATAAACCTCTACATTTGCTGGCCAGGCACTCAGATGAGAGATTTGACTAGTACCTGGCAGATCATGGTACATAGTTATTGAGTTGCATTGCAGCTGTTGGATCACTAGGGGAAAAAATAGAGGAGGAAAATTCTTAGCCTCTATAAAGTAAAAAAAGTGAAATTAATTTTTTTTAAGTTTGCATAATAGTGTAGAAAGTTGGGGTGTGTGTGGATCATTACTAAAATGTTATTATCTGGTGAATGTGGTGGCATCACTAAAGATACACACCACATGCACAGCATCCACCAATACCATCAGTACTGTCACATGGGTGTGAATTGAAATCACATTGTCTCAGCAGCAGTAAATTATCAAAGAGCTTGTCTGAATGAAACACTCTACAGGAGGAATTGTGTCTTTAGGAAAGATGGCTGGACCTTGAAGATGACATGAGTGACAATTACATATTTGTTGTGGTACTGTAAACTGATGATGTTTTAAAAAGGCCCTAGTTGTTAGTTGCTTTAAGATGTGCTCAGATGTACTTCATTTTTCATAGGAGGAATACTTGGTGCAACAGAGTGTTAAATTGAAAATTTCCATTTTTCAAGTGTTCATTTATAGCACTGTTGACACATGTTTGTGAGCTTTTGATGTTCACCTAGCATTTCATTGTCATTTGATATGCTCTTTTGCTTCCAAGTGAAAAGAAATTGTCCAGTTTAATTAGTGCAATACCATTTCCAATCCCAAAGGATTAAAGAGAGACAGAGCAGGGTGCTGTTTGTTGGCTGTAGCTTGATCTCTAAGACCTGAGCATATTTTGAATAGTTGCTCAATGGGTATTAATAGAATAGATTAGTCAGAAGCAGCAGCTTGTGTTCTCAACACATGGAAATGGAATGAAGACGCATGAGGGAAGACTGCACAGCATAAGATGAAAGACCTTGGAATTCCCACTGTTCTGCCAATTCTGTTTGCAAGGCCTCTTCAGAAACACATTTATGATTTTCAGAAGCCAGTATCATTGTGAATGCATGGGTGAAAACTATTGCCTCCAGTATGCCTTCACAGTTTGTGCAACACATCAATAACAATAAACTACTAAAAGATACTTGGTATGTTGGGCTAATGCGTAGAAGTGGAAAAAGCATTTTGCAGGAGTTGAGATTCTCAAAAAAAGTGTTGATTTGCACCTCTCAAGAGTCACTGTTAGGAAAAATACATCTTTACTCATAAATTTATACAGTTGTAAGACTTGAGGTACATTTCAAGAACTGAAATTTGTCCCAAACTATGCATATCTTTTAAAAATGGGTATGCCCCAAAGGCTTAAAGCTAAAAATTATTTATTAATCTGCTTTAATCCATGGCAGAAATGCACACAAAATTGTACTCATTAGGAAAAATGAATATAAAAATGCATTTGTTGTTGTATGTTATCAAGTCATTTCCAATTTATGGTGGAATATCATGGGGTATTCTTGGCTCAGATATGTTCAGAGGAGGTTTGCACTGCCTTCTTCTGAGGCTGAGACAGTGTGACTTGCCCAAGGTCACTCAGTGGGTTCCATGGCTGAACAGAGATGCAGATCCTGGTCTCCAGAGTCATAGGCCAAGGCTCAAACAACTATTCCGCATTGCCTCATAAACATTGGACACAATGACGCTTGCAGGTATGGCCTGCCAAATGGGCACTGGGAGGTAAAATGGCTCCCATCCCCTCCGCAGTTGCCCACTCCTGCATTACAGCAATCCAAATGGAATGTAATCAAGATGTGCATTACTGTAGCTAGGTCCTACATCTCCAGGAACGGCCACAACTGGCACACTAGTTTTAATTGTGCAAATGCACTCCTGGCCACTGCTGGGCCTCCAGGCTCAGGGCTGAATCCAAGAATACACCAAGCTATCAATCTGTCCATTTTATATGGTTTACTGGCTTGGTGTAACAACTCCTGGATCAGCTGACAACCTTGCTCCTATTCCTCCCTTCATCTTGCTGGATTGCCTGTGACTGAATTGAACTGGATTAACTACACTACAGCTCTTTGCCTTGCAACCGGCTGACTCTTGAGTCACTTGCTGACTGTAGCACAAAACAACATTCAGCATTCCCTTTATCCCAGGGGTGGGCAAAATGTAGTCCACAGGCTGCATGGAGCCCTTGGCATCCCCAAGTGGGGTCCCCCAGAACCCCCCAATCCCCTAGACTATTTTTTTTTAAAAAAATCAGGTTGATTCAGGGGATTTTTTTTTTTGCCTCAAACTGACCAAAATGAGACTAAACTACAGTGGTTTGCTTCTCCTACCTGCCAAAACCCCCTAAATGTTTCAAAACACAAAAAGTATATAATAAATTGCCTGAAAATTGGCCAAAATGGCAGCTGGACATGATGTTGCATTACTCTGGGTGTGGTGAAATGCACTGGTGAAACTCACCAGTTGGTTGGGCCGCCAACCTATGCACAGTTGCCTACTCCTGTCTTACCCATTCAGTTTGCCCCTCTATGGTTGACAGTGAGGACAAGGGCCAACATACATGCAATGGCTGTCAGCTCTAAGAATCCTGTCCTCAGGCTCCACAAATTGAAATGTATTCCATAAAAGAAGACAAAAAGGTTTTCATGTTCATCGAGAAATTCCTTAGAAGAGGCACTACTGAAATCAGTACTAAAGCAACTTGACTTAGAAATTCCTAAAAAGCCATCAAAGTATAATACAACATTCAACAAAGATGTGTGTGTTATTACTATATTATTTCATTTACTCCATCACTTATGCTCTGCCTTAATAAAAATTACAATTATGGAAGTTTTACATGAAAATAAAAGATAATGTGTAAAAATATACATATACATACATAATATACATATAAAACTTTCAGCTAACAGCACAATACCTTCCATATATATGCAGATATGAGTGACAAGTGGTATCACTAAATTCAGTGAACCCTTTTGAAGTTCTTTCTGAATAGACCAATATAAATTGTAAATGTAGACTGTACAATGAACTTGACTCTTCCCTGTTCCCCTCTCTTGTTCAGAGCAAACTAATGTATATATCATTTACAGAAGAGGAGGTAGCGGGAACATACCAATGCAAGAAAGGTTGGGCATGTACCCTCTGGCTTGTTCTTTGTCTTTCTCTAATCTGGCCTCTCCTCAGTCCCTTTGCATATGATATGCTTGGTTCAGATGTGTACATCCTTCCCCTCAAGAGTCTTTGTTCTGACAGACCAATACAAGGGAATTCCTGTGTGTGAGACAAGAGTTCCAAACTAGTTCATAGTGTTTTTTAACAATAGATAAAGTAGGTACAGGTAAGAAACAATACAGGTAATATGTTCTAACCCTTACAAAATGGTGTTCTTGATAAGGAGACCAATGTCAATTGATTTATTGTTTCTGAATCACTGTTTTCCATGGTTACCATGGGTAATTGATTAATACTGTTGGTCTTGTTTTCATTAACACTTTTTGCCTAACATTCCACAGGCAATTTTGCTCTCATTTAATTCCAAGATAAGAAAATGCAGAGAATTCTTTTGAAATCTTGAATAATAGAGCAGGTTCAGTCACTGGTGGGGGTAATGGTCTTGACAACACCTTTTACAACTAAGACATGATCTTTTGAATCCAAACATTCCATGCAGGTTTACCTAAGGGAAGGGATGTGTAACATGTAGCCCTACAGATGTTGCTGGATCATATCTCTCAGTGTTCTTCACCACTGACTATGCTAGCTATTATGAACTGCAGTCTAACAAAATCTGGAGAATCATATGATTCCCACCCCTGACCTGAAGAATACAGCTTGTGTTCCTTTAGTACACAATGTCCTACAAACAGAGAAAAAGAACAAGTCATAATGTATTGGGTCAAATGTAGAGCAATCTATCTGCATTGCACTCATTGTGCTACTATTGGATGGGCGCTTCACTCAAGTATCCGTCTGGTGTCCCTTCCCAGACAACATAAAAGATGACAGCTGCAACTGCTTCACAAGGCACTTCTCCTCATGGGGATAAACACTGCTGCTTCTCTCATCTCCATGTTTCTCATATCTCATATCCTTCAGTTAAACTTAACAAACCAAGCAGTGTCACATTTCAAGACCAAGTTTCAGTAACACCACAAAGAAGACTTGGAGTCCAAAGAGCCACTGGTTGCCCCATGTCAAAGAGAAACATCAGCAACCCTCCTATTTTTCACACCACATAATTAGAGCATTGTGATTTCACTTTAATTGTCATGGCAACACGTTGTGGAATCCTGGAGTTTGTAGTTTGGCAAGACACTGGAGCTCTGTGGCTAGAATTCTAAATACCCTTCCCTAAACTGCAAATCCTAGAATTCCCCAGGGCCTTGCCATAGCAGTTAAAGTGGAATCATAGTGCTACACCTGTGATTCTCCAGATCAAAAGGCTACAGATCTGAGTTCATAGCCTTCCTCCAATGTCAGACTTTGAGGATGACTTCCTGTCCTTCACCTGGGGAGGAGTGTTGTTGTCTTTTGTCATGTGTGTTCAAGTTGACTCCAACTTGGGTTTTCTTGGGCAAGATTTAATCACAGGGGGTTTGCCATTGCTTGCCTCTAAGGCAGAGAGTGCGAATTGTCCAAGGTCACCCAGTAGGGTTCCATGGCTAAGTGGAGATTTGAACCCTGCTCTCTTAGAGTCCTAGTCCAGCACTCAAACAGCTACACCATGCTGGCTCTTGACAGCATCTGCTATTTTCAAGCAGTCTCCCATCCAAATATTAGCAGGACCAGCCTTGCTTAGCTTCTGAGATTAGATGAGAGAGGATATGTTCAGGGATCAATATAAAAATAACCATGGACTTCAAAAGCCACCTTGAATTCTGTGCTGGGAGAAAGGTGGGATATAAATTAATTAAACAAATACCCAAATACAACACCCAGCTGGGGCTGGAGTCTCTGAAACCTTGGCTAACCAATTGTCTTACAGCCTTGCAGTCCTTTGCTATGAGGGAATACTCCAGTCAGTTATCTCCTGCAGTTCATTCTACGATGTTGTGATACTTCCTTACCTTGCTGTGAACCTCAGTGTGCCTCCTCGCACTACTTAGTTATAGCACTTTGATTGTTCTTGAACTGCCACAGCTACATCTTATGAAATCTTGAGGTCTGTAGTTTGTTGGGGCACTGGAGTGCTTTGGCTAAAGGCCCCTCCCTAGAACCACAGCTCTGTAATTGGGTAGTGTGAGAGGGCCCTGTACCTTACACTGTTTATCCAATGGGGCCTCTTCACTGGATGCAGGTCTGCTTTAATGGACTTGGTCCATCCTGGCCTGACACAGAACCATTTATCTACTTGTGTGCCCTTATGCTGTAAGCTTCCTCCCATCTGTGGGAATCTTGCTAACTCAGAGCAGACAGTGATACTCAGCCCAGTGCTGAGAAGCACTAGAAAAAGTGGCTGCAGCAGCAACTGTCGTTTCTTCGCAACACCTCTGAAGGCAGACCTGGAGGCATTATGGGGAAATTAAGCTGGTGATAGTAGCTTCAGTGAACAGACAATGCCTTCCTTTGCTGCACAGGGAAGAACACTGTTGCCCTTAAAATATCCCAAAGAAATTGTAGAAGTGAAGGTGAATGGTTCAGCATCAGTGCTCTGGCCCTTGTGGATTACTGGCACTGGGCCTGACAATGCTAATGTAATAGTTCAAATGTGGCTTCTAGTCTGAAGTTGAGTGCATGAAAAATGCTTTGTCTAAACCAAGCCATAAATTGTTTAGTCCTAAGCTAAATGCAGTTTGTCAAGTATCCAAACTCAACCAACTGGATCAGAGAGAAGCAACTTTATTTTTATTTGTTTAAAGTATTACTGTATCATCTCCGAGCCCACAAGAGCTCTCAAAGTGATGAACAATAAAAGATAAAAATATTTTGAAAACATTAAAATACTCCTGAAGAACAATCTAAAAAAAATCCTGAAATATTAAAACAGTAATAAGTGAGCAATTTCAAACATGATATGCCATGCCAAACAGCACTGTTTGGCTGCCTGCTGGAAGCATGAAGGGGATGAGACCAGTCTAATTTTTTGGGGTAGGGAGTTCCAGAACTAAGATACTGCTACAAAGAAAGACCTGTATCCACCAACTTAACTTCATAAGCTGTTGGGGCATGCAACAGGGCCTTCTCTAAAGATTTCAGATTTCTGTCAGGCTCATATGGGAGAAGATGGTCTTTCAGATATCCTGGCCCCAAGCTGTATATGGCTTTGTAGGTCAAAACCAGCAGCTTGAATTGAGCTTGAAAGCAAACTAGAAATCAGTGCACTTCTTGCAAGATCAGTATTATGTGCTTTCTAATGTGCACACCTGACACCAGTCTAGTTGTTCCATTTTGCACTATCTGTAGCTTCCGAAGACTTTTCAAGGGTACTTTTCTATGCTCCACATAGAGCACATTGCAGCAGTCTAATTGGGAGGTAACAAAAGCATGAACTCCTGTGGACAGATCTGTCTTTTCCAGGAAAGAGGGCAGCTGGCACACCAGCAAAGCTAGGCAATAGTGCTCTTAGTCAGCACAGCAACCTGGCCTTCCAGGAGCAGCATTGGGTCCAGGAACACCTCCAAACTCATGTGGACAAGAGCTGGCAGGGAAGAGAGCAATTATGGCTTGAGTATTTTTCTACTGCTTTGGGTGGTACATCAAATGTAGTCATTTTTTGATGAAGCCAGATCTTGCTACCTGTATGCATATCCAGTAGGTGGTTGTCTACAATATCCAGATGAAGGAAAATGAAACTACTAAACAGCTGGTCAGCTCCCCTTTCATGTGATATAAATTTGAGTATGAACTAGTTACTTTCTGGATAATACAAAATGCTAGAAGTCTTCAAAAGCCTTATGTGGTTTGGAATCTGCCAAGGAGCTTGCTTTTGGGCTTTGTCTTCAGAAGAAGTTCTGTTGTGTCTCATGTCTCAATCAGAGTTACAGTCTAAAACCATGAGGAAGACAGCCTCCTCTATTGTTGCACCCAGACAGTATTGCACCATGCACTGTAAGGGGTGCAGCTAGCCTTGGCTCTGGCCATTTCTGCACTACACTCTTATAGCATGATTATTCCACTTTCAACATGCGGAAATGGCCCCAGTTGTTGTTGTTGTTGGGCGCCTATAAATAGTTTCTGACTTATGATGACCCTACGGTGAAATTATCATGGGGTTTTCTGGATTCAGGATGTCTGATACGCCCAAGGTCACCTAGTGGGTTTCTATGGCTAGGTGGGGAATCCAACCCTCCTCTCCAGGGACATAGTTCAATGCTCAAACCTCTACACCATGCTGGCTCTAGCCATGTCTCGGTATATCTTCAAATCTCTAGCACAAAACTTTTATGTAGGCATGTTTTTCAGTAATTGCAATTAGTAGTTACTTTGTTACCTACTGTTTTTAATGTTATTATTTAAATTTTTTACTTTTGAATTTATTTTAAATTTATGAAACTTATCCCTCCAGTTTTATAATTATGACTTCAAATTACCTTTTCAATGGAAATTTTCTGTCCCTCCTGCTCTCTCCAAAACTGGAATGCTGAAACCTCCTGAAACCCTCAAAAGTACAGATTTAAAATAGGTTGTTGAGGCTGATATATGGTTGAGGTAACATAAATTTCTAAAGTATTTCCTGATAACCACTGAAAGCATTTACTAATGACATGTCTCTTTAGGTACATGTTACCACTAATCAAATATGTCATGCATAAGGACAGCTTCACTGATCAAAGTGGCTGGTAGATTCAGATTAATTAATATTTGGTCTTATCACTCTACTTCTTAGCTCAGATATCCTGGAGCTTTTAATATGGGAAACTGATTGTCATGGCACTCATTTTTTCACAAGGGTATTAAAATTACAACTTGATAGCCTGCTCTTTTCAGACTTAAATCATAACGTGGCTTTTCAAGACATCCATTTTCAGTTTATGTACACAACTCTTTCACTGGAATAAGATCCTGCTCATTGTGAGCTTTTCACCACATCAGTGGGCATCTAATGGGTCTCTTTTGAGTCACTTTGCATGCCACTCATGTAGTGTGTACTCCAAATGTTATCTGCTCTGTGTACTTAATAAGAGATGAAGCTGATAACTTGTTTATTGAAGATGGGTATAGAAGGGGCTGTAATATATAAAATGGTATATGAAATACATATTGAGGAGACCCTTTAGGGCCAATTGTGTGTGTGTGTGCGTGTGTGTGTGCCCACAAGTCACCTGTCAACTTATGATAATCCCATGAAATTCTTACGGGTTTCTTTGGCAAGGAATATTGAGAAGTGTTTTTGCCAGTTCCTTTTTCTGAAATATAGCCTGCAGAACCTGACATTTGTTGGATGCGGTTTCCCATCCAAGTACTGAACATTTCTGAGATCCTAGAGAAAACTAAGTATCTCTTAGTCTTGATCTCAGCTGAGGTTGTTTATCACAGAGACCACAGTTTTCATAATGCCTCCTCCCCAATTTAGTAATCTACCTTTTCCCTGGGTCCTTTTGCTCTTCCTTGACTGTTTCCTCCAGTCGATTTCTTCAGTATCAGTATTCCTCAAAGTCTCTGTGCCTTGGACTCACTATCTGGGGAGATTCACTGTATGCCCTCTCCAAGATGTCCAGTGCTCTCCCTGTTCTGAAACACCATAATCATCTTCAGAGGAAGTGATATTTGTGCTGATATTTGTACCATTTTCTAAGTTGGATTTTAATAGCTATTTTGCTGATTTTTAAATAACATTTCAAACCATTGTGATTGCAGACATTTACAGCATGGTGCAATTCCCACCTCCGGAAAGCAGGCACCCAGATTGAGAACATTGAAGAGGATTTCAGAAATGGCCTTAAACTGATGTTGCTATTGGAAGTCATCTCAGGTTTGTTTAAAGACAGCAGCTCTTAGACTTATCAGCACACAAACACACATATAAACACACATTTCTAGCTCTACATTCTGCAGTTCTGTGGAAAATGGGGTGAGTTGTGCACTATGTTAATGTCAGTGGTTACTAGTAGCACAATAAAACTGATACCTAAGCTAGATAAAAGCCCAACACAATGATATGATTAAATAAACATGATTGCTCACTTAATGCTCTTCAGATGAACTGTTGCCTTGCATTCAGTCTTGACAGACTGTACCTAGGACAGTGGTTCTCAACCTGTGGGTGCCCAGATGTTCGTGGACTTCAGCTCCCAGAAGCCCTGAGCATTGACCATAGTGGCTGGGGCTTCTGGGAGCTGAAGTCCACAAACATCTGGGGACCCACAGGTTGAGAACCACTGATCTAGGATATGATTAACGATTACAGATATCTGAATTTACTTCAGTCCTATGCAAGCATTGCTTGCTCATGTGTAGGGCTAAAGTGGAGAGGGGGAATGTGAGTATATATAAGCCTCGCTTCCAATATTGTTACATATCTAGCTGTCATTTGGTGAACTTCACATATTGAACATGAAGGTCTGCAACAGGTCCTGTGAGTACGTTCTACTGAGCATACTTAACTGAGCACCCTTTGTCGGATGCTCTACCTATCTGAGATTCCAGTCACAGGAACTTTGTAAGCACATTCAACATTGTACTTAAAGAGTCCTTTTTTGTAGACACTGGCTGTACCAGTGAGGACTGACTAGAGTTGTGCACGACCAGTATCTGGAGAGTCACAGTAACCATTCTGGTCTAAGTGGTGGCACGATGCAGGGACACTACAGAGTGAATCTTATGCATAAATCTGTTTTTCTCTCCCCACTTTAGCCAGGCATGTGAGTAGGCAACTCTCTACACAGATCTTTTCTTTAAATATCTGTGGAAGTGGAGAGTGGGGAGGTAAAAGAAGGTTCATCCTCCTGAAAGTGATGAGAGGGCTTACCAAAGAGCAGAAAAACAAAATAACAGCAGAAAGAAACCCTTGTAAACTTGCACAACACTTATGTTTTTGTCTACTTCACTTTCTTCTGGTTCCATTTTTTAAAACATGTGTTACTTGAACTTGATCACCTTTTTTAAAAATTAAAGGATCAATGTTCTCTATTTAAGAGGCAAGCTCCCAGGCCAAAAGGCCTCAGTGCTACTAACCTGTCTTAGTACCTAGTATTACTAGAAGGTAACGTTTTCACTTCTAAGTAGGAACAAGGAGGAGAAATTGGGGCCTACCTTGCCCCATTGGAGGCTAGACAAATCTTAGATCTATATGGTTGTACTAGTACAATTAACATGGCATGTTTCTTGAAAATCAGGTGTTACTCTGTGTTCCAGGAGACTTTAATGTTCTGTGTAATAACATTTTCTACATTCAGCACAATCTTATACAGAATTACTTAGGAACACACACTGCTGAACATCCTTGTACACACCATAGTAAAGGGGTGGGCAAAGTGTGGCCTAAAGGGCCTCAAGCCCTTTTTTGTGTCTCACAGCTTCCCATGTTTTTTAAAAAAATGTCATCACTGGGTTTTTTTGGCTGAAATTTGGCAGCAAACCACTAAATGCAGAATAATCAATGGGAAAATGTGCTGAATGCATTCTAGTCACTGGGACAGTTAACAGCTGGCATCCTGTTAGTGACATATGCACATATAAGTCAGGCTACACATGTAGGAGGAATTATTTGCCACAGTGCAACAAATATATTCTGATGATAGCAGCAGAAGTGGTGTTGCACATATAGCAATGTTGTGCATTTGTACATGGCAGTTACATATTGTGATACATGTTGCATGATGCTGCTATTCTGCATAGGGGTGTGTAGTGATGACACAGAGTATCTTTGCATGCAGATATTAATGTTACACTGCAGAGTGTCGGGTTGCAGCCAATATGTTGGTTAATATCATAATAGTTCAAATGAATTATGTACATTTTCTTCTTTATTGAGAAATCCTTCAAAATCTTTCTGAGCTCAGTCATCAGATCTCATAACTAGCTCTGAGGAGAATGTGATACATATCTTCTTTCACTATGGTCAAGAAGGTTGGATTCAAATAAGAAGAAAGGCAAACTACAGGAAGAATGGAGAATTTCTTCTGTGAGAAAGATTGAAAGTGCTTGGATCTGTTCATGAGGGAGAAAGCTGAAGGATATATGCAGTTTGTATTCTAAAAATGCTGAAGTTCTAATAAAAAGTTAAACAGAAGAGTGAATGTACACATTCATGGACATATTTTGCACATATGTGACATGTATGACAGTTTAATTTGAAGTTTTGTGTTGTACTGAAAACCCTCAGAACTCAATAAATTTTATGCCTGCATATTTTTTTTCTGAGATAGAGACCTACAACTGAGAAAAACTTATAAGAAGTTCTAGTGTTTGGTTCAGGTAAAATGCAGCCACTACCTGTCCAGTATATGTGTGCAACCAGATGTTAAATAAATTGATTGACAATGGCATTTTTTTTCCTATAGGGGAAAGACTTCCGAAACCAGACAGAGGAAAGATGCGTTTCCATAAAATTGCAAATGTCAACAAAGCATTGGATTTCATAGCCAGCAAAGGTGTTAAACTGGTCTCGATTGGTGCAGAAGGTATGTAGAAAATATCAACAGCAAAGTTTGGCCTTCTGCCCTGACGGACTGAAATTATGAGGACCTGGTTAGTTCAGTAGGTTGGCTAGGCCTATTGGAAGGTGCACATCATTTTCTATTTTCTCTCAAACTGCCTTCACTCCATATCTTTTCTTACATTTTTTTCCTTTTTACATTTTGCCAGCCAACACAATTCCTGCTACTGAAGATTTAAAATGTTTTAAAGAGAAGAAAACTCATAGCAAAGCCTCCAAATTACTTAGTTATTTCCTATAATCTATAGCTTTGAACAATATGGTAGACAAAATCTAAACCAATCAAACAACTAGTTGGGTGTGTGGGTAGGGGAAAAAAGGTTTAGGTCTAATTTAAATGTGATGAAGATCATGTTAAAAATGTACTAGTGCAGCATTACATGCAGCTGTTGTACACTGAAATTGCAGAATGGGCCAGCCTCACAAATCCATTGTATGTGAATGCTTCATGCATAGCTGAGGGAACCTAGGCCCTTTCCGCACCTTACCTTTTCGCGGCGCTGGGGCACAGGGATCGCGCGAGCAGCCTCCTGTGAGAGGCTCTTGCATCCCCCCTGCTTCGCCTCTGTAGCCACTGCCTGCTGGCGAGCAGGCAGCATGAGGGCTCCTCCTCTTCCTTCTGCAGCACAGCCTGGGATTTTCCCAGGCTGCACTGGGGCAGGAAGTGCAAGCGCCATGGCTCCGGAGGCTCTACAATGCACGGTAAATGCACGCAGGGCCCTGGAGCGATGCACGATCACGCATCATTTTCAACTACAAGCTGAAAATGAAATAGTGCACAATCAGCGCCTGCTGGCCCCGGCAGGATCATGCAATTGCGAGGAGGTCATGTGGACTGCTCCTCACAATTGCACAACACTCCAGAGGCCCCCTTTGCATGGCGAATGCTGTGCGAAAAGGGCTCTAGTTTTAGCAAGACACGTCTCATACCCAGTTTAGCCTTGTGTGCAGACAGGTGAAAACCTGCATGGGGTACTGTGTATATTTAAGGAACTTTATGATTTTTTTTTTAAAAAAACCTATATTTTGATGTTCAAGTCAATTCCAACCTATCGCAACCATATCATTTCTTGGCAAGATTGATTCAGAGGAGGTTTGCCAGTGTCTTTCTCTGAGGCTGAGAAAATGTGATTTTCTCAAGGTCACTCAGTGGGTTTTCATGGATGAGTGGGGATTCAAACTCTAGTTTTCCAATGTTCTAGTCCAACACAACATATGTGGAGGGAGATGGGGAAAGTCTTGAAAGCAGACTGGTAAAAATTACTTGGTGACACAGAGAAAAATGCAGACTGAACAAACAACTGCCAGGAAGCATAGCCATTTCTGCACTGGTCTTTTACCCCAGGATTCCATAGGATGTTGAAAGTGGCATAATAGTCTAGTGTGGAACAGTCTAGTGCAGAATGGCCTAGAATAGAGAATTAGTGCAAAGCAAGAGTAGGTGGGATATAAAGAGTGAGGACATGGCAGTATGTTTTGTTTAAAATATTTTAAAAAGGATTTACTTTATGTAACCCCTGCCTGATTATTCAGTAGGTCCAAACATCCTGTGAAATGAAATTGACTCCAATTAAATCCCAATATCAAATCTGAATAGATTTACATTATTTCCAGGTAAATATGAATGGTATCACTCAATCATTAAGGGTTAAGGGTTAATTTCAGGGTTAAATTTTTCCCTTTGAAATTGCTGGGACTTAAGTGTTCTTCATTCTGACTGGATTCTACTGCCAGTTGCAAGGAAGAGTTATTAAAGTTGTAATAAAAACATTAAATTTTGTATGTTAAGTCATGTAACAAAAGAAACAATAATTGATCAAAGGTATTGTGTGGCTGGAATCCTGTTGGCATGCTATAGTGGCATAACTATGCTGGAGTAGGTGGCTGTGGCAGGAAGAAGATCACAAAAATAACAGCTGTGAAGGAAGTACGGGACTGAAGAAATAGGCTGGTTGAAGCCAGCAGATTTTCTCTGCCTTTTTTTGCTGCTGTTGTACATTCTTGGAGAAAGGACAACTGCTGGTGTAGCATACCAACAGGTTTCTGGCCTATGCCATTTAAACTACTTATACTTCACAATCAAAACAACAGCTTTTAATATCACTTTCCTGGAATTAATTAATTTCCTAATTGTCTTCAAGATGATTTTCCTGATTTCCTTCTCCCTGCCCCTGTTTTCAGGGTGACCTCACCTTTTCCTGGAAATGTTGGCTTCCCTGACCATTCTTGTGTCTGCACTGTCCTGGACTGTGACCTTCTGATACTGTGTTTAATGATTTGTAGAATACCCATACCTCCTATATAAATGAAGGGGCGGGGGGAATACATATTTACAAAATATGTAATTTCTGTGCAGATTTATCTTGACCCTGAGTGATTCCAAGGTGGTACAGAGTTGGGCAGTTATGGAAGAATTGGGGTCCACATTAGGCTTCCAAGAGACCTTCTAGGTCCATGCACCTACACTGCACCTGCTTCTGTAACATCTATTATCTATCTATCTATCTATCTATCTATCTATCTATCTATCTATCTATCTATCTATCTATCTGCTTGCCCCATATGTCCAACAAAGCCCTGTAAGGGACATGAAGGCATATTTTTGGGCTTTCTGGGCCTGTAGAGGCATTTTGAGGCAACAAATCTTTCTGAAACTTTTTGCAAAATTTCATCTTGATCCCTGGGGAGGGGGTGAAATGGTGCTCCAGACATGATGGAAATGCCCTCCTCATCCCCAGAGATCATTTTGATGTATTTAAGAAAACTGGCTCTGGAGGCTGTGGACATCCCATAAGGCTACACTTTGCCCGCCCCTAGTTTAAAGAAAGCATGTTGGAAACAATGGCTGCAGTACAACCAATCATAGCCATCCATCTTCATAGCATCCTGATGTCTCCCATGCCATTTTGAGGCTTGCTTTAAGGCTTATAGATTTCTTCAAAATGAATGGGTTTTAAATGGAATTATAAGTCTTATGAAAAAAATTGTATTTAAGCACATATCAGAGTGTCAATAAAACCACAAACCTAAAAGTTATAGCAGGCATGTTTCTCTGACCACAGTATATTTAAAATACTCCTTCTGTTTTATTTTAGAAATTGTAGATGGAAATGTAAAAATGACCTTGGGTATGATCTGGACTATCATTCTTCGCTTTGCCATTCAAGATATTTCAGTGGAAGGTAAGAATACAAGCCACACAACACTGTCCTCAAGAATTTGTGTCAAGATGAACTTACTTAACTTGTCAGGCTGCTTAAGCAAAGGATAGCTTTATTGACAGTACTGAGTTCTGATGTGATATTCAAGATTATAGCAATCCACTCAATGTATAAGTGATTTCAAAAGGCATTCAGTTTGTCTAGGTTTGCTAATCTGCTTTTGGTCTTGTATCTTTGTCCAGTAGGGCAAAGAAAGTGTCCTTTAAATGCAAACTTAGAAGTATGACTTGATTTTGCATTTTTATTGTTATTGCTGTGTGCCTTCAAGTCTGACTTATAGCAGCCCTAAGGTGAATCTATCACAGAGTTTTATAAGTAGGATTTGTTCAGAGAGCGGTTGCCTTTGCCTTCCTCTGAGGCTGGGAAAATGTGATTTGCCAAGGTCATGCAGTAGGTTTCCCTGGATGAGCAAGGATTTGAACCCTGATTTCTAAATTTGTAGTTTAACACTCAAACCGTTACACCACACTGTTGTTGTTGTTTGCCTTCAAAGTGTTTCTGACTTATGGTGATCCTAAGGTGAACCTATCATGGAGTTTTCTGCAGCCAAGAGTGTGTGATGCACCCAAAGTCACCCACTCAGTTTCCATGGCCAAACAGGGAATTCAACCCCAGTCTCCAGGGTCATAGGCCATTTCCACACATTTCCATAGTGCTGTTATTCTACTTTCAACATCCTATGGAATACTGGGGTTTGCAGTTTAGGGAGGAGCCTCAAAGGCCCCTCCCTGAACTGCAAACCCCAGGATTCCATGGCCCTTTTTGCACATTACCTGTTAACGCTGCTGGGTTGGGGTCCTCGCACAAGAAGCCTTAGAAGGAACGCTCCTGCTTCCCTGCTGCTTGGCCTCTGCAGCTCCTTCCTCTCGTGCGAGCGCCTCACCTCTTCCTTTCGCAGTGCAGCCCGGGACCTTTCCCAGCCTGCGCTGCCCAGGAAGCGCGACCAGCCCGTCTCCCAACACACCGCATGCCAGGTAAGTGAGCATGGGGCACTGGACCAATGTGTGAGCGCAGAGCATTTTCGGCTTGAAGCCAAAAATGAAAAAATCCGTGTGCGCTCTATGTCTGGCCCTTGAGCGTCGCATAAATGTGAGTGCATCATGCAGACCACTCCTCACATTTACGCGACGCTCAACTGGCCCTTTTGCTTAAGAAACGCCGTGCAAAAAGGGCCCATAGAATGTTGAAAGTGGAATAATAGCACTATAACAGTCTAGTGTGGAAATGGCAATAGTCCAGCACTCAAACCAATACACCAGGCTGGCTCTCGCATCAGTGGCAATTCTAGCTCTTCTTCTCAAAGAACAGACACTTAGAGAAACTATTGGAAAAGAAATAGGCCAGAACTTTCTTGGTTACAGCTGCTAATAGGCTTGGCATCTGAATGAGTACAGATCCAGAAATTGACTAACCTGTCTGTCAGTTGATGAGCCACATTACCTGGCTCACCTGCTGGATGTTACTTTGGGATGACAAATACAGGTTTCCACATGGGCATATACCACTCTGGTTTCCTGCCACCTAGGAGCAAGGTGAAGACCGTTGAGTTGGATATAACCTTGTGGTCGTACTCCCAATATCCTTATAAGGGACTCCCCTTTCCTTCTGCCAGGCTGTAAAAACTCTATCCCTTTCCTCCCAGATCTGGATCTCATGCCCAAATGACCCACCAAAGTTGTGATAAGAGCTAACAGAAATAGAATCACAAAGCAAATACAACTTCAAAGCTGAGGGAGGGATGGTATGGGGATGCAGTTCAAAAACTAACTGAAAGGCTGCCCCCTTTTATACCTAACTGCCTGAACTGAGTGAAGTTTTTGCCTAAATTTCTATGGCCTCACCTACCATTCAAGGATTTGAATCCTATTGGCTTGTGTTGTTAACCCTTTCCAAAAGACTGTATAAACTGCACAGGTTTCTGGGAAGGCAAAGCAAAATCAACTGTGACAAAATATGGCAGCTTGCTATTTCACATTGACACAAGCAGCAAAACTTCTTCCTAGTAAGTTGGACAGCACTGTTTCCCTTCCTAGAAAGGGATGGGGCACCTCAGGGCATTAACCACTTTGAAACCTCAGCTTTGTGCTCCTTATGTATCCAGCAATGATGTAGACTGATCAGTCAGAGAAATTCAGGAAGATCACATCACTGTCATCCCAGGACTGACTATTTTACTTCAGAGGGAAGGTGTGGATCGCTTTGGATTGAACACACACCACAATTTTCCTATCCAAAGTAAAATTTTTAAAAACAGGATTGTTTATTTAATTGGTTGTTTTCAAAATTTTCTATTATACTCTATTTTAGTTGTACTTTGTTTCATAAAGGTAAAACAACTTGGATCCCATATTGGAAGAAACACAGGATGTATAATAAGTAAGTAGATAGGTACATAGAATAAAACTAAAAAACATCAGGGAGAAGTTGACACTAGAACCCTCCCTCCATTGGAAAAGCATCCTTAAACTGTGTAAGTTTCAGTCCATAATCTCTTACTTGTGCTATAAGCTGATAGGCCTATATTTAATTGTTAGTTCCAATTAGAAAATATCCAACTAGAGTAGACTTTAATCCATGGGAACTTATTTAATCAACACTTACATTCCATTGAGTCTATTTCAGATGGCACTAGGAATTGGATGGAATTACAGTCCAAGGAGGGGTAAATGAATGACAGGATTCTTTTGAAAATATGGGAGATTTCCAAAAACTCATAAGATAGGTAAATTACATGATCATTTATTGTGAGAAGAACTTGGAAGTAACATGATATAAGTAATATAGTTGCCTGCAAAAAGATGCTTGTTTGAGTAATGAGAGCGTAACATGTTTCAAAACCAAGGGGAAGTGTAAGAGCAAAGTTACTACAATGATTGCACTCAGAAATGACTTTTAACTGGCATTTTCAGGGGCTATCGACACAATTTTTCAAGTTTTATGTCATTCTCTTATCAATCCTATAGGCTTTTGGCTTTAAAAAAGCCTTTAAAAAAAGGTAATGGAAATTAATAGAAAAGTTGAATAAACTTGAATAAAGTTGAGTAAACAACACAAGTTACCTTTTCAGCACTGTAATGAGTAGCAGTAATGGGCCATTAAAAAACAACAATGACTAACAGGAACAAATTACTTTTAAAAAATTTGTTCAAAGCTCTGAGTGTGATAGATTAGCTGTTTTCTCTTATCAGCACTGTGTCCTACCACCAGATAGGTCAATAACCATTTAGAGTTTTTCAGAAGAACGGGATAATGAATTAAGATTTCCATATATGTCTGTGATGTCAAGCTATCCACAGGATGTTATGGTTGCTTAGCTTTAAGAACTGCCTTCTGTCAGCCAACCTCTCAAAATGGATACCTGGTTTCATCTTAGAACTGCAGTGATCAGCACCAGTGGTGTAATGAAACAGCAAGCTTGAAACATACAGATCTAGACAGTTTGTATACATGTCAGTATGTAAAACATCCTTCATCTCTCAAATACAAGACAACTTTTGTATGTTGCTCAGCAGGTTAGATAGTTTGACAATGTCTGGAATGGTCTTTCCATTTTCTAACAGACGACTAGCCACCATGTAATTGCAATGAGTCATATTGTGTGACCTTGAGACATAAAGCTGACATAAAATGGAAAGATCAGTGACTGAGTCCTAGAAAGGATTTTGATTGAGATTTACTTTCAGAGAAAAGTGACTGGGCAGCTGAGCAAATGAAATACGAGAGAGATTGCTTTCTCCATTAAACCACTGAAATTTCTGTTTGGGGAAAAATAGAACATTTTTGTTGAATAGAAGCATGACTTACAAACATCAGAAAGTTACTTCTTGAGTGGTCTCTTTTACAGTTACTGCTGCATTAAAATGCTTTTTATTTATTTTAGCCAAATAAATAACATATGAAGCATTTAAATGAACAATCCAGACAGCTGAGATTTATTTCTAAACTATGGATGTGTACATTTTACTTCATCAAACAGATGAAGTATCATTATACAGTGCAATATGTAACAAATTTACTGTTCCCTAAATTTCATGTGTTGATTTAGGGAATAATTATTCTTGACAAATTTACTTTACCCTGATTGTACAGTAGCAATTAAACCATTCTTTGGAAAAGAAATCTACCAGGCATTTCTGCATCCACTCTGCATAAGAATTATGCTTTTATGGATTTTCAAACGAGAGCTTTGTTCAGTAAACATTAGGAGGTGTATAGAACTTAGGAGGCTTGGTGGTTTGATGCCTAAAGGCACAGTGCCACTAAGGATACAGCTTTGGAGCAGCTTTTAATGAGGATGTTTCTAATCTGCTTGCAATGGATTAGCACATTCTGAACAAAGAGCCAAGCATGAGTGAACCAGATCTCAAGATTCACCATCTGACCATATCCATGTTTTATGACCTCTCACAACTCCTGGTATTTGTCGTTACATGAAGATGCTGAGAATTCTTTTACTTTTTGACGAAGGCTAAGGTTTTGGTGGCATACACTGCAGCTTTGTTCTTTTCTTGGTGTGAATGTATGCACACACCAGGATGTCTTCCATTATTTATAGCAATCTGTTTTGTCTGAACCAAGAAACAATGACTAATGATTTTGGAATAAACCAAGGTAAAGCTTTAGCTTGACGTTGCCTTAATATCTTGGCTTGCCAAGTTATCAGTCATAATCATAAACACAGAAGAGTAACAGGGCTATATGCATGTCCACAAACAACCTTGTTCATATCTTTGCTTATTTAGTTGAGATAAAATTGCCTGAACCAGGCCAGTGGGACCAGCATTTGGCCTTACTGCTGCATGATTGATGATGATCTCTTCAAATGAAAGCAAGTTTTTAAATATACATGTACATACAAACATATATATGTCTGTCTATCTATCTATACATACATATATATACATAAATACACATTACAAGTGGATTTAGCTGATGGAATAAGTGAGATTTTGAGTACTACAGAGGTATTTTAAGTTCAGGGGAAATTGTGTTTAATCCTAACTATTACACCTCAAAAATTTTATTGGTTTGGAAGCTTTTATTAGGCTAAAGAAACTAGATTTTTTTTATTAGAATAAAAATATATAATGGATATTTATTTTATTGGGGAAGGCATGGTGAAATATGAGATCACTAACTCTTTGTCATTCTTTTGGTTAATATAAGTGAAATAAATCTACATCAAAATAAAAATTCAGTTGTACCAAATGATTTCATAAGAAACTACATAGAAAAAAACAGAGACATCTTCATTAGAAGGTGATATTTCTGTATTCGAATAGGATAAAATTTCTTAGGAGCAATCTTCCTGTGGCATCTCTTGAATTAAGCAGTATTAAATTGAATTAGGTTGAATTAAGCAGTCACATAGGTACCCAATTACTCTCTGACTGCTGGAAAACCACCACACAATGATCTCGGTTTGAATTTATGATGCTTTGCTTATACATCTTTCTCTGCAATCTTTTCAGAGACGTCTGCCAAAGAAGGGCTGCTGCTGTGGTGTCAGAGAAAAACTGCTCCTTATCGAAATGTGAACATTCAAAACTTCCATACTAGGTAAAGTTAATAATTTCCACATGACAAAACATCACTAACCATTTTGCAGCTGAGCTTGGTCCTTTTTCAGATCTAACAGAGGATACTGTTCTTGCAGTTTGGGAGTGGTGCAGCTCTTATCTTACAGGAGTGGCATGATTATGTTTTGAACAACTAACAACAAAAGGGCAGAGTCTCAATTACAAATGCAAAGGACACACAAGACCTGTTTATTGGGCACTGAAACAACTTGTGTTATTGTTGGATCCTTTATCATTCACAGTTTGTTTGAAGTCCTTCAGTCATTATAATTAGTACTTTTATAACTACTTGACCTCACAGCTGGAGCTTGCTTATGTATATAAGTCTTGCTCTTGTCTTGGTTTTTAAATCTTGGTCTTAAATGGAGTTTATTGTTATATACCTCATTTAATTTAGGTTCATGTTCTTTTGACACCATGTGTTTTCATATATTGACATTGTGTATTTAGGAAGATTTTGGTATTTTCTTGCCGAACACGTATTTTCACCTTTGGCTACATTGCATGTGATTTTTCATATTGTACGCAGTACGTTCTATTTAATTCTATATATTTCCATTTCTATATTTTTCATAATTGTTATAAATATCATATTTATTGGCTGAGTTCAGAGGTCATATTTCATATTCATTGGTTGTTTGTCTTGTTGATATGATGGTTTTGTGTCTCCTTTGCATGACTGTCATTTGGCCACAGATGTTTCCCAGATGGCTCTGGCAGTTAAAACTGCAAGACTGCATCAGAGGAACCAGCAATGTGAATATTTCACCTGGCAGCACTGCTGCTCCTTGGAGACTGCTTGCAGAGGAAATAATCATATTGTTCCTAGAGCAGCAGGGAGTGGAGCCAACAAGGAGTGGTGGCTGCATTGCGTTTGTAATGTAAGATGCAACCTGAAAGCTCTGTATCATTTTTCTTTTTTAAGTTAGTCCACACGGAGTGAATACATCTGGCTGTATTAAATTTATTAGCATCGAAAGCAAGAACAAATTCAATAGCAAAGCACCCACAAATGCTGGCACTTTGAGGGTATATTACAGTAGCAGGGATACTATGTCATAAACTGGATATCAGAGGGTGATGTACAGATGCTATTTGTCCAGTGATAGTAAAAAGGACTTGTTAGATATGATTTAAAAGAACAGGAGATAGGTTTATTACTGGACTGTAACTGAATCACATGATTAGGCAAACTCTCAAGTTTCCTAGAACGTTTATGAGATAGAGTGGATGTATATAGCATGGGCCAAGATACAACTGACTGAAAAATCTCCAGGGTTAACAATAGGCAATTAATAGAAGAGACAATATGTGCATTATGGATACTAATAGTCCATTTGCAAAGTTAAGTCACAGGTGATTGAATCTATTAAGTTTTTAGACACAGACGTAAAACACAGATCTTTGGTGTTGATTTAAAACACTCTACTATGTGTTAGAAATGACAAAGGCTTGAACAGATAGTTCATTTCAGTATAAGTTACAAAAAGTTTTCTTCCATTTGAACTTCCCTGCTTCTTGAAATCATGAAATGCGCATCCCCCAATATTTCACAGATGAAAAACAGGATACATATGGCCAAGCAACATCAGTGTCATCCAGATGGCAAAAGTTATGTGGAAGAATACACAAGCTAGGAGAGGCTACGGCAGTTTGCTTTTGCCTGAGCTTGTCCTGAAGGTCAAGAGAACAAAGACAGAAGTGGGAGGAGGAAGCAAGAAACTGGAACATTTTAAAAATAGCTGAGAAAGTAGCACAGCAGAACATTGTTTTGATCTGTCCCTGTCAGGCTGGGACAGTTGTGTTGAAATATGGACAAGATCTAGAACTTTGGTCATTATAAGGTTAGTGGTGTGTTGCTGAGATTGAACGGCCTTCAGTCATATGTGTTATCTAAATCAGCTGTAGAGCCTTTATAATGTTTTACTGGGAACTCGGCTGCTTCCTCTTTCATGCTGCACTTTGTTTGACCCTGCTTCAGTGTGGTCCCTTTTTTAACTGTTTGGCATATTTGCTATTTTGTATTATTTTACTTGCCTTATTGCTCTTGTTCATTCTAATACTTTGACTATATTTGTTTTGAATATTGTTTTGATATAGATATATTGTTTGGTATCTTTTAGTAGAATAGATAAAGATTATTTTTCACTATTTGTTTTTGTCTGCTGAATCCCATTTTTCAACAAGTTGGACGAAACTATGATGGAAAGATGGAAAAAAACTATGGAAACTATGGTACCTCTGTTTCTTGTATCTCTGTCAAACATTAGGTTGATAGCTGTACTGAGAGGGCTGGCTTCCTCCCACCTGATGCCTTTCAGATATGTTGGGCAATTACATCCATCATTTGGTACAGCCATTATCATACTTGCTGAGGGTGATGGTCACTGTTGTCCAGTATGTTTGGACAGTGCCAGCTTGCAAGAAGCCAAACTAATTCTTGACATACATGTGGTGTATATCTGCTAGGTCCAAGGTCCAATCAATTGAGCCTTCGAAGATGGTGTGTATATATATATATACACATATACACACACATATATAATTCTTGTACTGCTGGTATAATATTTACCAGTGAGTTTTGTGGTGTGAACAGATTGTTTTTCTGAGTTACCTTGTTTCTGCTATGTAAATCTTTTTAAAAAAAGTGTTGAGAGGTAGAAGAATTGCAGAATTAATGTGCTAGTCCATCCAGCACAGTGTCTTTCTGCTACCATTATAGCTTCATGTTGCATGTACATGTGACAAAGCAAACAAAGGTCCGTTCTTCATATGTAAAAAAAACCAAAACTATGTAGAGGATTGATCTAAACATTATAAACAGAAGTGACCACTGTTTGAGAGATTTGGTCTTGTATGATGCAGTCCTAAAATATATGTGAAATGATGTCTAAAATACCTGACAATGTTGGGTATGCTCTGCAAGTAGAATTAAAAAAACCACAATGATTGTACTGAAAGTAATGCCTGCTGTAACAACTTAATTAACAACAAGAGACATGTGCAACTACATACATGTGTAAAATAACTCTTTGTCTACAAGACCATATTCAAAATAGTATCCACCATTGCCAATGCATTTATGCCACCTTTGAACCCACTCATTAAATCCACTTTGGAAAAACTCTTCCAGGCACTCCCTGGTCCAGTGTCTGATAACATCTTGCACTTCGCCTGCATCATGGAAGCACTGTCCCCAAAGGCTGACTTTCATCCAACAGAACAAGTGAAATCCTGAGGGTGTGAGATCCAGGGCTGTAAGGCAGATGTGGCACCACTGGCCATCCCATTTGTGCCTGAACCTGTGATGTTTGCCAAAGAAGTGTCGGGTCATACATTATTGTGGAATAACTGAATTGTATTCAGCTGTTTCTTCAATCTGCTCTTACAAATGGCTTCTCAAAGTTTCTGGAATGATGCAGTGTAGCAGTTGCTGTTCAGTGTTGCCTCACACTCAAGGAAATCAAGCAAAATAACTCCCTTGGAATCCAAGAAGACATTTGCCATAATCTTCTGTGCTGAGAGTTAACTTTTGAACTATGATCTAAGGAAGGTGGAGTGCCACCACACCATGGGCAGATTATTGGTGTGCCCAGGTCTCATCACTGTTGCAAACATTCCCCAAAAAGGTGTCCTTGTGGGCTTCCAACAGTTCCAAGCACATGTGCAGTCTCTTCTGCTTCAAAGCAGCTGTTAACTGATGAGGAACTGGCATTGCTCACACTTTTCTGCATCCAACATTATAGATAATCAGCTCAACAGCACTGATTTCAGCCAACTTCTTCAACAATCTCTTGGACAGTCATACACTAGTCTGTGCGAATCATGTAGTCCATTCCATTTTGATTTTCATCAGTGCCTGCTGTTGATGTGAGGTGTGTTTTCAGCCCTGGTTTTGCCTTCTTTAACTTTTTCCATTCATCTTCACACATTGCTCTCATTAATTGTCTCCTTACCATACACACTTCTGAGCCTTCTGTGGATGTTGGAAGCAGTACATCCTTTGGCCAAGAACTCAATCACTAACTCTTTGTTTCTCCTTCATATCCATGATTATGCAACACCTAGAAATACAGAAATTACAACAGTCATGCTATAAGAATTACTCTATCTGGTGGTGTAACAGCATCACATTTGGATGACTAGCAGACATACATTACTTTCAGTATGACCCTTGTTATTACCAGATCCATAAATTGATTCCTTGGCCTTCTTGGTGTGCTGACCATTGAATGGGATTTAGCAAAACAAATCACAGCAAACCCTGGAATTATCTTTCATTTCATGTGAAGTTTTTTTTAGGGCATATTATGTAGCCTCTGCATGTTGTCAGACCTCAAGCTGCTGGATGTTACCATTATTTAATTAACATCTTTCCATTTTTATTTTTGGTTGCTTGTTGTGAAGCTGGAAAGACGGCCTTGGCCTCTGTGCACTTATCCATAGACACCGACCTGATCTTATTGACTATTCCAAGCTATCTAAGGTCATCAGTCTGGGTGACATAGCATGTTGATTTGTAGTGATTTTGGCTCCCTTGCAGTGTTCTTAGCATGCTTTCTTAACAGTAAACCAGAATGTGTTTAATAACTTGAAATGGTCATCGTTCCTTCTGGCTCATGTCCAGGAGATATCTGTGAGACAATTAATAAGCCCAACTCAGCAAATCAACTTGTGTGCCTTGAAAGGAGCTGAAGCATCCCCTGCAAAATAAACTGCTGTTTGGGAATACCTCTACTAAAGCCATCCCAATATGGTGTACTTTAGCTGTTCAGGATTTTGTTTCCCTTCAGTATAGTCAATGCCCAGAAATGCTGCAAATGGTAGACCAGCTCCACATACTATGACTCCAAACTAGTCGGGAAGCTACTTATTTTTTTAAAAAACATGCCTTTTAATTCTTTGCATTACTCCATGTCACATATTGTTTTTCCCTTTGTCTCTGCATCAGAAGTAATCCAGTTATAGCCAGTGTAGAGACAGAGATAGCTTCCCATTTCCTCACTGAAGGGCCATTAGAATGAGAGCCCTGCCCCCTGAAGAATGGGGGCAGTCTGCCTTCTTGGTAGGTGAGCGGTTCTCTGGAGACGGAATTTTTAACATCACTTGTGGGACGATGAAGGACACTGGCTCAGAATTTGGGAATCTCTGGGTTTCCAAATTCTTTAGTGCAACTGTAATCCTCTTAAAATTTAGCTTAGTTATGGCTAAAACTTTATGACAGCTGGCAGAACACATGAACACAGCAATTTTGTCAGGACCTGCAATAATCCTGCATGAAGTAGCACACACTGCATGCAATAGATGCTTGCTTTTTTAAAAAATTCCTTTTTTCCCCCTACTGATATATTGTTGTGGCTTTTATGGGTTTGGTTAACTTGATTCAGTTTTCTTTTCTGCATGCCTGTCTTTGTTTTCATATTTGAAATGGAAGAACACCCTTGCTGGTAAATCTGTTTTAAATAGGCCTGGTCTGATCTTTATGGCATCTTAACTCTGTAACAGATACGAATTTTCTAGATTTCTACCAACAATACTGAATATAAGATGTGTAGGAAACTTTATGACTTTAAGCTTCATTAACTAACAGTCCAATCCACAACTGAACTCATGATTTACAGTGTGATCCTATAATAGTTATTCAAAAGTAAGTCCCACTCACTTCTATGGAATTTCTGAATACATATATGGTATCTAAATGCATAGGCTACTCTTCCACATGCAAGAGCTCTCAAGTAAAAACCAAACAATAAAAAATATATCAAAAGCAAGTGTATACAAGATAGTAAATTTAGGGTTCAAGCTTATATAATCCCACTGAACTCAGTGGGAAAATATGAAGTTTAAAACAGTTACCAGATATTGAACAATGACCTATTTTTCCATAATTTCATAACTTGTTTTATGCTGTGGAGATTTCTATTGCTATTCTGTGATGGCTAATTTGAATGCAATGAAACTATCACATGGTGATTTTACACTGCCAGAGTCACATGGTGAATAATTTTTGTGAATGTGCCTCCATGTGGTGGTAGCTTATATTTATTCAACCATATTTTCAGATTTGCTCCGATGTACAAACATCTCAATTTTCTCTAATTAAGCCAGCCAAGAAAATGACCTAAGAAAAGGGACCCAGACCGCAGTGTAGGTGTTGATATGTTGTTTCTGCTTCTCTTGTTATCTAAGTAGTGTTGCAGGCTCTTCTATTTCTATTGAAACGATGGGACCACATGGGCAGTGAAAGTATTTGAGAGTCCATGCTTTGCATGAGAAGGGGCTCAGGCCCAATGCTTGCATTTCCAGGTAGGGCTGGGAAAGTCTTTCCTCCAAATCCCAGGAGACCCATTACCATTTACATTCTGTAGATATTTTTTTTACTGTGTATCACTACAGATACTTTGGAATACAACCCACAAAAACTTTTCTCATTGGTCATGCCTGTTGAGGCCTCTGGGAACAGGAGTCCAAAAGATTTGGGGAGGGGGTAAAAGCTTCCCTCTCACAGATGAAGAAAATATTTAGTTAGGTGGGCTAACATTCTGATTCTCTGGAAGACAGTTTTCTGTGTTTCTAATTCTGTAAGTGAGCTTCAGGCTCCCAGTAATGGACAGCATTATTCCCCTTGTTTAAATAGTGTGGAAGGACCAAAGTGTGGGATAGGATCATGAGTGAGAGACAATCAATCACCTTTAGTTATTCTAATAGTCAGCTGGTAATCTTTCACTCCAGATGAATTTTTCTTCCAGCGGACTCTTCATCACAGGATTTCTGAGAACCTATTGCACCAGCATTTCAGAGAAACCTAGCTTGTGAGAGCTGCTTGTTTGTGAAAATCTAATTAAGTACTCACATTGCCATGCTCAGGACTTGTTTTTTGCCATGCTGCCACAGTCTGTTGCCAGTGGCTGTCTCTGCCATCTGCTGAATTGGTCCAAGAATAGGTCCTTAGCTGGTTAGTCTCCAGTGTTGAAAGGAACAGTTTTTGTCATCTGTTGGGCTGGCCAGATGATTCTTCTGGATAGGCTGCCTTAGGACCACTGTGTCTTTAACCCTAAGTGAAGCAATTTGCAAAATATGAACAGCAGAAAAATGAGCAGTAAAATATGAACAGCGGAATTCAGCAGAACAGCTGAATTCTAACGTTAGCAGAAAATTCCCTTTCACAGATCTTTTCACAGATAATCACCCCAAATTAATTTTACCAAGGTAGGCCATACATGCAGGTGCACATCTAAAGTTGGTTCTTTAAGAATACTGTCTTTGATTTTGAGCAGTAACATTCTAGTTTCCATGCTTCTAAAGGATGTCAGGAGGATTTTTGCTTGTTGGTTTTTACTTTATGGCTCCTCAACAGTCTAGGTGATACTTAGTTCATGCCTTTTCCATTGTTAATCTGTATGATGTTTTACAAGGCCATTGTCTTGCCCATCTAAACTTGTTACTAGAGAGCTAGTAACGCCAAGACTATGTGCTTACTTGACATTAAGTCCCAAAAGAAAGTAAATTTTTCTTCTGAGTGAACAAACAGCAACAAACCATTAGCCTATAGTCCTGGGAGAAAAAAAAATCAGGTATTAAGGCTTATTGAACTCAGTGGCGCTTACTTCTGAGTAGGTATGTATAGGAGTGTGCTACATATATTTGTGGTTCATTTTGAAATTACAACTGGAAAAGTGTTTTAAGTGGAAAGCATTTACCTTTTTTTTAACTTTGGAAATTCTTTTCCACTCATCACTAAAACTCTCAAATATTTTGTTCTCTGATTCTGAATAATCTTTTGATATATTTATTTATTTCAGCAATCTAAACATAATTGCCAAACATGTCTATAAGTGATTAACTTTTGTGTCTGTTTTTTGTGTAGGATGATCCTCTGGGGAATATAAACCTTGCCATGGACATTGCTGAAAAACATTTGGATATCCCAAAGATGTTGGATGCAGAAGGTGGGAGCTAATGTGCTTTAAATAAGCATTAGGCTGGATCTAAAGCAACTGTTTCACTTCTTTTCTTTCCAAATGTCTTCACAAAGGCATCTTTTTCACATAGTTCTTTATTGAAAATTATTTCATTGTCAGTTGCTCTGTGTATCAAATATGTTTTGATCCATATAACAGGGGGGCAACTGCTCTGGGGAGTGTTGGCCCACATCTTGATGGCTCTCATACATCTAACTGGAAGGGCAGCTTGAGATGGAATTGAAACAAACTAGAAGTTACCTGTTAGAGCCAAACTAAATGTGATGCTAAATTTATTGATAGGTAATCTGTCAGGCTTTGGGTAAATGCCACTGAAATTTGAGTACATTTGGGTTGGACAGAACATGCAGCAGATCTACGAGAAGGATTGCGGATAAGAAAATGGCTATAACTATAGGCCCACATAGAAATGCCACTAAATTTACCATTGAGAACTAGGTTTTTTTAGAGCTTGGAAAAGTTACCTTTTTGAACTGTGACTTCCAGAATCCCCCAGTCAATGGCCAACAATATACTGGCAATGGGATTCAGGAACTGTAGCCCACAAAAGTTTCTTTGCTTTTAGTTTACTTAGTAAAGTATTCCTGTAATCAATAATAGATACAAGGCACTTTTCATTACTACTGCAATGTGCTGGGAGGGGGTTAATCCTGTCCTTCACCACAATAGTACTGATAGAAATTGGGAGCAAGGACTGTTACTAATTTTTAAAAGAAGCCTGTATCCTGATGACCTTCTGAGTGAAATATTTAGTGTTGCATCTAATTTGAACCTTAATTGCTACTCTAAAGGCTGCCACATATGGCTAACAAGAGGAATTGGCTTTCTTTGGCCTTTCCTCAGCCACCTTCTCTGAGGCTGGATCATTCTGTTGCATTTTTGCATTGAGAATGACTGAAAGATGAATCTACACCCAAAAATCAGATATGTGATAATAGCTGCCTTTGGAGACTGATTCGAAGAATAGGAAAAGACAAGATAGCTCTAGCATCATCTGTGGCAGGGTTTCTGCAAACACAGGAACAGCCCTTGATTGTTTGAAAACATAACATCTTGTGATACACTAACAGTGTAACACTAACATGGCATACTAGGATGCCCCAGTACATACTAGCCATATCTGAGAAATCTTTCTGATTTATTGCCATCAAGCCTGGCATCAGTGTGCAGCACCCTGAGGCAGCTGCTAGGAATCCAACATCACAACAGGATCCAGCACTTGTCGATACCCATACTGAATTCCCCATACCACATTGCTCAGTCTGGAGCAGCCGTCTTGATTTCTCACAATAGTTTCATTCTGAGGCATTGTGGAAAATGTACATGGAAGCTCCAGGCATCTCCAAGTTGATTGCAGTGTTGGTTGGTAGAAGACAATTTGTCAGACTCTCATCCCAAACCCGGAGCTAACCGAAGTGTCATTAAACCGATATCATTTCCTGGGGAACACAAACAGAAGGGCACAAGGGAACTTGTGTCTTGCTTTCGGCTTTCCACAAGCCTCTGTTTAACCACTGTTGGAACAGAAAGTTAGATTAGATAGGCCTTTTGTTTTTATGCCTGTGTACACATTCTATCCCCTTTATGCTGATCGTTTTATTCTTATGGCAGTTTCTGCCTGGGTTTTGCGTTGTTTAGATTTACATGTCAGGGAGGGTTAGTCTAATTAGTGTGTGAAGTTGGTACTCAGATGGAAGAACATTTACAGCAATGATGGTTTTATCCTGGCTGTAGATGGTATAGTTGATAAGCATACTATTAAATAGTGCTAAATACTGGTTACTGATATTAACATTTATATAAAAAATAATAATTTCCCTAAACTGAAAATATTACATATTGAGATAATGTGTCTGTGACAGAATCTTTCATATCATGTTTTGCTATTGGAATTTCTGAGGTTTGTCAAAGAAAAGGAATCCATTGTGGAGGTTGCTGTGTGATCATATGATAATTTAAAGAGTGTTCTTGTAATTGCTTTTAAAAGTCTTCAGGCTTTTCTATAAGTGCCTGGATTTGTTTATCCTCATGATGCCTGACTGCAGAACTGCAGAAAGAAATGTCACAGAAAATATTCTTCACAAATGTATTTTGCTGAGGGCAGTGAAACTTGAAAAGAGTTGCAGCTAGAATTACAAAACAAAGCAAAAGAGGTGACTAAAGAGGATAGATTAATGACTAGACTGCATATAACACAAAAAGTAACATGTTTCCAGATGGAGTTGTACAACTCTTAGCACCTTTTCTTTTCTACCTCCTCCTTACCCCAGTGTGTGGTTACACAATACTTTTAGAAAACACCCAAAGTAAAAGCATTCCTAAAAATATGTCTATAATAATATCTCTATAAATACTATTTGCATATATTTATATATAGAAGATTGTGGGATAAACCAAGACCTGGGTCAGAGTAAACCCATTGGAGTCACTAATGGGTCACTCTGGGCTACTTAGAATCTGTTTCCAAATAAAGAATTAAGTGTTCATTCCCCTCCCAACATATCTCATTTTAGTTCTACTTTTTCAAGGTCTTTATTTTAATACAAACATGTACATTACGGCAAATGTATAAATGGTTATTTCATAGTGTTTGCTCACTACACAAACACAGCTGAAATCTGGATTTGCTTTCTAGAAGGCTGAGATTTTATAACAAAGAAAAACAATGCAAATGTTGCTAATGGAACACTTAATCATGTGTTCTATGAGTTTTTAAAGTAATCTAATGACCTTCAGAAATTAACTACTACCCTTTTTCCCAGAGGGAAAGGTAGAAATATGTAAAAATCAGTATACTTCATGAGTATATTCACAGATGTAAGGCACTGTAGCTTCACACACAAAGGTTCTGTCACTCAAACACCTTTTTCATAAGCAATCTCTCTGGGAGGGCTGTGGGAAGCATCCTATGTTGTGCTTCTTTCATAATCCAGGAGGGACAACTTCATGTGGTGGAGATTCAATAAAGATAACTGTCCTTGGTCTTCCCCCAAATCGTTTTCTTGCCTCATCCAGGAGATATCTCTTCAGAGCTTTTCATTCATTCTACCCCTCTTGCATTTTTTTAAAAAACTATGTATATTACAAACTTTTAAGTTTTCCCCTTTTCTCTCCTCTCCGCTCTAAAAGTTTTTGGTCCCTTTCTTTTTTAAAAACAAACAAACATTAATTCTCTTTTTTGTTTTTTTTCTCCTCTCCATCTTCTATGGTGTTGGCAAAGGAGAACAAAAATTCTACAAAGGGAACAAAGACTGTCTCTGCCAGATTTGTTATGTTGTGGCTTGGGTCTCTTGAGTTGAGGACACTCAGCTTTGCTCACCTCTCTTGAACAGCATTGGAAAAGCAGCACTAAGAGAGGGAAGCTTAGAACGTGGCTGATTCAGCAGTTCTGTAAACCCTTCTTCAGGTGACCTGTGGTTTTAATAAGAGAGGCACCCCCTATGTTTCTTCAAGATTGTTAATTTCTGTACCTGTAGGCTGCTGTAGGCTATATTTCAGAGGAAAGAAGTGCAAAACCACCTCTGAGTATTCCTTACCTATGAAAATCCTGTGAAATTCATGGGGTTGCCATAAGTCAACAGACAACCTATAGGTACATGCAGACAAACAGTTTACAGATTTCCCCAAAAGAATATACAATTGGCCCTTTACATCCTCGTCAAGATTTCCTTCAGGCCATCAGAAAGACCCATTTCTGCACTCTGGCCCATAAAGTGAGATTCTTGGCCAGGATTATCTCTGCCAGAAGGATATTAGAACTAGAGGCTTGGTCTGTCTGGGACTACTGTATTTTCAGTAGGGATTTGGTTACCCTCACAGCTGATCCATCTTTCCTGCTAAAGATTACCACTCTTTTGCACATTTCCCTGGAAATGAGCCTCCTATCCTTTTGGCCCAGTCTCTCACCCGTCTGAGAAGTCATGATAAAAAGGTTTCCAGATCCACAACAGTATGATGGATTAAAGCTTATGATACTTCTAATCTGTGACTGTTTTCATAGGCACTAACATTCCACTAAGGTGGTAGCTATTTGAGTTGTTTTCTCCACAAATACTCCTGTCTCAGAAATCTGCATGGGCTCATCCCACTACCTTTAAACACACACTACAGACTGGATATTTGTGGTTCTGAAAAGGCAGTCAGTTCAACAGGCATTTACTAGAGAATGGCTTGGGTATTTTCCACTGTACAAAATGCCTCCTTCCAAACAAGATGACATTGGTACTCACTGTGGATATACTTTCTGGGGAGGTCTGCACGAAGCATCTGACCCATACTTACAGTAGCTGATGGGATCTCAGGGATCTTTTTTTCTGAGTCTTTTCCTTTCCTTATGATTTTGATAATTTCTCCGTTCTCCTCTCTCTTACCTTTCAATGCTGTCTTTCACTGAGTGACTGTTCAGATTATTCTCAAGGCACAGCTATAGTTGGAATAGGGGTGGAACCAGTTGGCAATTGTCTTCCTTTCATCAAAATCTCATGACTCTTGGGTAGTGAAAGAAACATACCCCACAATACAATAAGCTTTCCACAGATTTTCTCAAGAGATACCTTAACAATGAATATTGTTGTCACCTGCTTGCATGTGTGTGTTCCACCAAGTTGCCTGTTGACTTGTGGTGACTCCATGAATTCTTTATCGAGTTTTCTTAGGCAACAAATACTCAGAGATGGTTTGCTAGTTTCTTCTTCTGAAATATAGCCTACAGCACCCGATATTCTTTGGTGGTCTTCCATCTAGGTACTAACCACAACTGAGCCTGCTTAGCTTCCAAGATCAGACAGGATCTGGTGCCCTTAGGGTACTTAGGCCTACTTAGATCTATTTAAATTGGCATTCCCCATCCTGGTTCCTTCCAGATGCCTTGAACTGGCACTCCCATCATCCCTGCTTAACAGGCCATTCCAGCTAGTTAAAGACAATGGGATGTAACACTTCTGGAAGGCCCTAGGTTAAGGAAGGCTGATGTAGGTACCAGTAGATGGCTTGAATCTGAGAATGCTCCAGTGACCTGGAGTTATAAGCATTATTTATTCATAAACATTACTGGTAAAATTAAGGGGAATTTCTTAATTCCCATCTGTAATTCCAATAATCTTAATCTGAGTTTTAATATTTTCTCTTACCAGCCAGCATGTGTAAAGGTAGCCAATGATTAATTTCAGCTTTACAAGGCCTGCAGAGAAGTGGTTCAGACTGGCAGCTGCCTTTTGCACAGAAAACAAAGCAGAGCGATAGTTGTGCTTCTCTTCCTATCCTCTGTGCTTCTCTTCCTTGCATTTGTTTTACTTCTTCTTTCCTTTGTAGATATTGTGAATACCCCCAAGCCTGATGAGAGAGCTATCATGACTTATGTTTCCTGCTTCTACCATGCTTTTGCTGGAGCAGAGCAGGTATTTATCATTTGTTTCTTTTAGACTAATGTGTATGCTTGTTTCTATGGATTTCCACTGGGTTTTTCATTTGCCCTGAAGTCTCTTTGTTTTTTTAATTAGCAGTGATAAATAGTTGTTGAGCAAGAGTGTTTATTGATTTATTTAAATAAGAATCTGCTTTTGACATTGATGCTGAAACTGGCTCTGATGCCTTGCAGTCCCCTTTACTTTGAAGAAATGAAATTGTGTTCAACATTTTAAACACCTTTATGCATTCTGTCACCATTTTCTTAATTTTAGAAATAATATGATTTGATGTAAAAAAAAAGACAGTTTACAGAAGAGGGAACAAAATCTCCCCCAACAGTTGTTCTAATGCAGATTAGATTTATTCAGATTCAGTGTAATTAAAAAAAATGGAATAATTTTCAGATTGTGTGCCAAGGAAATTTGGGCTTCCAACTGAAATTTGTCAAGGCTTCTTTGATGAGATAGATGCTAATGACAAATAAACTTCCCTAGAAAACAACTTCTTCTTTGCCATCAAATATTTTTTTAAAATATATATAGCCATGAGGGAGTACCTGGAATATCCTAGGGTATGCTGTTGCTGGTGTGGTGTTGAAGCGCAGTGGAAGTAATGTATTTATGTCTTTTACTGCAAGGCTCAAGTCTCCACCTTCAAGTCTTGTTGAGTCTTTGCAAGATACTTTGAAGTCAAGTCTCGAGTGTGGAAGTCAACTTTAACAGAAAAAATAAGAGGTGGTGGTGGGGTGTATGGGGGAGTCAATGGGCTTACAAGGGTCTACAGCTTGAGAAGTGGGGAATAGGATCCATCTTACTCCCCATTCATCAACCTGGAAGCATTTACGTCAACAGGCATAAAAGAGACTCCAGCTTCTGAAGTGGGAAATAGGATCCTTCTTACTCCCCATTACTTACTCCCCATTACTGAAGCTTCGAAGTTTTAGAAGGAAGGATATTTACTCCTCAAGCCTGTTGCCTAAAACCTTTGCTATTCCTCTGTGAGAAACTTGCCCTTCACTCTAGGGGCAAGTCTTCCTTTCTGCTATTAGGAAAAGTTTTAGAAGGTTCCTCCAATATGCAGTGGGGATGGGCTGCCAAGCAGACCTCAGCCCTACCTCAAGCCCATTGCCTAACATGTTTGCTATTTCCCTGCAAGAAATGCACTCAGGCTTCAGGCTTGAGACAGACCACTGCATGGCTAGCAGGTAAAAAAGAGGTGGAAGCATTGTTCAAAGTCATTAGCTTTCTGGATGAATTGGTTATGTTACTGAACCAAGGACAGCAAGTCAGTCACTAAAAATATACAAGTCATGAGTCAAGCCTAGTCAGTGTATCATTTATTATCGAGTCAAGTCCCAGTTGAGTCACTGAAATGACTTGAGTTGGACTTGAGTCCAAGTCAATTGATTCAAATCTGTATTATTGGCCAATGGATGAGTAGCCAGTGCTACATATGCACTGTGCATCTGAGAGCATGTCCCAGAATTTTCTGCAACATGTACATGCTCAGGAATGATTTGGAAAAGAAGTCCATCAAGGAAGAGTGTCCTGAACCTAGCAGGGTCTGCTTGAGTTTCAATGTACTAATGAAACCATTGGGACATAGGGCTTGTCAAACTAACAACACAGCAGTCCTGTTCTATCCATTGACTCATTTGTTTACTATCCTGTCCTTTCTCCCACAGTGAGAAGCAAGGCAGTTTACATTTAGGCTAAAACAAGCTAAAAATCTGATGATCATACAAAAGTTAAAAGTGCAATTAAACAAATTTTCATATTAAAATGCTTTTATATTTTTGAGGTGTTAAATCATTTAAACATACAATAATAAAGTTAAAAATACAGCATTTTATGCTCCCCATAAAATGGTTCCTTGCAACCAATAAATCATTATATGCCTGTTTGCAGGCATATAATTAACAGAGGATAGATGAGGGGCCAGCCTAGCTTCCCCTATTAGTGAATACCACAGCCAAGGGGCAGCCACTGAGAAGGCTCTCTTCTGTGTCCTCAACAGATAGGCTTGTGATGGTGGTAGGATTGAAGCAAAGCCATCTCCTGAGGATATTAATATTCCAGCACCTTCATATGGGGAAATACAATATTTCAGATACTCTGAAGTCAGCTTGACACGTAGAACTTAAATAGCTGAAGTTTTAGACCATTTATGGATGGGGCGAGGGAATCGCCCTGTGACGCTACTCACTGGACTTCTTGGCTCCCTCGTCCGGTCCATGCTTCTCCAGAGCAGTGCGTGGCTGCCGCTCTGCACTGCTCTGGGGATGAAAATCGTGGCTTCCAGTTGGTCGAGGGTCTTGGCCAATTGCTGAAGTTCTCCAGCCTAAAGCCCACCCCCAGCAGATCTGCAGGCTCGCACTGGTGCGAGCCTGCAAATCTGCACCAGAGAGCAGGCACAGAGTGGCACACTCCGTGCTTTTGAAAGACCTGTTTTTAGCGGTCTTTCAAAAGCACGGTGGACAACCACTTGGGGTCTTTCCGGAGCGGGCTGGGGTGCAGATCTACGTTCAGTAGGTCCAACCCAGTCTGCCCCCAGAGGCAGACGTCCTCCCTGGAGGACGCTCTGCCCCATGTTAAAAACCCTGCGTGGAAATGGCCTTAGTCTCTCTTTTAGCTCTTGTGGCAAACTTCATCCACTTGCATTTTTTACTGCAAACTTCTGCAAAATGGCGGCGAAGCAGAGCCATTTTAAATTAAAAAAAAAGAAGCCTAAATGGGACTACTCAAGAAATAAACGTAATTGATTTTTGTAGTTACTTAATATAGTGTATGAAGTATTAAAGAAACTATCAGTTTAAGACCCCTGCCTTTTAAAAGGCTGGACCAAAATAGGGATGCATTATGTAGAAATCTTTGCCCATGGAGAAACATGGACTGCATTTTGGCAAAGCAGCCCTGGGTGAGGGGCGGGAATACGAACTGTGAGTTCACCTAGACCGAAGGTGGGAAAGATTCCCTTTACTTTGATTTAGTTTCATGAAGGCATCACATTACCAAATCTAGTTGGCTGTCCAGAATCAATATGGAGTCTGTTCAGAGTAAGAACAGTAACTCCTTAGTGTACTTGATTTAGCTTCACAATATCAGCAAGAAGCTACATCTGACTGAGCAGTGATGACATAATGTCACTGTGCTGTACAGATCCTAGACTGGCCAATATTGCCTCCAGAAAGAAGTCTAGGTGGGGGAAGAAAAAAGCTACAGAAAGTAACAAACTGCCTTAAACAGCTTCATTCACATTCTCTAAGATACCCCTTGTATGTTGATGTATTTTTTCAGTGAAAATCTAGAGTTGTATTAATCTTTTGTTTCTCCTTTTGTTTGTCTCAGACATTATTTCCTGGGTTTTTCTGTTTGAGAATTATTCAGACAGTGTCCAGATGGTAGCACAATTAAAGTTACCTTGAATTAGCATCATCTTTCTTTGAGTATACACACCATACTGAAAATGTCATCTACATCACCAGTGACAAAGATGAGACCCAAAATAACCCTTATGGATTATGAGTAATTCATCAAATATACAGCAGTGTGATAGCTGATGATGATCTGCACTTCCTACATGCCCACATGTCTTTCACTAATATTTTAAGCAATTTTTTAAAACTCACTTCAATATATACAGAAGAGAAAACCTATAGCTTCTTGAATTTGAACAGATTTATAATGGCAGACATATCACTACATTTATATTTAAGGGATTCTTCTTCTCCAAATGTATATGTATTTGTTGAAACAGACTAATCCAGTTATTCCCTTGAAATTAATATTTTATTCCTCAGACCTAGAAAAGACAGCCAAGATGTAACTGGAATTCTCATGCTGTGAATGGGTCAGCTCATCGCTGCTCTGTTCAGTATATACCTATACTGGAGCCTTTGAAGAGAACTACTTCTTGATGTATTGCATGCTGCATGTATTTCATGCTGCTTATATTTCATTGCTTCTTTGATTCTATTACTTTAGTTCTTATTCCTCTCCAACCTTCTTGTGCAAACAAGAAAGATCTTTCTTTCAATAATTAGAATTGTTGTTTTCCTAGTGCAACCTATACAGAACACAAGAAATGATAGCAGAACATTGTGTGGTTGCTGTTTTGTGAATAAGCTCTTGGGCTTATGATCAACCTGAGGCTGCAAACTGATAAATCAGAAATTATGTCTTCAGGATAATTCAAAAGGATTTTTACAGGGAGTCATTTTTAGATCTGTTGATTGAGTTGACACTACACTGTCTCTATTCTGTTCTGTTTATTACCTGTGGAAACAGGTCTAAAGCTAACACTGGTGAGACTTAGCTCTTCTAAACAGTGCTAGAGTATATTGTTCATGGATTGTTGCCAAAATAACAGTTCCCAAACAGCTGTACCTGGGAAAGGTGCTCCTAAATTGAGGCTTTTCTAATAGACAGGCATCTAGCATCATCAGGATTCAAGTCACCTGCCAGCTGCAGTCCACATGGCAACTGTGCTACTTTACCAGCCAAAAGATTCTAGCAAGATCAGTTCACTGTGTGATAACTGTCAGTACTGTCTTCATCTTATGTTAACTAGTATCTCCTCTGGCCTATCCAATCATCTGACCCCTCATCCCCCACTGGAAGGTTAGAAGATACAGGTGTAGAAAACAGTCCAGAGCAGAAGGAAAATATAGACATGAAACAGAGTTGCAGGGGTTTCATCAGTGTGTGGATGCTTGAAGATAAGGCAGGAGGTAAGATGGTAGGTCACTGGGTGACTTTGGGCAAAATGCACTCTCTCAGTGTTAGAGGAAGGCAAAGGTAAATCACTTCTGAACAAATCTTGACAAGAAAGCCCCCTGATAGGTTTGTCTTAGGGTCACCATAAATCAGAAATGAAGGCATACAACAAACATAAAAATGGTAGGTAGGTAGGTAGTAGGAAGGAAGGAAGGAAGCAAGCAAGCATGCATGTCTTTCAGGACTGTGGACAGAGACCACAACACAGATAAGTTTCAGCAAGAGCTTCTTCCCAACTGACCTCTTTAATGCTTCCTGAATGCTAAACTACCCTTCTTAGGCTTCAGCTTTTCACTGAGAAGATTGGAGACTTGTGCAGGAAACACAGCCCTCTGGCCTGGAGCCTGGCAGTCTATCTTGCCAGGCATCCTGTCCATATTGGTGCACCAGTTCTGCACAGCGAGAGGCCACTGGGACTGAATATTCTGGCCACTTGCTAGACCTAACCTTGAGCTGGATGGTCTATGATTCAGGTCTCAGAATCTGAGTCTTTGGTCTGAGCATGGGGTCTGAGGCTACTTTGTTTTGGAGGTCTGGAATGTTGGCCTCCACTGGTTCAGTCAGGGGCTTGATCTCCAGGCCTTTCTCTTGACGGCTTTTGTGACCATGCTAGCACTGGACTCCAGAGCCAGGACATCTTCCTTAAGACACTTTTTTTTATACCCTGCTTGCTACTATTGCTGGAGGAAATGGCCTCAAATGACTGTGGTTTGTCCTTTTAGAGCCATTTCATATCAACAAGTTGCACTTATGTTGTATATATGATTTAATGCTTAGATACACAGACTCATATAATACCTTCCAAGTGAAGTTACTGCCTACACTGACAAAACCACAGCTATTTCTATCACTATACCTGTCTTCTTTCAGGTTGCCATCATCCTAGAATTGTTTTTGATGAAATAACTTTTCACAAAAAAGATTCACATGAATGAGTATTCAGTCAAGTGGAGGGGAAAAAAAACTTAGCTTTTTTGTACGAACTAGCCTAAAACATTGCATTTTGTCCCTTTCAGAACACAGCTTATAGTATAGTCCTCTCACTAGCATGACTTCTAACTATAATAGAATTTTAATATTTAACAGGCTGAGCATTAGAATGATTAATAGCCCGTGCAACATTTTCAGTTAAATGGAGTTAGAAAATGGGTTTATCACTGCAAACATTTATCTAGACTTCTGAGTGGTGAAAATTCATCTCTGTGACATCTTTTGAACTCATGCAAGATAGATGATGTACATTTTCAGGAAAAGCTATGTGCTTTCTTGGATTGGTGTGACAGGATGCAACCCACTGGGAAATTTTGTGCAAGCTCTTTGAAAGAGTGTTGGTCATGCTGTCATTTTATGTGATGCTCACACAAAGATTGTGCCTTGACTGGAAATTCAGGAAGCAATCCTTATTATTTAAAAAAGTATGATGTTGCTATGTATTCATTATTGTCTGATGTGGAAATTCCACATTGTAGTTCATTCAGCCTACTAGTACAGGTCACTAGGGAAAATCTCTGACTTTTTGCATAGATACTAGGTGGCTTTGGAAAATGAGGTAGGCTGAAGCAATATACCTAAATATCATAAATAAAAACCACTTCAGTAGGCATGCCCATTATCTTCCCTTGTAGTAACCACTGCATGGTGATTCTTATTTTGTCTTGGCCTAAATGCAAAATTGTATGTCCATGCCTTTTTTGTGCTCTGTATTTTCCAGGCGGAAACAGCAGCTAATCGAATTTGTAAAGTACTTGCTGTGAACCAAGAAAATGAAAAGTTGATGGAAGAGTATGAAAGGTTAGCAAGTGAGGTAAAGAAAGACTGACACAATTGTGAAGCAATTATTTTTATAATAAAGCAGGAGTGTTTCAACATGCAACTACATAAGAACAGAATAGTAACATCTGTGCAAAACTGTTCTCTCTTGCTGAGTCTCTGTCTATTCAGATATAGTCATTAAGTGCAACTTAATCTCCATTGCATTTAACATGATCTCTGTTTTAACTAGAAGTAAATTTGTTGCCTTTTTGTCTAGCAATGTAAAGTGTGCATACTTTAAAATACAACAGAGATATTTATGTTTGTGTTACCTGATTATAACTTGATGTTTGCTACCAGATTTTAGATTTTATAGCCACTCATGAAACAGTTGGTGCTTGGGTTATAATAAACTGCAAATACAAGTTTCTTGCCTGAAGTAATGATGAGACTACTGCCAATGATGGCTCCATGCTTATGGGCTATGGTCCATGATGACTGGAAAGTTCTTATTGAAATCACAGCTCTAAGATCATAGGGCCAAAGCAAAGCAAAGCACATCTTGATCCTTTTTGTGCTGCAAGTAAAGGACAAAACATGGCTTAGCCCAGAGTGCAAACGCATTGAAGCATACATGCATGTTTAGTTTTTCTTGCATTTCATTCTCTGCACAATCACTGTTTGTGGGTCCAAACAGTACTCATTTCAGAAACTCTGGAAGTACAGTGTATTTTTCACTTTTCTTTGAAACTCAATGTGCTTTTCCTCAAATTGAAGGGTTGCTTCTGTTTACAGAATGGGGCCAAAATCCTGTGGAGGCTTTTTGCTACAAGAAGAGATTGGGGGGGGGGATGATTTTTCCCCTTCCCTTTCCATCTGCATCTTCCATTGCCCCTTCCCAAGCCGTTTTGGATGACTCTCAAGATCAAATTTCATGGTGGCCAGAAGTGTTGGAGGAAGGAAAAATAAACAAAAATTGTCCTTCTCTTTCCTCTAGCATGAATGGATATCCTGACAGATCTGGATCCAACCATTTTCCCACAGAATGTCAAAACAACAAAGTCTAAGCTTTCTGTAAAAATGAGAAACCTTTTGTCTGCTCTGTCTTAGCTGACTTAGTTTTGTGATTTTACCTGTGTATAACACAGCTTTTGGAATGGATTCGCCGTACAACTCCTTGGCTGGAAAACAGGACCCCAGAGAAGACTATGGCAGCTATGCAGAAGAAGCTCGAGGACTTCAGAGATTATCGCCGTAAACACAAGCCTCCCAAGGTCCAAGAAAAATGCCAGCTGGAAATCAATTTTAATACATTGCAGACAAAACTGAGGATTAGCAACAGACCAGCTTTCATGCCATCAGAAGGGAAAATGGTTTCAGTAAGTAGAAGTTTCTATGCATCTGCCTTCTCAGGTTCTGGAATGGTGCATCAGGCTTGGAAAATTGCAGAGCTACTTAGATTTAATCACATCAAGGCTGCTGAGTTTTAAGTAGAATAAAGGGCAAACACAGATATATAAAATAATCTTAAAAGGTTTACAGCAGTTTCTTCATCTTCATATTTTGCCTCATTGACCTGCATATATATCTAAATTTTGTCTTGGCCTTTGTTCAGTCTTGCTCCTTTGCTCTTCATATAACTTGTTGGCCTTTAATTTTTTAATGAAGGTATGTATGTGTGTATGTCTGCACAATCCTCTACCTGAAAATCGCAAACATTTTAAATACACTGTTGTCACTCCCTGGAGAATAGTAGAGCAGTATGTTTGCAATATTGTTAGCATTAGTTTGTTTCTCTAACAGATCAGAAACTTCTAGAACTTTTCCTCAACCTTCCCAAAAGCTTACTGATGCTTCCAGGAGAGTGAAGGCATTTTCAAGCCTTAGCTTCAAATGTTAAATCTATTTCCAGGCTCCTCGCTCCCTGTTTTCACTACTTTATTCTGGCATTTCAGAGGTTTTCTTCCTTGTATATGACACATGCCCTTTCAGGAGAATGCATTTCCAGAAGTGGGACTGTAGTTTCTCTGAAAATATTTAATTTTTAGGAGTTTCACCAGGTATAAGACCAAGGAAAAGTAGCATAGTTCTAATGCTGCCTTTTACTATCTTGCTGATTATCTGTCAGCCCAGGGTAAGAAGACAAGGACAGGGATGGTTGCAACTTTAGTTATTGTCTCCACTTTTGACCGGAAATTTCTTGTCACACATGATGTTGTAAATACATGAAGTGGTTAGGAAATGGCAATTGGTGAAAATATTTAAAAGGGCTGGTGAGAATGAGCTACAAAAGTTTTCTTTTTGTATTAGTACCATAAGTTTCAGTACATTTTCTATTTTGCCACTGGTAGTTTGAATAAATGGGTTTTGCATTAATTCTACCTGTCTTATTTTCTAAATGTTTTACACTGAATTGGTACTGCTCTCAATTATTGTCCACCTCCCTTTCAGGTACTTTTAGTTACAGAATTCTGGTTTGCTCCATTTTGCATATATCTTATTCTTCCTTATTTTCTATGTTTTCATAATGCTTTGCACTACAAGACAGAAAAAAAAGGCAGGTATCTTCTTGGCTCAACAATTTTATTACCCAGGTTTTGATACTAGAAGAGAAGGCAGTAAACTTACGGGAAAGGCAGCCAGTATGCATAGAAAATCTTCAGATCTTTGTGAGATGCATCTTAAAAGAATTAAAGGGTTTCTGTTTGAATTTGTCTCCACACATTTTACAGGATATTGCCAGTGCCTGGCAAAGACTTGAACAAGCGGAGAAAGGTTATGAGGAATGGCTGCTGAATGAAATACGAAGGCTTGAACGAGTCGAACACCTGGCTGCCAAATTTCGGCAAAAGGCTTCTTCACATGAAACATGGGCATACGGTAAGCTAAAGGACTGTTGTCAACTGGAATGATTGTCCTATTATGATGACTTTGTAGAATTTTTTGATTTAAATTGGGAGGAGTTACTAATACACCAGAAGACAGGGTCAAAATCCAAAATGACTGTGACAGATTGGAGAGCTGGACAGAGCTAACGAAATGAATTTCGACAGAGAGAAATGTAAGGTCCTGCACTTAGACAGAAAAAATAGAATGCACAAATATAGGATGGAGGACATGTGGCTGCATAGCAGTACGTGTGAAAGGGATCTAGGAGTCTTGGTAGATTACACGATGAACATGAGTCAGCAGCATGATGCAGCAGCCAAGAAAACCAATGCAATTTTTGGTTGCATCAATAGGAGTATGGTGCCTAGATCAAGGGAGATAATGGTACCACTCTATTCTGTATTGGTTAGACTTCATTTGGAATGCTGTGTCCAGTTCTAGGCACCTCAGTTCCAGAAGGATATCAACAAGCTGGAATGTGTTCAGAGAAGGGTGACCAAAATGGTGAAGGGTTTAGAAGCCATGCCCTAAGAGGAATGGCTTAGGGAGCTGGGTATGTTTAGTCTGCAGAAGAGAAGGTTAGGAGAGGACATGGTAGCCATGTTTAAATATTTGAAGGGATGTCAAGTTGAGGAGGGAGCAGGTTTGTTTCCTGCTGCTCCAGAGACCAGGACAAGGAGTAATGGATTCAAGCTGCAGGAAAGGAGATTCCACCTGAACCTCAGGAAGAACTTCCTGATGGTCAGAGCTGTCTGTCAGTGGAATATGCTGCCTCAGAGTGTGGCGGAGTCTCCTTCTTTGGTGATTTTTAAGCAGAGGCTGGATGGCTATCTGTTGGGAATGCTTTGATGTGTATTCCTGCATAGCAGGGGGTTGCACTGGATGGCCCCTGTGGTCTCTTCCAACTCTATGATTCTATGATTCTGTGAAATCAATATGCACTTTTAAATGAAAAGACGTGATGTGGGGAGGAATGGAGAATCAAAAGTCGTACAACAATTTTGGAGCAGAAAGCAGGCAAAAAGGGTACATCTCTTCTGTGAATTCCCATAAACTATCATGTCTTAGAATCCATGCTACAATTTGGCTTTAAATTCAAGACTCTGTGTTTACTGCCATCTTTCTAGAGAGAATAGTATTTTATTCATAGAATCATAGAATCACAGAGTTGGAAAAGACCACAACGCCCATTGAGTCCAACCCCCTGCCATGCAGGAACACACACTCAAAGCACCCCCAGCAAATGGCCATCCAGCCTCTGTTTGAAAACCTCTGAAGAAGGTGACTCTACCATACTCTACCACACTCTGAGGCAGTATATTCAATGGGCATTGTTGAACAGCCCTTACTGTCAGGAAGTTCTCCCTGATGTTTAGGTGAAATCTTTTTTCTTATAGTTTCAATCCATGCTCTGTGTCCTAGTCTCTGGAGCAGCTGAAAACAAGCTTGCTTCATATTCAACATGACATCCCTTCAAATAAGTAAACATATCTATCGTGTCACCTCTTAACCTTCTTTTCATCAGGCTAAACATATCTAGCTCCCTAAGCCACTTCTCTTAGAGCATGGTTTCTAGACCATTTATCATTTTGGTTGCCCTCTTCTGGACATGTGCCAGCTTGTCAATATCCTTCATGAACTGTGGTGCCCAGAACTAGACACAGTATTGCAGGTGAAGTCTGAGTAAAGTGGAATTGAGTGGTACTATCACTTCCCTTGATTTCGACACTATATTCCTATTGATGCAGTGCAGAATCACATTGTCACCCTGCTGACTGATGTTCAGCTTATGGTTTACTAAGACTCCTAGATCTCTTTCACACGTACAGTTTTCAAGCCAGGTATCACCCATCCTGTATCTGTGCATTTCATTTTTTCTTCCTAAGTAGAGTACCCTAATTTTTCTCTGTTAAAATTCATTTTGTTAGCTTTGGTCCAGCTCTCTAATCTGTCAAGGTTATTTCGAATTCTGATCCTGTCCTCTGGGGTATTAGCTATCCTTCCTAATTTGGTGTCATCTGCAAATTTTATGAGCATGCCCTGTATTCCTTCATCCAAGTAATTGATAGAGATGTTGCATAGCACTGGGCCCAGGACAGAACCCTGTGGCACCCCACTAGTCACTTCTCTCCAGAATGAAGAGGAGCCATTGATGAGCACCCTTTGGTTTGGCCAATCAGCCAATTACAAATCCACCTAACAGTAGCTTTGTCTAACCCACATTTTACTACCTTGTTTGCAAGAATATCATGGGGGACCTTGTCAGAGACCTTACTGAAATCAAGATATGCTACATCCACAACATTGCCCTCATCCACCAAGCTTGTAACTCTATCAAAAAAATTAAAGAGAGAGAGAAAACCAGATTATTCTGGCATGACTTCTTTTTGAAAAACCCATGTTGACTATTCAATTTCCTCAGTTGCTTTTGATACATCCAGAGCAGGCCTAGAGATGAAGGATAGTTCTAGGAGTAAGAATCAAAAGCCTACTTTTTTGCAAGTTAGGAACAGAAGCTATCATCACATCACCATCTCTTAATGTTTACATTGCATATATGTTTGGCTTGCATGACTTGTGATCATCAAGGTGAATGCAAGCCACTAGCCATGTAAGCCTGCCAAATGCTTGATGATCCTTCTTCATCTTGAATTCCCAAGCAGACAGATAAGCAGAAGGTTTATCCAGCCTGTAGTGGGCTATCAAAGATGGCTGGTGGGGGCTATGTTCAGCTTGATGGTTCATGAGCAGTGATATAGTGGAGCCAGGTGTCATGCCCTGCCTTGGAGACTGTGGCAGTGAGGAGGAGGATTCTAACTCCGAGGCAGAGGCTTCCCCAGAGGCTGAAGTGTCCCCAGAAGCTGGTCCAGAGGGAGATAATACACAACAACAACAAGGGCCTGAGCCAGGGGAACAAATAGAGGAAGACGTAGCTGACACACCTACCTTGCAGCAGAGATGCCATGAAAGGCATCTCTGCTGAAAGTCTGTGTCACTCAGACTGTTTAAGTAGAAAGCGAGCCTTAATGAGGAAACACCTGTGGTGACAACAGCCATAGATAAAAGAGAGCTCCAGCTGGCCTTTCCTCCCAGGGTCAGCAACTGGTCTCTTTGGTCCTGAAACCCTGTGCTCTTGGATCTGATTGTCTTGGAACTCTGCCTGTTTGGACTACGGTTTGGATTTGCCCCTTCAGATTTGTTTGCTCTAGGCTGCCTTTCTGTTTGGATATTCTTTGACTCTCACCTCATGAGTAGGAGCTATGCTGCTTGTGAATTACTGACTGCTCTGACGTAGACATGACACCAGGCCTTCTAGGATCCAAGTACTGGGACTTTTTGATTACCAAGGGTGATGGCATCATCTCCATTCCTCCCCAGCTTTGCAAGCTTTCCTGAACTCACAAGTGTAGGTGAAATCCTGACAGTAGCTGAGAGGTGATTATTGTGATTTATCTCCTGTGTTTAATGAAAAGCTAGGAGAGGAACAACTTAGGACCTAAGATAATAGGAAGCTACTAAATTAAAAACAGCAGCAACAACCAAACAAGTCAGAGTAATACACATGCTGTGTTAACACTACAGGGTATTTTAATCTTGACATAGTCTAGAATGTGTCTAAATACAGCCCAAACAATTGCAAGTATTTGGGAAGTGGCTTGATCCTGAAGAGACAATTAAGACCTGTTAACTTTACAAAAGACCTAGTTCTTGTGGAGGTGAAAATTGCTGGAACAGATATGTTGGTATTGGTCAACATGGCTGCCTGCATTTGGGATGGAAACTGATTATGAAGACTGTCAGTAAAATCATATGCAGTTCCAAATTTATCACTACCGCACTGTTCACAAGACATGGAGAATGCGACATCACAACTGAAGTGTGTTTGTTCATAGTACCCTCATAGTACCTGTCTGGCCCTGAGTTGGTTGTATAAAACTCAAGGCTATGTTCTTAATCTATGAAGTCTGATATAAGTAATTAGCCTTTTTTAATGTTACTTTTTTTGTATGAAGTATAAATAAATAATTCCTTAACAAGAAAGCTTTACAACTCCTTAACAAGAAAGCCTTACAACACAAGTTATCTAGTGCATGGGTAGGCAACTGTGGTCCTCTACATTTTTTTAGCCCATAGCTCCCATCTGTCATTACAAGTATAGCCAATAGTGACCGATTGTGGGAGCTGCCATCCAAAAACATCAGGAGGGCCACAGTTTTCTATGTCCAGTCTAGTGAATCTAGTGAAGCCTATATAGTAGGACCATGTTGCTATGTCACATAATTTATATCAAAATATTCCTGTATTGCTGGGACTTAAATGTGGTGGCATTTTCTCTGTGTACCTGAGTTAGTAGCCATCCTCACTGCAAGTCTAAATGGTTTTGAATTTTCTTTCTGCCAGGGAAAGAGCAGATCCTGCAGCAGAAGGATTATGAAGCGGCTTCTCTGACAGAGATCCGTGCTTTGTTGAGGAAACATGAGGCCTTCGAGAGCGACTTGGCTGCTCACCAGGACAGGGTGGAACAGATCGCTGCCATTGCCCAGGAACTGAAGTATGTTCCATTTAGAGGCACACAGCTGCTGACATTTACCCGATAAACTCTTTCCAATAAATTTGATAGTGTCATAGGTACAATGTAGAAATTCTGCAGATAGCTTTGTAAGTGTTATTATCTTGGCCTGCTTGTTGAAAACCTTTCTTATTTCCTACTAAACTAAAAATAGAGGTGCCTCAGCAGGGCAAAGCTTGCTGTACTAAATTAATAATAAACCTTTGTTTTTGCTGTCATCCTGGTCAGTAGCTCTGTTCTGTGAAATGCAGATTCTAACCTCACATGTTTAGCTTGAAGGATGGTAGAAAGGAAAGTTACAGAAGTTATTTCTTTCTCTTTTAGTCTGTAGGCAGGTAGCACAGATCAGAATAATGTATATTTAAATCAATTGCTTGTTTGTAAAGAGAATGTTTCTTTTCTTTCACAGAAGCATTCAACCAGCTTTTTTTTTTTTAAATATCTTGGCTCTGATACAGAAATATCCTTCCATAGGTCTCCCTTCCAGGACACATTTCAAAAGGGATTCAATTTTAGAAAGGCATTGGTGATGCAGAATAGAGGGCTGATGTGTCTACATACAAACCTATGTCCATTAATCTCTTTGAACCAGAACTTGTATTTTTTATTGTATCAAAAGTGCAAACAGTATACATTTATTTGCTATTCACGTTTCACTTCATATATGCTCATCCCTTGGTACACAATTCTCTTTTTTTCTTCTAACCTCTCCGCTTTTCTGTCACTATACACTTTTAGGTGGCCTGGAAAGGACTTAATATTGGCTGAAACACTTGGTATTAAGCAGTTAAATATTTTATTTATTTATTTTCTGCCTTTCTTCCATTATGGGTCTCAAGGTAGCTTATGTCAGATTCCCAAGGTCACAACATAATGTGGACCTCAATCAGCTAGGGAAACAAGAGTTTGGAAAGCTTGGTTTTATGGATTATGAATGACCATGCTGGAGGATCCTTGAAGTTATAGGGAAAGGAAGGAAGGAAGGAAAATATTTCCAATCTGTGCAGAAAAAAACCAAGAACCTCCCTGAGATAGCACTTAGCAGATTCATGCATTCTTGCTGAGTGGCTTCCTTTAGAAGGCTTATTTGAATGCTGCATTTATACTTGTTCACTACAACAAAATAGTTCCACTTAAAGTTTTTTATTGTATCATGAAATAAATTTTACGGAAAACAGAGATTAGAAAAAGAAAATGTGAGTCTTCATCTTCAGGCATGCTGATTAGAAAGATGGCTGCATTGAGAAACTTTGGACATGAAATGGAATGATCGTCTTTCAGTTAACTCTGCTAGTTATTAGATCAGGCCCTCTGAGAGATATTGTTCCTTTCTGCTTTCTGGATCTCTGTGGCTCCACACTTTCCAGTCCTCCTCTCCTGGCACTGAAAGTTTGCTATTTTTAGAGAACAATTGGTGTGTGTGACCTTGGGCCACGGTGGTTGCAGTTCACTGTCAGCTCTGCCATTTTCTCTTACAGCAGCTGAGTCTAAGAGCATAAAGGTTAATGCTGTTAAAGGCTTGTTGATCGATGGTGTCTGGATAATGACTGCATCTGTGCCTATGTAGCAAGACTGCTTTGTTTCATTACCAGCACTGTACTGTGCCACAGAGTATTTGTCTAAGAAATAGCACCTATTGAATGACCATAGACTTCAGAAGCAAAGCCATTCAAAGCAGTAAAGGATAACGGATGTCCTATTCATTGCATAAAAATTAACTGGATTGATAGCCACAGTGCATATGGCTCATGTTGTTGAGGATGATCCCAAGATTATTTGTTATGAGATTGGAATAATTAGTTTTAGCTGTATTTTCTTTTAATCTATACTGCAAGTCACCTTGGATTTCATATTGGAAAAAAGGCAGCATACAAATGAAATGAACAAACAAGTGGATTTTTATCTAGCTACAGTTAATTAATTCCATTAGCAAATGGCAATAATATAACTAAGCCAAATTACAGTTATAACTCACCAAGGCTTAACTTCACTCCTTTTTCAGTGTAGCTACAGGGGTGGGGCATTAGTAAGTTGATGGATGAGGAATATCACACAGTTTGAGTTTGGGCTTCTGCTGTAACCCTTTTTGGTGGCTGATGCTTTGTTGTGGGTGCTATGGCTGTGACAAGGTGAATAGGAGGATACTTATTGCCCCAGACCCCAGAATGTTGTTGCATTCATTGTTTTAAAGAGTAACGTAAAAGTAACTGTGCTAACAACTTTTGAGAAATTGGTAAATAATGTTTTACTTTTAAAATTGTAACTATGACAGTAACTAACTCTTCTGGGGGGTTCTTGAAATTATAACTGTAACTAATTACTTTTGAAAACAAAATTTCAAGTTCCACTTGCTGTACGATTTTGTATTTACAGCTTATCTAGCATACTTTACTTGGCATATTGCCTCCAGGATCTCTCTTTTAGCAACACAGAAAGACTATTATGCTGGTATAAAATTATATCATTAGCCATAGAGTATGGATACGATGTGTGTTGTAATCCAACACATCTGGAAGTGAAATATTGAGGAAGGCTGCCCTAACAGTTCTCTTTGCTTAAGATTTATTATCTTAAGGGCTCCAGAGACCCTTTTCAAATACAGAATATTTTTACAAACATCCCTTCCTTGTCTGGAATTTAAAATGTTCTTCTCATGTTAAATTAAATCCTTGACTCAAATTGGTATGTACTTGCATCATTATAATGTCTGTGTTAAGTATTGGCATACAAAGAGCACTCTGAGAGCAGCCAAGAGCTAAATGTAGCATATGATGAGACGCTCATAAACTAGTTAAGGACAGAGGACATATATTGGGCTTCACTAGAAGCACTCAGTCTCTCAGGTAGAAAACCAAGTTTTGCTTCAAACTTCAGTAGTAAATGGTATATTCCTAGGAGCTGTTACTTTAAATTCAGGAGCTGTTGGGGTTTGAGACTTTTTATTTTTCCAGAAGGGCCCCCAATACCACAAGGCAAATTGGGGGAGTTTCAGCAGCAATATAGGATGTTTTTCTGTGTAACCAGATAATCTGTTTATCTGGTTTAGCTGTTATTTATCTGTTTAATTCGTTTAAATACTTTAAACAGTGTTTAAAGGCAACTTCCTGCTTTTTTTTATCACACTTGTGTTGAATGATGAATGTAAATACAATTTTGAAATGATCTGCTAAGCATAAAAGGCAAATAAAACATCAATATTTTCTAGCTGTTTGCCGACAAATATCCTGTGCCTTTAACAGGAAAAAAAAAAAGCAACTGAAGCTTTCCTTGACATGAGATAAAGTCGTTTGGCTGTCAGGTATGAGTGACACAAAAGCCCTGTATAAAAACCCAGTTGGTGTTCTCATAAAATTGAGAGAAGCAACTTTCCATATTCAGTGTTTCTACATCCAAAGTAACGTTTTTGACATTATGCAGGTTAAGACCCAGGTATTACATTTAAGTACGCATCCATGTCTTTTCCATTTCTGCCTAATAGTATATATGTGCATAATGCGTACTTAGTAATATGAGAAAAATGAAATCACTAGGTAACTCAAAAGTGCATGTTGAAAGTGTGAAAAGTTAATTCTAATCCATGTTGGCAATTGGTAAATATTTTTTAGACCAATGATTCTACAAAAAGTGTCTTGTGGGTTTGTTCTCTTACGACAATCATTTGACTGGCTACTCTTGACCCTGTTCTTTTAGTGAACTGGACTACCATGATGCTGCAAGTGTCAATGATCGATGTCAGAAGATATGTGATCAGTGGGACAGGCTGGGAACGCTTACGCAGAAGCGGAGGGAGGCACTGGAGGTAAAACTGATGTCCAAAAGCAGCTTAATTTTTTAAAATGACAATATATTCTTGAGGGATGTGTATGATAGACTACTGATGCCTTTCTGTGGTGCTCTGCTGCCCACTTTCCCACTAAGCAGCTTTTTGTTGCTTAGAAAAGACATGTCAGTGCATTATTGCCAGCTGCCATTGTAAAGCCCCAGTAGACTGATGTTGGAATTAAGGGGATGCTTTTAGCACCACCTTTAGGAAAGTTGGTGCATGGTGAGAATATTTTTCCTACACAGTTCATAGCTGAGAGGAAATCCAGTTGAGTATTACAAATCATTCTAATTTTGTAGAAAGTATCATCTTTTGATATATGTGGAGAGGGACTCAGTTATTAGGGACAACACAAATTCTTCCATTTTGACAACCCAAATGACTTTATGAGGAGAAAATAACATTTTAGAAACAAATTAATCAAAACGTGAAATGTGACCATCTGGAAATCCTTTTTGTTCAAGTCATTTTTAATATGTATCTTTTCCCCACCTTTTTCTGAGCTGCTAAGTTACTAATGATAATTATATTTTACCATTACAGTTATAATGTTTCACCTTTACTTGTATTTTAAAACATAATAGTCTGCTACATGTATGGGTAAAGCAATTCTATTTATCAGTTATGTTGGCTGAGAAAGAGAGAGCCCACTCCTACATCAGTGGAATGGCTGCTGTTTCCCGTATGTGCTCAGTTAGGGGAAAGGAATCACTTTTTTTTTCCAATAGTTTGGACAAACCCATAGAAAACACAAAAATATCAAACTTTCCTCCCTCCACTATCCCTAGAAACATGTTAACTGTCCAGCAGAAGTTCTGGTGACGATTTCTAGATGCCCCCGCATGTATGATTTTCAAGAGTCCACAGGTTCATTCCAACTCCTGTATACTCCTCTCTGTCACAAGAACACTGTGTCTCATCACAAGCACTGTTTTAGAACTGAACATACAAACAGAATGAAGTAGGGCTTGAACAAAACACATAGTTCCCTGGGCATCATAGATAATTCCCTGGGCACAAAACACAAAGTTCCCTGGGCAGTATAGATAGCCTTCCCTGGAATGAGGATTCCAACTCATCTAGGGAACGAGGCACTCTTTTGCAGAGATAGGGGGAAGAACAAGCACAACAAGAGCAGATATGTAACCTATTGGCTGGCATAGTATTAGTGACACATGCAGATGTAAGTCTACTTTATGCCTGTGTATGTTTTTTGGTCATTGCAGAGGTTGGTATTCTCTTCCTCTCTCTGCTATGACCAAAGCAGTACATCTAGATTCATAATTGTTCTGTGATAGCCTCTGCCCCTTGCCCCATCTATTTCACTGCTTATGGAGAACAGAAGGAATTGGAGAAGCATCTGGCTATTAGGACTGATTACACTATTGGTCTGGAAGATCACAGCAGATCTTGGTGGAAGATATCCATCTCCGATTCCCTCCACTCTTCACCAGCAACAGAATGGCGAAGGGATGGGTAGGCATTGCAATTCAGCAGTGAATCATGAGGGTGGTGACGGGAGAGCCATAGCAGATTTTCACATGTAGAACTCTTATACTATACTTGACCATGTAGGATCTTGGCTATTGGCAGCAACAGACTCCAGGAGCTCAGTTATGGGGAATTGTGTTGAGAAGTTGAAGTTTGGACCCTACTGTGGTAATAGGGAAAGATGTTCTCACTTGACTTCTGCATTCCTGGTAAAACCAGAGAATGGAGCCCTGGTGGCGCAGTGGTTAAATGCCAGTACTGCAACCACAAGGTTGTGAGTTTGATCCTGCCAGGCTCCAAGGTTGACTCAGCCTTCCATCCTTTCGCAGGTCGGTAAAATGAGTACCCAGCTTGTTGGGGGCAATTAGCTAAAATACATTGTAAACCGCTTAGATAACACTAGTTGATAGGCGGTATAGAAATAAATGCTATTGCTATTGCTATTTAAAAAAGTTAACTTTTGGACTACAGACCCATAAATATCTCAGTCAGCAGTGCCAGTGGCCATGCTGGTTGAGTGCTTCTTTGGGGTTGTGGTCAAAAAATAATATTCCTAAGCTATGATTAAAACACATGCACACCAACCATGTCAAGTTTTTTAAAAAAGTGGGAGGAGCTTCTGGGATATAAATGCATGCCTAATATATGCAGGAAAGTAAATAGCCAGTGGAAGAAAATACACATGCAAATGATGACATTTCCCAGTAGCTGGAAAGAGACCACAACATAACTGTGTGCATTGGATGGTTCCTTTGGATTTGGTAGTGCTTTTTAAAGGTCTGCCATCCAAAACGTAAGCCAAAGTAACTGCATACTTGTAAAAAGACATTTTACTTATTGCATTTATGTGTGTCTATTTAACAGAGGACAGAGAAATTGTTGGAAACAATTGATCAGCTTCACTTGGAGTTTGCAAAGAGAGCTGCTCCATTCAACAACTGGATGGAAGGTGCAATGGAAGATTTGCAAGACATGTTTATTGTTCATAGTATAGAAGAGATCCAGGTAAAAACAAAATGATTTAAAATGATTTAATATTATAAACCTAAAAAAAGAGGAGATTTTTCGTTTTCACTATAGCTTTATTCCACAACATTTCAAGTACTACTCATCCTAATGTCCTACAGACATTAAAGGGAAAGAATTTTGTAATTCATGTGTTTTCCTAAATATCCAAAAAAGTTGTGGTGTTTGGTCTGATAGATGTGCCACCAGGATATTAAGGTGATCTGGGAAGACTTTTTTGAATGCCAGATTTGGACCGGAGAGACTTGAACTTATATTCTGCCTGTTTTATTATTTTCCATGTAATCCACTGGGAAGCAGTTGTAGCTAAGGAGTGAGGCCATAACCAAATTTGTAAACGTAACACTTATGGGATCAAGTATCCCTCTGAATAATTTTTAGTCCAGAACACACTTTTGGTCTGTGTACAGTTTAACCATGTATTGTGACATCAGTACTGATCTAATTGTGAATTCACTGTGTACTTGGCTGGCCTTTAATGGCTTGGAAAAGCGCTCCATCTATTGTGGGCTGGAGTACTGGGTACATTTGGAAAAGACAGGAAATCAGGAAAGGCAGGATAGGATCCAAGAGGTTTTCATGGCATCAGCATGTTTTAAAAGCGGTGTCAAAGTAGCTAGTAGAAAAAAAGAAGGTTTTCCTTTAGGAACTGAAAGTTTTGTCCAAACAAGGGAATCAAAAAGAAGTGCAAGCGGTACAAATAGTGATGGAAAGGAAATACGAACAGGTGATAAGGTAAGCCTCTATGTTAATGATAGAGTTTTATCCCCGACACAGTTTTCTGTATCATGTTTACATGTACATAGACAACAATATATATTATACCTTTACATCCTCTTCTTCTGGTTTCAGAGTTTAATCACTGCCCATGAGCAGTTTAAGGCGACTTTACCTGAGGCAGACGGTGAAAGGCAAGCTATCTTTTCAATCCATAATGAAGTGGAGAAAGTAATTCAGAGTTACAGCCTCAGAATAAGTGCCAGCAATCCTTACAGCACAATTACTCTGGATGAGATTCGTACCAAATGGGATAAGGTACCATTAGCAGAAATATGTATTTTATGGGAACTGGAGAAAAAAATCTGAGGTATCTGGGGCTGGTTGGGGGTGCAGCCCACAGTGAGGTTAGGAGGCAGTTAGCCTTTGACCTCCATGCAGTTGCGCACCCCTGTTTTAGACTTTGGGCTTCATGGACTTACAGAGACTCCCCTCTTTAGATGGGGTGACTTGAATTATGTCCAAACGTACTAAGCCAGTTTGGCTGTGGCTGAGGGCCCTCCTGATTAGTCTGTTGGATAAGAGACTGGACTGCTGCCTTAAAGTCTTACCCCGAAGGCACCATAGAAAATTCCAGGGATTCCAAAGCAAGGTAGAAATTGAGCCAGTAATATAAATTAAGGCCCTTTCCACATGGGGGGTGGCGAAATGGGGGGAATGGGGTGGCGCATGCGGAGATGGAGCTTACCTTGCAGCAGGGCGCTCTGTCCCTGTGGGTAGCAGTGTGCGTTCGCCGCTCTAAACGTCAGCGGTGTTCGGCGACATCTGGCGGCGCCCAAAATGGCGGCTGGTAGCTTCCGGCGGCGCTCCGCCAATTGGGGCAGCGCGCCAGCTGGAAGCCCGCCCCTGGGCAGCGACGGAGTAGCGCGCACAAGTTTCAAAAAGACCACTTGAAAAGTGGTTTATAAAACCCCTGTGGCTGTGCGAGGGCGGTTTGAGGTCTAGAACCTCCCCTTTTTTCACCGCTCTAGCGCACCCTGAGGTGTAGACGACCTCCGTGTCCGGTTGTCCCAGCGCGGGGATTTACCGCCGTGTGGAAATGGCCTAATAGGAGTAACACTTGTCATTTATCTTCATTGAACCAAATTCTCTTTTCTTAGCACAGTCATTTCATTCTGAACAGTCTCTTCTGCCCTAAGTTCCTCTTCTGCCCTGTAGTTATTTTGCATGTCACCCTACTTTAAAAGTAAATAAGAGATACAGAAGTTTTTTCCCCAATAGTCCTTAAAGTAAAATTTCCTGTGTTGTGTGATCACAGACTAACTAAATTTTGCCTCTTGACAGGTAAAACAACTTGTGCCAGTAAGGGATCAATCACTTCAGGAGGAGCTGGCTCGCCAGCACGCCAATGAACGCCTGCGCCGTCAGTTTGCTGCTCAGGCCAATGTCATTGGCCCCTGGATCCAAACCAAGATGGAGGTAAGAGAGGTTGTTTTGGGCATCTTTGTAAAATCACTTTTACTAAAATGTATGAAAGTGTCTTTATGTGTCTACCACTTATCTTATTTAGTACCAGGAGACACAGAGTAGAAAAATGAGACTGTCCTTTTCTGTGGGATGGGAGTTTGCAATATGAATTAAACAGACAAAGCAAAAATAAAGCGAGGATTACAAATGACATCAGAGATGAACAGATGAGTAATAAGGATGAAACGGGAGTATCATTTACTGGAGAGCGAGGTAGCTGAGAACTAGGTAAGGACAGAAAAGGGAGACATTTTGCTGTTGGTGAGCTTTGAGGAAGAAAGGGTGGAGAGTTTGAATTAATGGAGTGGAATGCCTTGGCACATATCAGGAGAAGCGTGGTTAGAGCTTAGAAATATTACTTTTGGTGATGCAGCTCCCGCAGTCCCTCAAATGGCATAGCCATTGACCAGGCTAGCTACGGGATGGTGGGAGCTGCGTCACACTAAAGCAGCTTTTTCAGTCTCTGAGCATGAGGGAAAGCAGCAAGGCAACTGGGAGGAGACAAAGGGGTGATGGTGGAAATATATGAGTTTTTCTGAAATGGAAAGACTGATAAAAGGTATAAGGGAAGATGGTGAACCAAAACAAAAGCAGAAATTTTGGCATTCAGTATCCACAAAACTTGAGATCATAACAGTTTTATGCATCATCCTCCCAGTAAAAATGTGAATGCTTTTGTACCAACGGAAGTATTAGAAACTGAAGTACACAGTTAAATAATGTAAGTGATGGAATTTGCTGATGTTAGATATGGTGAAGCCCACCAACTTGGATAAACTTAAATGGGATTCAACAAATTCACAGAACATAAAGGCATCAATGGCTTCTATTCAAGATAGTTATGTATTAACTTCAGTAGTAAAGGCACTTCAGCAGTAAGGCAATGTGCCTTTCATTATCAGCTGCTATGGAAAGGTGCTATTGCACTTGTGCCTTGCTTGTGGACTTCCCGTAAATTACCTCTTTGCCAGTCTGGGAACAGAATGCTGAACTAGATATACCTTTGACCTGGATTTTCTTTGTTTGTTCTCGTGTATATGGGGGAATACTTTTGAAATGTACTATCAAATCAAGCATCTATAATTTAAGACACTTTTCCAGATGATAGATTTTTAAAAAGTTGGGTATATTGAATCAATGGACCAAATAGCCACAAATATGCATGTACAATGAGTTCTCCTCATGCTTATTGCCCAACAGTCTGAGTGGGTGAACAATGAAAGGAGCAGGACAACAGTGATTTAAATTCTTTTTTTTTTTAAGTCTCAGTGAAGCAGACCCAGTAGGTCAGTGGGAACTTAGTAAGTTAGCACTTGTGCAATTTCCACTTATTCAATGGTTCTGCTCTGGTTGGGATTAATTGCTGTATTTGGGACTATGTCTACTGTACCAGCTTCTTTTGGGAAGCCTATATTAACCTTCTTCACATTTAGAAATCGGTTTGTTGTTTAGAACAGGAGTGGGCAACTGCTGGGGGTTACAGGTTGCATTGGTTCTCCATGGAACATCAGGAGGATACACCTCCCCCACCACACCTAAATGTTTCCTTACTCTCTTTTCCCCAGATTGGTTCAACATAGCCTTTTCTTAGGAAGCATGTGGGGCAGCGTCACTTTGTTTTTGCTCCCACTGACCGCTCTAGTCCCACAACAAGCTTTTTTTTTAAAGGAAGCCAGAAGTTCTGTTCTATTTTTAAAAAGGCCTCTCCTGCAAGGGAGAACCAAAATCATGAAAAAATGCCCCCATACCTTCTAGAAGATGTGTAGGGACATTTGGGGCTATTCACCCCCCCCGATATCTTGGGTAGAGTTTCCAGAAGAAGGCTCCTGTAGGTTTAATGGTGGTGTAGAAGAAGGAATTTCAGCAGTTGTTGCTTGTCATGCAATCAGGAGAAAAGCAACACCTGCTAAAATTCTCTTTTCTTTACAACCATTATAGATCTAGGAGCCCACTCCAGTTTGCACTCTGGCGACCATAGTTTTGTGGAAAGGGACTGCTAGTGAGCTCACAGAGAAATGGCCTTGGGCACCTGCATGTGGCCTATGCTTGCATTTTCCCCACTCCTTCCTTAGAGGATTTATAAAGGAATACAGTACCTTAACTTATCTCTCCTTTGAATATAGGTGGAAGTTTCATTAATACTGCTTCTCATTTTAGTATGTATTGAATAGGAAGAAGTGCATTTTGTGAAACAAAAGGTTTTTTCCCTTTTTTTCCTCTATGGCAGGAAATTGCCCGAACCTCTGTTGACATAACAGGGCCATTAGAGGACCAGATGACTCAATTAAAGCAGCATGAGCATAATATTGTCAATTACAAACACAACATTGACAAGCTTGAAGGAGACCATCAACTGATACAAGAAGCCCTGGTGTTCGATAACAAGCATACCAACTATACAATGGAGGTAGCTATGGAGTTCTTTCTCTATAGTTATAGCATATTTCATATATGGACTCTTCCTGTGGTAGCATGATATCCAAGATGATAGTAGGATATATACTGTGTTTACTCTTTGTTTTAACAAATAATGGCACTTTTCAAGTGCTCTAGAATGGAAACATGTTTATTATGATATAGTAATAGTTAACAGTCGTATAATGTTTATGGATGGGGGATGCTATAAATTCAAAGAGTGTATAAAGTTTAGGGCCAGAGGACCTTGTGAAACAGATTGTTGTGTTTAAACCAGAACTTGGAAATTTTACTTTTTTTTATGGCATCTCCCAGAATCCTTCAACCTGGGTGGAGAATTCTGGGACTTATAGTCCAAAAAGGTAACTTTTACAAGCTTTGTATGATTATATGAGATACAGAGAGAGAAAGGGTAAGACATAAAGTGTTCTTTCAGATTGATCTAAAGAAATGTAAGGTCTTGTGATTTTGTTTTGCCAGTCATTGTCACCTGTTTTGCCAGTCATTGTCACCTGTGCTAGTTGACCCATTCTTTTTGCAAACTTTTTGTAGTGATTTCTTGTGGTCTGCACTTGAGCTCTTCACAGCCATGTAGCTTGGAGTGTGGGTGGGGGGGTGGGGGGGTGGAGGGGCAGGGGCATGGTCACGTCACATGGGGGCGTGGTCATGTCATGAGAACATGGCTGTGTCATGCGGGGGCGTGGCCATGTCATGCGGGTGCCCCCCCCCAAATTGCCACTTGGGATGTACTACCCTTCTTGCCTCCCTGTCTGTATGCCAGTGACTCTTCAAGGTTTTTTTTAATGTGGAGCATAGTTTGCTGAGGGATGTTGTATAGTTTAAGCTAATTTTCTGGGCTATTAATATTTTATTTTAGTTGTTCTATATTATTTTATTATTTTACTGAGTTGCAGTGGAAAAGTGTAATTTCACTAATGCACTATAGCACTGTAACTCTAAAAAAAAGGAGGGGAAGAAAGAGAGGAAGAGAAGAAAAGAGAAAGGAAGATATTATTCCAATAGGTCTTCAGATTAAAAAGAACTCCAGCTGAGGGTGAAAATACCAGCTGGTGCTGATAATTGACACAACATAGCCCAGGACAACAGAAAAATCACTGGGATGTTTTTAAAAACCCTGGAAACTACAACAACAAATACTGCAACAGATTTGCCCCACAGTCTGGAGGAGCCCAAAAGCAGCACAAAAGAAAACTTAAAAACAACAACAACAACAAGAGGCATACAAATAAATAAATACCTCTAGTTTTCCTTCCTGCAGCAACTTTCTCCAAATACTTTTCTCCTTAGGCGATACTTATTTAAGTTTCTGGAGGGCCCTTCAGCAAGATGCTATTTTTCCATTTCTGAAGCATGTCACTCTCTTTCTTGCTGTTTGCACTGCTCTGCCCACTTACTTGCTTCCCATGGTGGACTTAATCCATCCCACCTCCCAGAGGGAAAGGACAAAGCATACAGAGATTGCTGTCGCTTCTCACTGGTCAGAGCGGGGAGGGACTGCAGAGAGCAGCAGCAAGCAAGCAGTTCAAGATGCTCCATGGTCTACCAGTAGATACTTTGTTGGGGCAGGAGCTTTAGAAGAGGCCTAGCAGTGCTGGCCTCTGATGGTGGCCACATTTCCATCTGAGCACACTTCTAATATTGAATTTTAGCTAAAGACAAAAGAGGTAGAGCAATGGTGAGACAGACATTCTACTCTCCCTATTAAAAACAGACCCTCCTTCCCTTTCAGTGAATGAAAAAAGATCTATTGAGATCGTGGCTATGGTTTGATCTGAGTCAGGCATATGCTGGTTAAGAACTCACCCTCTTAATCACTCTGCTGTACCAGAGTGCAGCTCTGACATGCTTTCTGCTGCAGAAGAGGAGCTGTTTTCTTCCCTTTAATGCCTTTTATTCTGCTATAAAACATTTGGCCTATTACAAGCAGCCTAATAAGAGTAAGTTATTGGATGCCTTGACAGCTACTGATCTTAACTGTGATTGCACAGAAGAACCACAGCGGAGTAAATGGCTCCTGCACCTCTAAATTGGTGGCATGAGCCATGAATTCTCTCTTACATTTCAAGATAGGAAACCAGCTCAACAAATCATTTGCTTCGCTGACTTATATCTCACCCCTATCCCTTGAGGGCTCGTGCCAAGAAAGAATAATAATAAAATAGGATTTATGAAATGGGATCATAAAAGATTATATCTTGCAGAAAAATATAAATGTAAAACTAAAAAATCACTCTCTATTTATCTCCTGCCGCTAAAATGCATACAAAACAGAGTAGGCTTAGCTGCCTCCACATGTTGCTCCAGCTTTTGTCAAAGCAGAGCTGAGCATCAGCTATTAAGAATGCATGTCTCTCACTATAATTGGAGGACATTATCAATAATCACTCTCTGTCGGGCACCAAGATTTATGATGGGACACAGCATAGGAGGCAGTTTCTTTGATAAGCAAGACCCGAGTATAGCATCATTCATACTGAACGTATGGGGACTATCTTATGAATCAATGCCTCTCTGCTAAACTCATTACTAAAGGTTACTGTGGGACTGGGAGAAGGTTTGAGGAGGTGCCATTGCCTTCTGGGTCCTTCCCAGAGCTAGGAGCTGGTGGAATGGGAGATGGTGCTGCAACAAACAACAGCAGGAATGTGTGATGTGATGCCCAGCACGTCTAAGAGAGAAGAATTTTTTAAATGTGCCAGACAGTAACAGCAGCTTAGGAACCCTGGGATTTATCCTACCAAAACAGATAGTTATGTCACATTTGAATGGAATGTAGGTAGGGGTTCAGTTTTATGAACTCTTATGCATATTTAATTGGGAGTAAGTTCCATTAAACTAAATAAGACTTGTATCAGTGTAGCATGAATAGCATTGCATTGTTCAATATCCAAGGCCCAAACTATTTATTAGTTAAAAAAATAAACCTTTGGGAAATTATTTTTTACAACTCCCAGAACAGCTCTCCCCCAACATTGTAGTAGTCCCCAAAATGTAACTTTTTGAAACATAAATTGTAAACTTGAATTATTCTCTGAAAGCAACCAAATGTCTGTCTCACTGTTAAAGCATGGAAATAATCACTTCCAGAAATTCTTCTCTACCAGGTGGTAGGACACCATGTTGTGAATCACTCTGTAGCAGTCTACAGGCATAGACCAACACAGAAGACATTGCAAGATTCAGGCTATTTCCACACTACACTGTTATAGTGCTATTATTCAACTTTCAACATCCTGTGGAATCCTGGGATCTGCAGGTTAAGGAGGGGCATTTAGAATTGTCAGCCAGAGAGCTCTTTGGCCTCAGTAAACTACAAACCCCAGAATTCCTAAGGATGTTGAAAATGGAATAATAGCACTATAACATTGTAGTGTGGAAATGGTCTCAGTCTCAAAGTTTCTGAAGATGTTGTTGTTGTGTGCTTTCCGGTCATTTCTGACTTAGGGTGTCCCTAAGGCAAACCTTTCATGGGATTTCTTGGAAAGATTTGTTCGGGGGGTTGCCTTTGTCCTCTTCTGAAACTGAATGAGTATGACTTGCCCAAGGTTACCCAGTGGGTTTCCATGGGTGATTGGGGATTTGAACCCTGGGTTTCCAGAGTCCAATGTTGAAACCACTACATCGTTCTGGCTCCAGAATATTTACTGTATGCAAATTTCCATCACAAACTTCTTAGCAGACAAAGGCCATTTCCGCACTAGCCTGTTATAGCGCTATTATTCCACTTGCAACATCCTATGGAATCCTGGGGCTTGCAGTTTACGGAGGGGTCAGCCGGCCCCTCCCTAAAGTGCGAACCCCAGGATTCCATAGGATGTTGAAAGTGGAATCATAGCGCTATAAGTCTTGTGCAGAAATGGCCTGAGTAGACTGAGTCTACGAAAGCTTATGCTACCACCTCTTTCTTTCAATTAGTCTCAAAGGTGCTACTAGACCCCATTGTATACTGTTAATACAGATGTGTGTTTGGATGTGACTACAATGAAGGGACGGAGTTACCAGAACATTCTAAACTCCATTAATGAGAAATGTTCTCAGTTCCTTGTAGAATCTTGATTGGCAAGCATCCAACCATTTGCAGATTCACAAAATTATTTGTAAGTTAATTTTTATTAATTCAGTGAGGCGGGTTTGATGGGTAAGATGGGCCATGTGCATTGGGACCTAGGGATAAACATGAATTGTTGTGAAGCTGCATGAGGTGTGAATAGTTATTTTCTCTACTTGTCTCATTCTGCTCCTAGCCAAAGTCAAGGTCCATCTTGGCCTGCATTCACAGCTCCAAAGTGATGAACCTCACCTTACACACTCCTATAACTGGTTTTGGCCACTGTGTTATTTTGTTAATATCACCCATTTAAAAAACTCCCAGTGACATTACATATCTCAGAATTTAACACCTGCAAAACAAACATATCCCTGCAGCCAAACCTGGTATCCATCAGCTTCCTGCCATAGCCGTTCTGTATCTACTTTCAGCTTAAGTCTTCACCCTGAAATAAGTTGAGATTGTAAAATGTGCTGGCTACAGGTTTTTGGCAATATTTATGAGCAACATCAGGTACAGATAAATATGATTCTCTAAACCTTGTCCTAAATGCAGTTCCTGGTTGTAGCTAAAGTGAACAATGAGGACACGCAGAACAAATAGGTATAAGTAGATATATTTCATCCGAGTTGTTTTGTTTAGCTGTCTTCTACAGTAATGTAGTTATTGTATTTATATCCTGAAAGGTGTACTGGATGATAGTCTCAGCACATCTTTCTGTCTTAGGTTCTCCATTAATCTTATATTTAAAGCTTTTCTGTTTTCTGTGTGACAGCATATCCGGGTTGGATGGGAGTTGTTATTGACCACTGTGGCCCGAACAATCAATGAAGTTGAGAACCAGATCCTTACAAGAGATGCCAAAGGAATCACCCAGCAACAAATGAATGAATTCAGAGCATCATTTAATCACTTTGACAGGGTACAGTATCCTGTTTTGTTTTGTTTTTCAAATCTAGACTTTCTATGCCAGAAGGCATTTACACATTCTTCTACTGCTTTAAACATTTAAACACAGACAGACTTTTATGGACAAGTTTATTTTTAACAGACACATACAGTAAAGTTTCCTTTATTCCTCTTACATATCTCCATGGCCTATTCACACCCCCTTCTCCAGCCAATATATTTGGAATGTCTCACTCCTGATCAACCCCTTTTTCTTGCTATTCCCCACTTCTGTATGTTTGAAAGGAAAACACTCTCCTTGTCTTGATATTATTTCTCTCTCTTTTGCTTTCTTGTAGCATTCGTCTTTCTCCTTTTGAATCCCAGTTATACACATTCCTTTAACAAAAGTGAGGTTCATTCAAACCCCCTTACACATCCAAAGAATGTAGGATGGGAACCCCAGGGTTGCTCTGCTCATTTCTGTACCCCCAGCAATATGTGCAATTTGGTGGTTTTGTGAAAGGGGTTTTCTATGTGCCTTGCAGTCAGAGCTTGGAATACTACTTTTTAAAAGCAATTTGTTCCTCTTATTCATTGCAATGTTTGAAACTGTAATTTTACTCATGACACAGTTTAAATAATTATCTAATTGTGTTGCTAATTCCATAGCAGAAATTACTCCTTGGTTACTTAAAAAAAAAATTAAATAGCAATGCAGTGCATCACACTATAAGGCCATTTCGCACTAAACTGTTATATCGCTATTACTCCACTTTCACAGCCTATGGAATCCTGGGGTTTGCGGTTTCGGGAGGGGCCCTCGCTGGCCCCTCCTGAAACCGCAAACCCCAAGATTCCATAGGCTGTTGAAAGTGGAATAATGGTGCTATAACAGTCTAGTGCGGAAATGGTTATAGTGACGATGCCTATGAATAGGTGTTAAACAGCACTTATAGCTGGATAATAGTGTCTTTGGTTGGGATTTACCACATGACATCATTGTTGTTCCATTTTTCTCCAGTGGAAGACCATTTGAAAAGCATTTCTTTTTAATTAACACAAAAAGTCTGTTAACGGCCTCCTTTTCCGTATGACTGTTGTTCCTAATTTCTTATCCATCCACAATTTTACATCCCTTGCCAGAATCCTGAATTGTGAAAGGCCTTCCACCACCTTCTTCATAACCCTCTTACAGCACAAATTTCGGGAGGTTCCCTAATACCATTTCCATTTAAATAGGATCTTGTGCTAGTAGGATGTTTCGTCTTGCATAAACAGGCTCTGCCCAAAGGTTTGACAAGCTAAATTGAAGTGGATCTCTCTGGTAAATTGCACAAATTAATGCATTGGATTATGAAGTAGTCTTTGGTTGTCTAATTCGCATCTCTGAGAGAGAATTCTGTAACACTCTCGCTGTGTATATCATGCCTGGGAAAAGGGCCCTAAATGTATTTCCCTTCTTATTTAGAAACAGCTTGAAAGCAAACTGATTAAATCTAATGATTGTAAGAGTGCTTTTGAATAGAAGATATACTTATCCAGAAAAATAAAAGGGAGCAGTATTTAACACAGTGATGAACAATCAGTAAAGATACATTGAATTGAGCCTGATAAAAAGGGTTTAAATACTTACACCCAGCAGAGGCAATTATTAATGTCTTTGATTTGATTTTCCTGGGATTATTCTACTTGATAGTGCATGGCAATAGCTAGAAATACTTTCTCTCCCTCTCTATCCCTGTGTGTGTGTATGTATTGGGGAGAGAGAATGAGAGAGAGAGAAGTGGAGCAACATTGTTTGTTCAGGTACTTCATAAGCTTTTGTTAGTAATTTGTTGTGGAAAATCCATACATCTTCCTTACAGGCAGTGTTGTTAATATGGTCTTGATCCTTCAGTAATTTGTATCTGCAAAATATAATTTCATCCCCCCAGCAAAAGAGGCTGCAGAATAATGAACTATCATGACTATTGTAGTTGCACGGGATGTTTTTTGGTGTCAGGAGCAACTATCAAATAGATAATTTGTGACACGACATGATGTGCATCAGAGCTCCCCATCTCCAATGTCTGTGCCCTTTGTGAAAGAGTGGGTTGTTGGATTTGGCAACTGAAAGCCAGAAAACACAATCCATCTCTCAAATATATGCCTGCATGTTTCTCACTTGGCCCTTAATTTAACTACCAATTCAAGGAACATCCTCATCCCATGATGGTACGATGAATCTGAAGGACTGGATTCCAATGAAGGTAAAGCTTGCCTCATTAGTTTAGGAAAGGTAGAAATGACCTAGAGGCACAGGAAAGTTGTTGAATTATTGTTTTCAAATTGATAAGTACAATGGAATTAAACTCAGCTGCTATAGGCTTACAAAATACATGCAGCTTGTGGTTTGATGTGATCCAAAATACTTGAATTCTGGTAGGTATTTGGGGAGCGCTTGCTCTTTTGCTATCCACAAATAGTGTTTCCTCTGACTTTCAAGCATGATAGATACTTTCACATGTGCTTGTAAAAATGGCTTATGTGAAGAATCTCCCATCCCTTGTTTTATCAAAGTATGTTAGTTAATCACTTTGCCTGCAGCCTCTCATTTTAAGGTTGGATCTCAGCTGTTAGCTGATGTTTTTAATTTATTATTTAGAATAGGTATATGTCACCTTCAGCAAGGCTTCAGGGCACTTCACAAACACAATGTAAAATACAGAGGACTATACTCAGTTTAATGCTACTGAAGTGAAAATCCCTGCTAGTGCAGTTGTGCTGGTTTATCCCTCGGATTGACAACCAGCTGCAACTGTTTGTGCAGCCTTAAGCAATAAAAGCTGTACTGATCTTATTAGCAACCTTGGGCTAACTCTAAAAAGGTACAATTTCTGGCACTGTGATTGGATACCAGCAGGAAGGGTCAGCCCCACTCATCCTGGTCTCCTGAAAAATTATGTATGAAATAAAATTAACTGCAGTGGCCTGAAGCTTACAAACAAGTGTTTTCAGCTTACCAAGTTCAGACAGTTTGGGACATGTTCACAGTGTCTCATGTGAAAATCAGTATATTGTATAGCTGCATTTCTTCATCTATGTTCAAATGCTAGATTTTTTTAAAGTTAAATTATGGCCCTTTCCACACGGGGGGGGGCGTGAAACGCGGGAAAACGGGGCACTGCATGCAGGAACGGAGCTTACCTTGATCCATCACCGCGGGGAACAGTGCGCGTTCACCGCTCTACACAGCAGCGGTGTCCGGTGGCGCCCAAAATGGCGGCTGGCGGCACCTGGCAGCTCTCCGTCAATCGGAGAAGTGCGCCAGCCGGAAGCCCGCCCCTGGGCAGCTCTGCAGGGACGCGCTTGTGCACCCTGCAATTCCACATGGGGTGCTGCGACAGGCTTTATAAAACACGCAGCGCCACCCCTGCGGCCGCGTGAGGGCAGCTTGAGGTGTGGAACCTCCACATTTCTAACCGCCCTAGCGCACCCCACAGTGTAGACGACCTCCGGGTGAGGTCGTCCTACCCCGTGTTACCCTGTGTTTTTCCCCCGTGTGGAAAGGGCCTATGTTACCTCATAGTAGGCTATGCTAAGTGACATTTACTCATCCAAAAATATTAATCTCCCTTTCTTCTTCAGTTGTTTGCTGTTTTGTAATTGGGCTCTTTGTGGCAAAATCTCTTGTGATGTGTTTTTGATGCAAGTTTCTTTTCTTCCCTTAAATTGATGGACCTCCTTGGAAATGACCTTGAATGACCTTCTTCTGTATTGTGCATCCGATGATGGGCCTTTCTTATATTTGTGGAAATTATGACGGCTTCCCTCTGATGCCTGAAACCTTTTTTTGCTACATTCCGTGTATTTTTTCCACCTACAGAAGAAGAATGGGCTCATGGACCACGATGATTTCAGAGCCTGCTTAATTTCAATGGGTTATGATTTGGTATGGATTTTATAATCTGATGAATTTCCTATAGTTTTCTATACCTTACAGATAACAATATTTTAGAATGGTTGAATAACAAAATTGGAAGGAGCCCTATAGGCCATCAGGTCCAGTCACCTGCTTAATGCAGGGGCTCCAGCTAGAGCATCTTCAGCACATAGCTGTCCAGCCTTTTTTTGAAGATACCCAGGCCATTTCCGCACTAGATTGTTATAGCGCTATTATTCCACTTTCAACATCCTATGGAATCCTGGGGTTTGCAGTTCAGGGAGGAGCCGGCCGGCCCCTCCCTGAACTGCAAACCTCAGGATTCCATAGGATGTTGAAAGTGGGATGATAGCGCTATAACAGTCTAGTGCAGAAATGGCCCCAGAGAAGACCCCACTACCACTCTGGCCAATTGGTTCCATTGCTGAACTGCTCTGTCAAGAAGTTCCTTCTAATGTTCAGTTGAAATCTACCCTCCTATAACCTCGAGCCATTAGACTTAGTTGTACTGTCTCAGGTAGCAGCGAACAAGCCTGCACCCTTCTCTTTGTGGAAGCTGTTGAAGTATTTAAAGAGTCTGATCATGTCACTCCTCAATGACATGCACCCAATCCTTCTCTTCACCAAGTTGAACATGCCCAGCTCTTTCAAATCTCTTCTCATGTTTTGTTCTCAATACCTCTTATCCTCATTGTCCTTCTCTGAACCTTCTTCAGCTTGTCTATACCCTTCTTAAAATGAGGTTCCTAGAGCTTAACTCAGGACCCCAGATGATTTCTGACCAGTGCTGAATATAGAGTGACTATTACTTCCCTTTATTTAGATTTCATGTGCTCTAGCAGTATTTCTTTTACATGGTGGATGCTGTTGCAGAACTGCAGTGGTCATAGGAAGCTACTTTATCCTGAGTCAGATAACTGGTCTGTCTAGCCTACCACTGGCAGCTCAGGCTGGCAGCGGCTCTTCAGGTTTTCAAGTTGGATTTTCCTAGTCTTATCTGGAGATTTGTGGTATTCATGGTGTTTTTTTCCCAAGTGTAAAACCAAAAAGCGAACCTTTTTTCATTGTTGGTGGCAATGTAAAAAGGCAAAACCCTTTTGGAAAAACATCCATTTGGAAATTACAGAAATCTTGAAAAGAAATTTCCCTATGCGACCGGCATGTTATTTGTTAAAAATGGTTGAATTGATAGAATATTATATCGGGAAACAAAACAAAAAATTTTTTTGTACTTGATAACCAAAGCAAGATTATTATATACTAAGGATGGAAAAAAGAGTGTGTACCAACAATTGACTGGCTTTCAGGCATTTATGATTTAATGCAGATTGATAAATTATCAATATTGTTAAAAGACAAATCAATGAAAAGATTCAAAGAAGACTGAGAGTGTGTATATAAGTATTTGGAGAATATTTGGGGTCCTTTATCAATTATTATATGGAAGGATTAGCAATCTCTGGTAGCTACTCCGCCATTCATTTAAGAAGATAAACTGATATAAATCTGTATGTAAGTATGCATATTAAGTAAGTGCATTTATAATGTATATCATATTATGTATACTGTATAACAATATTTAGAATAAAAATAGAATAGAATAGAAAAATAGAAAATAGATATATAAAACAGAATTAAAAAAAGAATAATGGTAAATTTGGCACTCAGTAAATTACACAGTTTAAAGGGTAAACTGCTTATCTAATTCTTTCTCATGTTTCCTCCCACTGTAACTTCTGTGACTGTCTCTGAATCATGTCAAAGGGTGAAGCAGAGTTTGCCCGAATCATGTCCTTAGTTGACCCCAATGGCCAAGGAACCGTCTCCTTCCAATCTTTCATTGATTTCATGACCAGAGAGACGGCAGATACTGACACTGCTGAACAAGTTATTGCTTCTTTCAGGATCCTAGCTTCAGATAAGGTCAGTATATTTTGTCTTTAGGTAATGGGATTTTCCATTTTACTTGTTTCTGTTTACAGATTCTACTTCTGCAAAGCAGCAGAGTAACCAAATGCTAGAAAAATTGAGCAAAAAGAGTGTAGCCTTGGTTAGAAACCCAAAACTCAGGATACTTTAAAAGATAGCAACTGGGCATTTTTGTTAAACTGGATGGACAACTCCAAACCTCACCTAAATATTTCAAATTCTCCTGTTGGAATAAAGAGTGTACTTCTGAGCTGAAAATTTCTAACCAGAAAACTTATTTGGATTAGTATTATCATTGAAAATTCATGGGGCGGGGGGGTTCAAAAAAAGAAAACCCATGTTTTTGTCTGGAAATATGTCTCAGATTGTGTTTAATCATGGATTAAATTAAAGGATACAGGGACTAGGAGCAATACTGAACGAAGGCTTCCTGCTATCATTCCATAATTGTCCAGTTTCTTACCATTTAGCATATTGAGCCACATGTACTCATGCTGTTCTTTATAGTTCTATGGACTGGACTTATTTATTTATTTATTTAGTATCCCACTTTTCTCCCAACATGGATCCAAGGTGGCATACAACATTTTAAAAGCACAATACAATTAAAAAATTATTACTACAAAAATTAAATCACATTAAATCAAAATTCTATTTTAAAACAACCTTGAAGTTTTCACTCACATAATTTTGTTTCAGTTAAAGCTGAAACATTTTTAAAGCATATCTGCAAAGAAGATTGTGTTCTGGATTTGACACTTTAAATATCAGACAGGGTATGATGGAAAGAAAAAGAAATCCAAATAGATCAACTGTTTGGTGTGTTGTGCATCCCTTCCCCACTTAAACAATTCAGGGGGTTTAGAGAAAGCTGTATGTCAGTGTCATTCTGGGAGTGTTAAAAACTTTTCATGGGAAAAGTTGTACTAATCTGGTATAGAAAAGCCTTATAAAACATGCAGAAATGCCTTAACTAGTCTGGTAGGAAAAGCTACCGGCTGGCCCTCTCTAAACTGCAAACCCTAGGATTCCATAAGATGTTGAACATGGAATAACAGCATAACAGTCTAGTGCAGAAATGGCCTCAGTGTCGAACTGACTGAGACTGAGTTCCACATTTATAAGTGATGGTCCCTGAGGTGATAAGAGACATTTGATTATCATAGCACATACCTTCCCACCTCTGCAATTTGTAAATTAGCCTGCTTTATTGGTGATTGATCATGGCGAGGTAAACAAGAGCTTCATTATAAGTTTGACTATTCAGACAGTAAATTCTATCAGAATCACTTTGCTAAGAGGAACATACACTTTCTACAGTTCTGCCCTCAGGTATTTTATACTGTGCAAGAGCTTCCCCAGCCTATTGTCCTCCAGCTATAATGGGCTATACATATAAAGTCTGTCTGTATGGATCACATTGAGAAAGGCTGGCATATGAGATTCCGTATTATGTGTGCCACAGGCATGATTCTGCCCAGTTCCATAATATTGCCAGCATAAAATGTATTCCATTAACTTGTTCGGATTGTCAAAAACTATACAAAAAAACCCTGAAAATAAATCCTTTGTTTATGTCTTTGCAGCCTTATATTCTTGCTGATGAGCTGCTTCGGGAACTGCCACCTGAACAAGCACAGTACTGCATCAAGAGAATGCCTGCCTACAAGGGTCCAGGGTCTGTTCCTGGAGCTCTGGATTATACCTCATTTTCATCAGCACTGTATGGTGAAAGCGACCTGTAACCAGCTTTGGCAGAGTTGGGAATTGTGTGGCCCTTGAAATTCTGCTGAATTGCAGCTCCCAGCAGCCTTAACATTATAACCAATGTTGGGGAATGATGGTAACAGTAATCCAGCAAGATCTGGAGGGCAACACAATGCCCAGCTCTGAACTGTGGTCACTGTGGGCAGTTAAAGTTAAAAAAATACTACATAAAATGTTACAGTTTGTTCCTTGAAAAGTTTGGGAAGCTGACTTTGAAATAAATTTACCAAGTTTAGCAGGTACATTCAGCAAGTCACCAAAGATAGGGAATATGTGGGTTGCGGTTCCTCTCACTGTTATCAAGGCCAGCGCTACTCAAAGTGGCGGTTTGTGGACTGGCATCAATCGCTGAGCCATCTACATCCTGGAAAGAAAGAAACAATTGTAGCCAACAAGCACAAATGTAGCACACTCGGGGGAAAAACTGCCAGTCCCCAAAATCAGATAGGCTAAGAATTGGGCTAGGCTGAGCTGAGGTTCAGAAGACTTGCCGTTGGACCTATTTCCCACCCATGAAGTATACGACCTAAGAAAGGTAGCATTGATAGAGTTTTATCTTATTTGTCTTAGCTTTGTCAGTATTATACAGATAAAAGGCCACATTGGCTCAGCAGTGCCTGGTTGTTGTTTTTTAAAAGCAAACCAAGCCCACAGGAAATATTTCACTCACTTTTGAGTTAGGAAGCCTCAGGAAAAGGTAAAAATCTAAACCCTTTGAAATTCTAACCCTACATAGCTTTAATATTTAAGAAATGTTTTCTTTAAGAAATCTTCACAGTTCATGTGAATCTTTCGGAGTCTCCCTCCAGGTGTCTCCTTTTTGCTTTCATGTCAAGGTAATGCTTTCATCTACAGCTATCAGATTTGGTATGCTTTCTGCAAGTGGAGTTGAATATACGAGAAAAACAAGAAAATAAATCAAGCCAAACACAAAACTACGAAACATGGTTTTACTATTTTATTAATGTGAAATTTATTTGAATCTTAGTTGGGCTTTTTATTGAGACAAATTCATAGATCTTCAAGAGTTTACTGCCCCCCCCACCAAAAAAAAAACCCTAATGGTAAATTTTAAACTTAGCCTTGAAAGCACTACCTGGCTTTTCACATGACAACTGAAAGGGCACAAAATTGACAGGGTATTTTAAGAAAGATCTGTGTGTCTGTGTTAAAGAGTTTGCTGCACTTGGCCTTGATTAATGCCAAATGTCAGTTTTTTTAAAATACAGTTCTAAATACTGTGTGGTAGTTTACTGTTAACAATTTTCATCTCAGCAGCCAATAGAGCAGGGGTAGGTATTTACTGACATTCTGATGTTTTTTGGCCTACAACTCCCATCAATCATAGCCAGCTTGCCAATTATGAAGGATTATAGGAGTTGTAGTCTGGAAACAACAGGACAACATTTCCCTACCACTACTATCTTTTATTTTTTACTTGAAACTTATATTCACAGGAAACACTGTTCAGTGCAAGCAAACTGAAATATGGTATTCACAAATGCCAATGAAAGCTTTATAATCCAGTATAGTTCAAATGTGCCTACTAAATAAAGTCTGCTTTTCAAACCTTAATGATGATTTGGTTGTTCATATTAATTCAAAATACTTTCAAAATCTGAAGCAATGCCCTTTCCATTTTTTAAATTTCAACTTTGTTACATTTACTTTCTTCAGCTATACTAAGTGAGCCACTGGGTTGCTTTTTCAATACTTCTTTTGCATGAGAAATGTAAATAAGCTTATCATTAATATTAACTTATTTTGGCCTAGATCCAATGGTTTATTTTGGTATCCCATGCCAGCAGAACTGGTTCTTTCTTCTGTTTCCTCTCCTGCTGCAGCCCTCTACAACAGGTTTTTAGGGTGTACAGAAGCCTGAATGGAGAAAGGAAACACCCATTCTGACAAGAGCTGTGGGACCCAGAAGCAATATACCATTGGGCTCTAGCCCTTATATCCTGTGTTTCCATTTTAAAAGGTGCCCAAGGCAGCTGAAAATAATATATTACTAAAATACAAAACATTTAAGACATAAAACAAAGCAACTAAACACTCCACTAAAGAAAAATAAACAGCACCCACTACTGAAAACGTGTTTGCCTTCAAATTGTTTCCAAGTTGGGGTGACCTTAAGGTGAACTGATCACAAGGGTTTCTGGGGCTGAGAGCATGTGACATGTCCCAGGTCACCCTGGTTTCCAGACCCATAGCCCAACACTCAAACTACTATCATTAATATAATTTATACAAAAAGACAATGCAATTATTTGAAAAACTATACCAGGGCAACTGTAGACCTGCCTATTCATTCTGTGCAGGTGCTAACTGTTGATATGTACCATCAAGGCCTCTTCCTGATCAGTCTTTTTATAGTTCTTAGTTCTTTAAATTGGAGTTGGACAGAACAGCTCTTCAAATAAAGGATGACTTCAAACTGAGGACTGTCATTTATGAAATAGGACACGTGGCTGCTCTAATACAAACATCAGCAGGCCTGATGTTGCAACCCAATGCTCAAACCACTACAGCACACTGGCTCTCCTTAAAACTTACTGCAGCAAAACTATCATCTTAAAAGCCTGTCTGAATACATTTTTTTCCTGCCAGCAAAACCTCTGAATTAGTCTAGCCTCCAAAGAGAGCTTGGAAACAGCCACTGAGAAGGTCCTTGCTCACGTCTGATTATTCAGTGTTGCCGCCCTCCTTCCCATCAGTGATCTGGACTCTCAATTGGTCTGTCTTGAGGGTCACCAAAAGAAGGAACAGATGCTTATTTGCAGGCTAGTCCTTTGGATAATCTACTCAGAGATTTACTCAAAACATTAAGTTTAAGTGGGGATTACTCCAAGCACACACAAAAGCATTGTTGATTGTTGTTTTTATCATGAGGGCACCTCATTCAGTTTTCCTTCATAATGCAGCAAAATGTCTAAGGCCAGTCCTGGCTAAACAGGGACCTTAGAATACACATTAAATACATATGAGTCCCCTCAGGGAGAAAAGCGGGATGGAAATAAAGATGACTACGATGATAATAAGCCTTTACTGAATTTGAATGTGTGAATGTATTAATCTAGTATTTGTCACACATACATTAAAGCACATAGCATATCTGATTTTTAAAACAGAAGCACAAACCAATTAACAGATGGACATTTGTAATACTGTGTGTGTGTGCGCGCGTGCGCACATTTGCCTTCAAATCATCTGTTGACTAAATAATAATAATAATAATAATACATTTTTATTTGTTACCCACCTCTCCCCAAGGCTTGCGGCGGGGTACAACAGAGATACAATCTATGGCTAAAATAATTTAAAAAACTATTTAAAATACAAATATATCATAATTAAGAGTACAAGTACAATTAAAAGTACAATTAAAAATAGACTGGGTAGCCCTGCCAGAAGAGATAAGTCTTTAGCATTTTTTAAAATTCAGACAACATATTTTGCTGTCAGTTCTCTTCTGGCATTCCACAGTGTAGAAGCAGCCAACAAAAATGTTCTCTGGGTAGACCTTTGCTAGTCTAGTCCTGGCCAGTGTAAGTAAATGGTACCCAGAGGACCTGAGTGCATGGGGTGGATTGTACGGGAGGAGCCAATCTTGCAGGTAACTTGGACGCAAACCATCTAAGGCTTTAAATGTTGAACTTCATAGTGTTTTTTTACACAAAGAATACTCACTCTGTAAACTTGAAAATTAGGAGCAGAAAATTTTTCGTAGTCAACTCAGAACAAAGTACATCCAGTTAATCATCAATATACCATCTCTGAAGAATACTAAAGGGAACTGGTTCTGTAGTTGCTGGAAACAAAGTATATGGGTCAAATGTACACAGTTCACAGAGAATATCTGTTATTCTGTTTAGACTGCATTTTTGGTAGAAATAGAATGCTGTTGAGCAAATGCCAAACACTAATGCAAATACTAAGTGTTCCATAGTTGTTCTGTATTTAGGGCCAATTCATACTAAACGAGCATACAAAGGTCTCATTTCTGCAAATTAGCACTTCCACATAGGTGGCAGCTGTAATCCTGTTTACTGCTGAAAATAACAACACTTAACTGTGACTCCTAAAAAAATCACAACTACACCCAGCTGCACTTATGTTAACCAAGTATGCTGCCCCACGTGAAAGTAGTATTTCATGTAAATGGAGTTTCGGTGAGAGAACCACCTAGTAGCCCATCACTGTCTCTTAGAAGTGACTGTCACTGAGGGTGAAGTATTTAGAGAGTGAATCAATCAAAATAACTGCTAAGTGGCTGCTGCTTTGGGGCAACAACATCCTGCAGCTGTGAGAGAGGAGGCATCTCAACAACACCTGAAAAAAGTCCATAGCATTTTCACCACTTGCATGTAGCGGTGAAACTGCTACATCTCCACACCTTTGTGAAGGAATATCCAGAGAGTAAAAGAATTAGGAGCTGTCATATAAAAGTCCTAGGTGGGCCTAAAGATTTATTTAATTTCATCCTGCTCTGTAAATATAACACTGATCCTTTCAAGTCTTTCAAAACCAAATTGCCCAACTGTAAGTAAGTATAAAAGTTAGGGCATACTAACAAGAAGGCAGTTTAATATCTTATAATAGGTACAAGAATGCTCTATGCAAGGCTAGTACTGGCTCCCTAAACTATATATTTTATTTAAAATGCAGATCAGCTACCATGATTGCAAATCTGATATTTTCCACTTAGTATCTGTATATGACAGCCAGAAGCCTGCTGGTACCAACAGAAAATAGGCCTTGATAAGTAGTTTTTTATTTGTGGAATAAATTTCTACTCCCTCTAGAAGACTGCAGGGCAAACGAAATCTGGCCTTCTAAAGAAGCAAAAGCAAAGACTTAATGCTGCAATAAAATGCTTATTATTATCCCGTATCTCTCATACTTCCTGTAGTTTTGGTGCAAAACTACATATGATGCTGGTTAACGATTCTCAATTACATTTGGCCCCTCACAACTTTTTACTTGCAAGGGGAAAATATTTCCAGAAGAAAACAGGCGGACATGATATGTATCCTTAAACTTTCCCTCTTCTCTAGACCCTTTCCTACTCTGCTGGATTTACTTATAGGATCAATTCAGTCATTAATGATAATGTATATTGCATACAATCAAACTGTTCTCTCTCACAAAATGACTTCCTCAGTGATACACGTCTCAATAATCAAATTTGCAAATTAAACCTGTTTGCCTTCCACTTTGTTGCTGTTGTGTGCCTTCAAGTCATTTCTGATTTCTGTTGGCCCTAAGGCCAACATCATGGGTTTTTCTTGGTAAGATTTTCAGAGGGGGTTTGTTGTTGCCTTCCCATGAGGCTGAGAATGTGTGACTTGCCCAAGGTTACCTAGTGGGTTTCCATGGCTAAGCTAAGATTTGAACCCTGGTCTCTCAGAGTCCTAGTCCAACAGTCAAACTGCTATACCATGCTAGCTCTCTTACCATTCAAAATCCAATCGCAAAAAAAAAGGACACTAAATGCAAGATGGAGAGGTGAGAAAACAAATCACCTATGGTGGCAAAGAAATATCCTTCATGATTTGAGATTGGAAAACGACAAACATATTCATCTAATTTGACCCATAGTCTTGGAGGTGAAAAAAGAGATTAGGGGAGAATTATTAGAAGGAAAAGGGTGAAACATTCCCTTCTGTATGCCTCTTCTTCCTATCCTTTCCTCAACATTAAGAGGTACATTTTGTCTTATACAAGCTAATTCTCCCTTTACAAACCACTTGATCTTTTGTCTCTCTAAAGTTAGATGAACTACTATTTTTGAGCAAGCAACCTGGGTCTTTTCAGTCACTAATGCTTTGGGGGATATATGTGAACTACATGTAAAAAAAAAAGTATCAAAAATACAGTTGTGTCTTGAAGTGAGTATGCCTGGTACTGTATTATTAACTTTGGGCCAAACAGAAGTATTAGATTACTGCCCTAATACTCTGTATGCCTACTCAGAAGCAATACACAGTTCTGCATGGGATCAGCGCAGCCTGTAATGATTTCCATTTTCTTTCAACCAGCAATGGGAGATAAGGGCAGCCTGTCACAGAGATTTCTGCTGAGTGGGAAGAAAAACTCCTTTAGGAGTTCGGGCCAAGTTTAAGTTAAATTTTAAATGTCAAGAGTCTTTAGATTAATTATTTACTATTAAAATACATGTTTCAAAACTATTTATTTATTTAAATACATACTTGTTTAATTACTAAAAATTACAATTAAAAATGCCCTTCTGAGTTCAACTCTCTTCAACACAAAATTTGTGTTAAGAAACCCACAGGACAGGGTATTGCACAATTGACTGCTCTAGGTCTTAAAGTCATGCTGTTATTTTCATTGTGTACCTTCAAGTCATTTCTGACCTATGGCAACCCCAAGATGAAATTATCACAGGGTTTTCTTGGCAAGATTTGTTCCAAGGACCTTATCTTCCTCTGATAAGGTCATACAAATACAGAAATCAGGTTTCTTACAAAAGTGTGCACACACATGACTACAGAATGGCCTTTCTTAATCTTACTCCAACTTTCTCTTCTCTGGTCTTCCCTGCAAGGGTGGCAGTCATATAGGCTTTGTAATATCATTGAACTGTAACTCCCAGCAGCCTTTGCAATCATATCCAATGGTGATGAATGCTGAGAATTGCAACCAAAAACAGTTGGAGAACTGTATGATTCTCACCCCTGCCTTGCAGAATCATACTGTCCCTGCTGAAATTTATCTTAGAAACCATCTTCTTCAGAGCATCACTATGTGACAAGTTTAGCATATAACTTGGGTTGTTTCACAGGCCCTGTCATTCTTGTTTAAAGCATCTAGTAACACATTTCTTGTGTCTGGCACATACAATTCTGGATGCAGCCAGCACAGTTCGAATGCTGTCTTTGTAACTCAGCCTATAATTTGGGCAAAAATGGACATGTGAGGAATGTTCACAGATGGGGTTTACTAACAAGTAAATATGTACAGGACTTGGCTGCAAGATATTAGAAAGAACCAGAATGAAATAGAATTATTAGGAAAGTATCATTGGTTAATTGTAGCAGCAGTAAGATAAGAACATAGCACTTTCAAGTCTTGGATCTCTTCAATGGCCTACCAAGTTAATATGTTGTTCACATGGCTGCCTCAGTAAAGTGTCCCTCTAGAATCTGAAGGCATTATTAATTCTCTGCCACTACCTGGTATGATCTAGTAGTAACATCCATGCAGTATCATTTTCCTGAGTGTAAGACTTAAAGCTATCAGAGCTGCTTTTGCTGAGTTTCTACAATCACAAAAGACATAGAGCCCTCGGAACTTAAATATCTCTGCTAGTATCAAATGACCTGACTTGATGTTTGAGAAGGTATGGACACTTCAACATGGCAAGTGGGAGCTTCTTCATAGTTGAGGCTTCTCAGGAATTATCTGTCAGAAGTGCTGTATACTAAATGAACAAGCATTCAGAAATACTAAGACAGCAACTGTTGTTCAGTCCTTCCCAAAATAATACAAGTTGCCTTCAATCTATCCTATGCACACTTTCTTAGGAGTAATAATGGAGGGCACTTCTAAGTACACAGTGTACCTGTCAGTCTTCATGTTTACAGATATTTCAGTGATAATGGCTAATAAAAATAATTTGCCCTTTCCCTGCTAGTAGGCAAAATTAATAACAACCTGACTGCCAATGTTGAGCTCTCCATCTTAAAAATAGTTCTGAGACCCCTGTGAGAAAAGGCTCCTTTGTTATATTATCTAAGTCATATAGAAGAGCTCCAGGAATCCCAGTTCTTCACGTGTTACTGAGAAGTCCACATTGTATTTACCTAAACCAGAATTAACCTAGTTTTCTAAAGGCTGATGAGGCCCCTCCCATGTCATTCAGAGCTTTTCACATTATCTTCTGGCACAGGAGGAGGTGGAGTTGTGGCAGCTGTCACATCACATCAATGAGGTGGCATTTGGGCAATGGTGAAACTTGGAGTGTGTGGAGGGGGGCGGGAAGGGAGGCAGGACTATGGCACGGTGGGCATGGCCACAGTGTGCGGAGCGTGGCCATGGTGCACAGGGCATGGCCATGAGCCAGAATGCCTCAAAAACATTGCTGCTGGGGGCAATTGCCCCTATCGCTCCCCCGTCCCTACACGACTGCATTTGGGACACAGTTTTAAAGGGAAGGCATACCACATGCGGGGTTGTTTTTCATTATGTTTCCTATCCATATTCTAAGATAAAATATAAATATAAAAGCAAAAAATTAAAACATGAAATGAAATCTGATATGAAGAAGAGACAATCTTATTATATAAAAATATTATTTTATTCTAGAAATTAGCCCTATAGTATATGGCTTTCTTCAGGGCTTGTTAAATTAGGAAAAGAGATAAGACACATACATTAACAACTTGAAACTAGACTTGAGCTGAATAGTAAACCACTTAAAAAGCATACATATAAAACAAGAAACTCTATATACTTATTGTTTAAAAAATAACTAGCAGGGATTCTCACCCCTGCCTTACAGAATAATGCTGTCCCTGCTAATTAAGAGGCAATTGTCTGATGCAGCAGCAAAACAAGCTGATGTAATTCTAAGCTCCCTGAACAGTGCCACAGTATCCAGATCATGGATCTTTTCTGCTTTGGTGATACCTTACAGGCATTATGGGTACTCCAGTTCAAGGGTAAAACATGTCCGGAAAAGAAAAGGAGAGATAGTAAAACAACTGGAAATCAAGTCTTATGAAGAAGAAGTTAAGAGAGTTGAGTATGGATAAAAGAAGACTGAGAAGTGATATGATAACCATCAAAGTCTGAACAGTTCTCACATGGAACAAGCTTGTTTTCTGCAGCTTCTGAGGGTAACATTCCAATTATAAGGTGATTGGAATTAACCCTTACAAAGAACTTCTTGGTTAGTAAAGAGCTGTTAAGCAGTGGAAAGCAAACTTTCCTTCCTTGAAAATTTTGAAACAGTTGGGTGGTAGGATTTGAATTCCAGCAGGCGGGGGGAGGGGACAGCTTTTCAGCAGCCAGGAGAACTTTCACAGTAAAGTTTCAGCCAAAAAGAATCTAGCTAGAGTTTTTACTGCCCACCCTCCAGATAAAGAGGAAGCAGAGGATTACCCATTTGGGCCTGGAATTCTCATTTTATGCATTTACTTTTTAGTAATACTCTGTGAATGGGCGGGACTGATCATGGATCTGCATGAGGGAGTAACATCTTGCCCTTGCCATGAAACACAGCTATTTAGATTACAAGATGTGACAGCCCTATGATGGCAACCTGCTTTTTTTTTTTAAAAAAAGAACTGTTAATTATTGTATTTGCTGGTGTATAAGACTTTTTTTCCTGAAAAATATTGTTTGAAAATGGGGTGCATTTTATATGCCGGTGTGTCTTACATGCCAACAAATATTATTTGCCTGTGTATAAATGGGGTCCGTCTTATATGCAGGTGCGTCTTATACGCCGGCAAATACGGTAACCTTGCAAGTCATAAAAGTGAAGAACCCTTGTGATTAAGAGGGATCAGAGGAGGCTCTCGAAGCTGCCTTCTTTCTGAAATCAACAACTAAGTTTCTTTACCCCATAAGACTGGAACAGTTGAATTTAAAAACTGAGGTTGACATTTTAAAAAGAGAAGAACTAAAATGTTAAGCGCATATATTTTGTTAACAGATAGAATTTCATTTTACTTGCAAAAAGGCACTGGACCCTAATAAGGAGATCAAAGCATGAGATAACTAGTGTTATCGGCCAATGCTATTTTCTTGGCTGCCTCTATGTTATAAATGCTGGAGTAAGTGAAAAATGGAACTTTCCCTGGAATAATTAGAGGATTTTTTACAAGCAACAGTGGAGCAAATATGCAGAGATTTCAAAAGCATGATTGACATCATGAAGCAAGAATTCAAAGAACTGAAACAAGAGATAAGAGGGAGAGATAATAGAAGATACAGAGAAAGACATAAAATTAGGCATGGAAGTGAAGATGAAATTCAGATGGCAAAAAGAGGACAAGCAAAAGCAGATTTCACAGAGAGTGTTCCTGTTTTAGAGGAGGTTTATGATCAGCATGTTTGATTGTTGAAAGGGAGAAGAATCTAATTGGGACTTATACGTGAGGAAGAAGTTAATTGGGACTTGTATGTGAACTGAGCAAAAGAAACAACAAAAAAGGATGTTGTCTCAAGATCCCCTTGGGCCGATTCACTCTGTGAAACTGAAGGAAGTGGAAAGATACCTAAAATAAGGGTACTGTCTCAGGATAGTGTTTTTAAAATGCATATGAGAAGCATCCAAGGAAAAGATGCTTTTCTGCAAAGTGGGGAGTTAAATTCAAGATGATGATTTGGACAAAGTAAATTAATACGGTCACAGATTTAGGATAACTAATGATCTATGAATTCTGAATGTTTTTTTGGAATATAAAATAGTATAGATGTATCTGGAACCCAATGATATTATAAAACATGTAATAGGTTTACAGTTCTAATTAGTGCATATATAGCTACAGATTTTGAGTAAAGATTATGTTTGTAATAATCTGGATACCTTTGGAACTATTAACTAGTGAAAGTAATAAGCAATTACATAAGTTAGCAGTATTTAGAAGAATTAATAGCATTATTATTTTTGTAGTATTAATATTATTGATCATGTATTTTTTAAATTATGCAAGTATGTTATAATAGAATGTAATAGAAGAGACACGGAGCTCAGTACTTTAATAAAAAAGTTTATGTATTTTCTCTGTTAGAAGGTATGAATTGAAAATTAGATAAAGTTGGCACTCCAGATTTGCTAGGGTTGGGGCATGGGAAAAAGTGGAAAAACAGTAAGTATCAAAATGTGTGTGTATGCCTGTGAGAAGGGGGTTGAGGAATTGAGGGGTGAATGGGCACCCAAAACTAGGCCAGAGAACGGGGAGGGTTGGCATGGCGGCCCTGTGCTTCCTCTCTCATGCCCATCTCCTTCCTTGGATGTGTATGCAGTGGAAGAGGGTTTGTTGTGCTGAGAAATTGGGCTGAGAGCTGTCCTTAGGATGGTGGTCAGGCAGTGGAGGAGGAGGAGGACTATGACCAGGGATGGGTTTTTAAAGGAGGTACAGCCTGATCAGAGCTGCAGAGAGGGAAGATTCCCCAGGAAAAGAAGTGTCTGAGGTGGGAGGGGTGCAGGAGTTGGAGAAACTCACAAATAAGCAAATCCAGGAAAGTGAAACCTGCAAATGTGAGGGGATGACAGCGCTCTTTTCTTGAGAGGCTTGGAACAAGAAGTAGGCTATATGCTAAAGGAAAGGGGAGGTTAATTCTTTTCTGTTTTTTTTCCTTCTTCTCTCTCTCTCTCTTTCTTTATCTGTCACTTTTAAATTTTTAATTCATTGGTTAATTTTGCTTAATTTTTTTCTGTTTCTTTTATGTATTCATGTATATACTTGCAGTGTTTTTAATGTTTCCTGGAAAACCTTAATTATACACACACACACACACACACACACAAACTATATATATATATATATATATGTGGGAAATGGTTGGGTGGCCATTTGCTATGTATGTTTTAGATGTGTATGGCTGCATTGGCAGAAGATGTATAATTCTATGAGATATTAAACACTAACACATTTGTTGTGATGTGAGCTTTCCTAGGCAAGATTCTACAGTTTTCTATTCATGGTGCATTTAAGAAAGTGCTCTTGCCTACAAAAGTGAATGGGAGGGCATATTCTCAGCCTTAGATATGATGACATTTCTCATTTTGTGGGCCAAATTTTATTTTTATTCAGGTCAGCAGCAGTGCGATCTCCCATTTTGTTTTGAGGCCACAGAGTTTGTGCTGTGCATGGCAGGAGGGGTAAATCTTTCTCTCTAAGCAGTTTTCTTAGTAAAAGTTCCTCCATCTTTACAAACCAGTGCATGTGAGTTTTCCTGTTAGGGACTAATAGTGTAGAAGGAGGATTTCTCTGGCAAATGGCACCGAAGAAAAGATGAGTAGTTGTTTTCATTCACCTATCCATCTTGCCCTGGTTCTGATCCACCCTGATGCTTTTGACAGCGAGGAGTAAAAGTTTCTCTGCTATTATTCACTGCGATCCTAGAGCAATAATCGCTCCAAGATATTTTTCATAAAAGTAGCTGTGTTTTGCAGCAGAAAAAGGAGGAAATCATAGAAACATAGAGCTGGAAGAGACCACAGGGGCCATCCAGTCCAACCCCCTGTCATGCAGAAACAAACACTCAAAGCACCCCCAGCAAATGACCATCCAGCCCCTGCTTAAAAACCTCCAGGGAAGGTGATTTCACCATGCTCCAGCGCAGCATATTCCACTGTCAAGAAGTTCTTCCTGATGTTTAGGTGAAATCTCTTTTCCTGTAGTTTGAATCCATTTACTCTGCGTCCTAGTTTCTGGAGCAGCAGAAAACAAGCTTGCTCCATCTTCAACATGACATCCCTCCAAAACATGGCTATCACGTCTCCTCTCAACTTTTTTTTTTGGTCAGGCTAAACATACCTAGCTCCCTAAGCTGTTCCTCAAAGGGCCTGGCTTCCAAATCCTTCATCATTTTGGTCACTTGTCTCTGGACGGGTTCCAGCCTGTCGATATCCCTCTTGAATTCTAGTGCTCAGATCTGGACACAGGATTCCAAGTGCGGTCTAACCAGAGCAGAATAAAGTGGAAGGAAGGGGGTGGGGGGAAGAAATGTAGCAGCACCTTTAAGGAACTGGTTCAGGTTAGCAGCACTCATCCTCTCCAAAGAAGATTCATGCCTCTTGTGAATGCAAGGGCAGCTTGAGAAAACGGGTGTCTCTCCTGAGACGGGAGAAAGCCGTAGCAGTCCGCGCGGAATGCAGCGCAAACGGCCCACGACGACGCCGAACTAGTTACTACTTGGCGACCCGTTCCGCGTAAAGGAATGAGTTAAATCTTTGCTCTGCGTCTGCGCGCTCGGGTGACGCGCGCGCAGGCGCCCTCCCCGCGTCCTGCCGGCGGCCCTGCCAGCCGGCTAAGCGGGGGCTCTCCTTCCAGTTTCGGAGGGCGAGGCGCGGGCGGGATGTCGCCCACCATCCACGAACTGGCTCAGCAGCGTGGCGGCCAGCAGGCGGACGGCGCGTGCTCCCGTGAGTCCCAGTGGGTCGGAACCAGCGAGGAGCCTAGCTTTGGGCTTCCTGGGTCGGGGAAAGTGGTGCGCGCGGCTTCGGCTACAACTTGCTCCGCGGGATGGTTGGCTTTGCTGCCGGCTTGCAGGAGAGAAACATCGCTTGGGCAGGATTTATGGCATAGCCGGGAACAGGGGGGAGAGGATATCCTTAAATGGGACTGTGGCCGAAGGCGGACTGTAGGTTGCATTCTGAGTACTTTGGATTCGTTGTACTCTTGTTGTAATCGTACTTTATCAAAATCACTTCGTAAAAAGTGGAAGGGGAAAGACTTTTGTGCAGCTGGCTAATGTAGTCGAAACGATCCGAAGTGGAATAAATTACGTTCGAGTTTTCTTTCAATTGCTGTCAAGTCAGCTTCGACAGGGGATGACAGATATCCAAGTTACCTGTTCTTAATAGCTCCACTAATCTCTTGCAACTTTGGGATCGTGGCTTTCTTGATTTGAGTCAAGTTTAGAATAGGAAGAATAATTTTTCCCCCTGGTGTATATATATATTGGCTTCCTGTATCACTCTCTCGTTAGTAGCTGTACGCGATTGAAGAAAATGATGCAATACAGTTTGCTGATTAAATAATATATGAATGAGCTAAGCTCCACGTGAAATCCATCGCTTTTGTTCATGTATTAAAAAGGCAGTATCAGCGAAGAGCATACCATAAGTCACGGGTGACTTGACTTTCAGCTCTGTGTATGTTTCTGTGTCTTGGAGAAGATGCTTCAATAAGATTTATTTTGTGACCCACGTATAGAATCTTTTCCTTACTTTCAGTTTCTGTGGATGACCGACTGATAACGATCCCCCCCCGGGTTTTAATGTATGGAGGGAATAAAAGCAACTGGTTAAATTTTCAAAGGACTTCAGGCACAAATATAATTCAGCAGGATTGGCAGACTTTTTGAAGAAAGTGCCAGTCTCTTGATCTGAACACGTTTAAGCCCCAAGCAATGTAAATGTATCACAGCATTTCAGATTTACCACCAAATCTGCTTAATCTCTAGGGCTGCCTTGGAGAATAAAACAAAGCGGGCTTTCCCATATTTACAGAATTCAACCCTGTTTAAATTGTGGCAAAATTGTGTCTACAATTGAGGACTATAATTCATGCTTTTTAAGAGATTACTATGTAGTGAACACTTCTGAAAACTGTACAGATATTTGCTGTGTTGCCTGATTGTTTGAAGGATGCAGAAATCAGAAAGTCAACAAAGAAAATGCAAAGGCAGGCTTATAGCTGAAGAGTAAGAAAACAAAAATTAAAGATGTCTACTTTAAAGTTATGTAAATCATCTGTGGTCATTCTTTGTGTTCTCTTAATGTGCAGCTATCGACCTGCCTTTGTACTTCATTGACTTTCTTCAGTAGTTGTTCAAAGTCTTTGCTGCTTCTGCTAGTAGAATAGTGTCATCTGCATTATCTTAAATTGTTGATGTTCTTTCCTCCAATTTTCATGCTTTCTTCTTCCAAGTCTAATCCAGCTTTAAATATGTGTTCGCTGTACAGGTTAATCAGATAGGACAATAAAATGCAGCTTTGCCTGACCGCATTGCCAATTGGAACGTATTCCATTTTTCCATATTCTGTCCTAACAGTAGAGTCTTGTCATGAGTACAGTAGAACATTAGGATAATCAAATGTTATGGTACCCTCATTTCTTTCAGAGTGATTCATAGTTTTTGACGATCTACACAACTGTATTCATTGACTGCTTTTGCTACATCTCTCTTCACTATTAATGCCACCCCATTTCTTCTTAGATTTTCAGTTCCTGAGAAAAACATTGTAGTTATCTGACTTAAAAATGTCCCATTGCTGTCCTCTTCAGGTCACACACCCCAACTATTACAATATTTATACATTCCATTTCTTTTCAATATCTAGCTTCCCCTGATTTATGCTTCTCATGTCCGTGTCCTTGTAACATATGTTATGCAGCTTTGGATTTTCCTTTCACCTCTGAGCACATCAACAGCTGAAGATCCTTTCAGCTTGAGTCTGATTGCATCATTAGTCATAGTGCTACTTGTCCTTTGCTCTTCCCAATAGCTTGTTGAATGCCTTCTGACCTGAGGGTCTCATGTTCTGGCACAATCTTCATTTTGGACTGTCTCAGGGTTTTCAAGGTAGAAGGCTTCAGGCATGGTTTACAGTTGCCTTCTATGCAGTACTAACCAGCATTAACTGTGGTGCCGTTGCTATTGTCTCTGAGAGAGCTTACATCAGTGTCACCCCCTTCATTCTTGCTTCCATTCGGTAGCTGTTTGACATACTTAGTCTGAGCCTTCAGTAAGGGCCTGTCTGGTGTGGGAGACCCTGCTACTGTCAGCATAAGCCTCTTGACTCACAGGAGCATGCAATTCCAACCACCATGGAAAGGTAGTGCCATGGTGAAATATATCTGCATAAAGCATGAGCTTTGAATGTCGCTGTCCCCTTTCCTAGTGCAATGTGGCGTAGAAGAAGGAATACATTAGAATTTAGTTTAACTTTATCCAATTCCTGGCCTACATGTGATATGTGAATCTTGTGGTTGAAAATAAAGTCCAGTGAATCAGTGAACTGCTACACACACCAGATTTGAATCCTGAAGTATTGTGGTTTGTTTAGTGAACTAGAGTTTGTTAAAAACAACAACAAAACACAATTTCTGGTTTGCCTGTAAAAATAAAGCGGTGACCTACTAAAGTGAAACTGAAGCCTGCTCTATATTTCTTGCTCATGTACACAGTTCTAAACCTTGATTTAGCATTATGTGTGAATGTGGTTACTCTTTCCAGTGAGTTCGAGGACTGAGTCCTCTAGAAGAGAGTGATTATGCTTTTGCAATATAAAAAAAATAGGACTTGATAGTTTGACAGAGAGTTCTGTCTTTCCTGGTGTGATATGCTCCCAAAGTTCTTTGAGCACAGGCAGGAGCAAAATAGTTAGTGCGTTGGTTTCCAAGTTAGGGAGAACAAGTGCTGCTGTTAGAATTTATAGGCCACCAAAGATATGGAAGCAAATGTTCTCTCTCTGATACACCCATACTGCTGTGGGTGGTGGTAAATACAAATTGTACGACTGTGTGTATGGAGTGGGATTGTCATTTGTATGCATAGGGGACCCCATGGTAAATTTTTGTTCTGAAGCCTGACTGTCATCTGTGACTATGGATCGGATATACGTCTCCTTGTATTTGGCTTTCTCATATTTCTCAATTAGCCCCTTCTAGGTCCTTGCATAGCAAACTAGATTGAAAGCAGGGCCAGTGTGAACTGTCCTGTCAGAACTGAGTATTATTGATGCTATGTTCTGTTCCACATTATCCTTTTCTTTTTGGAGGACAGTTTTTGCACCAGCCACTAACACAATCCTTGTACAGATGTCTCTTCATTCATTTGATTCAATTCAGAAAACTGGCTCAAACCTGTTATCTCTAGATCAGGTGTAAACAATGTATTCTCATTTGAATGTATAACTGAGCCTTGGAGCACTGGTTTGAAGACTGCATTTTCAATGTGCTTTAGGTCTTAATAAAATTGGTGGGACTACAGAGTAAACATTGTTAAAATGGAGCAATCAGTGATTGCTTCTGTGTGGCAGCCATCTCGGTAACACCATTGGCTCATTAGGAAAGAATGGTATTTTGAAAGAAAATGTGTGCTGGTGTAGAGATATGGGATATGTATGGACAGAAAATATAGCTGCATCCACAGTTGTCAATTTCTGTAGCTATGGGAGAAAGCATAAATAATAAAGGCTATTTTTATTCTTTAAATTTACCTCAATTTTGCTTCCTGTGAACTGCTGAATGACATTGCTTGTCCTTTGTGGGTCGTCATGGCTTCCTATTTTATGACTGCTGCATGGAAGGCTTCTTTAAGGCTCCAAAACAAAAGTCAGCTTCTCCTACCCTGTATGGCACAGCTGTACTTTATTTATTTATTTGATTTATATTCCTCTCTTCTTCACATGCATATTGTTTTATTTTAAAAAATACACAATCAAAACACTATTTATACAAAAGTTAAAAAAAATAAATAGTGCAATTAGAAACAAGATGAAAACAATATAAATACACTGATCATGATTTTAAAAAGCTAAACACTTCCCCTCCCAAGCCTGTCTGAATAAGAAAGTGATAGTCTGCTGGCAAAAGGAAAGGAGAGAGGAGGCCAACTGAACCTCCTGCAGAAAGAAATTCCACAGTCTGGGAGCAGCCACTTAGAGGGCTCTCTCCTAGGTCCTCACCAAATGTGCCTGTGATGGTAGTGGGACTGAGAGAAAGGCTTCCCCCAAAGATCTTAAAGCTTAGGCAGACTTATATAGGGAGATATTGGCCATTTCCGCACTAATCCTGCAAATCCTGGGGTTTGCAGTTTAGGGAGGGGCCAGCTGGCCGGCTGGCGCCTCCCAAAACTGCAAACCGCAGGATTCCATAGGATGTTGAAAGTAGAATAATAGCGCTATAACAGCCTGGTGCGGAACTGGCCATGGTCTTTCTGCTTGTGAGGACTTGTATATAAGGCTTTAAAAATCATAACCAGTACTTTGAGTTTTGCCCAGAAATGGACTGGTAGCTAGTGAAGCTGCTTCAACAGGAAGGTTATATGTTCCCTGCAGCTAGCCCCAGTCAACAGCCTGGCTGAAGCATTTTGGACTTGTTGAAGTTTCTGAAAAGTTTCCAGTGGCAGCTCCATGTAGTGTGTGCTTCAGTAATCCAAATGGAAAGTAATCAAGGCATGTGTTGCCATAACCAGATCTGATGTCTCAAGGAATGGGCAGAGCTGGAGCGCTAGTTTTAACTGTGCAAGCACACTTCTGGTGGCCGCTGCAATGTTGGCACCCAGACTCTGATCAGAGTCCAGGAGTATGACCAAGCTGTGGGCCTGAGATTTCAGGAGTGTAATGCCATCCAGCACAGGGTGACTCCCTGTTCTCTGGTCTGCCTTCTGACTGAGGAACCCCACAGGCCAGTGGTCAGGGGTTAGAGCAGGAATCCCCAAGCATCACCTTTTGTATTCTCCAAAAAGGACTGGAGCCATTGTAGAACAGTGCCCCAAGTCCCATCCTAGAGAGGCATACCAAAAGGATACTGTGATCGATAGCATTGAAAGCTGCTGAGAGGTCTAGCAGAATCAACAGAGACACACTCTCCTTGTCCAGCACCCTCTATAGATCGTTCAACAAGGTGACCAAAGCTGTCTCAGTCCTTTAGTCAGGCCTGAAACCAGATTGAAATGGATCTAGACAATTAGTTTCATCCAGGAGCCCCGAGCTGAGAGACTACCACACATTCCAGAAATTTGCCCAAAAAAGGGATGTTGGAGACTGGCCAGTAATTATCTTGTGCAGTTGGGTTCAGGGAGATTTTTTTTTTTTCCAGTAAAAGCCTCACCATAGCCTCTTTTAGACAGGGTGGAACTTGCCTTGCTGCAAAGTTCATTCATACCCATTCAACCAGTCCCCCCGGCTGCTTTTTATAATACAGGAAAGACGTGTGTCTAGTATGTATGTCGTGGCTCTCACCTCTCCAAGGATCCTGTCCACATCCTCAGGCTGCCCAATCTGAAATCTATCCAATAACATGGGACAAGGAGGAGCCAAGATTACACACACTGGACGTGCAGTAACCACAGCATCCAAGTTAAAACAGATCTGAGTGATTTTATTTGCACAGTGCCATGCAGGTTCTTCACAGTGGAATTCTGGGTAGTCTACTTGCTGCTCCTGTGGGGAGACAGTGAGGACAGACAACAAGAGAAGATGGAATATTGCTAAACAGATGCTGTTATATTTACATACATTCCTTCTCATGGACATTTGTCAGTTAGCACACAACTAGATAGAACAAAATCCAAAATCCACTAGCAGTGATATCTTCATTAGATCAGTTCCAAAGCATAAGGTAGCCATGTTGGCCCAGTAAAGGCAATGCTGCTTGTGGATTTTGTGTTCTGTGGTGTTTTGCTGCATGGCTGACATGGCTACCCCGAATATATTTTTTCCTTCACAACTAGAGTTTCAGCAAAGAATTTGGCAGAGCAGAAATGATGGTTTGCTGACTAGAAACTGTTAACCAAATTTTCCCCTTCTATTCTGGATATTCAGCATAGCTGTTGTTATGCAGATAAGTTCTATATCTTCAGGACAGGATAGGTATAGGAACTTTACATTACTACTAAGCAAGGAGTTACTTTGATATCTTTTTTTTCCCTATGCTGTGCACAGTTAGTTAAGGTAGATGTTTGCAGAAGAGGATGTTTGAATACAAATTTCTGAAAACCTGTCTTTGTTCCTAATACAGCTACCAAGAATAGCCTGAAAGATGAAATTGAATCCATTTTGCGGGATCGCATTATGGTTTTGGATGGAGGCATGGGGACCATGATCCAACAACATACCTTGACAGAAGAGGAGTTTCGAGGAGAAGAATTTAAGGATCATTTGAAACCACTAAAAGGAAACAATGACCTGTTGAGCATCACACAGCCTGATATAATCTACAAAATTCACAAGGTCAGTATAATTTGTTTTGTGAATATCCTTATTAAAGAAATATATATTCATTCTTCTAGAGTATACATGACAGGTTTAAAGACCAATCTTCATAGATGCCTCTGTCCAAAAACTGTTCTAGAGATTATGGTGTGTATGAGAATCATGAATCTGTTGGTATCTTTTGTTCATTTATTAGAGAAGATATGTAAGCTGTGGCCATTCTCCTCACAGTGAACTGAACTGAAACACTTCATTAGTTTATAAGGTTCTTTAAAGTGTTGTTTTGTTAATACTTGGTTGGAATTTGAATCAATTGGTCTGTTGGAATTTTATCCCTACTAACTGTCCTGAGCATTCAGAAAATAATAAGTAGCTATAAGGTATTAAAAGCAGATTTAAAGTTCCTGTCCATCCTGACAGATTTCCCAGCACTGTTATTGCCTGTATCTTCCAGTCATGTTTGTGAATTTGCAAACATTCAGAGAACACAAATACATAAGTGTTGGATTCTATGACCTGTTGCAGTAACACATTCTAGCAGTCTGGAATATAGAGATTCAAATAGGGAGTCAGTTCATAAGTGACAAGCAGACTAATACATATTAAGATGGTATACAGATAATAAATAAGACATAATTTCATGAACCAGGGTTTGCAAAAGATGGTAGAAATTAATCTTGTGGAATACATTTGTGTGGGATGTTATGAATCTTTCTAAGATCCAGATCACAACTGTGGGCCTAAGCAGGCTGTAGTGTGTTAGATTTAGAAATTTCAGGGCTTAGATAACTAGAAAAAAATTGGCAAAAAAAGTTTTTTTCACTAGTTTTTTTTTCCATGGACAATTTTTCAGTTTTCTTTTTAAGTGGAAAACAATCTAGGGGAATATGAACGTTGGGGAACGTGAAAAGCTATGGTGCATTTCAATTATTGCACAGAGATATTTCATACTGCAGTTTCCCCTCTCACAAATTCTCATTCTCCACTTTGAACCATTTCCTACACAGTTTCAAAATTTCCAGCATCTCTTCAGTTATAGCTGTTAAAAGAAAAGTTATATATAGTTGGGCTAGAGTTAGCTAGAGTTAGGGGCCCAGGACCCCTGCAAAAGTGGAAAACCCACAGATATCAAAATGTGTGTGTGTATGTGTGTGTGTCTGTGGGCAGGGGGTTGAGGCATGGTGGGGACACCAGACGTGCAGGATCCAAACCAGGTCAGAGAAAGGAGAGGTGGGTTGGCACAGTGGCCCTATACTTCTTCTGTCTTGCCCATCTCATTCTTTTGGTGCATGGGTGGCATTGAGAGATGATTTGTGATACTGAGGAATTGGGCTGTGATCCGTCCTTAGCTGACCAGGCAGCAGCTGGAGGAAGAGGGCCGAAAGTAGATTTTTTAAAAGGGCTGTGTGGCCTGATCAGAGCTGCCAAGAGGAAAGGTTCCCTTGGAAAAGAAGTGCTTGAGGTGGGTGGGGAGGGGCTGGAGAAACTTGTAGATAATCAGATTTGTGAAAGTGACAACCACAAATATGGAGGGCTACTGTAGGTAGTTAACCAAATTCAGGGATCTATATCTTCTGGGAGGAGGAGGACAGAAGAGAGAGGCTCAAAGGAAAGATTCAGAGCACGCAGGAGAAGAAGAGGACTTGAACCAATGACCAACACTGAAAGGCTGGTTTTCTTCATGAAAATTTAATCAGAAAAAGGATATTCTGCTGCTTGCTGCAGTTGCAGCACAGCATGGGGCATGTGATTTTTCTGGCTTGGCGTACTGGTTCATGGTTCTCTGAATCCACCTTATGTGTAGTAGTGGACAATTGTATTTGCTGAACCTTGTTTTATCTGCATTACATAGGGAGGTGTCCCCTCCTCCACCAAAACTTGAACAATACTATGAGGGTCCTGTGCCAGACTGGCTGGAGCCCTGAATGTAAGCCCTTTTAGTTTAGGGCAAGGGGTAGTGGTAGAGATAAGCTTTGTTGTAGATCCTACTTCTAAACATCCAGTGCTTTTATCTTTTTGAACTTTGATCCATTAAAGTTTAAAGCATGATTTGGTCCTTTTTCTTTGATCTGTGCTATATTCCTCTAGGGCAGATAATCTAAAAGTTTTCCCTGGGAGCCAAAGACTGCAACCGTTGTTTTCCCATTTCTCTCTTGGTGACTTTGTGGTTAAACCAAATGGACCAACCTCTGGGCATAATATAGTATGCTTCTAGGTAGATCTTGGCAGTAAAACATGACAAATAATGGATTTGCTTGCAATATTTTTATCTTTGGGGTTATGAAGACCTAACAGTATTCTTTCTGCAAAACGTTGATACATGTGGTTACAGTGGTGTAATACGTAATCTTTACTTCTAAAATATTAGGCTGGAGTGGGATTTGGGACCTTTTTTTAGTACTTCCCTCATTTTTAAAGTGCATTTTTTAAAGAAAATAATAATTATAAAGTAACTAAAATGTTATATGTTATTAACATATTGCTCTTCAAGTAACAAGTAATGCTAATGTGGTACTTTGGGAAAAGATAATGGGTAATGCTTATGTGCTACTTTTTTTTTTAAAATCGCATTCTGAGCTCTCTCTCTGAGCAGTCAGCCCTTTGGCAAGAGAATTCTCAGATTTTCATTTGACTCAAAGAAAAATAGCGCCATAAGGACCTGTGGGTCTGGACCTCCAGGGCTGTGTATCTAAGGCTGGAGTTTGGCAGGGATCCAAGTGCACTGCTTAATTGTTAATTTGTAGTTACTCAAATGAGGACCAAACTAAAAGTGATGGGCCAGCCATGTGTACTTCATTCACGTGCCCTCTTTCTACCTTAAAGGTGTATGGTTTTCTTTTTCTTTTTTCTTTAAAGGGCTGTGACTTCCTTCCCTGCAGTAATTGCTTTACCTCATGGCATTCTGTTGCTTCCAGCGATTTCTTTCCCCTGTCTGATTTGTTGAGTGAGAGAGAAAAGTGCCTGAAGCAAGAGAGAGCAGCTTGGTAAAGTGTGTGTGTATGGATGTTTAGTTCCATTCATCTCTGATATCTGTTTCATGTAAAAAAAAAAAGCCACATTAGGGGTATAAAGGGTATAAGAGGTTACCACATACAAATTCATGCCATTGTTCCATATTGTCCAGTATAGTGGATTCTTGATTAATAGGAGCTTTCCACGAATTCTATCACACTACACAATTCCAGTGCTTTGATACCATTTTGACTGCCATGAGTCCATTCTGTGGAATCCTAGATTTTACAGTTTCATGAGGCATTTACTTATTAAAATATTTATTCAGGGATCCGTAACACACAGCACTGTACCCTCTCCCCATGAAGTGTGAAAGTGCTGTTGTAATTCAACATTGTGCCTGCCTGCCAGACATGTGAAGGAGTTTTGTGTTTACAAAATTCCACAAATCAGGGAGAAAAAGAAAAATGTTTTTGTTATTTCTGCAAGCATTGACTTGTTACCCCTGTTGTTGACCAACTGGATTAGTTTTGATCAGCAGCCTTCCTTCAGCATGAGAGAACATATGAGAATTGACCATGGAGAGAAAGAGGAACTTCCTGCCATTTGTATACTTGTGTACACAGTTTTACCCTTCCAAAGATAAACTTTTCAGGGAATTGCTTGTGTGGTCTTATTTTAGAGGTGTCCTATCATGGTAATGCTTTGGAGCACTTCAGCAGTCTGTATACTCTTGCTTACTACATGTATTATTTTGAGTGCACACCAAAACTTATGTGAATGAAGACTTGTTTTTAACAGTCTGTTCCTTTGTGAAAAGGACTGGACAAATGACATGGGTGAGGCCCACTGATGTTAGGGCAGCCATGTATCCTATTTCACAGAAAACTGGATTGAAGTCATCCTCTATTTGAAGGACTGTACTGTCCAAGTCAAATTTAATGGTGAAGAACCATAAGAAGACTGAGCAGGAGCCTTGACAATACATGTCAATGGTGAACACCTGCACAGAATGAGTAGGCAGGTCAATAAGTCACCTGATTATAGTCTTTCTAATGATTGCATTGTGTTTTTGTTTACATTGTAGTGGTTTGAGCATTGGTCTATAGCTCTGGAGACCAGGGTTTGATTCCCTGATAGGCCATGGAAAACCATGGCCTTAGGTATGTCACACATGCTCAGCCCCAGAAACTTCCTGATAGAGTTGTCTTAGAGTTGTCATAAGTTGGAAAGACTTGAAGGCACACAAGAGCAGTGGTTTCTAAAAAAAAAAAAAAAAAGGCATCTGTACATTGTATGCCTTCAGGTTGATTCCAACTGATGACAACTTTATCATAGGGTTTTCTAGGCAAGATCTGTTCACAGGGGTTTTTCCTTTGCTGTCCTCTGAGACTGAGAGAGTTTGACTTGCCCAAGGTCACCCAGTGGCTTTCTATGGCTGAGCGAAGATTTGAACCCTGGTTTCCCAAGGTCCTAGCCCAACTCAGATTTATGCAGATTACTAACCTCTTGTGCCCTTTTCCTTTGGGTGATGTCTAACTAGCTGTCCTTGTGTACATTTATATTCCTAGTTCCCAGTTTGTGTTAAAAATCTTATTTGCACTGGTGGGAGATATCTGTTTATTAAAATGCATAGGGTACATTTGCAACAACAGAGAAGTTGCTACATCAGAAGGAACGTTTAAAAAACCTTTGATGACGTTTCTTGTTACTCAGATGATCATAGGAGTTTGTCCTTAGTTTTTAGAAAGATTGTACTTCTAAGGAAACCTGTTCTACTGTCAGTTTCTATGAAAACCTAAGGTGAGTATTCTCTCTGGTAGCATTCTGATTAAAATATAATTGGCTGTAATTAGCCTTGTCCTCGTTTATTTTCTTTACTTCCTTGAGTGAAATCCCAAGGGATTAAACTGAATCATACAGCCATGTTTATAAAGTCAAACCAGTTCTTCTAAATCTGTGGAGAAACATTCACATTTCTTTTGGAAACTGAGGTGTGTTCATTTGGGGGAACAGCATGAGTATCGAAGAAGAATTACTGCTATTGCCACTTTCAATTATAATTTAATTACATAATATATGGTAGATTTTCCTCCCCTGCTGTTCAAATAATGAAAAAGCACTAGATGAATTTGCAGATGGTAGGACTTTTAAAGCTTTCCCTCTAATCTCCTATGATTAATAGCAGAATTAAAGTGATTAGAGAGCCCAATTTTACACCTGGTTACTTACCAGCAGTGGTAGAGAAGTTGTTAAATGTATATGTAGGCAATTTAAGGAGCTGTTGGGGAACATTGTATCCATATGGACACCATCACTTTGGATTATATTAAAGCTACAATATACTCATAGCATTACTAAATACGAGTCCCTTTATAGAATTTGTAGTTGTGTGCCTTCAAGTTCTTTCTAACATACAGCACCCTAAGGTGAACTTGTCTCAAGGTTTTCTCAGCAAGAGTTGTTCAGAGGGAGTTCGTTTTTGCTGTCCTCTAAAGCTGAGGGAGTGTGACTTGCCCAGGGTCTCAATGGGTTTCCATGGCCAAGCAGAGATTTGAATCCTGGTCTCCAGGGTCATAGTCCAGTGCTCAAACCACTGTACAGTGCTTTCTCCTTTACAGAATGGTCATGTTTAATTAGCGATGAACCTTCCTGTATTTTCATTTGATAATTTATTTAAGACTGATATACAACTTTTGTCTCATAACATGCATGATAATGTAACTTGCATGATGGTCATCAAAGTTAAGGTCGTAGTGTGAGGGTCTATGGTTAAAGTAGTCAGGAGAACACAGATAGAGAGAGGCCATAAGCATGATGGGGCTCCTGAGCTTAGAGCAGGGATGAAGATAATGTGGATATTGTTGGGGCTTCAGTTCTTATCAGGCGTAGCCATCAGAGGCAAGTGTCAGGGATTATGGATGCATTAGTCCAATGAGAACTGAGGGACCATGGTTTCCCCACTGTTGATTTGAATTATTAACAGAGAACATCATCTATATTGAGAGGCTGCTTACTTTTCAGTTTTCTTTGGATGAATCAGAAGCTACATCATTCTTCTACAATTTCTAGAAACAAGCAGATAGATAGGTTTCAAATTTTCTCATTGGTAATGCTGAATATACAAGAAGCTCCTGCCTTTCGATGCCCCATTATCTGACCACTTGTTATTTTGGTGCTTCCAAAATAAGGAGAAGTTCCATTAATTAAACAGGAAATCTGCTCTTTCAACAGTTCTTCTTGCCTGTGGACACTTGGTTGGGAATACTCACACATGCATGCTGTTTGCAAAGTGAACTGAGAGAGGAAGAAAGGTGCCAAGCCAGCTGAGAGACTTTGCAAGCAGCAGGTGCGCTCAGTCCCAAGTGAGCCACCATAAGTCCTTTGTGCTCCCTACTGCACAGTGTGTGGGTTCCGTTTTTCAACCAGTTCCATTTTCTGACACTCAGGTCCCTAACCTGTCAAATAAGTGGGGGAAGTCTGTATAGGTTTTATAAATGATATATTATAGAATATTATGTTACATAGATCATTTTATATACATATCTACATAACATATTATACAGGTTGAGTATGCCTTATTTAAAGATCTGAAATGCTCCCACATCTGAAAGTTTTGAAAAGTGGAACCCAGCCTTCTTCCTGTAGGGAAAATGAGAGAATTATGGAAGCTCCCCTGGAACTGTGAGTGTGCTACATGCAAAGTCTCTCAGTTGAGTTGGCATCTTTTCCCCCCTCTTAGCTTGCCTTGGACCATGTATGCACGTCCACTGCTTGCAAAGTCTGTCAGTCAGCTTGGCACCTTCCTCCGATCTCAGCTTGCTTTGCAAGTATCATGTGCAGGTTCCCAAGCAAGCCTCTGTAATGCCCTCATTTTCCCTTCAGGAAAAAGGCAAGAAGAGAAGAACAGATGAAAGAGCAGACCCATTGTCCAAAGAACAGTATATAATCTGAATGTATATGCAATTATTCCAAAATCTGAAAAAATGCAAAATTCAAAACACCTCTGGTCCCAAACATTTTGGATATGGGCTACTCAACCTGTATTATATATGTTATATTATATGATATATTATGTATGTTATGTATGTTATATATATTATATTATTGAAATTATTGGTATTATATGTATATATTATAGGTGATTAAAAAGCAAACCAACATCTTCTCCCAAGTTTGTTCTGGATCTTAGAAAGATGCAATTAATCACTAAATATACATACATATATATTTACTGATGATTAACAAAGAGGACTGAAAAAGATAGCATAAGCAGCGTTTGGGTTTCCAGCTTCATCCATAGCTAAAGGTGAAAATCTTTCCTCTATTCTATTACTTTACGTTCTGTTCTTTTAAAACAAGATTTTCTACTGAAAACAGAAATCTTGATCAAGGTCACCATGGTGTATTAAAATTTTTTACATACATTTTTTTCCAGGGTGTATAAACTTGATTTGTAAAGATACTTTTTATATTCTTCTTTCCCACCCTGATAAAAAGGCCTCATTTGCTTTCTTTCCCCCCCAGGAATACTTGATGTCTGGTGCTGATATCATTGAGACAAACACCTTCAGCAGCACTAGAATAGCACAAGCTGACTATGGCCTTGAACACTTGGTAAGAATATTGTTTGGGTTTTCCAGCAGTAAGGTTGGCTTGATTCTGAACTCTCCCAGTGTCCATAACAATGTTAGCTTGGTCAAGACCTTGTTATCCTTCTCTCTCCCTTTGTTGTTTCCCCCCGCTGTAGGTGACAGATGCCTGTCTGTTTGCTTCTGTTATTTTGTCAGTGCCATGTATATTAATAGCAAATGCAGGAGTAGCAGTAGTGAACATATGCCAAATTCTAAAATCGATATTATTATCTTTCTAAATCCAACTGAAAAAGGCATACTGTGATCTGTACCAGCTTCTGAAACCATACATTTCTTCATCAAGTAAATGTGATAAGAGAAGCACAAAGGGAAAGAGGGAAATGCCAGTGAATCTCATAGTCTGTAAATTGTCTTTCTCCATACCATCTCAGGAACTCATGCAGACCACATGATGCTAACATTACACTGTTCCTTAACCTTTCCCCTGCATGTGTACTTATGGCAGTGCGTAAAATAATAAAATTTGTCTTGAGAGAGCACAGATAGCGTGACTTTGGTTGTTTCAGCTAAAAGATTATCTGAGTCTGGCAAAGAAAGATTAAATGACTAGGCGAGACAAGGATCAACAAACAAAATATTCCATTGTTTCACAATAGCTCGTTCACAAAGATTTCAGTTGCTCACTTCTATGTGGCAGAAGGGAGAGCTTGTACTCAGTGATACTGAAGTAGTATACCTGATCTCAAAGAAGTGTTTTTACAGGAAGCCCCCACCTTTTGACACCCTGATATCTGACAACTCACTGTTTTGATGTTTCCAAATTAAGGACAAATTCCATTAATTTGACAGGTGTTCCACTCTTTCATCAGTTCTTCTTTCCTGTGGAGACTCACTTGGAATTAACCACTTGCACGCACACACTGCTTGCAGAGTGGAGAGGGGGGAAAAGCACTAAGCCAACTGAGAGACTTTGCAAGCAGTGTGCATGCAGTCAGTCCCAAGTGTGCCTCCATAAGTTCTTCATGCTCCTTGCTTTTCAAGAGTTCTGCTTTTCAACCAGTTCAGTTTTCTGATAGTGCTTTGGTCCCTGACCTGTCAGATAAGTGGGGGAAGCCTGTATAGAACCAAGAATTAAACATCACAAAGTGATGATCATGGGATCAGTGCCTACTTAGAAGGCTGGGTTATGACTTGTAGCACATTCTTATCTTAACATATACTCTGTACCAAGGTTAAAACAAGTTCATGCCCAGCTTGACTGTTCATGAGAGGAGCATCATTCTATGAACAGGAGTTTTGTTATTACTTTTGATACAGTAGATCAGGAGGGGCAAAAAAAGCTCCTTTTCCCCATGTCTTTTAGTCCCCAAGCACATTTTCCCCATATCTTTTAGTCTTCTTGGGCCCAGAAGAAGCCTTTTTTTTAACAATAGGAAGTGAGTGGAAGTCACTTCCTGTTCACTACCTGTTTTAAAAAAAGCACCCTGAGCCTAAATTGGAAAAGAAGGGGGCCCAAAAAGTGGTAGAGATGCCCCCACACCTCCTAGAGGGCATTTTGGGGCAAAAATATTGAAAAATTTTGCAAGAATTTTGCAAAACATTTGACTTTTGGGAGACTCAGAAGTTCCAAACATAGTGTAAATGCCCTCCCTCCTGTTAGAGGACATTTGGGGACATTTTTGTGTTGGACTTGTAACATCAGACTGGTAGTCAAGTTAGAAGCAGAGGCCATATGCTTGGATTCTTGGTCCTGTGGGTTCTGGGGCTGCATTACTGCAGACGTAGGCAAATTGTAGTGCCAAGGCCATATTTCTGCCTCCAGCCTCCCTCTCTTTTTCAAACTAAAAACTGCTGCATAATGTATTTTGTTGAAAAGATGCTTTTCTGGGCAAAACATTTTTTTCACAAAAACACATTTTCTTGATGTGGTTTGTCAGTATGGTGTATCATTGTTTCTTGTTGTGGATGAGAAAGTAAATGCTTACTCTTTATATTCCCAATGTGTTGATACTGATTGGCTACAGAACGCCTCGGGGCTTTTAGTATCCAGTTAACAATGTTGTCTTGATTGAATTAGGATGTGGGAAGGTTTAACTCTCATTTCTTCCAGAACAGAACAGAACAGAACAGATGTTCTAGAGGCCTGAGATACATTCTTTATATCATCCGAGAGTTCTCAGAAGTCCTATAAAATATACCCCAGTCTGATTTTAAACCTTACCAGTTGTTTTTTCCAGATTAAATGGAGATTTTTGAGTCAAGGTGATGGTGTAAAAATGTGAAATAGAAGTGAACTGCTGTGTTTGGCCACAGATCCTAAATTTTGGACCCTGTGGAGCCCTAAGTATGTTGTAGACCTAGGCTTCAGAATTAAATGAAAATAGTATAGTTAACCTTGGAATATAACATTGGTTTTTCTGCTTTTTGTGTTTGATATCTCCACTTACACACTCCTCTACTGCCTAGGCTTATAGGTTGAATAAAATATCAGCACAAGTAGCTAGAAGAGCCGCTGATGATGTTACTGCTGAAACAGGTGAGCAGTTTTCTTTTCCTACAGTGCACCCTATTGCACTTGAATTGTAGGTTTCTTTGGGTCATTTACTAGGATGTTGTTTAACATATGTGTTTACTGGAGATGTCCTTCAGTAAAGCTGTACGAAGCAATCAGTTTTATTCCCAATACAGATTACATACTTGTTTTTAAAATTTATTTATACCAGCTTAGATACAATACAAGTAACCTGGTTGGTTTTCAAATTCTGCTGTTTGAAGACATGTAGTATTTGAAACGATTAGAAGATATAAAATTTCCACATTCCATCAAAAAGAAAAAAAAATTGGTTTCAAGTAGGATTTATGGTCGCTCAGCTGCTCTCTGGTGCTGGTCTCTCAAAACCCATGAATAAAAAGAGCTAGTAATTGCTAATAACAGGTCCCTTCCATCTTTTTCATTATTACAGTTTTTCAACATTACAGTTCAGGGTGTAATAGCATTTTAAAAAAGCAATCTTGTTTCAGTCTTTTCAAAGTTGTTATATCCTTTTCTCATATCATTTCCAATCAGATTAGATTTTCAGTTTTTACTAGAAATCTTCAAATAAGACTTGCAAATTTGTCAGTGCTTAATATGAAGGCTTCCTGCTCTTGTGGGCCCATTAGGCTTCTCAGATTGCAATGCTATAGTGAGAGCAGAAGTCACAACTGCCAGAATGTTTCTGTCATGGTGAATTCTAGATCCAGCAATATTAGGTGCTCTTGGAACTGCTTCTAGCCTGTATCCTCCTGTCTTTGCGCCACATATATTGTTTTGCCCAGCCCTATATTCTTCTTGACTTCCTTTTATTCATCATTGTCTTTGTCTTTCGTGTCTTCACCATCCATTATTTCCTCACTTTTCTGCTCTTTTGGGCCCCTTTTTAAACCTTTTTTTTTAAATTTACAGTGGGCCCTCAGTATCTGCTAGATTTTGGTTCTAGGATACCCCTTATAAAAAAAAAATGGCAATTTTCTTCTGTTTATTTAGGAATATTTTCAAGTCCTGGTTGGTTGAATCTATGGATACAGAATCCATGGATATGGAGGGCCAACTGTAATGAATATCTAGCCAGCCTGTCATCCTGAAAGATTTCAGGACACTATGCAATGAATGAATGAATGAATGATTGACAACTGTGTTAAAACAAACAAACAACCTTACACATTAATCCATGTATAATAGAGGACCATAAACAGCATCAAAAAGTCTCTTTCTTTCTTTCTTTTTGATACACATCATCCCTTATCAACTGATGGTGTTTGAGTGAGGTTTTATTCTAAATACCCATTTACTTTAATTACCTTGTCTGTTGATTAGGCTCTCCAGAATTCATCTCTCCTTTCCTTCTTCCGTAAACATAGTAATAATCTCCTTACTCTCAAGCATTGTGAAGGCTTTTCCTTTCTTGAATTAACCTCTTGCTTCTGTTCCCAGTCTTTTCTTCTCTCTTTGCCCCACACCTTACTCCCTAGTAACCATTTGTTCTCGTTCTTCTTCTTAGACAATTATCTCTTCTATAGTTTTCCTTTAGTCACTTTGTAGGTAACTATTCCCTGTCCTCGTTTGTATCCCTTATGATGTTTTAATCATGTGATTCAAAGTTTGCCATATGAATGTTGTGTTTTTATGTCTCTTTTTTGTTAAGGACATAAAAGATATGTTGCTGGGGCAATGGGTCCCACAAACAAGACCCTTTCCGTTTCTCCTTCAGTGGAAAAGCCAGATTATAGGAATGTTAGTAAGTATTGCTACTTATTCTCTGCTTTTGCTGCTTTTGTCACATTCATTCTGCAGTGTAAACTGAAATTCTCCTATAATGTGTGGTTGTCCAAAGGCTTCCATTTTAAGATTAGTTTCATGTTTTTATTGCAGCCAAGAAATTTATTGTTCCAGATATAGAGGCATTTGTTGTATCTGTTGGATTGTTGTACTTTGCGTTCAGATCATTTCCAAATTATGGCAACCTCAAGATAACCCTATCATTGGGTTTTCTTGGCAAGATTTATTGGTGAGGAGCTGCTATTAGCATTGTCTGAAGTTGAGAGAACATGACATGCCCAAGATCACCAAATGGGTTTCAATATCTAAATGGGAATTTGAACCTTGGTCTCACACAGTCCTGGTTCCAGGACTCAAACGAACACATCACACTGGCTCAGAGGTAGCCAACCAAATGTGTAGCCAAGCAAAATTACATGGTGGCCTAGCCCATTGATACCCAAACTTGGCTCACTAGATATTGTTGGACTTGAACCTGATTTAGCCTGAAGAAGAGAAAGTTAAGAGGTGACATGATAGCCATGTTTAAGTGTTTGAAAGGATGTGATATGGGAGGTGGGACAAGCTTCTTTTCTGCTGCTCCAGAGACTAGGGCACAGGGCATGTTACCCTAAAAGGTGGCTGGCTGTAAGCATGTGCTAAGTCAAGATGGCCAGGTTATAAGCTCAAGAGGATTAGATGGAAACCCCTGGCATTAATGGATTAGGGATAATCCTCTCAATGATGCCACAGGATAGGTGGTGTAAGGGCTGGTAACAAGCAATGCATTCAGAATACAGGAAAAGAGATTCCACTAAACATTCAGAACTTCCTGAAAGTAAGAGCAATTCGATTAGTGGAATATGCTGCCTCAGAGTGTGGTGCAGTCTCTTTCTTTGGATATGTTTAGAAAGAGGCTGGATGGCTCTTTGTCAGTAGTGCTTTGATTGTTTATTCCTGCATGGCAGGAGGTTGGACTGGATGGTTCTTGTGGTATCTTCCACCACTATGATTCTATAACCCTCAGAAATTCATGGATTCTGAAGATTTGGCCCAACATCACTTGGAACAGCAAAGCATATCTTGCCATAAGTTGCATCAAACAGTAGGAAATTACCGAGCAAAGTTACTTTACTATCTATACATATTTATGGTGCACGGATACCACATTTCACATAGAAATTAGAATGATTTTTTTCAATGCAGTATGTGTTGTAATGAGACAATCTGTTCTTTTGATAGCTTTCGATGAGCTGGTGGAAGCTTACACAGAACAAGCCAAAGGACTTCTAGATGGTGGTGTAGATATCATGTTAGTTGAAACCATATTTGATACAGCCAATGCTAAGGTGAGAGTTCTAAGCAAAATGTTGAATTCAGATATGTTGATAATGACTTCTTATCTCACACATGCACACATACACATAACTTATGGGAACTGTAATTTTATGGATCATATGTTTAGGTGATAAGAGTAAAGCACATTAATTTTTTTGTATATAAGATTATGCTACTTTTTCTTTTCTTTTTGTTACAAATGCATTTCAGAGTGGGTGTTGATGTATGTACTGCCCTACATGATTCCCCAGTACTTTATAGTGTCCTTGAGGAGGTAGGGTAATGGAGTGTGTATCATAGAGTTTGAAAATTTCCCCTTTCTTGCACTATACAGAGAAGTTTTAGGAATGAAGAAACGTAAAAAAGATACAGTGATGATCATAATAGCAACAACAAACATGGGAGTCAGATCCAAGCCTCAGCCCTGGGCTCTGTATATAGTGCAAAAATTACATGAGGGTGGGAGAGTTCGTTCTTTCCTCCCCCTTCTCCCGTGAATTGTGAATATCGGTGTGAGACTTGTATTCTAGGCTGGCAAAAGCCCTGCATGTTCCTGTTAGGACTTTGGAATACACTGAATTTTTTTTTTTTTTGGTGCCCACTACCTACTTTTTCTGTGCTGTTGACAAATGTGGAGTCAAGTCAGAGCCACTAGTTGTTTTGTGTCATGAGTTGTTGTGCCTTGTTAAGGTCTGTTAACAGACAGACTCATAACCATGACCTATGTTTTTGGACTGTGAGATTCCTTGCAGGTCATTGTGCTCCCTGCAGTCATAGAGCAATATACTTTGTGATTCTTTTGCTTTGTGAGTCTTTTGCTTGGCTCCTTTGTGATTTTCTGGAGTTGATTTGCTTTGAGGAAAACCAAGACTTGTCAATAGGGAGAAAAGCTTTTTTGTGTTGTGATTCCCCTCTGGAATTTTAAAAAATAAAACAACCTTCTCAAGGTGTATGAAGTACTTTGAGAACTCCAAAATGTAGTGAAGCTGAGATACTAATACTTTTCTGACATTTTTACTACACAGGCAGCTCTTTTTGCTCTCCAGAATTTGTTTGAGGAAGAATATAAACCCAGACCATTATTTGTGAGTATGATAAATGAACTTTCTAGATGGATGATACGCTATTTGTGACTATGATCAATGTACTTTCTAGATGGATGATACTCAGTTTATGTAAGTAAATCCTCAACCACTTCTATTTAGCTCATGCATGAACAATGATATGGGTTTTCTGGAAAAAGTTCAACTAGGAAATTTTCTGGTGCTTTAAACGTCATCAGACGTAGCATGTGTGGATTAAACATGATGTTAGAAGACAGTCAGGTTTATGTGGATATTACTTTATTGTAATGTTTGTAATAAAGTAAAGAGAGTAGCATATACTTCCCTGGTATATAACAAAAAATGACTACAACGGAAAGAACAATAAGTATTTTTAAGGCACATACCTAAAGAGAGCTGTACTTGATATATCTTATGTCAACACTTTACCTTTCTTTTGCTAAAGTAGAGCTGTAGTACCTTCAACTTTACTCAACTCAGTTAACCAGTTCCATTTAAAGTTGAAGAAAATCTGTTTTAGTACAAGTAGTTCAACATACTAAGAGAAGGATGTGAATCTGTGGGCATGGGCATTTTTCACATTTTGTCTTGACTTATTTTACTTGTCACTTTTTGAGAAGCAAGAGATTTTGTGAAATAGAAATAAGCTTAGCAGTGTGTTCATTTATTAGTCCGTTCCTCTGAGCACTAGAGTTTGCCAATGTTTGTCTGCTCAGAAGAATAGCTAGGAACTCATATTGCATATTTGGCCCATCTAAATTGATTGACTGCAGTATAACAGCCCAGACAACTGTGGATAAACATGTGGCAGAGGCAGTATGTGGATAATTTTCCTTGGAAAATGTAGCATTAGCAAGTTTTCCAGAAAACCCCCCATCTCTGTTCATGAATTCTTTTTGTTGCATACTATGTATATCAGCTTTCTGTTTCAAGTTCCTTCTTTTAAATTTCCAATTGCACATTCTAAAGCATCCTCATCATCCTCATCCTCATTATCATTATCATCATCACATCAAGACTAGGGGAGCTTATGATTTTGGACTAGGAATCCCCTAGCTAGGATGGGTGATGGGCGTGTTGGCCAAGAGATTCTAGGAATTGTAGTACAAAAGTTTTTCTGAACCCTGATTAAGAGATAAATGAATTTGACCCACAATGCTACTTCCAGCATTGTATCTTACCATAGTCCTTCAAACTGATGGAGGATGTTCTGTTAATGCCAGTACACTCCCAGTGTACTGAATTACACAAATGGGGGCTTGTCTGCAGTTCTCTTCCCTTGGAGATTTGCTAATGGTGGTTTTTGCAACAGACATAAGACCTTATTTGTGCTGGCATTAGCTGACATGACTTAATGTTGAAGAGAGGAAGCTGTGATTTCACCAACTGTAGTATTTTTTTTCTTACAAAATATATTTTATGTTTAAAATATAGTATGTCCTATCTCAAATCCCTGTGGGCTAAAATTTTAAATAATGTTATTACTCACAGTGTGCAGTTCTGCGTTCCCACTGGATTCTGTGCAACTTGCCAGCTGACTTTTGTGTGTATTCTTCCAAGTGTGCTCTAGCCTGCTGTGCTTTACCACTGGCATCATGTTTAGCTCTTTTGTATGACCCCATGTGTAACTCTCTGCCTCCTGCTAGGAGCAGTTTGCATGCCTAGGGAAAGAAGCTGGCAAGAGGATGCTGTTGGTTCAGGGCAGATGAGCTCTAGTTTTTGGGCTATATCCTTTGGAATGCAGCATGCTTTGAAGGCAGCTGACTGGGGAGGAGAATGTTGTTACTGAGCCCTGTGGGATGCCCACTGACCTTCATGGTGTGTATAAATAAAACAAGAATCACCTATGATGTTACGCCTGGCACACAAATTTCTCATGTTTTCTGTTGAGGGCCAGGCTTAGTTATGCTGTCACCATCATGGATTAGCCACTGTTAATTATATGGTGGAAGTAATATGTATTTAATGTATGAATTGACCCTGATTTGTTCTGGTTTGTGATGCCAAAACTAACCTATAATTTATGGTGTTGGTTCATTAGAGGCACTCCTGAGAGTTTCTGTTGCACAGCATGTTGGGGAAAGCATCAGCAGAAAGAGAACTTACTTCTGTCTGTGTGTCAGGTTTTGCAGTATCTGATTGTAACATGAAGGGATGTAGTTGATCGACCAGAACTTTATATTTAATTAAAAGGCTAGTATTTTGCAATTAATTTTGTTGCTATCCCTGGTTGTGTAATATGCTATTTGTTTCCATGGTGATCCTCTGAGATTTGGGAGACTCTTCATTGCTGAGAATATTACCTCAGTCAAGCTCCATTTCTGTGCAGAGGTGGGAATAAAATGCTAAGTAAAAGAAGGCTTTAGAAATTGTGGTGTTTGAAAGAATGTCAAAATGAAATTCTCAAATGTCAAATTATACACTGAAGGAGGTGAGGGGGAGGAAGAGAGGAGGAGTCTTCTCTTCCATCCTGTTATAGAATTCATGAGTGTTCTCTTAAAAAGAGAAAAATGTGATTTAGTTTTTTCAGTTTTTGCATGATATTCTTTGTATAATATTCAGACTCCCAAAGTGTATGTTTAAATGAAAGCCTTCTTCTTTCACATTGGTTTTTCTTTAGATAGAAGAATGGAGCTAATATTTTGTACTTTGTGACCAGACCAATGTTGTTCACACAGTTGGTTGAACAGAACAGTCAGCATATTGAATGCATCTTCTGAATTTTATTTGAACATTGTTTCTGTCATTTTAGTTTCTGCTGTTTGTAGACTTCCAGTTTTTGTCTTTTCCTCCATCACCCTTGCACTGTTTAGGTGTCCGGAACCATTGTTGATAAAAGTGGACGTACCCTTTCTGGCCAGACCGGCGAAGCTTTTGTCATCAGTATATCTCACAGTGAGCCTCTCTGGTGAGAGAATATCATATTCTTGAGTCTGCTTATGATAAAACTGGAGCAATCAGTAAGGTCTTACCAGTTTTTCCTAAGATAGATCTGGACATGTAGAGCTTTTGGTGGTATTGACTATGCATGTTGCTTTTGCTGTTGTTCAGCTTCCACTCTAGCATAACTGGACATTGTCAGAGGAACTGAGAGAAGAGAAGACAGATGCACTCTTTTGCCCAGAGAAACATGTGCATCTTGAATTGGCAGGAAGATTTGTCCACTTGCAGCCCTTATTGATTAGTGGCCAGATTTTCACCATAACCTCTGACAGCCACGTGTCAATTCTTCATGTTTTGAATTTAATTTGAATTTAATTTTTGGCAGCCTTTTTTTTTAAATCTTGCATGTTTTCTTACTAGTGCCTTTTATTGCTTACATATTTGAACATTATTCTGTTTGAACCTGCTCTGTTGTTCTCCTTTGGCCTTTGCTCACATTGTAAAGATCATTAATGAGTGAATATTGAATGCCTGAGATGTATCCTCTGAGGAGGTGAGAACTGTTTATTTTCCCGGCCTAGGAAATCTTACATGACAAAGGTGGAAAGCCCCTTGGTAACGCTCTACACCAGTTGATCTGACTACACCAAGATGGACGTCTGGGAGACAATTTTCAGTTGTATATAGTTTGTGCCTCTAAGACCTTCTGAGGGCTTCATGGACTGCCAAAAAACCAAAAATAAGAAATAACTAGAAATCCACTTCTGGTGTTGAAGAATTGGTGTTTTTTTCTTAACATCAAATAATGCAGGTGGTGCCTGAGACTTATTTAAAATGTTAATTGCTGCTTTGGTAACTTCCCGGGGAAAGTAATTGATCTTTTTTTTCGCAGTTCAGGGAATCAGTGCCATAAAAAAGGCCATGGGAGTCTGCTTGTTGCTCCAGAGTCACACTTGGGCTACTTCTGAGGCCCTTTCAGACTATCCAGTTATACTGCTGTGACTCTACTTTAACTGCCATGGCAACGTCTTGTGGAATCCTGTGATTTGCAGTTGGTTATGTTGTTGTTAACTGCTGTCAAATTGGCTTCAACTTATGGTGGCCTTATGAGATACCTCCAAGAGACCCTGTCCTTAACAACCCTGCTTGGGTATTGCAAACTCAGACCTGGAGCTTCCTTTATGGAAGGAATCCACCTGTGTTATACTCTTCCTTTATTTTCCAACTGCCTTTGATTTGACCTAACATTATTGTCTTTTCTAATAAGTCATGACATCTTAAGGTGGCCTCAGTTTAGTCATTTTGGCTTCTATTGAAAGTTCAGGCTAGATCAACAATAAGACCCACTTTGGCAGTCCATAGTATTTTTGGACACTTTCCCCAACACCACATGTCAAATGGGTTGATTTCCTAAAATTTGTAGTTGGGTGTGGTATTTAGAATTCTTAGTCATGGAGCTCTAGTGCTCACCAAATGAAGCTCATTATTCCGTAGGGTGTTGCTGTGGCAGTTAAAGTGGAACCATAGTGCTATAATTGTGCAGTGTGAAAAGGCACTTGGACCACATAAAAGAATCCTTTGGCAGGCTCATCTGCTTGCTCTCAGTTTCAATTGTATATGGTTTGTACCCCATCTCCCATCTTCTGTGTCTGACTACATACCAAATCAGAAGGAGATTGTCAGGAGGAGATTCTGTAGGGTCTGCATGTCTTGCTCTAGTGCAAAATCCTTGAATGTAAATAAGTCTTCAGGAAAGAGGAGTAAAAAAGACTTGAGGGGCCTTGGGCAAGTCACACTCTCTCAGCCTCAGAGGAGGGCAAAGGCAAACTCCCTCTGAACAAATCTTGCCAAGAAAACCCCTATGATAGGCTCACCTGAGGATTGCCATAAGTCAGAAATTACTTAAAGGCTCACAACAACAACATAATTTTAGTCTGTTATTGAAATGCCTGCCTCTTACTTCTCTTACCACTTGGAGCTCTAGAGAAATCAAACATATGAAGCTTGCAGTGTGAGGCAGAGACATATGGGGTGTTGAAATGAAAAGAGAGACAGAAGCTTTGGGTAAAAATGGAGCCTATGATGTGAGGAGGAGGGCAACAGTGGAAGCTTATAAATCAACCTTGATAACAGCACAGGGTGAAGTCTATTTGTTTCTCTATAGTTTGATAAGCCTAGCTAATGTTGTCATCCTTATCTTGGCTCTGGTACTCCCTGAGTAATTGATTTATAAGAAAGAGTCAGCCTTATTTTTCCTCATTGTGATGGCATGCTCTCTGATATCCTTTCTGTTCCTGGTTATATAAACATCTGCACAAAGCTTTATACATGCAGTTTTAGCTTGCTCTTTCCTTAAGAGGGTCAGTAGTAGACCTGTTGGCAAGGATAAATGGAACCTAGGATAAATAGCACCCTGAGTGAGGACTGTCTTTTGTGCCTTGTTACCCTGATTTCTGGGGTCCCGTGAGGGACACCTCAATGTGCTCCAAATAATGGGGAATGGGAGTTAGCAAGAGCACAAGCTGTAGTAATGAAAGAGGCAGGGCAACCTATCGAATCTTGGACCCAATGTTTACGGGGTCAGGCCAAGTCAGTAATCAAACAGAAGTAAATTAAAATTGTTTTTCTTTATTTTGAAACACATTCAATGTGTATGTATGTAAACACTTACACAGACCTAATGAAAGAAAGGTAGGAGTTGGATAGAGGATTTTAAGAGGGATTTTTCAGGGGAAATACTACACCTGATCCTGAAGCCCGGGTAGTCAGAAGAAAAGTCTGTTGAAGCGGAGATTCTCAACACGTGAAAGCTGAGGGGAAGGCTCGGCAAACAGAGCAGCAGCAACGCGGGATAGAAGCCAGGAGTGATCCGAAGAAGTGCTCAAAATCAAGGGGTCTTATAGGGGAAAATGTGCCTGTAGGCTAGTCTGTTCCTGGGGGAAACAATGGGTTTTGGGATGGAGACAAAGCCTCTGAAAGGTCAGTATTTAGCAAGATTGAATTATGACAGAGTTGTCAATAGCGCAGACAGTATGCAAACGGGGAGTGCTTGACAGTTGGATATGTGGCTCATCAAGCTGCCTGCTCGGAGCAGGAGATCTTTTGTATGCTGCGTGCATACATAATGTGACTTTAAAGTGTACTTGCCTGGAGGTCTCCTGAAGCGGCATTCCGGCAACTGCTGGCCTGCCTGGATTTATTTTGTATTGTTCAGCTATTTGCGGCCGTGCCCGTGTGTGCTTGTCCGGGGGCCTCGCAAGCACGTGGAGAGGAAAGGGTAGTGAAGGCCAAATTCTTGATATCAAATGATATCTAATATACCACAGATCTGGACTAGAAACTACAGTAACAGCCTTCTCTCAGATTTGTCCGATTTTGTCATCCTGAATGAGAGAAAATTTCACAACATGTTGAGACACCTTGGACCCTGTCATGCTACACAGTTATAGCTCTATCATTCCACCTTAACTGCTATAGCTTCATCCTGTGGAATCCCTGAGTTTGTAGTTTGGTGGGGCACTAGAGTTCTTGGCTGAGAATTTTAATTGCCCATCCCTAGAGTGTACTGGTACAATGGTCTGGAGATTGGACTAGACCCTGCAGACCAACGTTTGAATCCCGGCCCAGACATGGAAATGAACTGGGTGACCTCGTGCAGATCACACTCTGTCAGCCTCGGAGGAAGGTGAAGGCAAAGACAGCACCCACAAACAAATTGTGCCAAGAAAACCCTGTGATAGGTTTGCTTGAAGGTCACTGTAAGTTAGAAACTTGAAGACATCAACAACAGCAAAACTACAAACTTCAGCATTACATTAGAGGGAACCATGACTGTTGAAGTGGAATCATGGTGTTATAATTGTGTAATACGGAAAGGGCTCTGCTGTTGCAGTGCTGCCATTTGGGTAGAATTGCAAAACTTAGCATAGTGGACATGTTTTCCTGAGCCAATGACTGGAAGTTTTAAATTGAAGAAGAATGCTATCTTAAAGCTAATTTTGGAAGTTTATTTTCATTTCAAACCACATAGTAGACCGAATCTATAAAAACTGATGCTACAATCTTCTTTCTATCCTCAAAGTTGCTACAAGATCCCTTTGTAATATGTAAAACAGGAGGGACAACATATGGCCTGTGGGCCACATGGAGACCCATGTCTATTCTTGTGTCCCTCACCACTGCTATGATGCTAAATTTCATCAGCATAGTGGTAAAAAAAGAGAAATTTTCTGTAAAAACAAGTCACTGTACTGCTGTTTGTTGATGGGGTGGCAGTGGCTATTTACATTACTATGAAGGGACCATACTCATTTGGCAAGTGTACCTCTGACTGTGCTACTTTCAATTTCGTTTCATATGTTTGTATGAGAAAGATGGGAGAATGTCTTTTTTTAAAAAAATATATAGTGCTGGCTAGCTGCAGTTTTTATAAATACTTATGTTAAAAATATTATCTTTTACCCAGTTAATCAAAATATTGTTAGCATAATCTTGTATATTTTTTGAGAAGTAAATCCCATTAAATTCATAGATGTTTGTTCTCGGGACAATGGGTTAGGGATTGAAGACTTAAACACTGCAATAGGTACCTTTTCAACAAATCACTTATAATATGTGACTTTGGTTATACTTTATTGTTGATTCTTTTCTTTGAGAAGAAGAGTCAAGTAATAATATCTTTATGTATACAGTCAGCCCTCCACATTTGTGGGTTTCACTTTTGCGGATTTGATTGTTCACGGATTATTTGCTGTCAGCTATGCTGCTGCCCATGTCATTTTTAATAGGGACTGCAAGCCTTGTGAGACTGAGAAACTGCAAACAGGGCTTGTAAGTCCCTATTAAAAATGGTGTGGGGCAGCAGTGGAGGTGGCAGTAAGCCCCACCAGCCACCTACGTCTGCCTTACGAAGGAACCCTGATGCCTCAAAGGAATCCACAGTCAGTTGGATACAGCGATCATACTTATTTCTGTGTTAAATATGGTTTGGGAGGGCCTAGAGAATGTGGAGGGATGACTGTACTCAGATTTGTTGGCGGTCTATGGATGCCTTTTGATTGGGTCTTTAGCTTACGGCTTAGTTTTTGTTCACACGTCTGGTATTAATATTTACACACTAATAACTTGGTGAGAGATTGCTGGATGTTCTATTTGCATGGGGAGTAGTTTTCCTTTGTAAGAACTGAGGCAGATAATTCAATTGCACAGTGTTAATGCTAGCTCTAGGCATAGTAGGCAGATGCATTTTCAAGTTCTTCTTTGATTTAAAAATATTTTAAAGAGCAGGGAGGTAACTATAGATAATTGATTTTTGAGGTTTTTTTTCTAATAAATAAATCCACACATTTCTCTCTTTTACCTACATAAGAAAAGGTGCATTAGTATCTTGATTTGGAGCTGCCCATAGGAATTAGGTTGGCCACTCTGTCAACAAAATGCAGGACAACACAGGCCTTTGGTCTGATCCAGCATGGGTGTTCTTATAAAAACACTTTTCAGTAATCCTGGAATTTGTGACTTGCTTTTCACAGTGCAAATATTGTCTATGTGTGAAGAGTGCAGAATGATCTCCAGGCATGTCCATCTTTCCTCCAGTATTTGCTAAGTTTTTGGTAAAGTGGGAAAGAATTGTGTTGCATGGTGGTGTGTGAAAATTTCTCTGTCTCCATTTGTGGGCTCTTAGGCATAGAAGGTAGCAAAAACACAATTAGATTGTGCTAAAGCAAAAATTATATGATTCTACTGTGATATCACTTAAGGTATTTTGCTTCTATAATTTTTACTGATACATTTACTGGTGTTATTTTTTGTATATTTTCATAATGTTTTAATAATAATTTAGCAATGATGCATAATCAGAAATTCACAGAAGATGAGAGGGTATATAAACTTTACTCTGTTGTAAGGGGAAGACAGTTTTCTTCCATCTTAAATGTTCAAGCTACAAAATAAAGAGTTAGCTTTATATTCATTTATGGGGTTTCACTGTGAAGATTTTGTGGATACTCCAATAAAGTCTTTGTCAACATGATTTATTCCCAGAAGTTCTGTGTTGGAAATCTTGAGGCTTTCCTATGGCAGTTCAATCTGGAGTCAGTAGTATTCCTGTTCATCCAAACCATTACATGGAGGCTTCAAATATTCCTTACTTAGGTTGTAATATATTTAGTTTGCCTATTTCCCTTTCATGTCAAACACAATACTTACTTAGTGTTCACAAAAAAGTTAATGTGTGAGGAGAGTGAGAATATTAAATCTGCCCCTGCCTCTGCTCATTCTCTGAGCATGGAGATAGACAGTCTGAAGAAATGAGACATTGGTATATAAGAAACCTTTCCATGTGTTCAGAAACTCAGACTTCAGGATCTTCAATTATATGGAGAACCTTCACTTGTAGGAGAGTATCTTCTCTTTGGAGTGTCATTCTGCACACATGGAGAACTCACATCAGAGGAGATTGGACTACCACTCCCCTCATGCATTCATACTATTGCTTTTTGAAATAGCTGATTTTTTTAAATAACTGAATATGTCTACTTATGCACTCATTCTTGTATGTCTAGCTTACATTATATATAATCTCACTACTATTTGTTTATGTGGTACAATTGCATCCCACCTTCCCTGAAAGCCTAAGATGATGATTCCTTTACCTGTTTAGGTAAAGACTTCCTTAGCTTCAGAAAGATAGATGTGTCATTGACTCAGATAATTTCTTGGGACTTCATGGCTGTCTGAATAGTGTATGTGTGTGTTAAATATGTTGCCTGTAACAGGCTGACATACCTGTATTTTCCTTGAGCCTTTTTTTTTTTTTGGTTTGTGTTGCAGTGAACACCAAAATATTCTTGTTTGTGTTTTGTTTTTCTAGCATTGGATTAAATTGTGCTTTGGGTGCAGCAGAAATGAGGCCTTTCATTGAAACTATTGGAAAGTGTACAACTGCCTACATAATTTGTTATCCCAATGCAGGTAATGTCAATCTAAGAGAATTTAACTTTTCCATATTAGTAAAAGTAATATGTATCGTCAACTCCAACATATACATTAAAAATGTATGTGTGCATGTGGTCAATTTAAATTTTATGCTAACAGTGCTATACAAAAGCATCCTGTCAAATTTAGGCATTGGTTATGATGCCATGATATGGGAATTGTCAGGAAGAAGAGTGGGTTTACTCTTTTGTTTACTTCTGATATCCTTTATGCATCTCGCTCCTTGGTACTTTGTATAGTAGATGAGAAGTGGCCATATTTTGGCTGTATGGCAACTAATTCTTTCTAGGCGGTCCACAGGTAGTGAAGGTGGCCCCATTATTTATCCCCAATGATATAATTGTAATTATTATATATATAATTATGTTGTGTTATATGAAGGGACTATGGGCAATTCACAAGATCAGTGTATTCTTGCAAAATGTGGTAATAAATTTGAGTTCTCAGTGGTCTTTGCAATTCTAACAAATGTATCTAACCACCATGCAAACCCTTGCATGGAATCTTCTAGAGCTAAGTATCTTTTGGTGCTGATCTTGCTCTCATCCTCAGAATAGTTTAATATTGTCAATGTAATGATTTATGTTACCCAAGAAAGTAACTTTTTCCAGTTCTGATGATACCTTCCTATGAAGTTACAGTGATTAAAATTTGAAATATTAATGTGGATATATAAGTGGTGAAATGTTAAACCCCCCTCAATCTGTGGAAGAAGATGATTAGGTTTTCAATGAATCTTTTGAGAGTACTGAGACTGATGCTTGCTACTTAGATACTGCAGCAACTGTTTCTACACTACAAGGTGTTAGTCTTTTGGTTTGAGGTTTTATTGAAAAAAGACATTTATTTTCAGAAAGAGAACTGTGGATAATATTGAAAAGCAAATATTTTTAAAGCTAAGTCAGGTAACTAGGAAGTCCTATTTAAGAAAAGACTAATTTTCTACGTATCACCCATGGAACACATATTAATTCTAGTGAAACAACATTGCTGCAGTGATGCTGCAAGATTGTTTTAAAACAAAGAATTTCTCTAGAAAATGATTAAAGGGCATCACCATCTTTCTTGAAATAAAAATTCTTGCAGAGATTTATGTGTACAGAAAACCCATGTGTATAGAAGCTTTGTTCTGTGTTGTATGCAGCAAATTATATGCTGCATTTGACTGAAATTGTAAATGTGAAGGAATGTGTTTTCAACTTTAGATTGTGGCTGAGTTAAACACATTGTAATATTTCTTTAGGTCTTCCTAATACGTTTGGTGGTTATGATGAAACACCTGAAGTGACTGCTGAGCACCTTAAGGTATGGCATGTTTCTTGTATCATATTGCACCTATTGTAGAAAAAAAACCTATTTAAACTTGTATTTCTGTTTTAGTTTCTTAAAAGTCCAATTTAGAGTGTATGCTTATCTCAAAGTAAATCCCAGGGAGCTTTGTAGGGCATATATGAAAGTATACATGCTCTGTTTCATATGTACATAGCAGTCATGTACATTCCTACTCAAACGAGAGTCCTGTAGAGTTTATGGGAACTTTCTACCAGGCAACTCTATGTAGGATTCCAGCCTTATTTTTCTATGACAGAATGTAGCTGCTTCAGATATTCAAGCTCACCAAGGTCAATCACAGGAAAGGTGTGAAAATCATATGAAAAGGTGGTATCCATCTGACTTACACAGTTAACTGATTTATAGTGGCATAGTGTGGTGAGACCCTGGGATTACTCAGCAGGCAGAGCTGCATAAGTGATGAAACATGTCTTTGTTTGTTTGTTTATGTATTTTTATTTAATGTATAGCCTGTTTTTTCCTGGTGCAGGACCTAAATCTCTTGCTCTGGGAAGAAGTGCTCATAGTAATGGTAGAAAGAAGATGCCATTTTAATAGTTGGGTTCCCATCCTAGGGCTCTTAGCTGCTTTGGTAAGGCAGAAGGAAGAAAAGCTTAAGAATTTAGGGCAAGCTTAATATGAATGCTTCTTTCAAACACATATTTTAAAAATGTGACTGATTAAAGAGAGAATTATTTTGAAATGTGGTTGCACAGGCAGCTTCAGCTGCATTCACCTTTGCTACTGGTTATCATTTGAAGATTTTATGACACTATCGCTGTTTTCTGTTACATTAATTTTGCGTGTTTGCTTTGAAAATATACAGAGAAACAAAAAAGAGATAAAGGAAGAAAAATAAAAAAAAAGAATTTTAAAAAAGAATACCCCCCCAAAGACAGTCCACAATAACATTAATAACGTTCTTAGCAATACAAACTAAAGAGAGGGAAAAGAAGGGAAAAAGAACATGCAATGGTCTGTGCTCTTCATTAGTTTATGTTCTGTGGAGGGCTGATTCAAGTACATACTCCTCTAATTCACCACCTGATTCTTTGGGCTCAGATCAGGGGTGGGTCTGCTGTTCAGGCTGGGGTGTGTGAGGTGCTTACTATGAGAATGGCAACAGTGGGACATCTCATTGTGAGGAAACAGTGCCCCCCACAAGTCTTCATTAAAAAGTAGATGTGCCTCCACCACGATCAAAGTAAGCACTTCTTTCCTGACTCCACAAACTGTGACAAAACGGTTAGGGATCATCCCCAGCATAAACTGTGTTTCTTGGAGTGCTTCAAAATTTCTGTTTTGGCTGATTTCATTGTAGTCCTGTTTCTATGTGTAACTGATAATTGATAATTAATTGATCTATAATTAATAATTTTTTAAACCTCACTCCACCCTTCACCTGTTGAAAAACTTTGGAGAGTCAAAGATGACTTGAGAATTACTGAACTATGGGAATGGGCAGTACACTGTGCCACCACAGTGGGGATTTCCAGCTTAATTGACAATTGTGATGAATGTGCTTCTAGCAAAGTATCCATAGTGAATCAAATTTTATTTTAATTATTTTAAAACTCCATAGTAATACATGGAGCAATGTGACATGCTGGGTTTTTTTTCTTTAGTTAGCTAATTAAATATTTCTCCCCCTTAACCGATATCTGAAAAGTGAAGTTTCTCTTTTGCAGACTTTTGCGTTAGATGGCTTGGTGAATATAGTTGGTGGCTGCTGTGGAACCACTCCAGCGCACATCAGGTAACTCCATCTATATATTAACAGCAACGTCAGGGTATATTGCAGTCTCTCCTATAGGTAGGCACATCTTGGCAGGCTGGAAGATGGAGAGAAGGTCATTCTTATGCCTATGACATAATTTGCATCTTGTTGCTGTAGCTGCTATGTAAAAATGTACCTTGTGATATATCTGACCTAGCTGTTGGGCAGCAGCGGCTACCACACCCACTGATTTATTTCCTAAGAGGTAAGAGGGGCCAGCTGGCCACCAGTCCTGGTGGGAGATTCCTTCACTAAATGTGCTAGTGACAGCAGTCATTATATCCCTTAGCAAGATGCATTCATGAGGAAAGGAAAGGGTAGAGGATTGTGATTGAGGAATGATGGGGCAAAGGGACAAAGGCAAGGAGGAGTTGGACCTATTCTTTGTCTTTTGTTCTGGCCAACTTTGGTGGCTTTGTTGAAAACCTCTACTCTGTAGATTAATCTGGAGTTGGTGTAAGAGGTGCCTGGGACAATGAGGATTTTTTGTGCCATCCAGCTGATGGATATCGGTTGAGGGACAACCACCAGGGACACTCCACAAACAGACTACAAAGATGAAGTTTGTGTCATGAACAGTCTTCAGAGAATTTCAGTTCATTATGCTCTAGGCTCAGCTCCTTTTATTCATGAGTCAAAGAACTTCTGTGCTAGTTGTGGAAAATGTTGATTGGGCAATGCATGAAAGCACTACTTAATTAAGTTATATAAATAATTTGTTTACTTAAAGCTGTTTTCGTGAAAGGTTTTTTAGCACCTCTATATCAAGTTAATTGGAATTTCTCTTTCTTTCTTCTCTGATGGCAAGAGCTTAGCCATTTTCCCCTTATAATAAAAACTGATTGGCAGGAGTTTTACTAGTTTATCAGGGAGTAGAAAGATAGAGTTGAGTATGAGGGGGTGGGGAGAAAATGAAAGATGATGGGTTTGTTATATACTGTCTAGCCCCTCCCGAAACTGCAAACCCCAGGATTCCATAGGATGTTGAAAGTGGAATAGTAGCACTATAACAGTCTCGTGCAGAAATGGCCAAGGGCTCAAAGCTTTCTAGTGTTACAACTTCTCTTCTGCCTTTTAAGAGCCAGATTATATCATAGATGAGTTACCACAAGGAATCCTTTTTAGTCATTTGAACACGTTACTTACATCTGTGATTCTGAATATTACTACATTGTTTAAAAAATTTTGCACTTCTATGTTTTGCTTGGCTGGTTCTTAAATACTAGTATATTCACAATTGTTTTCACTCAGGCGGACAATGGTGCAGTGGTAAGTTTTGCAGTACAGGCTCTAAAACAATTGCTTATAATTCTCATCTCTACCAGAATCAGGTCTTTTGTAAAACCACCCACAAAATCTTTGGATTACAACAGGATGGCTCATAGAAACACATCATTACTGAGTTGTGGTGGGGGGATGGGGGAGCAGAAGATGTCATAGTCCCTGCTTTCTTACAAAGTCCTAAAGCTTTGCTTCAGTGAAGCCTGGCTTTATCACTGCAGAGTGATTGATATATATGTAAAATTTAAAAGGAAACACACAGCACTTCTGACAGGTGTGGCTCCTGCAACAGAAGAAGAAAGATGTTGAAATGTTTTGCTTATTTTTAAAAGTTCTGTTAATCCCTCTAATAATTGCACATGTGAACACATGGACCCCCGCCCCCGTGAGTTCCATATTGGAACAGTAGGAGAAGAGAACAGTTAAAAATAAAAATAAAAAAACAGATGTATTCATCTTAATTCCATTGGTGAATTTAAGTCTTTTGCTCCAAGTCTCAAGTCTCTATCTTTAAGTCTCAAGTCAAGTCTCAAGTCCTTGAAGATACTCTCAAGTCAAGTCTTAAGTCTGGAAACCAACTTTATACCCCAATCAAAATTCCAGAATTATTGGATAGAGTGAAATAAATTCAGTTTTAACAATTTAAGCAGTCGGCTCTCCACATTTGCAATTTTGCCATCTGCAGCTTTGGAACTGGGGAATAGGATCCTATCTTACTCCCCATTACTGAAAATTCAAAAGCTTTAAAAGGAAAGATCCTTCTTCCTCAAGCCCATTGCCTAACACATTTGCTGTTCCCCTCTGAGAAATGCACCCTGCACTCTTGGGGTAAGTCTTGTCTTTTGCTCTTAGGAAAGCCTTTTAGAAGGCTCCTCTGATATGCATCAGGGACAGGCTGCTGAGCAGACCTCAAGCCTGCTTCAAGCCCATTGCCTAACCAACCCATCTGCTGTTCCCCTCCGAGAAATGCACCCACACTTTGGTCTTGAGAGAGATTGCCATATGACTAGTAGGCAAAAAGAGATGGAGGCATTGTTCAAAGTTGTAAGGTTTCTGGATGAATGTGTTATGTTAACTGAACCAAAGGCATCAAGTCAGTCATGGACAAGTCAAGTCCAAGTCGAGTCACTGAAGTGACTTAAGTCTGAGTCTATCCACTTGAATCTACATCACTGTTTAGTTCTTTCTTGTAAAGCTCTCTGCTCCCATTGTCTCTGTTTCTGTAACACAGGGAGATTGCTGAAGCAGTAAAGGGATGCAAGCCTCGGGTACCTACCTCCTCTTTCTCAGAAGGCTTCATGTTGCTGTCAGGTGAGAGAACCTGATGTATATCCAGACATCTTGATCTGCATTAATTTGTATTTGGAATTCCTCTTTCCGTCTGCTTTATTATCCCTGGAGATATAAAGTGCAAAGAAAAATTAGGTTACTGTACTTCCATACAGTAACCTCCTTTATAGAGAGTCTGTTTTGCTGTTTTTTGTTTGTAAAGAAAATTCTGAAATGCTACGCTATTTTAATGAACCAGCATGATGTAATGATTTGACTGTTGGACTATGACTCTGGAGACCAGAATTTGAATCCCGGTTGAGCTATGAAAACCCATTGGATTGTCAGGGTAGCATGAGGTAGCTCCTCAGAGCATTGCAGAGTGCCGACAGGACAGCGACATCCAGCTGTAAGCAAGTGGCTGCAGGCATGCCAAAAAAATTCTGGAGACTCATAAACTAAAGGCTATTTATTTAGTTAAGCATACTGAGGTTAAAGTTACGGCTGCTGGCAGCATGCCAGGAAGCAATAAGTAAGACAGGAACAATAAATCAGTGGGTAAAAACACAAATCGGCAGCATGTCTAGATACATTCCATAAATCAGTCAGCAGAGTGGCATGACCACCAGAAACTGACCTGAATGGTAAAGTACAGTGCCATACCCAAGCCTTTTTAAGGGCTTAACATCATCCCAGGCCCTATGAAGTGATCCAGTCACATTTACGGCAGGCAACCTTCTCATGTTGACAAGGCATGATCTTTCGAGGCTGGATAGCCAAAACATTCTTGCAGCTGCACTCAAGGTAACATTACTTCATTCCTGCAATCCACTTAGAAAAACCTTTTCTGCCACACCGCACTCACACTGAATGCCTTGACATGGATGACCTTGAGCAAGTCACACTCTTTCAGCTGGAGGAAAGCAAGGGAAAACCTCCTCTGAATAAATCTTGCCAAGAAGGCCCCGTGATTGGTTTGCTTTAGGGTTGCCATGAGTCAGAAACGATTGGAAGCATACAACAACGAACACTGTCCTAAAGCCCTGTGCTTACATTCTAAGTGTTCCTTTCCATCAATACTGGAGGGTAGAATCGTTCTTTTAGTTGTATGAATTTAAATAAGGATAGTGCTTTCTAAAACAAAATGTTGTCCAGTATAGATTGTTCTCTAGGTTTGTGTGCTTTACAGTGGGTTGGACAACTGTGTATGTGTTGCAAGTTGATTTCCTGGAGGCTGACTGGTGACTGACTGAGTGTTTTTGTGTGTTTTCATGTGTTTGGAGGAGGTTCTATGTGATTTCTAGACAAAAATATCCGTAAATTGTTCTGATTTTTTAAAAATGGTGGATTAGAGGGCTTTTGGGGACTGGGCTTGAGGGGTTGTAACAGTGGGCCTAGGTGCCACATACATTCAAGGGGTGCACTTTGCCCAGTCTTCATATACAAAGACTCCATGTAAATTGATATTAGCTCTGTGTTCTGGATGTTCTTCACTTGTGACCACTATTTTCTTTTTCTTATGTGATGCTCATAAAACTTTCTTTTAAGGTCTGGAACCATTCAGGATTGGGCAGTACACCAATTTTGTCAACATAGGGGAACGCTGCAATGTTGCGGGATCAAAAAGGTTTGCCAAACTCATCATGGCAGGCAAATATGAAGTAAGCCCTTAGTTTACTTTAAGCTGCTAGACTGGTTTTAAGTTACTGTGTTTCATATAGTACAATCTTCCCATTTAAGAGTTTGTGTATATAGTTTCTAGTAGATAAGTAACCAGGAGGTAACTTTCCTGTTCTCTAAAGTGCATCTTCTTGGTATGAAATTAATGGCTTGTAGTAAATTGTGAGTCTTCTCTAGTCAAGATAAGGGATCTAAGCTGGAATCCTCTTGGAGTAGCTACGCTGATCCGAAACATGGTGGCAGAAAGCAAAAGGGCATGGGCACTGCAGCTGGGAAGAAGTTAAGACACCAGAAAAAGAAGCTATTCAGGCCTGGCAGATTTTGTCTGCCTTCCCTCAACACTGTTGCTTTGACTCTGGAGAAGGTGCAGCCCTATTGGTAATAGGCCTCAAAATAATCAAAGCAGGGCCATTACCACAGAATCATAGAGTTGGAAGAGACCCCAGGGGCCATCGAGTCCAACCCCCTGCTATGCACTTGGAGTGTGCTTGGACTGCTGCAGGAAAGGAATAGAACCATGGTTCCTCGCTGCTTGGGTCAGGATGTATAGAGTCTGAGATAAACTAAGAGTGGTGTTTGGGAGTGAAGAAGTGAAGTGGATGGAGGGTGAATAGTTAGTCATGTGGACCTTTCATATACAGGTGTATCTCACTTAATGAAGTTTGTGCTTTCCTGAGAATTACGTTTTTAACAGAAGAATATATTCCAGAAGTAGAAATAACATGGAAAGAATAGGTTTAGATTCCTGTACCACAACAGGAGCAGCTCATTGTGTTCCAGCAATAGCAATCAGCATCATCATCAAAATAGCAGCATGAATATGTGAAGTGAAACAACCAGATCTGATAAAATTTGCATTGTTTTAAAAGTATCTAGAAGCTACTTGAAGCCTTTTTCCAAAGTGCATCTAGAGATTACTTCTTCTTTTAGCAGCTTCCACTTCTGATTACCATTTTGGTGCCCAGACTTACAGATCTGTTTTTTTTTTTAACTTGCTGGGGGTAGTTGGTGAGGCAGGCTTTTCTGCCCTTCCATTTTTTCTCTGTGTTAGTATTCATGCATGCTTGCTAAGGAGTTCTGGAAGCAACTGATGACCTTGCCTGTATCTTGGATCAGCTAGAATAGAATCCTGTTCCTTTTTAGTTCAAGTTTTTATTGAATTGCTCATTGCAGACATGCTACTGCAACCAAACACTGAAAGTCTGTGTTTGTCCAGCTCTCCTTCACTACCTTCTGGTGCTGATGCTGTTCCAAAATGTCCAGCTATACACAGGACAAGGAAGAAAAGGGGGGACTGTGGAGCATAAAAAAGACTTTGTGAAAAGGAGCTTCTTTGTCGGAGGTGTTGTTAACTGATATATGCCTGTATAGGTATTGTCCTACCCACAGAAGGGATAGGAAACAGGCTACACTCTTGCTTTGTGGGGGTCTCTGAGCCCACAGGTCATTGCATCCACTTCCTTGGTGTCATTAGATTTGCTACTGCTGAGCTGTCTAATGGGAAGGGGCCATGTGCTGACCACACATAATCACAGTGATGTAAATACTGCTGGAGCAGCGTGGCAAGAGGCCGTGGAGAGGCAACTTCCATACTGCTCTAGTAATGTGCAAATTGGAGCCCTGAAAAGTAAGACTGTTTCAGGCCAGTGCATTGTGTCAACAAATAAACCACTTGCTGAATGAACCAATTTTTAATGTTAGAAAAGAGGTCAAATCTGCTTTAAGCCCACCAGACAGTATGGACCAGAAACTTAATTTAATAAATATTCTGAGCTTTATTTTCAGACAAGAGGAAGAAGCTGCTTATTTCCCATCAGCTGCATGTCCAGATTATATCAGAAGGCAAGTAAAGGAGTCACCGTGAAGACTTAACTACTTTGTGACAATTTTGTGATCAATTTTAGGATGCACTGAGTGTAGCCAAGGCCCAGGTGGAGATGGGAGCACAGATTTTGGATATCAATATGGACGATGGAATGCTAGATGGGCCAAGTGCCATGGCGAGATTCTGCAATTTCATTGCTTCAGAGCCTGACATTGCCAAGGTTGGATTGCTTCTGGTGTTTCATTTAGTGTATATGCTTGTGGTAGGGGTGAAGATTCATTTTTTAAAAGAAGTGCTAACATTAAAATTATTCAGGTACCATAGTTTTGCTGACTTGGCTTCTGTGAGTTCATCCCACAGTGATGCTGCAACATTATAAGACTCACCAAAATAAGTGTTTGGGGCGAGTCACTGCTATTGCCCCATTCCAAACCAAGTAATTGGCATGGTAACATTTTGTACATTTGGCCCTGCTTGTCTGGATTGTGATACTTTATTTAAGGGGTGGGAATTGGTGGTCCTCCAGATGTTGTTGAACTGCAGTTCCCAGCATTTTTCACCAGTGGTCATGTTGACTAGGGTTGCTGGGATATGCAGTCTTAAACATGGAGGGCTGCACACTTGTACTTCACATGTTACAATAGTCCTGTGGGATCAAACTAGCCTTCATTCTGCTGCCGAAATGTCTAAAAGATGTCATATTTTTAAAAGAACATTGGATTAGAGCTATGAAAAAGCAGGATTTTTGCTTTTTACTTCTGAAAATGCTGTCTGAGTTCCTACACAATTGTAATGCAAAATGTTTGTTTTGAAAGGTACTAAATTAAAAGCCAACCAACCAGTCAACCACCCCTTAAAATGCTAAATAGTTTGTGGACATGACTGCAGTGATATATACCTGGCAGCTGAATTGGAGAACTGCCATTGTTCACTTGTTTCCTTTTCTGTCTCATTGTGGTCTGTGGTTAAATTGAATTCAAGGGATGTAACTCTCTCAGCTTTACTCAAAGAAGCCAAAGCTTGCCTTGAAAATATAACCAGCCCTGATTTTAACATAGTGTTATAACTGTGATGTACAATCACATACTTAAATCCGTAGAATCTTGAAAAGCAAATCTCACAAATTATTGTTTCACTGATGGGTAAGCAATGTCTAGTGTACCAGACTGGAGGGAAAACATCTGTCTTCTGCAGATTCTGCAAAGAATTACAGAATCAGTATCAAAGTCTTCTTCTTTCTTTTAAGCAATTAATGGAGTTTGAGTGTGAATGACACCAGTCAGTGTCTTACCAGTGAGGTGCTCTAGTCTGCCTGTACATTCTGATATTAATAGTAGAACTTGCAGCTAATGACTGTGTGTTTTTTGGACAGCCTTGAGCCTTAGTGTACTAGCTGCCACCTCAGGCAGTGTGAGATGGATGTGAAGAAAAGCAAGAAATGAAATTGTCATTGGGGGAATATAAATTTTCTTATTATGCTCTGTCTGAAGTATAGTTTTTTTTTGGCCATCCAGCTGGTGCATGCCATTTGGAATTTGGCAAGATATTGCTATGCTCACTGTTCTCTCTTTGGCTGTACCTTTTTAAAGTCCTTCATAAATCTAAATGTCTGTGCCAGCCAAATATTGCTGTCACGTGTAAGAAGTCTTTTCCAGATGATGTTGTATAAGGAGCATTTCAAAATGAGCTTTTGGAAGATGATGCTGTTAACTAGAAGGTGTCTTTTTTCCTTTAAAAGAAAATGTGGGGGAAATTGACCCCCCCAGATGTTGTTGGAGCACAGTTCCCATCAGCCCTAGCCAGGACAGTGAAATCTGAGGGACCATGAGAGTTGAACAACATCTGGAAGACCACATGTTCCTCACCTCTGCTTTGAAATTTGTCAGGGCCAGCTGCCTCTCTCCCTTTCTCTTTGCATGTACTCTTTAACATTGCTATCTGTGGCTTGAGAGAGACACAACACTTCTTTCACTTGAGTTCTGCATTAGAAACAAAAATTATGTAGCTTTTTAAAGGTATTCTCAAATTCAGCAACCCTTTATTAATTCTTTCTCTTACCATCTCTGGGATAAGATTATTTATTTACTTATTTTATTTAAGTAATTTGTGTAATTCTTTTTTGTTCCCCCTCAGTGTTTTGAATAAAAAAACTCTTAGAGCAACTAGTGAAGGTCGTAAATAGAATAGTTCCTGTCCACAGGGTTTGCCGACAGAAAAGAGTGACACAAAAGGAAAAGGGACTGGGAAGAAGGAAAGTGGAGGGGAGCCCAAATTCAGGCATTAGCTTCTTAGTGATCAGAGTATCTTGGAAGCTTGCTACTTTCTCTCATGAGAAATAGTTCTTGGCAAGAAATTCAGCTCAATAGTGGATGAAGCGAGGAGGCTTCTCGGCTGGAGTTGTATGTAGACACAAAAGGAGGGTTCCTGTATGCTGCCTTTGAAAGTGCAGACACAGAGGAGATATATTAGCTGCAGTTAGGCTCATGGATAGTCTAGTAAAGGTGATACTTTTTTTGGCAAGACTACAACCATTTTGGCTTGCCAGCTTCTGACTGCAGACCCTAAGACTGTAGACCTTAAATTTGGTGGGGATAAGTTTGTCTGCTGTCCACTGGTGCAGTGACAAGAGAAGCTGTATCCTGACACATCTCCTTCTTTTGTTTTTGTGTTAATGACACACTTCAACTTTTAATAGTGCTACCCAGGAACTTCAGTTTGTGAATGCAGTCAAAATTGCATATAATCGCTATGTGATTGTCAGCTATTTCTGTCATCTCTCTATGTGAACATTATCCTTTTTTACCATGCTTCCTGTCTTCAAACAACAAGAATGGGAGTCATGTGGCCCTGCAGAAGTCATAGAATCACAACTTCCAGTGTTCCTCACCATTGGCTATGCTGCCTAGGGTTGCTGGGAGTTGCAGTTCAACAGCATCTGCAGAGGCATTTCCACTCCAGCTGAGAATATGCTGATCCTATTGTGACATCCTTCTGCTTATGATCCATTTGAGGCAGCTTATCATTATTTTTACCATTTTTTGAAAAGAAAATATGGTACTAACTCTTACATTTTTTCCATCCACTGGTATTAGGTGCCACTCTGTATTGACTCATCAAATTTCACTGTGATAGAGGCCGGGCTGAAGTGCTGTCAAGGCAAATGCATAGTGAACAGCATCAGTCTGAAGGAAGGTGAAGATGATTTCTTAGCAAAAGCCAGAAAAATAAAGAAATATGGAGCAGCTGTGGTGATCATGGCCTTTGATGAAGTGGGTCAGGTTGGTACCCTTTTTTCTTTTAAACATAGCAGATATTGACTTTCCATAGCAGCCTGGAAAATTTGCTCTTTGGACTACATTGCCCAGAATCTTTGAACATGCTGTTTGGAGAATTCAAGAGTTTATTAAGAATAACTTCCTCCAAGAACTGGTTTGGAACATGTTGTTCCATTTGCAGTCTAGAATGGTAAAGAAGCAGGGCAGAGCAAGAGGATCTGAAAATAACTTTCAGCCCTGATTCAGGAGAGAAGAGAATTTTCCTGGGTTCAGAAGTCCTTATGAAAATGCCTCCCGTGACTGGAATTGAAACAAAATGTAACTTGTTTCAGAAATCTATATGTTTTCTGTAACTTTTGATGAGCTTTGGTAAAGAAAGGGGTATCCAAAATCATGTGTGTATTGTAGAACTAGGCATGATTATATGTATATGGCTTAAACAATTGTTGTTGTTGTGTGCCATCAAGTTGTTTCTGACTTACGGTGACCCTAAGGCAAATCTGTCACAGGGTTTTCTTGGCAAGATGTGTTCAGGGAAGGTTTTGCCTTTCCTTTCCTCTGAAGCTGAAAGCATGTGACTTGCCCAAGATCGTACAGTGGGTTTCCATGGCCGAGCAGGGATTTGAACCCTGGTCTCTAGTCATAAGGCCTTTCCGCATTGGACTGTCATAGTGCTATTATTCCGCTTTCAACATCCTATGGAATCCTGAGGTTTGCAGTTTAGGGAGGGGCCGGCCGGCCCCTCCCTAAACTGTAAACCCTAGGATTCCATAGGATGTTGAAAGCGGAATAATAGCACTATGACAGTCCAGTGCTAAAACAATCATAGTCCAGTGCTCAAACCACTACACTATGCTGGCTCTCAGTTTAAACAATACACACAACGAAACTTTAGTCCATAGTGAAAATATGATTTAAAAAATGTGTGTGCCAAAATGAGATGTGTCGAAATGTGACATACTGATACAGAACTGGAAATGGGAGCAGAATGCTGGTAGGAATTTGAGAAACACGGCAAAAATGAAGCTGACTGATTTTCCTATCTCTACTGCTGATGAGTAGGCAATCTGCAGACATGTTAAAATGAACCACCCACTCAGTTACCTATTTTGCTGGTATTCTAGAGTGCCTCACAAGGGAAGTAAAATATCTTTTCATAAAACATCTTCATGAAGCTGACAGTATTAAAAAAATGCTAGGTAACTGACAAAAGTTCTGTTCCCTTGTCATGTTTATACTCCCTGACCCCTGCTCCAAGTACTGCACTGAACAGGCAAACCTTGGCAGATGAGTTCTATCTGGCTGTGTTGAGACTACAGGTCTACCTTGCTTTTCTGATTCATCCCCATTGCCATGTTTTTAGAGTAAAAGTGAGGAATGTGTACTCTCCAGATATTGGACTGTGACTCCATCAGCCCTTGCCAGCATAGCCATTTGTGTGGGCTAGTGGCAGCACTGTCCAGAAACATTTTGAGGTCCATACATTCTCTGTCTTGGTTTTAAAAGTAATATCCAGTAATCTTTTCAAGCCACTGCAGTAGCAAAACAAAGATCCACATAGCTCCTAGTATGATTCTCTCCAGCAGATCACTGACCTGTAGTTCCTTGTTAGGAACAACATGCTTGCCTGGCCCGAGGTTGAGTCCAATATCTGAAGATGTTATAGTTTCATCAACATTTCAAAATCTTTTTCCAGCGGTAGATTCCAAAGTTACTGAGTAAATTAGTTGAATATAGTAGTGATGTTATTTCTGGTATTATTGCCTTTGTCTTTGCATATGACATGTAGGAACTTTGCAGTAATATGTGAATTGATGGTAACAGTGTGAAAAGTTATGTTAGAAATTTAGATAAACAAAAATGAATTATTCAGGTATACATTAAAGTCTGCTTCCCTCTCCACTCTCATGTCATTTATTTTCCGCTCCAGGCCACAGAAACAAAAGAGAAAATTTCAATCTGCTCCAGAGCTTACTTCCTCCTGGTGAACAAAGTGGGCTTCAATCCAAATGATATCATTTTTGATCCAAACATTCTGACCATAGGCACTGGAATGGAAGAACATAATTTGTATGCGGTTAACTTTATCAGTGCAACTAAAACCATAAAAGTGAGTCTGGGGACTTCTTTAATGTTTGGGTTTTGGTTCTTTTCTTACAATATTGGGCAAGGAGGGAATGCAGAAGCAGAGAGTACCAGTATATAAGCAGTGACCTAGTTGGAATGGAATAGCTCTCTGTACTGAACTGTTTTCTCAGCATTGCTTCCAATAGCACAAATCTGTTGCTATTGTTATTGCATGCCTTCAAGTTGTTTCTGATTTATGGCAACCCTAAGGTGAACCTATCATGGAGTTTTCAGGAGCTGAGAGTGTGTGACTCACCCGAACTTACCCAGTGGGTTTCCTTGGCTGAGCAGGGAATTGAACCCTGTTCTCCAGGGTTGCAGTCCGATGATCAAACCACCATACCGCGCTGGCTCTCCTTCAAACTTACTGCAGCAAAATTGTCATCTTGAAAGCCTCTCTGAATACATATGAACTAGCCTAGACTTCAGAGGAAGCTTGGAAACAGCCACTTGAGAAGGCCCTTGCTCAAGTCCAGCACTCAAACCACTATGCCATTCTGTCTCTAATAGCACAAATAGTAGCTTAAAAAAACCTCTGACTATTAACTATACTGTAAATATACTTACAGTAGTTAAATAGGGCAATATTAACAAAATGTTGGTAGTTGGCCAAAAAACCTTTGTCCAAACTCATTTAATTAGGAGAAGTTTTACTGTAGTCAATTTAGTTCTCCTTCGTTTTACAAACAGAATATTCTTTATTTTGTCTACTGTGTGCATATGTATATACATTCACACATATATCTGTTTTTGAATATCCATGGATATAGAACAAAAATCCTGTCATTACTTATTTCTGTATATATTATTTTCTACTTATTGTGTTATTGTTTGTTTATTTAATATTGCATTCTTCTCCATAGGTGAGAATCAGTGCAGCTAACAAAAATACTAAAACAAGAAAAGCTAAAAATCTGATAATAAAAAGTTAAAACAATTACACAAATGTTAGGCATGTCAACAATGTGATGCAGTGGCCAATGAAATGTTAGGCTGCATCAGTAGGAGCACAGTGTCCAGACTGAGGGGAATAGTCGTGCCATTTGGAATACTGTGCCCAAATTGTATCCCATTGTTTCTCTGATAATTCTGTTCCCAAATCTGATTCCCATTCAATTTTTACTCCTTTAGATTTGACAACCCCACTCTATAAATTTGGACAACCCCTCCAATTTAGACAACCCCATCCTATAAATCAGTATCTGCCCAGGCTAAAGAAAGTGTATTAAAATAATTCATAAATGGTGGTATTACCCACTGAAAAGCCACAAAATTAATAATGAACTGTCATAACTATACTGGAGATGATATGATAAAATCAGAGATTGGCAACATAGGTGGTTAACATGCCCCAAAATAGTAAATTTCTGAAAAAAATATTAAGTTGGATAAGCAAAATGCAAGATTAAAGAGTACATGATAGAGAAGCATGATTGTTAATTTCTGTATTTGAAAAGTGAAAATGAAAGATTGCCAAATAAAGATCTTGTAGCCCTGTTGTTAAATGCTACAAGATTAGAAACAGTAATATATCAAACATTAGAGGAAGTTTTACTGCAAAGGTGGATTTACTGTGGCTTTAATCCACCATCAGATCAAATTTTTAATTCACCATCAGATCAAATTTTTTATGGGAAAAATGTATTGTGAATGTTATGAATAATATATAACCAGATTGCTAATACTTTAAAGATATGTTAGAAGTACTGTGATCTTCTTTAAATAGTTGAAGGAATATTACATAGAACAAGGAGCAAGTTTGTTTTCTTCTATGCCAGACACTAGATGAAGAACCAGTGTATTCAAATTACAAGAGAAGAGATTCCACCTAAACATTAGGAAGAACTTCTTGACTTTAAAAACTGCTCAACAGTTGAATGGCCTCAGATGATGGTGAACTCTCCTTCTCAACAGAGGTTGAATGGAGATCTTTCAGGTGTGCTTTAGGTGTATGTTCCTGCATAGTAGGGGATAGGTGACCGTTGCAGTTCCTTCTATTTCCGTGATTCTAAAATCCCATTATATTTTTAAAAGTGTAAAATAATTTAGAAATGTAACAACAAAGTTAAAGTAGTGCGTATGTCCCTTGAAAAATTACTCATGAAATCTGTTAATCACTGAATATTTCTTCAGCTTCTTTGTAAAGCCAAGGCACTTAAAAGGAAGGGTAGCAGAATTTATTTCATTTATCCCAAACACACACACTTTGGAACACGAACCTGAGATTCTGCATTGCACTGGCAGATTGTAAGGTTCTCCCTAGCACATCTGCATGTTTTCCCCCACCAGACTGTTGACCTACCTGTTTTCTATCTGGGTTGCTGCTCCCCCATCTTGCAATTATTCAGTGCTGTGGAAAACAGGGATCGACAAAACCAGATCTAATTTTGAACAACTTTCAAATGTTCATGCGTGAAAGAACATCTTATAGGGTACAAAATGGGGGAAAAAAGATATGAGAGTGATTTTATTTAGCAAAATGTGCAAGAGGAAGAACCTTGAATGTGGGATGAGCTGTGCTCTGAGACAGCTGCCTATGAGTTTTTTTCCTGTTTGCTCCAGTGTACTTCATTCCTCTGTCAGTAATCAAACTGGCAGCTCTACTAGCTGTATGTGTTGCTTTTCTCCCCGCTCTTTCTTTGCTGTTCACACACTGGCAGCACCACATGACTTGGTAACTAACTGCTCTCAGACCTTGAGAATGTGATCGATGAATTCACTGATGGCCCTTAGGTTTCTAATAGGGAAGCAGATTTGATGAAGTTTTATGAGCTCACTGATATTTATATTGTTGTTGGCAGGAAAGTCTTCCCGGAGTGAAAATAAGTGGAGGCCTTTCCAATCTGTCCTTTTCCTTCCGAGGCATGGATGCTATTAGAGAAGCAATGCATGGAGTTTTTCTTTACCATGCAATTAAGGTAAAGCAAGCATTTTGACAGAATAGCTTCCGATCAGGAGATACAGGTATTCCTTATCAGGAGAGACAGGTATTCCTTATCATTCTTTTCTTTTCTTTTTCTTTTTATTCTGTATTCTTAGAGTGGAATGGACATGGGGATTGTGAATGCAGGGAATCTGCCAGTGTATGATGATATCCATAAGGAGCTTTTGCAGCTTTGTGAAGATTTAATATGGAATAAAGATCCAGATGCAACAGAGAAGCTTTTGCGTTATGCTCAGGTAACATTTACATTTTGCCTACATTCAGGAATTTGTCTGTCTTGATGAATGACATATCAGCACAGATTCAACAAATTTCTCTTAGCAATTCAATCCAGAAAAAAAAACACCTCTGAGTGCACATGATCCTGTTATGTTAATTTCATTAGTGTGTCAGACTCACAACAAGATACAACAAGAAGAAAAGAAATCTGGCTTGCTATGGTGTGCTAGCCTCTCTCCTCTAATGAGACATGATTTCCTGGCTAGGCACAAGCCATAGTTTGAAATCGTGGTTTGTTGTTGGTTCAAGAAATCAGACTTACTTAAATTACAGTGTGTGGTTGACCCTGTAGCTGTTGCTTGACCTTATCTGATTCTGCTAGCTTCTTACCCTGAAACAAGACCTAATAAAAGGAGTGGGGAAAAAGACAAACCAGAAACAAATCACAGATAGAGAAGACAAGCTGCCAGTTGTTCATTAGTTGCACAGTTTGTGGAATAAGCAACAAACCGTGGCTAACATAAACCGTGGCTTATCATGATGTGCAAACATTAAACAGGTCTCATTGGTGTATAATGTTGTGCATTGTGTACAATGTACAGGTGTACATTGCAATAAATGTGCTGTTTACGTTGTTTATGTGTACTGTTAACAATACTAAAACATATTGTTAACTATTGATACACAAATATATACATTGCTTCCTTAGAATATGTGTACCATTTTGCCCACAAACATCTCCATTCACACTTACCAGGTTACCCAGACCTCCTGTGTTTTAAAAAATATTTTAATTCTCTTTTTTAATATTTTAGATTGCTTAATAATAACTAACTAAAGAAATAAACAAATAAATAAATTGGGGTAGCAGACTAGCTACAAAGCAAAATGTCAGCCTCCCGTGTTGTCTTTATTTTCAAGAATAGCTACCTCCTAAACAAAATGAAAGCTGGAAGCTGTGGGAATTATTGGGGGCAAGAACAGAGGGTGGAGAGCAAGGGTGTGTGTTTTGCCTGAGGTTTTGGGAAGTGGTTGTCTTGCTTGTGGGTGTTTTCTCTGAGCGGCATAATTTGCCATCTCTGAAATGGGTTTTTGTTGTGGAAAATATGTGAACTGACATGTGGAGCTCAGCCTCCACCCCTGTTTCTTTGCCAGATTATTTGTCTCTGAGCCCCATCAGTTTGTCTTCTCTGAAATTCTCACTGAAGCAAAAGAGTTGATTCAATAGTATTCTAACCAGAGCTGATCCTGCTGACCCTTCCAAGATCAGATGGGATCTGGTGCCTCTAATCTCCCTCTAGACATTCACATTGCAACTGTGAAGATCAAAATCACCTATCATGTTGAGAAGAGACATATAGTATATTACAAAAATACTAGTTCAGATCGTGGGTGTATAGTGGTGGTGAGGTCGTGATAGTTATATGATGTATATTAAGTAAAAATCTTCTTGTATTTCAAAAACTAGAAGAAAAAGAAGACTGGGTTAGAATTTCTCTTTCTGACAGAAGCTCTATTCATAGGGAGGGAGGTTTTTGTAAAACATAGGGCAACATTTGACCGTGTATTTTACCTCACCTTGCAAAATGGTTTAAGCCTCAAGAAGATTCTACTGTGTGATACTGCTGAACGTGTATGGTTGTAATAACCTGTAACTTGCTATATGAGAATTTGCCCCTAAGGCAAGAACAAGCTTATGTTAACTTTAAATGAATTCTCTTTGTCTTTTTTCTTGCTTAGAAACTCTCAAAGGATGGAGTAAAACAACTACTCCCTTGGTAAATCCCTGACAATTCAATGTGAAAAACACGTCAGATTTTATCCCAGGCTCCCCCCACTTTCCTTATGTGGCTGTGCTTACAGTGAAGGGAAATTCTGAATCCCAGCCTGCTGGAAGGAAAAGGGTCTAGAATCCCAAACTTGTAGTCCAGAAGGGTTGATATGGATTTTTGTAGGTATTTGCCCTGTTACCAGGCCACACATACATATACACCTCATCAAGAGATGTATGTGGATTCAAACTCTTCTTTCTGCTACGCAGTGAGTACAGACATTGTACTATTGAGTTCTGAACATTTTAACCTTGGGCTTTTGTTGCTTAGAGGAGACAAGACTCAAAATACAAAGGACCATTCTCAATAATGGAGTATGTATAATAAAAATGGCAATTTACATTAACAGAGAACACACAGTAGGTGAGATGATGCTCATCATTCATAACAGCGTTGAACAATTTCTGGGAGTTGGAGTGTTCACATTAGTGCCAGAGGTCCCACCTACCAGTGAATTTTGTCAGTGCAGCAGTGGCAGCTTGCCCACACACACCTCTACCTTGATTTGAAGCTGAATTCTCCTTCTGGGAGAAGAGGGTAAAGTGGGTACAAAAAAGTAATGGGACTGCATACAGTGGCAGGCCACAGGCTCAAAAGCTTTGTTTTAACAGTGTATATGCTGAAGGAGAAGTTGAAAGAAGGATGCAGAAATAGCATGGTGTAAGATAAAAAGGTATGTGTGTGTGAGAGGGAGAGACAGACAGAGAGAGAGAGAGAGAGGTTAGAGTAAGTGGAGAGTATGAACATGGAACAAAAAATGGATTTTCAGTTCTGGTATATGAGACTATATGACTCATTAGAAAAGATGATAACCTTTGGTAAAATGGGAGGCAGTAGGAAAAGGGAGAGACCACACTACAGCTGGATAGCCTCACTCAAGGAAGCCACAGCCCTGAGTTTGCAGGATCTTAGCAGGGCTGTTGATGACAGGGTGTCCTGGAGGGCTCTTGTCCTTAGGGTTTTTGTAAGTCAAAGCTGTTCTGATGGCGGTTAACATCAACAAATGCTACTGTGGACACCCTTTATTTGTGGTGCACCTTTAATGTGTAGAAGGTGTCATATTGTCCTTATTAGAGCTGTGAGGTTTGCAATTCTCTATATAGAAGCAGAATACTGAGGGTGTAGAGTTCCTTGCCTAATGGTGCTGGATAGCTAGAACAGTCCTGGCTTTGAACCAGAGGTCCTTGGTACATGCCCAGATCACTGTCCCTTGGGCAAGTTGATATTCATATAAGAGCTGAAGATTTTAAATATTGTATCTTATGGGGCAGATGTTGGGGAGGTAACTCAAATGAAGTGAAAAAGGTCAGGGTATTAACTTAAGCTGATGAAGTATTCTGGTTCACTGAAGGCTTTGATTCATTAGTGAGCTGTTACATGCCATAGCATAAACTGATGCCAGTGAGAACTGTACTGAAGCCAAGTTAATTTGTTAGGTTCTTAAAAAGAATTGCTATTTGCCTGGCCAGGCATAAATTTAAATTAAATTCCCAGAAATAAAAATCTAATGCTTCATTCCTTTTAGCTTGTCTTTTCCTATCTGTGGTGCATTTATGATTTGACACCTTTCCTCTTTCAGAAGTAAGGACCTTTTGGAATCAATTAGCAGCTTTTTCTTTTCAAATGTGTACAAAAGCTTCTATGTATATTGTGAATGCTGCTGGAGAGCATTTGTATAGATTGATCAACATGTTTGTAGCATGACTGATCCAACTCCAAAATACACTGATGCAAAAACGTACATGCTGCGTCATCCATACACCATTTTTTCTACCTAACCATCTATGTAATTATGCTCATAGCAAGTAAATAACAACTCAGCAATATTTTTCTAAGTTTGAAGTGAGCAGAATGTAATCTATGGAACTAAATGCTTTTCTTGGACTTCATACTGGAATATAAAAACATGCTGTGTAGATTATCCAAAGGAACACAAGTTACTGTCTATGTCTTCACTGTCAATAGCTGATTGTGCCAGGGTTAGGGTTTTTTTTCTCCTCAAGCATTTTCTTGCTTCCTGGATTGGGCCTAGCCTTGTCATGTTATCTGTTTCAAATGGTATTGGAGGTAGGTTGTGTGTACTTCAGTCAGCGAGGGTCTAGATCAGTCTTTCTTGAACCTTTTTACCCAAGAGGAATCCCAAAAATAATTTTCAGGTCTACATGAAAATTATTATATCTATAGCTAAAGAAGGTCGATTCCCCCCCCCCATTCACTCTTTTTCATGGAAGCCCAAGTGACTTCTAGGGTTCCAAGGAACTGTGGTTCAGAAACCCTGGCCCAGATCTTTAGCTCGATGGTAAGGCAGAATGTAGAGTAAGGGGGCATGGGCAATAATGCTGCTAGCAGGACAGGGAGTTTAGCATGGCAATAAGTTGGATTTTTTATTTTTGTGATATGTTCAGCTTCATAGCCTATAAAAGTCATCCTACACTCAAGCATAAGAGATAGGGAAGTCCCATAGATGGACTCAGAAAAGAAAATGAAGACAGACACCACATTGTGCCCCCATTTTACAGTAATACCTGCCAAGGAATACTAAGCAGTGGTCTAAACCAATGGTTTTCAAACTTTGGTTGTCCAGATGTTTTAGACCTCAAGTTTCAGAAACCTCTGGAGCATGGCTGATGGTCAGGACTCTGGAGAGTTGGAGTCCAAAGCACCATACTTTGATAACAACTGGTCTGAACCAACCATTCTCAACTTTGTGCCAAAGTGGGCTTGGAGATTAGAAGAACAAGAGTCTTGTGCATCTTGGCCCATAAAGACCCTCACCATCTTTGAGAAAAATTGACTGTTATGTTTTTTAGAAAGCATGGAAAATATACACAGGTTTTTTAAAGTGTGTTAATTGTGTTATTTAACAAAAAAACAAACAAACCCTGAACTTTCCAAGTTTTTAACTCTCTTAATCTCAATTCAGACCCATGCTGAAGGAGGAAAGAAAGTGGTACAGACGGATGAATGGAGATCTGGCTCTGTAGAAGAGAGACTGGAGTATGCCCTTGTCAAGGTGAATTTATTTTCATCTTTCCTTATCAAAGCCAAAGTCTGCTTTCTTTAAGAAGATTCTGCTTTCTTGTCTATATCATTAGCACACACTTTGAATCTCTAAAAAAGGGAATTTTGAAACCGGGGTTATGTAATTGCCTGCACTTCTTGAATGAAGAATTATCTAAGTGTCAGTTTTTACGGGATAGTGTCAGCCTGAGCAACTCTGCTTTTCACAGTCTTCCAGGATTTGCTAATACGGATGTAGGCATACAGTAAAAGCCAAATGACACAAGTATGGTCAGGAGTCACTATAGCTTGGTAGGACTCCTCTGACAAAACCTCAGTTTTCAAATTTGCTTAGAGATCCTTCTCAGAACTGGAGAACAGGGCCTTATTGATTGATGCACTTGAATGCACTTATGAATACACTTTCCCTGATGGTTTTGCCAGATTCCGCTTTTTGACTAGTTTTACTACTGTTTTCAAAATACATATAAATGTTTGTATGTGCTTATTGTAACTTTATGCTTTATTTGTTAGCAGCCTTGTGAATTCCTTTGATTAACAGAGAGGGAGAGGTTTTACAAAAATGAACGTTAAAATCGAAACCAATTTTGTCTTTTTTTCTCTCTTCATTTTAAAATATACTGGAGGATAGCTTTCAGTATAATTATGCAATTAGCATGTTTGAGTGCCCTGAAATTACCTTTCTCTCTTTTGTAATTGGATGTTTTGATGAAATTAGGACAGTATGATAAAACTAACTGATATTTAAGATTGTTCCACCCCAGTAAAGCTTGACAAGAGTTACACACTGATCCTTTTTTTTAAGCTAAAATTTTTGGGTGGGGTTCAATCTGAACGTGCATATAATAACAGCTTGACCACAGAAAGAGCTTATACACTTGGCCCTCCACTGTGATAACAGAAGCCGCTGTCAGAGCTGCTGATGACGAGCGGCAGCTCTTGGTCCCTGTGGCTCTGGCTGGAGATGAGTCCTGCAGCTCAAAGAGCTCCCCCTGCTGCCATGGACCATGCAGGCGTGGACATCCCTCTGCCTGCTCCTTTAGAGCAGCAGGGATCCGATTCTGTGCCTGCTCCTTTGGAGCAACAGGGATCCGATTCTGAAGAGGCTCTGGATCCTGATTCAATAAGCCCCCAATCAAGGCAGAGACTCAAGAGAGCTGTGCAAAGGGAAGCTTCCTTGGCTAAGTTGAAGAAGCGGTGACTGGACACACCTGTACCTGGGGCTATATAACTGCCTGCCTGGAAGTTTCCCTTTGCTTGTGGTAAACTTCTTGCAAGCCTTCCTCTTGCCTGTACCTTGCTCCCAGCACCTGGTTCCTGATACCTTGAATTGATCTCTGGACTCTTGACCCTTGGCTTTGGAACTCTGACTATGGCTTCGCTTGGCATTCTGGTAACTGAACTTCCTTGAGTAAGTGCTAGCTTGTCTCTTCATGGCTGCTGGCTCTCCCACTCTTTTCTCCGGGCTGGCTCACCGCCCAGGTCGCTGACCTTGACATCCACATTTGCTGCAGCTGGGGCCACAGAGTGCCCTCAAAAGTGGAAAAATTGCAAATATCTAAATAAGTGTGTTTACCTAAGGAAAGGGGGCCAAGGCATGGTGGGGAGAGCAGGCACCCTGGGTCTAAACCAGGTTAGGGAAAGGAGAGGGAAAGGGGGTGAGTGAGCATGCTGGCCCTATATTTCTTCTGTCTTGCCCATCTCCTTCCTTGGGTATGGAAAGGGCATTGGGTGAGAGTTTGTGATGCTGAGAAATCAAGCTGTAATCAGTCTTTAGTTGGCTAGGCAGCAACTGGTGGAGGAGGACTGGGGCAGGTTTTTAAAGGGCTGCACAGTCTGATCGGAGCTACCAAGAGGGAAGGTTCCCCAGAAAAGAAGCACTTGAGATGGGGTGTCGGAAGTTGGAGAAACTCAAAAATAATCAAACCCCAGAAAGTGAAACCTGCAAATGTGGAGGGCCAGCTGTACAGGTATACCTCAATTAACAAAGTAGCTATGCTCTGGGCATTACTTGTTTTAACAGGAAATTTGGTACAAGAGGAGTAAGTAACATAGAAGGTGTAGGGATAGGTTTTTATACCAGGCACACACACAGACAAAAGAGCAGTTCAACATGTTTTAGCAAAGTTTTTATTGAAAACTAAAAATAAATACATATGAAATGAAACAACCAGGTAAGGTAAGCCTTACATAAGTAAACAGAAACATTTTGAATCTCCAAGACATTCTTGAAAGTTCCAAAATGTGTTCAAAGGTATTTTTTTTCTTTTATCCATCTTTCTGACACTTTCCATTTTGGTGACCCTACGTATAGATCTCTGCTTTTTTAATATGCTGGGGGGAGCTGGTGTGGCAGGCTTATCCGTTTTCTCCTTTTCTCTCATGTGTGTTTTCGCACACATGCTAAGTTAAGGATTCTGGAGACAGCTGCTGTGTACCTTGCCTGGTTAAGGCAGGTCTACACAATCTCATTCTTTCCTAGCTCAGTGCCTATTGCACAGTTTACTGTGCATGCACAATGCTGCAACTTGATACCAAAAGTCTGTGTTAATGTAACCCTCCTTCATTATCCTGCTAGTGCTGATACTGCTGAAAAACTTCAGCTAAACAGAGGATAAGGAGGAAAAGGTGGGGACTGGGCAGGTATAAAAGACTTTGTGAAAAGGAGCTTCTTTGCCAGAGGCTTTGTTTACCAAGGAATGCCTGTATAGAAATGGGAGCCGGTGTGGTAGAAGTGGTTAAAGTGTTGGACTGAAATTGGGAGATCCAAATTCAAGAAACCCACTGAGACATGAAAGTCTCTGGATGACTTAGGGTTGGTCACATTGCTTCAGGTTGACCTGCCACACAAGGTTGTTCTGAGAATAAAGTGGGGAGGATAAGAGCCATGTATGTCTTCCTGACTTCTTTGGAAGAATACTGAGCTATTAGAGGTAGTAAAGAAATGTAGAGAGTCAGGTCCAAGGACACATTTAGAATGACCTACCATTAGCTGAAACCATCCCAGCTTGCTAAAATACAGTGTGGGTTATGGATGACAATGGAGAAGGACACTTGAGCCATGGTGGCGCAGTGGTTAATTGCTGGTAGTGCAGCTACAAGGTTGTGACTCCAGGTCGACTCAGCCTTCCATCCTTCCGCAGGTTGGTAAAATGAGGACCCAGCTTGTTGAAGACAATTAGTTAACACATTGTAAACCCCTTAGAGAGCACTTAGCTGATAAGCGGTATAGAAATATGCATGCCATCATTATTGCATAGATAGGTCAGAATGAAGCCAGTGGGATACACCGAGCTAGTCATGGAATACATGGTGAGAAAGACTATATATATATATGGGTGAAGGAAACATCAGCTAACTAAGAGGGCTCTAATGAAAGGGACTGGCAAGATTGTTAATTCCTGAATATTCATATTAGGATGCTGTCTAGAATAGTATTCTAGGTAGGTTGAAGGGATGGCTGGTCTGGGTTCTCCCTTTCCTCCTTCTTACAGCTTAAGTAAGGGACTCCCCCCTCTCCCAATAACTTTTTTGGGCTTTGGGAATAACTTAACAGGTAACAGAAACACACCATGATAGTAGTTTCTTCAACAAGGGAAATTCCATAGGTAGTGAGATGCTGTTGGCAGTAGGCATGTGATCATGATACACCCTCGTGGCAGTGGTGTGTGCTGTTTCCTGCTATTAAAAACCTAGCCCAGCTTTGTCTAAGAAGGGGGCCTTTCCCTACAAACTCTTATCACACCAACCAATGTTTGGTGTGCCATGCATGTTGTTTAAAAGACAATAGGTTTGCCAGGGTTCATCTAGTCCATCTGAGAGTTTCAAGCTGGGTCCCTGTACAAGCAACAAAGGATAGAAACTGGGAAGCATCCGGTGGAGTCTGCAGAGGAAAGTGGAAAGTGCTCAAAAGATGGTTATCTTATTTTAAAAAGGTTGACATGTTCTTACCTATTTTTTCTTCTTCTTGTTGTTATGTGCCTACAAGTCATTTCCGACTTATGGTGACACTAAGGTGAACCTATCATGTGATTTTCTGGGGCTGAGAATGTGTGATGCACCTAAGATCACTGAGTGGGTTTCCGTGGCAAGTGAGGAATTGAATCTTGGTCTCTAATGTCACAGTAGAATGGTCAAACCACTGCGCCACACTGGCTCTATGGTTTTTCTACCATCTGCTTAAAATATATATATATTTTAAAAAAACCTTTCTGCCTTTACTCACATATTTTCACTTCTTCAGTAAATGGTTTCAAAGTTCCTTGTTCAGAAATTTCTGAACTTAGTTTCTATAGGCAAGGCACTAATGCAGTTATGCTTTTATATATCTTTTTATGTTCTCTTCTTGTGATTTTTGATACCTCCTGAAGTAGGCCTTAAGAGTATGCCCAGGCAAAAATATGTCGTGCTGTTTTACTAATAAAATAACCATCTTTTTAAATATTTTGAGATGTGTCTCTGGCTTGTCTGCTGGGTTGTTGTACAAGTCACTTCCATGGATGTAACCTGAAGGAAGAGTTTCCTCTGATCAAGTGGTTCACGGTTTTTTTCAGGTCCACACTTTTAAATATAATATGCATATTAATATTGTCAACGTTAACATGGCAACACTATACTTTTTATTTATATATGGTGCCTTGATTTTGATATGTTTCATTTGCAGGGAATTGAAAAATACGTGATTGAGGACACAGAGGAGGCTAGATTAAACAAAGAAAAATATTCCAGACCATTGCATATAATCGAGGGACCACTGATGAATGGCATGAAAACTGTTGGTGATCTTTTTGGAGCTGGCAAGATGTTTCTTCCACAGGTAAGACAAAAAAAAAAAGCATAGCAAGACTTCTGGGAATTATAACCAGATAATGTAATGTAATATAATATAATATAATATAATATAATATAATATAATATAATATAATATAATATAATATAATATAAACATTGATACCAGGCTACACCAGTAGTCTCTTCAGCTAAGAGTGCTACTTTTGATGGTGGTCTGATATCAGTGTTTGCCATAAATAGAAGATAAGCACTTGCCTTGTATCACGTCTGACTATTTGTCCCCCTACACTTTTCTATTGTGACTAGCAGTGACTCTTTAGCGTATCAGGTCTCTCCTATATAATATACTCCCTCCTGCCTTTTTAACTGGATATACCAGAGATTGAATCTGGCATGTGTGCTATTGCTGAGCTCCTTGTCCTTCATGATTTCTCCCCTATTATCATTCTTCATATGGAGAACAAGTCTAATGAGCAGACTCAGTTCTCTCCCTGAAGTTCTCTCTCTGTACTTGGGAACCCTGCTTACTATATGAAGAGCTCATCTCTTCTTCTAGTGGTTGCCCTCTAAACATGGAGAATGACAACAGAGAGAGGTAGAATTGTCATACAATTGTCCTTTTTTTTAAAATATAGTCTTTATTAGTTAAAGTTAAAAGAAAACAACAACATACACTGTAACAGAAGTAAAAGCATCTGATAAGTAAAGGAAAAAAAGAAAAAAAGGGGAAAAAGGGGGGAAGCAACAAGGCATTCTGATGACAACCAGGAACCGCCCTGGAAGAATAAAAAAGTAGAACAAAAAGAAGATAGGAAGATAAAAGGAAAGAAAAAGAAGGAAAAAAAGGAACAAAAAACACAATTCAGTTTAAAAATATAGCATAGGAAGGTCTTTCTGTTCCCCCTCACCCCTTCTCTACAAACATACATATAAGCTGAATAATAAACAAAGCAAGAAGGAAAAGAAAGAAAAAGAAGAACAATACAGATATACTAAACTAACTTCCTGTCCTCTTCTGCTATAAGTTCCAAATTTAAATCTATTCCCTTATCTCCTTCAATATATCTGCAGTTCGTTTTGCTCTCTACCAAAGTTACACCTATTCTATTTTACATATCAAAACCTAATATAACTAAGTCCCCATTTATACTCCGTATGTAATCTGTGAATGAATCTACTCTTTCCCCTTTCAATAATGTCGTAAGTTTATCCATCTCTGCCAAATCAGTAAGTTTAGTTATCCATTCATTTAATTTCAGTATCTTTTTATTTTTCCAATGTTTTGCATAAATCATCCTTGCTATTGTTATCATGTATCTAATCAAATATCTAATCAAGTTCTTATGTTTTTTCTCTCTAATATTCTTGTTTATCATATTTAATAAACATAATTCAGATCTTAATATTATTTTAACTTTTAATATCTTCTGTATAAAATCCCCTATCCTTAGCCAATATTTTTTAACTTTTTTACACTGCCACCATATATGTTAATAAGTTCCCACTTGTTTTTTACACTTCCAACATTTATTTTTAAGGTTTATATATATCTTCGCTAGTCTTTCAGGTGTAAGGTGCCATTTATATAACATTTTATAAAAAATTTCTTTTAGGTCGTTACAGCTAGTAAATTTCAACCTCCTCCCCTAAACATCTTCCAACAATCATCCGTTTATATTAAGCTACAATAGATTAACATACGTGTGAGTGGGGCTTGCTGATTGTTCTATGGGAAACAGGAGTATTTTCATTTTGATGTACCCTCAAATAAGTATTGCAGTAGCTGCAATAGTTCTTTTCTTATATCTGGCGATTCAGGTGATCAAATCTGCTCGAGTTATGAAGAAGGCAGTTGGGTATCTCATTCCCTTCATGGAGCAAGAGCGAGAGGAAATGCGTGCCATGTCCAATAGCACAGAGGAAGAGGCAAGTTTACAATGTCTGGTTGTATTGAATGAATTTTTGTTTGCAGATTATTTTCCTGTTGCTGCTGCAGCAGTTTCTCTGAATAAATAGATCCCATTTCTGTGCTGTTAATCACAGAAATGAGCAGCTGACAGTAGGATATAAAACTGGCTTCTTGACAAGCTGCTAATAAAAACAGATGTATGGTAACAATGCACACTATTGCACAAGGATCCATAATCATAAACGTTGTTCTTAATTGGTTGGCCATTCCTTCTGTCATTCCATAGCTTTTCACCGTACATCTTGAGGGGTGCATGCAGACCTTCCTAAAAATAGGTTCAAGCACAGTGTTTTGTCTCTGTAGGATCAGCCAAGCTTTCATTAGTGTAACTCTTCTTATGATTGATATGAGTCAGCTTAGCAAACGCTGACATCTTTGTCAATTTTGTCTCACACTCATGCTTAGCATATAGGTGACTTTTAGTGTACAGTGTCTTTGACTGGCATCCTGTTAGGCAGTTGCAATGGTTAAGCCAGGCTTGCAACCTTGCGTCTGTTTAATATTTACATTTGCAATCCTGGCACATTGTCACAACCACAAATGCCCCTCCCCCCCAACAAACCAGGCAGCAGTATGGAAAGGAGGAGTTCTGCAGCACTGGCAAGTGGGATGCTGAAGAATGATGCATCCAGCTGACTCCTGCCAGCAAGCTGCTTTGTGATGCACACCACCACTCACTGGCAGTAGTGGGCTGGACACATCATCCGTCAGTGCTCCATTTGCCAGTGCCACAGACCTCCATCCTTCAGTGTGTCTGACTGGATTTTAAAGTGGGTTTTGACAGTTGCATCAGAAATAGAGCATAGCCACAATATCATGGCTACTTCTCTGATGTAAGATCTGTCCCTTTGTTTTTAAGAATGACCAGCTTGATCAAATGTTAAAATAGCCATAAAGGACCCATGTTCTAAATAGATTATTTTAAGCTGAAAAACTGCTTGGGTGCGATACTTCTTCATATCATAGTTGCCAAACCAATCAGCACTCTGCTGAGTAGGGACAGGTGCTTCAAACTACTTTTGGTTCATATGGGTTTCAAAGGTTCCTTTGTAAGTTTCTTCCTTCCTATTTTCTATCTTAAGCTGAATGTGCTTTTTTTCTTTAATGTCCATGGAAATGTGTACACATTTTACACTCATTTTATGGTAAAATTCTCATTTTTATACCTTACCTATATATTAAACGATTGCACGATGGGATGCAATAAATTAAGACAGTTTGGAAGTAACACAAAAGTCCTGAAGCACCATAAAGATCCACAATCAAGTAAATCTGAACAAAACCTGAAATGCTTGGAGGTCAAAAGCCAAGTTTTACATGGCCAAAAGGAGACTAGTTTCAGTGATAGCCAAGATCAGGTGCCATGGCCAAGAAAGCCTTACCATGTAATGTGTCATTTGCAGTAGTGGTGGGAGCAGAAAGAAAGTATATTCAAGGAACATTCTTGGTCCTTCTTTAAGCACAAAAATTCATAACAGCATTCAGAGAATGATAACTGTGACATGGAAGAATCTTGTCATTGCTGAAATTTTGATTGAGCCTGGCCATCGTGGCATGCTGAGATAGCCAGTTGACTATTCTCCAATACTTGTGACAAGCCTGCGCTCCAATACAACACTGACACACATTTTTCCTGTTGTGTTCTCTTCATTTTGTACAGAATTACTGCCTTTTCCTTTGTGATGTTAGAAATGCACAGCAAGCGCACAAAGGCGGGCTGAAGGATCACAGTGTCACAGACAACACAACCAGTGCTACCTTTTGTTTCTAGTCCAACAAGGCAACAGTTAACCTATTTGTTCAGTTTCACAAATTTTACAGAAAGGTCCAAACATGAAAACCATTCTTGAAAATGTGCCTAATCTCCTTGAGACAGACATGAAGACTCTTGCTGTTTTGCGGCAAGGTGAAAACATTTTGTATTTTTCCGTTTACCATGCAAGGAGAAACTATGTTGGAATTAACATATATCATACTTATCTACCCATTAATTGGGGTGTGTGAATCAGATACACACACTTTGAAATGTGGGCCAGTGTACCCCTTCAGCACAGCCCCCTCCCTCCCCCCTTTTTTTGGCTGCAAACTGGCAGAATTTGTTCTCCCGGAGGCTAATCCTCCAGACAAGGCTATAGAGATAGTAACATGTGGATGCTTTCTGGAACAGAATAGTTCCTGTTTTATATAAGCCACATGCTTGCAGCTTAGAGAAGCATAACTAAATAGATGTTTAGTTCTTCTTTTTTGGGTGTGGGTGTGGGTGTGGGGGAAAGAATTCTAGTGCAGGAGAAAACCTGAGGGTCTGTGCTGTAGCTGCATTTATTTTTTCTCCAACAGGCATGAAAATGAAATAGCAGCAGTTGTTCTTGCAGTTTAGATTGAGGCTGGACTGAGTTGTAAAATCAAATTGAACATATTATGCTGTTTTTGATATCTGGGAAGAGAGTGAAAAATACACAGGCAGATCAGGCAACAGGAAAAGACCTATAGCATGGTCTTCCTTATGAATGTTATTATTTCTTTTTAACTTAAAGGTATACACTTATCAAAAAAAGAAAAGTATACAGCATTAAGTCAGCCCTGTATTGTGGTTTGTTAATACATGGTGTGTGCTGCCAAGTGGATTCTGCTCTTCCAGGGAGGGAGGGAAGGAGGGAGGAAGGACTGTTATATATGTGTGTATTAAAAATGAGAGTAGCTTGTGCCATCCTGTCTTAAAATAAGTTACATATCTCCTGGCATGGATTCTCTCTGGAGTGCCAGGGCATCAGCAAAATGTGTTTTTTTTTAAAAATCTAGTTGTTATTTTTTAGAGTGAATAGTTGTGCCTGCAGGCTTATGCCAAAATCGAAAAGGAAAGCTATTTGGTTCTGTTCCCAGCACTAGAGTACTCCAATTCATTTAATGCTTGAAATCCCCTTGTTTTTATGTAGGAGACATCTTAAAATCTAATGCATGCTCTGGTCTACATTGCAGTGTGCTGTTGGGTCAGATGTGTTTTCCCCTTCAGTGCTTCTCATTCCTGTCTACCTTAGGAGTTTTTTCACCAATGAGGTCTGCAGCCATTGTTTGACCTTCCCACTATAGGTATTGACTGCTTTTGGACTGAATTAAATGAACATGCCTTTCTGTCCCAGCTGTGCAAGCTTTTCGGCACACACAAATGTAATGCAGAATGATGCTGAGTAGCGTAGTCATTTGGCATAGCTTTGTATGATCAGTCTTAGAATCACTACACTTTAGGAAGGTAGAAGAGATTAATCGTTGCACCACATACAGTACTTCTCAGGCAACACAGATCATTTTTCATAAAAAGATTATCGGACTTTAAAGGGGTTGGAGTGATAGGCTCAAATTACAGATCATGGTGCACAGTCATTTGTTCTCAGCTCAAATTTGCTCCAATCACAGATAAAGCTGAGAGTGGTAATATTGCTTTGAAGAACAAAGAGATGCCCACAAACACATCCTGGCTTATTTCCCCACTCTTCATTGTCAGCGTGCGTGTATATCCACCCGCCCACCCCACACCCACACACATGCACCCTTGCCCGGGTTGGGTTCTGGACATTTGGCAGCCCTCTAGGGATAAAAGTGCATGGCACTTTAAACTAATAGAACAGTAGAGGTTTAGCCTCCCTTAGCCCAGTTTCTTTTTAAAACTGCCAAGAGTCTTCTAGCACCTTTAAAATTAACCTATTTTAACACAGTTTTTTGTGGTTTATAATCAGTAAATAAGTCTGCAAAGGGATCTTGTAGTACCTTTGAGACTAACTGAGAGAAACAAGTTGGTAGCACAAGCTTTTGTGAGTCTACAAATGCTAATGCTACCAACTTGTTTCTCTCAGTCTCAAAGGTGCTACAAAATCTTTTCGCATATCCAGGCAAACTTACGTGGCTACATCAGTAAATAAATCTGTTAGACTTAAAGCTGCACAAGACTCTTTTGTTGCTTTTTTGAAGTAGACTAGCACATCTGCCCCCTTGATTTTTTTTTTTTTAAAAAAAACCGGTCTTCCTACCTCTTGCTTTCAGCACAGTTTGGAAAGACACAGGTCATGACTGTGACATCACCAGCTAGGTATAGAAGAAATATTTATGATCCCATGTCCTTGAAAGAACTGCTTTCTAGCAGTTTCTGTCCAGGTAAGCAATGACAGGAGGGCGTGATGAATTTCTAGCTCAACCAGACAGTATTGCTGATGCTCTTTGTGGTTTCCACAGTGACTACTAAGTTAAGGAACACTTTTGGGTAGTCCCTTAAATCTTCCCTTGATCCAGGAAGATAATTTGCAACTGGAGGTTGTATCCAGTTGATAAAAACACTGCCACCACTTCCTTCCACTTCAGAGCCCCATTAGGGTGAAGGTATTAGCTCTCCATCTTCTTCAGAAATCGGTAAGTTCAGTTTTAATTATGGTCATTGGGGGACAAAGACAGGAGGAAAGATGTTCACTATAGCCAAGATAAGTGGACAACCATATGAATAGTGGAGAGAATTATTGGAATGTAATATGATGCCGGCTGGGAACCAGAAAGGAATAATAGAATCATAGAGTTGGAAGAGACCATTGGGACCATCCAGTCCAACCCCCTACCATTCAAGAACGCACATCAAAACCTTCCCAACAGATGGCCATCCAGCCTCTGCTTAAAAACCTCCAAAGAAGGAGACTCCACCACACTCTGAGGCAGCATATTCCACTGCTGGACAGCTCTGACCATGAGGAAGTTCTTCCTGAGGTTTAGATGGAGTCTCCTTTCCTGCAGCTTGAATCCCTTGCTCCTTGTCCTAGTCTCTGGAACAGCAGAAAACAAGCCCGCTCCCTCCTCGACATGACATCCAAATATTTAAACATGGCTGTCATATCCCCTCTTAACCTTCTCTTCTGCAGACTAAACTTACTCAACTCCCTAAGCCATTCCTCATAGGGCATGGCTTCCAGACCCTTCAACGTTTTGGTCACCCTTCTCTGGACACATTCCGGCTTGTCGATATCCTTCTTAATTGAGGTGCCCAGAACTGGACTCAGTATTCCAAATGTGGCCTAACCAATGCAGAATAGAGTGGCACCATTACCTCCCTTGATCTAGACACCATACTCCTATTGATGCAACCAAGAATTGCTTTGGCTTTCTTGGCTGCCGCATCACACTGCTGACTCATGTTCAGCTCGTGATCTACCAAGATTCCTAGATCCCTTTCACACCACACGTCCCCCATCCTATATTTGTGCATTCCTTTTTTTCTGCCTAAGTGTAGGACCGTACATTTGTCTCTGTTGAAATTCATTTTGTTAGCTTTGGCCCAGCTCTCCAATCTCTCAAGGTCACTTTGAAATTTGATCCTGTCCTCTGGCATATTAGCAAATCCTCCCAATTTGGTGTCATCTGCAAATTTGATCAGCATGCCCTCTACTTCTTTATTCAAGTCATTGATGAAGATGTTGAATAGTACTGGGCCCAGGATGGAATCCTGTGGCACCCCACTAGTTATTTCTCTCCAGGATGAAAAAGCAGCCATTGGTGAGCACCCTTTGGGTTTGGTTGGTCAACCAGTTACAAATCCACCTAACAGTAGCCCTATCTAGCCTGCATTTTACTAGCTTCTTTGCAAGAATGTCATGGGGAACTTTGTCAAAGGCCTTACTGAAGTCAAGATATGCCACATCTACAGCATTCCATTCATCAATCAAGCTTGTAACCCTATCATAAAAAGAGATGAGATTAGTCTGGCATGGCTTATTTCTGAGAAATCCATGTTAACTTTTAGTGATTATGGCATTGCTTTCTAAGTAATTACAAACTGACTGTTTAATGATCTGCTCTTGGATCTTTCCTGGTATTGATGTCAGGCTGACCAGGCGATAATTATTTGGATCCTCTTTTTTCCCCTTCTTGTTGATGGGGATGACATTTGCCCTTCTCCAGTCTGCTGGGACTTCTCCTGTTCTCCCAGAGTTCTGAAAGATTATTGCAAATGGTTCAGAAATGACTTCTGCCAGTTCTTTTAATATCCTTGGATGTAATTCACCTGGCCCTGGGGACTTGAATTCATCTAGTTTAGCCAGATATTCCTGTACTACTTCTCTACTTATTCTGTGCTGCATTTCCCTCGCTTCCTCACCTGCTCCCCACTCCCCAGGGTTGAGTACTTCTATCCTTTTGAGAGAAAACTGAGGCAAAGAAGGTGTTGAGTAGTTCTGCCTTCTCTCTTCCCCCCGTTATTAATTGGCCATCTTCTCCATGCAGTGACTGTATCATTTCCTTGTTTTTCCTTTTGCTGTGGACATATCTAAAAAAGCCCTTTTTGTTGTTTTTGATGTCTCTGGCAAGCCCGAGTTCACTCTGCACCTTAGCTTTTCTGACCTTTTCCCTACAGCTCCTGGCTATTTGCTTGAATTCATCTTTCATGGTTTCACCAATCTTCCATTTCCTTGTACATGTTTCTTTTAACACTTAGCTCAGCTGAGAGTTCTTTAGTCAACCATTCTGGTTTCTTTAGACAGCTGCCATTTTTCCACCTTACTGGCACAGTTTTCAGTTGTGCCTTCAGTATCTCACTTTTAAGAAACTCCCGTCCGTCATGATCTCCTTTCTCTTTTAGTATTCCTGTCCACGGAATTTCAGCAAGTAACTCCCGAAGTTTACAGAAATCAGCTTTCTTAAAGTTTAGGATGCGTGTCTGGCTACACTTGGCTTCTCCTTTCCACTGAATGACAAACTCCAAAAGAGCATGGTCACTCCCCGCTAAGGATCCCACCACCTCCACCTCATCAACTAGGTCATCCCTGTTGGTCAGGATCAGATCTAAAATAGCCAATCCCCTTGTTACCTCTTCCACCTTCTGGACCATCAAATTGTCTGCAAGGCAAGCAAGGAACCTGTTGGACCTTGCAGTCTTGGCATAGTTTGACTGCCAACAAATATCAGGATAGTTGAAATCTCCCATTAACACTGCATCTCTCCGGTTTGAATGTGTGGTCATCTACTCCAGGAAGGCCTCATCCAAGTCCTCAGGCTGGCCTGGAGGCCTGTAGCAAACCCCTACCATCACATCTCTATTGTTTCTCACTCCCTTAATTCTTACGCAGACGCTCTCGACTTGGCTTCCCAGATTTAAGTCATGGGGCTCTTCACAGGTGAAAACATCCTTGACATATAAGGCTACTCCTCCTCCTTTCTTGTTTCATCTTTTTCTGCAAAACAGGTTATACCCCCCTATGCCTACATTCTAATCATGAGATTCATCCCACCAGGCTTCAGTGATGCCTATTAAATCATATTTGTTTTGTTGTACTAAGAGTTGGAGTTCATCTTGCTTAGTTCTTATGCTCTGTGCAGTAGTGTAGAGACATTTGAGACTATGTGCCCTTCGTGGAAGTCCTGTACTAAAGTTACTGTCCCTCCCCCTGTTGGTCTCTAGTTCTACTTGGCCTGTCCTATCTATATCATTTGGGCTATTTTTCTCAGCACTCACTGAATCCTTGCTCAGAATAATACTGTCTGCCTCTCCAGTCAAATTCAGTTTAAAGACCTCCTGATCCATTTTGTGAGACTGTTGGCAAAAACGTTCCAACCGATGGTTGTGAGGTGCAGGCCATCCCTTGCCAGAAAACCATCTTCGTGGAAATGGAGACCATGATCCAAAAACCTGAATCGTTCCCGGCGGCACCATCTTCGGAGCCAGTTGTTGATCTCCACTTTTCTTCTTTCCCTTTGCGGGCCATATCCTTCCACGGGGAGGAGAGACAAAACAACAACCTGTGCACGAAGGTGCTTCAGCTTCCTATCCATACGCTCGTAATCCTTCATGATGTGATGAAAGCTGTGCCTCGCAGGGTCATTGGTTCCAACATGAACCAAAAGGAGGGGGTTATGGTCAGTGGGCTTGACCAGTCTTGTTAGCCTCTCTGTTATGTCATTGATTTTGGCCCCAGGGAGAGAGCACACCTCACGATTGATCCTATCTGGGTTGCAAGTGATCGGTTTCATTCTTCTCAGCAAGGAATCCTTAACCATTAGAACTCGTCTCCTCTGAGACTTGTCTGGGGTTACTCGACAAACAGATTCTGTTGTAGCCACCTGAATCTTCTGTTCATGCTAAGATTGTTGGTGCTGCTGCTGCTGGATGTCATTCTGCTGGTGTTGGAGTTCCTGTTGCTGATGTTGGATTACCTCTCGGTGACGTTCCATTACCTCTTCTTGCTGTTCCACTTCATCATTAATATGGTCAAGAACTTGGAAGCGATTCTGTAGCTCGAGACTCTCTGTTTGGCACCTTGTCTTTCTACTCCTGCATGTCACATTCCTCCAAGCGTCCGTCTCCTAGTTTCGTGAACCGACTTCCTTGTCCGGTAGCTCCTCCATGCACTCCATCTTCAAAAAGGTCCTCTCAGCCCTATCCAAGAACTCCTCTCCCTCCATAATAATGTGAAGATTCGAAACGCTTGCCTCCAGCTGTTGAACCTTCTCCTCCAAGAGGGCAACTAGCTTGCATTTGCTGCAGGTGTACCCAGTGATGTCTTGTGGCAGGAAAAGAAACATGCCACAGCTATGGCAGGTGACCACAGCAACTCCCTCGCTCTCCATACTTGATAGTCTAGATAGTTGAATTGGAGATGTGATAAACTGAGCAAGAGAGCCCTCATGAGACTGAGGTGTTAACAAGTGTTATAATATGTGTAGTGTGACGGGAAACCATTGTTCTGTTTGTCCAGTGTAGAGTACTGGATGACATTGTTGACAGAGAATGGCGTATATCACATTAGAGAATGAATAAGTGAGACAACGTCTAATATTGTGGGTGATATGATTAGGTCTAATTATGACATTTCCCAAATAGATGTGTGGGCAAAGTTGGCATCTGGGTTTGTGCCAAGGCCTAGTACCCATCTCTCCGTCTACATTATGTACTCCTGTAGGTAAGTAACTGTTTGAAATTGGGAGACTATCTTTAGGCAAGTAAAGGCCTGCCACCAAGATCCCTTGACAGGGCAGTATTATTGTCCACAGTAAGTTGTATTTCATTGATGAAATGCCTGAGTGGTCTCATTTGAAAGCTGCCATTTCCTGTCTTTAGTATGTTCTGTCATAGATTAGTCCCGGGTACAAGTCTTCACTTGTTGATTTTTTTTACTTCATATGGTAGGTGCTGTAGCTTGAGGAATGCTTGGTGAGTTTGGTGTCCTTGCTAAGAATCTGGTAGTGCATTCATGGTGGAAACTGAAGGCATATAAGTATGTGTAGCAGTGGGTTTTGCAATATACAGTTGACACTCCACATTCACGAGGTTAGGGGCACAGGACCTTCGCAAAAGTGAAAAAAATTGCTAATATCAAAATATCTGTATGTGTCTGTGGGAAGGGGGCCAAGGCATGGTGGGGAAAGTGGGCACCCACAGTCCAAACCAGGTTAGGGAAAGGAGAAGGAAGGGGTGTAGGTTCACATTGTGGTCCTATACTTCCTCTGTGTCACCATCTCATTCCTTGGGTGTCGGGGGGACATCAGTGAACTCGTTCTATTGGTAATTCCAGGTAAGGATCGATGGTAGGGAGGAAGTAGTTGAAATTTTGGTGCAATGTTTTGAATGAGTCCTCTACATGAGCCCAAAGTATGAAGATATAATCAGTGTAGCTAGGATAGAGGAAAGATTACTAGATGTAGGAGTTAAGTAAGCATTGTTCCAGGTCAGCCATGAAGTTGTTGTCATACTGTGGTGCCATGCATGTGCCCATGTCAGTACCATGAACATGAAGGTATATGTTATTACCAAAAGTGAAGTAGTTCTGTGTGAGAACAAAGTTGATGGACTGTGGTGGCTAGGTCTGCTGTGGTCCTAACTGGAATGACATTCCCGATAGCTTGCAGTCAATTCTTGTGTGAGATGTTGATATATAGGGGTTCCATATCCCAGGTGGCTAACATAGTATTCCCTGGGTGGTTTTGAATAGACTGTGATCGCTGCAGGAAGTTGGTAGTGTCCTTCACATAGCTAGGAGAGTTGATGGCATATGCTCTAAGGATACTGTCTGTATATCCAGAGACACCAAATATGAATGTTCCAATGCTACATTTTGTTTCAGACAAAATGTAGGCCTGTGACTAACATTTTCACTTTTCTTTTCCTGTATGATTTTTAACGTCTTTGCCTGATGAGGAAGCAAGTGAAGTTTCAAAAGCTTACATGATACTTTTTGTACGTTTTAGGTGGCTCAATAAAGGTATCACTGTTTTGTGGATTTTGGATTTTGTTGATTCTTTTGAATTAACCCTCAGTGCATCATTCAACCCTACCTCAAGCTCTTAAAAGAAAGAAGGATGTTATGATTTGCCTCCCTCTCATGATTTGCCCTTGCTTACATGTTTACCTCATCCTTATTGGCTTTGGACGTGACAGAGTGTAACTAGAGGAGGGCCATGCAAAATGATCAGCATCAGGCATGGTGGGCTAGGCCAAAGTGCTGCAATGGGTATAATACAGCCAGGAGATCTCTCCACCCCAGCCTTGCAGGACTAGGGGAAAGAACTGTTGCTAGTTGGGGGAGCAGTGAACCCTTCCAGATGTCAGACTCCCCTTGAGAAGGATTGACCATACCCCCATGTTGCAAAGCTCTTGGTGGTGTGGCTGCTGTTTTTCCTTTGGCATTCTATGACTTCTCACTTCCCAGAGGCTGAAAGGGGAAAACTGGTTCTTAAAGGGACCACATCCTCACCGCCCCAGTTCACTTGCTCTTGTACCTGCTTTTCTTTTGGAGTTGCACCTATTAGTCAGGTTTTCTTAAGAGGTTCCCCATCGCTCCACCCTGCATGGCTGGAGGCTGCCTGGGTCCCTGCACCCCATCCCCTAAGAACGACTACTGTGCTGGAGATTGTGGGTGGTCTTCCTCTGGCCCAAATGTCTATCATACCATCTTTCCCCACCCCTGACTTCCCAGCACCAGCTGCACAATCAGTGTTGTTCTTCCACTTTACCAGCAAGAGTTTTCACTTGCTTTCTACCTTAAGGGGGATGGTATTTTGAGCAGACTCTTTTTTTCACTTCTTCCTTCTCCATCGCTTGTCCTTTTCCACCTTTGCAATGAAGGGAACAGGCAGAGGGGTTCTTTGTGTTGGCTGCTAGAAGGAGGAGCAATGAGCTCGGTGCTGCTTAAGGGATTACTGTACTACACCTTGCTAGCTTTCTGCCTTGTGATTCTAGGCCCTTTTCCTCCTTCTTTTTTTCTTACCATGCTCATGCGGTAATTTGGTTTTGTTGCATTTTTCTCAGTGGGAATTCTTTTGCAAATTGCTAAACTGGTAGAGGGAGGCTGTGGACACCTTCTCTTGCATAATGTGACTGACTGAAATAAGACGTCTTATCCACATACAGAAAACAACTGCTGCTTAATTGAGACAGATTTGCTTCTGCTTTAAACAGCTGAAAATAACAGATGTTGTAGCAAGTCAGCCTCCTTCATATGGTGCACGCTGCTCAGGTTTTCCTAAATCCTGAAAATTTAATTGTTGCAGGACCCTTATCATGGCACCATTGTGTTAGCTACTGTGAAAGGAGACGTCCATGATATTGGCAAGAATATTGTGGGAGTTGTCCTGGGCTGCAATAATTTCAGGTAACAACAGTCAACCCAATACCCTTCTGCTTCCCCCTTTCCCCTTGTGTTATTGTTCTGCATATGAGACTTATCTCCTTCAAGTGGGCAATTTGATACAGGGCACATTTGCTATACTAATTCTATCAGAGAGATCACAGTGTGGTCTTATGTCAGGAAATAATCAGTTCTCGTAGTACCAGGCTCATGTTCACATCATCTGTTGTTCTTAGGAGACCTGCTCCTAGGCCATGGTATCAAGGGCATGTCAGATATGTGTCTCAAACAGATGTGGTAGCAATGAAAAAACAGAAACAAATGTGGTACAAAGAAAGGCTGATGTCTGCACATTTGTTTATCTGGAAAGATGAATGCTCATATACCAGGACAAGACATTTTAGGTGTCCAAACATGCTTTGTTGCAAAATCCACATAGACTAAAACTATAATGTAGGCATTATGTGACGCTGTCACCTGTAAACGTTACTCATGAATTTGAGCCACTTCCCATGTACAGGCTTTGCTTTTTTTTTTTAATTACACAAACAGAAAACAACAAGAAATATTGCAACAATTATTTTGACTTTTGCTTCATGAGTAGTTTTTTTGTTTCACCCAGAGGGACAAAAATTCTGTGCCATGCTGATTTTCAGTGAGCTATGATGCAAGATAGCAGAAGTGGCATGCCCTGGTGGTCAGCTGGTTGCATCCATTGAGGTGAAATCAAAATTTATTTCATTGGAAGTACACTGGAATTCATGGCCCTCAAATACCCACACTAGAAGAAGTTTTTTTTTATTTTATCTTGTATTATTTCACTTGTGTTCCACCTTGTGTTTTCTGGCTTTGGGTGGAACTCAATTAATTCATACACACCTATGGTTGTGAGATATTTGCATACCCCACAGTATGTTGGAACTCTTATTAGGGCCAGAAAATGCAACATGGCTCACGCAGGCAGTATTTTAAAAAACACAAAATACTGGAACATGAGAGTTATGAGCCACATTCTGTTTTCTTGGACCTCTGTAAGAAGATAACTGTTCTTTGTAATACACTGTAGCAGAGTTGGTTTTAACTGAGCTCATATGCATGATGACTAGCAAAGTACAATTTTCCCTTAGGGTTATTGATTTGGGAGTCATGACACCATGTGACAAGATACTTAGAGCTGCTCTTGAAAACAAAGCAGGTAGGAAGATGGTCCCTCTGTATTCTTCATTTTTAAAAGCATATTGTCATTATGATCTCAAGCTCAGATCTTTGAAGGTTCATGCTGACTGATCTCAAGAAAATGAAATGTTCTCAGCAGATAAATTGGTACTGCATCAAGCTTTTAGACATGAGAATGATTAAAATGCCATAAGTCTTGTCAGGAAAATAAGGATGCAGTGAGTTTAAATAACAGGTAATTATTTTTGATCTGGATAGTAAGTATTCTACTGGTGTATGTGGATTTTTCTTCATTCTTAATGCATCTTAATGCAGGGGTGTACTGAATCATTTAACATCCTGATCTACAGTCTACAGTTGTATTTTCTTTATTTAAAAGATTTATATGCTACCCTTCATGAAAATTACAGGTATGGTTTATCAAAACGTGATCAAGATCTAGATCAAATTACAGTGAAGTCATACAATATCTTAAATATACATTAAAAGCCTAGAAGAATAAACGTTTCCTTTCCTGGTACTGAAAGATGAACAATGTTGGTAGAGGAATAGCATTCTGGATCTTGTATATTTCATCTTGATACTGATACTGATTTCACAGATTGTTCCAGCACTTGGAATGATGCTATTTTCTTTGTAGTGTTTGTGGAAGCATCTAAATCAGTCTGCTCCACCCTATTCTGTCTGAGGATTGTTGAATTATTGATTTTTGCAGAGCCCAGCACATCCACAAGGTAGTGGGTCAGAGAAGGTTGATCTAGATCAAAGCATATCAGTTCATTGCTTAGCTGGTTGGCTTTTTTTTTTTTTTTACTTCTAATGTTTGAAATCTTGTGGACAGAATTTTTAAAAAATTATTTATGCATGACAGATATCATTGGCCTGTCGGGTCTCATCACTCCATCTTTGGATGAGATGATCTTTGTCGCCAAGGAAATGGAGAGATTAGGAATAAAGATTCCCTTGCTTATTGGAGGAGCAACTACTTCCAAGTAAGTTGGATTCTTTTTTGCTGTTTCCAAGGAGGAGTTGATATAAATGTGGAAGATTTTTATTCCCCATTGGGTTTGAAATACCATCTCCAGTACAGTTATTGAACATTCTTTGTGTCTGTTATATGGTTAGCCAGTACATAAGAGATGAGTTTCAGACAAAAGTTCCAAACAAGACCACTGCAAATAAATGAATACACCTCAGACAAAAGATAGAGACAGAATACTGTTTCAAACAGTATTAATATCAACAACCCACACAGATAAGAAGTAAGGTAAGGCAAATAGAGATCCAGCATAGTGTAGTGGTTTTGAGTGTTGACTAGGACTATGGGAGATTAAGATTTGGATCCCGGTGCTGCCATGAAAACTCACTGGGTGACCTTGGGTAAGTCACACTTTCTCAGCCTCAGAGGAAGTCCCCTCTGCAGAAATCTTGCTGAGAAAGGCCCATGATAGGGTCACTGTAGGTTTTCCCTAAGTTACAGTTGAGTCAAAGGCACACAACAACAACAGAGGCAGATAACAACAAAAATGCCACTACTCCTAACATAGATTACATGGAAACTAACTACATCCAAACTTAAAATGGTAAAAAGAAACACAGAAAGAAGTAAAAAAAAAAAAAAAGTGCATTTTTTCTAACTCTTATTGCAGACATTATTGTGTAGGTTGTTTTGTTTATGTAGCTATTGGAGACCGACATGGTAAACATTCTAAATTATTCCACTGAAGAAGACCAACAAAATGATGCCACGGTTCTCAGGACTGGTCATCCTGCCATCGTGCATAGACTATACATACAGACCTTACTTCTTTCTGTTTCTTCTTATCATGTTAAGATTGGATGTAGCTGTGGGTTCACTTGTTATCTTTATGGACTTTAGTTATTAATATTGTTTGAAATATTATGTGATGTCTGGTCTGTGAAATACCCTTCATTCTACACTGACCAGCACTCCTTTGGATAATGGGAATATTTATAGCTGATAAAAATATTTTTAGCTGCTAAAATATATTAGAATTTCATGGAATTACTTGACACATTTTTAAAAATCCACCCTGGTATTTCTCTGCTAAAGGCATTGAGTACTTAAGGTGATGTTGACAAAATTACAAAGTGCAGAAATAACAAAGGACAAAAATACAGTGTCTCAATTGAAGCCTAAATTTCAAGGGGAAGGAATAGAGGAAATTTCTTCATATTTTGTATATGATCACCTTAAAGATTTTAGTATATTACATAGTATATAAGCACTCCAAATAAATAAGTATGAGATATATAGCGTGGATTTTTCTAACTTCTCAGTGAGTGACCATTGAGCTGGGATACTGCAAAAGAAATACAAACCGTATACATTTTGAGGTAGCTGTAAATCTAATCATGAAGCACAGAAGATACATAATACCAGTATAACAATTTACGTTGTTGACTGAGAAAACATATTGCTTAAATATGAATACAAAATTTACCTACAAAAACAATATATAACAGTTCCTTTCTGTTAGGTTGTAGCCTGGTCAGCCGTTGGTAAAGACGTGAGTGGACAAGTCATTGTCCAATGTTAAAATCATGCTGGCAATTTTGTCATCTTGTACTCAGATTTTTCTCTGCATTACAAATGTATCTTGGGTTTTTTAAAAAAATTATGGCTAGCACTCCCAGGATTCTCAAAAGACCTGGCAGACTGCTAAAGAGGGCCTTCTCAGAGCAGCATGGAGCTGAGCTCTGCTATATATTCATTCCAGCCTAAGGGAATATATTTACAGTACTGAAGAGAAGGTTATTCTAGAGGGAAAATGTTGTCAGAAGATAGCCTTAGAGGAATCTGACAGATGAAGATGTTGGCTTAGAATAGGGATGCATAAATTTTCTCTCCCACTCAGCATCTCAAAAAGCTCGTGTTCTGCAGGAAGAGAGTGGCATTTAGTCATGTTCGCCTAAGTGACATTGGATATACCAAAATGAGAGATGAAAACATTGGGAAAAGTGTTGGTGCGAACACCACTTTCATCTACGGTGGACTTGCTCTTAAAAAAATACTTCTAAGAGATCCAGTTTTATTTTTTTATTTATTTTACCTCTAAATTGAAGTGCTGAAAATACCTCAGGAACAAACGTCTGGTAATTAGGCACAAGAGGGATGTGAAAGTCACTGTGGTGTTAAAACGGAGATCAGCAAAGCAAAGACCATGGAAGGTCCTTTTTGTACCCTGCCATGCCACTAGGGGGAAAAGTGGTGACTAGAAGTGGAACCTTCCCAAGGGTGTGTCCTTGGAGGTTGATTGGGGAGATTGCTTGCTTTTTGGGCCCAGTGTGGCTCCCAGTGGATGCTGCAGCTTCCGAGTTCCCTTCTGAAACATAGTTCCCCACCTCTATCTCTTAGGCTGAGAGGCTGAAGGTCCTTGCCACCCATCTTCTAATTCTGGGTTCTGTCTAGGGTCTCTTTTGCCAACGTCTGGTCACTTGGGTTCCCGACTCATGATAGTGGTTAAACCAGATAGGCTAGGTTAACATCAGTGCTCCACTAAAACATTTTCAAGTATGGGAATTTCAGGATAGTTACAAGGTGAATGAACAGACTCTTTTGGTAGTCTTTTCAGGTTATTTATTGTAAGTATGCATAGATTTATATATACTAATATATTCCCCTCAGGGAGAAACACTGACATAACAAGGCCTGGGCACTTCAACTTTATTACATTCCATGATATTGCATGTAAGGCATCATTCCATGCCATTATATTACATATAAGGCATCTTACATTAGTCTGTATTAGTTATATATGAGTTGTAACTTGTTAAGCACAGATCTATTCTTAGTGTAGTCTACATGTCCATCTTGCCAATATCAACATAAACCAGCAATTTAAAGCAACCTGTCAGGGCTGTTAGGAACAGCATATTTGGAAGACATTATTGCATTCTCTTCCGTGTTGGAGGCATGCTAAATAGCAGCCTGATTTAAGGTTCTTGCTTAGTTCTTTTATTCTCTCCTGATGCCCACTTGGTGTGTTACCTATTCAATGAAAGCCTTATCTCTATGTCCAATACACTAGAGGCCTTTATCTAGTGACCTGTGTGCTTTTAAAAATCTGTCCGCTACCTGTTTCAGTTGTCATCTACTGCAGCAGCTCATAGGGTTATCTCAGGCCAGCCTCAGTTTCTTTGGCCATTTCCGCACTACACTCTTATAGCATGATTATTCCAAGTTCAACATCCTATGGAATCCTGGGGTTTGCAGTTTCAGGAAACCCCAGGATTCCATAGGATGTTGAAAGTGGAATAATCATGCTATAAGAGTGTAGTGCGGAAATGGCCTTTGTTTACCTTTGTGAATGGAATATCTGGCAGTCTTCCCAGACTGAAGCCTAAACAAGATTTTTCCTTGTGCTGCTACAATACAGAGAGATGGCAAATACTGTCACAGATCTCATGCTCGATATTCTACAGTCTGTAGGTGCTACCAGGTTATGCCATATTTTAAGCTGGCTGAGGAAATTGACAAACTAATATGCCTGACCTATAACACCATTCTTGAATTAGAGGGTTCAACTGGAACTTAGGAGATCCAGATTCAAGTCTCCACCTGAGTTACAGAACCCACTGTGTGACCGTGGGCCAGTGATTTTCTCTCTGTCTAAATGACTTCATGGGGTTGGTTTGCAACCCTGAAGGTGTAGGGAGGAGGAGGGTTATGTATGGTGCCTTGAATTCATTGAAGGAAAGGCAGGATATAAATGTAACTAACAAATAAATAATTGAGACAACTTCTTCCAATAATCTTGACATGTAATAATTTTACTTCAGCGTGTATTAGGATTAGTGAACTCTCTAAAAATCACTAGGTGTCTGCAGTCTTGTAATTTGGTATGGGATGTGCTATTCTGCCTTGTTATGATCTGCAGATAGACTGTAATATCCATGAAAAGGAAAACGAGCTTGCAGGAGAACTGTATGCAATTTGTTTTATGGCTTTCCCACTGGGGCATAAAAATATTTACACATCTCTAACTTGATGCTGCAGCAATTTGTTCCATACCAATTTTACCTTCGGTGTCCTTTTTGTCTTTTCAGAACACACACAGCTGTAAAAATTGCTCCCAGATACAGTGCTCCTGTTATTCATGTCCTGGATGCATCAAAGAGTGTGGTGGTTGTAAGTTGGAAATATATGTATCTTTAACTTACTCTTTGGCCTAATTAGAGTGCTTTCTCACTCACTAGTTTTCAAAGTGATTACCATGTTAGTCTGTTGCAGCATAAATGGAACCAGAGTTGTTAAAGAATCCAGCAGCCCCTTTGAGAGCATCTGAGGAAGTAGATTGATACCTACAAAAGCTCATGCTAAAATAAGTTAGTTTGTCTCAAAGGTGCTTCTAGATTTCTTCATATCCTCACTCGCAGTCCGCCATTATTTGGCCCATTCAATACAGTATCCTTTTTTCATCAGTGGCCAAATTAATATGCTTCTCAGTTTTAGCAATACTGCATGTTAATAGAGAAGTCTGCCTTCATTTTTTTGTCTGCGGCATGCATCTTGGATGGAAATTTGAGCTTTCATATATTGCTTGTTTTAGGAGGCTGAAGGAGTGCAGTGATTATCTGTGGAATATTTTCATTTATTCATTCAGGAAATTTATATTCTTGTTTTGCCCTTCAGAAAAGGAATTGCTCAAAGTTACTTACAAGATAAAAACAAAAATAATTAAAATACATTTAGAACTGCAAAAAGCAGCTGTACTGTGAGTCCCACTGTGTATATTGTGAATTAGTGGATCATTTTTATGTTTTTTTTTTTTTTTTTGGTGAATTTGAGTCGAAGACATGAGCTGTTAAATTGTTGTTGCTGTCTACCAGTATGCCTGGTTCTTTATTGCTCTGCGGTCACTGTTGTTTGGTTCATACAGACCGTGAGGAGTGTCACAGTAGCAAGTATATGTATATATATAAAAAAGACCATCCTATTTGCGTTTAGTTGTTGCCATTGCACTGTGCTGGGTAACTGTTTGCCCACAACTTAATCACTGATGTGTGAACAAATCTCCAGGCATCCTGAGTTATACTAGCTGCTAATCCTCTTTATCAGTAGTGCAAGTACTTCTCAAATCATTTTGTTAATGTCTAAAAGTACTGCAGAATGACATAATGTATCTGAGAAAATGTAAAATATGATGAAAATTATCTTTGTAAAGACTTCTGTACAGTGCTACACACATTTCTGTTTGGGCTAATGCTTTTGGATGTTTAAGGCAGTCAGGGGCTTAATTAAATCTGACTAGAACAGCTTGCTTAAAGAATAATGCTTGTTTGTAATTTATTAATGCTTAAACTATAGACAATTTGCATATAAAATAAATAAGTACAATATAACAATGCAACAATATAAAGTGCTACATAAGTTAAAAAATACATTTTTAAAAAAAACATTTAATACAATTAAAACACACTGAGTATAAAGAACAATACTATGATTAGATAAGAGCACCCCCAGAGCAATCAGTTATAGTGTCAGTGATAAATCTTGCCTGAATTTTCGTTGCTGCCAGAGCAAAAAGAAAAACTTTGTGAGTTACTGTAAAGTCAATATGAGAAGGAAGATGGAAAATCTTTTCTGGAACAATATTAAAATGTAGATAAGACAGAAGAGATCCCAACACCTCTTTGTTCAGAATATAATGAACAAAAGAACAAATACTGAGGCAATTCTTCAGTTTCTGGGGCCCCGCAGATATACAAATGGAGGACCAAAGGGGTATGAGAATATCTGCTGTTGACCGTAGCTGTAGGCATGGTTTGAAAGCAAAGGGCTGTGAAAGCTTGCTTAAGTTTGGGAATGTAAACTTTGTCAGGCAAACAGCCTTTTAATTGTTAAATTTATAGAGTCTGTACCATTTTGAGATATTAAAGTTATTAATAGCCTGTCTGTCCAGTTGAGCACTGTAGTCAAAAATGTATTCACAAAGCTTCTGTTCTGACTTCAGGATAGAAAAATTCTCAAGTGGAGTAGGATGCAATTGAATAATAATGAATGATAGAAGTTTCAGAAATGGCTTGACTGTGATTGGAAATATATTCCACTTACTTTCCTATGTTTTCAGCTTTTGCATTTTTGGGCTCTAATCTCTTACAGATGAGAGGAACAAATTCTTTAAGTCTTGTCACCAGAATTTAAAAAAAAAACTTCTGCTATTTCTACATATATATTTTAAATCCTTTCTCAGTTTTATGCAGGGAAATACTGATTCCTTACTTCAACAATAGTAACTGAAGTTCTTGACATAAATAAGCAAGTCACACTCTCTCAGTCCTAGAAGAATCATAGAATCATAGAAATGGGGAGTTGGAAGAGACCACACGGGCCATCGAGTCCAATCCCCTGCCATGCAGGAACACCCTCAAAGCATTCCCAACAGATGGCCATCCAGCATCTGCTTAAAAACCTCCAAAGAAGGAGACTCCACTGCACTCCGAGGCAGCATATTCCACTGCCGGACAGCCCTGACTGTCAGGAAGTTCTTCCTGAGGTTCAGGTGGAATCTCCTTTCCTGCAGCTTGAATCCATTGCTCCTTGTCCTGGTCTCTGGAGCAGCGGTAAACAAGCCCTCTCCCTCCTTTATATGGCATCCCTTCAGATATTTAAACATGGCTATCATGTCCCCTCTTAACCTTCTCTTCTGCAGACTAAACATACCCAGCTCTCTAAGACTATCCACATAGGGGATGGCTTCCAGGCCTCTCACCATTTTGGTCGCCCTCCTCTGGACTTGCTCCAGCTTGACCATGTCCTTCTTGAATTGGGGTGCCTAGAACTGGACACAGTATTCAAGATGAGGTCTAACCGAAGCAGAGTAGAGTGGCACCAGTACCTCCCTTGATCTAGACACCATACTCCTATTGATGCAACCAAGAATCGTGTTGGCTTTCTTGGCTGCTGCATCACAGTGCTGACTCATGTTCAGCTTGTGATCTATTAAGACTCCTAGATCCCTTCCGCACGTACTGCTATCCAGCCACTTGTCCCCCATCCTATATTTCTGTATTCCATTTTTTCTACCTAGGTGTAGGACCTTACACTTCTCTCTGTTGAATTTCATTTTGTTAGCCGTCGCCCAGCTCTCCAATCTGTCCAGGTCATTTTGAATTTTGATCCTGTTCTCTGGCGTATTAGCAACCCCTCCCAATTTGGTGTCATCTTCAAATTTGATGAGCATGCCCTCTATTCCTTCATCCAAGTCGTTGATGAAGATATTGAACAGCACTGGGCCCAGGACAGAACCCTGTGGCACCCCACTAGTTACTTCTTTCCAGGATGAAAAGCAGCCATTTGGGATCACTCTTTGGGTTCGGTCGGTCAACCAATTACAAATCCAACTAACAGTAGCCCTGTCCAGCCCGCATTTTACTAGCTTCTTTGCAAGGATGTCATGGGAAACTTTGTCAGAGGCCTTAATGAAATCGAGATATGCTACATCCACAGCATTCCCTTCATCTATCAAGCTAGTAACTCTATCATAAAAAGAGATAAGATTAGTCTGGCATGACTTATTTTTGAGAAATCCATGTTGACTTCTCGTGATTACCGTGTTGCTTTCTAAGTGATTAGAAACTGACTGCTTAATGATCTGCTCCAGGATCTTTCCGGGTACTGATGTCAGGCTGACTGGGCGATAATTATTTGGATCCTCTTTTTTTCCCTTCTTGAAGATGGGGACAACATTTGCTCTCTTCCTGTCTGCTGGAACTTCTCCTGTCCCCCAAGATTTCTCAAAGATTATAGCAAGCGGTTCCGAAATGACCTCTGCCAGTTCTTTTAATATCCTAGGATGCAATTCATCTGGCCCTGGAGACTTGAATTCATCCAGTGTGGCCAGGTATTCCTGTACCACCTCTCTACCTATTATGTGCCTCATTTCCCCTGCTTCCTCACTTGCTCCCCAACTGCCAGGTTGAGTGCTTGTATCCTTCTGGGAAAAAACTGAGGCAAAGAAGGTGTTAAGCAGTTCTGCCTTTTCTCTACCCCCTGTGAGTAATTCACCATCTTCTCTGCACAGCAACCCTATCGTCTCCTTCTTTTTCCTTTTGCAGCGGACATATTTAAAAAAACCCTTTTTATTGTTTTTAGTGTCTCTGGCCAGCCTAAGTTCATTCTGTGCTTTAGCCTTTCTGACCTCCTTCCTACATCTCCTGGCTACCTGCTTAAATTATTCTTTGATGGTTTCCCCCTTGTTCCATTTCCTGTACATGTTTCTCTTAATACTTAGCTCAGCTGAGAGTTCTTTGGTCAACCATTCTGGTTTCTTCAGATGCCTTCCATTTTTCCTCCTTATTGGCACAGTTTTAGACTGTGCCTTCAATATCTCCCTTTTAAGGAACTCCCATGCCTCCTGAATTCCTTTCCCTTTCACTATTCTTGACCACGGAATTCCAGCCAGCATCTCCTTAAGTTTACAGAAATCCAGTTTTTTAAAATCTAAGATGAGTGTCTGGCTACACTTATCTTCTCCTTCCCACTGAATGCCAAATTCCAACAGGGCATGGTCGCTCCCCCTAAAGATCCAACCACTTCTACTCATTAACAAGGTCATCCCTGTTGGTCAGGATCAGATCTAGAATATTTGATCCCCTTGTGGCCTCTTCCACCTTCTGGACCATGAAGTTGTCTGCAAGACAAGCAAGAAACTTGCTGGACCTTGCTGTCTTGGCACAGTTTGACTGCCAGCATATATCCAGGTGATTGAAATCTCCTATTATTACTGTATCTCTCCTCCTTGAATGTGCAGTCATTTGGTTGAGGAAGGCATCATCAAAGTCCTCAGCCTGGGTTGGAGGTCTGTAGTAAACCCCACCAGAATATCCCTATTGTTTCTCGCTCCCTTAATTGTTACCCAGATGCTCTTGACCTGGCTTTCTGGGTTTAAGTCATGGATCTTTTCACAGGTGAAAACATCCTTGACATACAAGGCTACTCCCCCTCCTTTCTTGTTAGGTCTATTTTTACAAAATAGGCTATACCCTAGAAGAAGAAGGCAGTGACAAATGTCTCCTGAATAGATCTTGCCAAGAAAACCCTATGATGGTGTCTCTGCAAGTTAGAATCAACTTGAAAGCCCGTAACAACAATTCAATTAACCATATGTAAATGTTTTAAATTGGGATAATTGTCAAATGGCATTGTATTTGTAATTTTGACAGTGGTAGTGATATACATATTCTTAGTAACTGTTATCGTTTCCTGAGAGAATTTAACAGCTTGACACACAGTGAGAGGTTAATCCTGAACTTAAGTTTAGAGCATTCTGTGTTTGTTGTAGTGCTCACAACTTTTGGATGAAAATGTAAAGGATGACTTCTTTGAAGAAATACAAGAGGAATATGAAGACATTAGGCAGGATCACTATGACTCTCTTAAAGTAAGTAGTACCAATGTCAAGTGTGCTAAATCCATGTTGGGAGCAATAGCTTCATTAATTATTACCTAAAGGCACGAAAAACTCTGTGCAAGGTTTCAGAACATCAAGTTTCTTCATTGGACAAAAATGTTCTAACAACAAAGAGGGAAAGATTTGGACATAATTTTACAGACGTATTGGGTCCATGTTATTTTGATTGTATGGGAGGTAGACTGTCTCAAGATTATGTGACTCTAAGATTGTCACATTCACCCTAGTTTTCTACTTCCTTAATTTTTTCCAGTGTATTTGCCTGATGAAGAATGGTTAGAAAAGCTTGCAAAGAGATTTTCATACTTTTTTTCTTTTGCTTGGCTTAATAGTATTACCACAATATAGACTTTGGACTTTTGCTTGTGGTTGACAGTGCAGTCCCTCTGTGTTTCATCATCACTACCTCCATATTCTTTCATACCAGTTAAAAACAATTAAGTTACATGCTTTCTCTTTTTCATGCAGGAAAGGAAATATTTATCATTACAGGAAGCAAGGAACAAGGGCTTCTCCTATGACTGGCTAAATGACTGCAAACCAGGTTAATTTGTCTTTGAAATATTTTGTTTTTCATGAAATCAGAGAACTATTGTCCTCAGAAGAAATATAATGATATGCAAATCAGTCATGACGTTTGTTTACTGTTGCATATTTTTCTACTGTTTTTCTAATATTTGTTATAGTATGAAAAGAGATGCAAATATTTGCAAATTAATTTTACAGAAGAAACTTCAATATTAATATAATGTTGTTCATTTCCTTCTCTTTACCCCAGTCTCCTAGGCAGTGAATTTAGTGAACTCAAGTACATGTTTATCTAGCTGCTTTAGCTATACTACTGGAACAAAATTCACCCCCAAATCTTCAAAGCAGTAAGCCTTTTCTGTGTTCTAAAGAGTGGCTGCTTTGGCACAGAGTTCTAACAGTGATATTGAATGTCAGCTTCCATTAAGTGTTATTATACACCTTCTCAATAACAACTGAGATGATAAAGACATTAAAATTGGCTACAATAAGGAAATACAATTTTATTTAACCAAGAAGACCCATGCATCTGCGAAACAGAGAGCTAGGGTAATAAAAATTGTGAAATGGTACCCTTCTTCACAGAAGGTGCATAGGAATGTTATGTTTGCTAATCTCAGATGAAGCATTGTGGCTGTTCCCCTCGAAGCCTGGACCTGTATTTCTCATGTGCCCTAAACTGCCTCAAATGTAGTAGTGGACACCAACTCATTTCTAGGACTCAAGTGAGGGTAATTTCCGTATCTTCTTCAGTTGTTGGGTAGGCAATGGCATGTGAATGCTATCTTGTCCTTGTCCAGGCAACTAAATATCTTGGGCCAACTCAAATCAACAGGCAAAAAACACAAAATGTAAAGTGGCTGCCTTCATGACCAGTAGATTTGTAGTGGTATATTTCACATGCAGCAGAGTAAGATATCTCTTACAGAACTGTATGCCAGCATAAGGCAAATTGTTTTTTCCTTTCCACATCCTGCTGCAGAGTAACACAGTTTACACTTTTTTTATCAATCTGTTTCTAGCTGGGTAAAATTTTAAAAGGATCAGTCAAGGTAAGAGGAATCAAATGTGTACCCTTGGCTGTGACGTAACTTGGACTCATCAGGTATTCCTTGCACCGTTTATGGCTTATCTCCTCGAAGAGGCAGACTTTTCTAGGCCAGGCTGTCTGTAGCATAGTGTTTTACTATGCTTGTAAGAGACCTATAGCATTAAGTGACAGTAATGAGGCTCAATACCACAATAAGAGCATCATAAAATGGTATGTGCTGTGTAACAGAGATAGGTGTAGCCTCCAGAATATGTTCTAAGCTGCAAAATCTGTTCATTATATATCTGCAGTTAAGCCACAGTTCCTTGGCACTAGAGTCTTTGAAGATTATGACTTGCAGAAGCTGGTGGAATACATTGACTGGAAGCCTTTTTTTGATGTCTGGCAGCTTAGAGGCAGATACCCAAACCGGGGATTTCCTAAAATCTTCAACGATAAAACAGTAGGTGAGTAAGTCACTAAAGTTCTGTAATGGAGAACCTAAAAGATAGATTAAGGATCACTTAAAGAATCATTAAATTATGTAAATATGCACAAAGCAGAATCAGCAGAAACATTAGAACAATGCTAATGAGAGAGGGAGAGGTTAAAATTCAGTAAAACACAGTTGCATCTGTGAGAGCTATTTTAATATTTGCTCATTTAGTCCACAGTAAAAGAGTTAATAGTTAATTTGCCTCTATTTGTTCATTTGTGGGAATTTTAAATTAATTCTCCTAAATAACATAAAAGGTTTGTGAATAGCCACACATCTGGAGCCCTTGTACTCTACACAGTTATAGTGCTGTATTCCATTAGGGAAAAAAATGCAAGTTTCCATCCACTATTCCTTATTTTTTGTTCAAACCCAGTTTCTTGAAGTAAGTCCTATTGTAAAAATGTTGTTGCCATTGTTGCCTCATAACTACAGATCTGGTGTGGTAATCAAGCAATCATCCAGATGTTCTTGGACTACAGCTCCTAGCATTCCTCACTATTGACAATGGGTATAGGGCTGCTGAAAATTGCAGTTCCACAATATTTGGAGAGCTGCATGATTCCCACCCCTGCTGTAGGTATAGCAAGGTTTGTTTGTATGCAATGATTCATTGACCATGATAGAGAACATAAAGGAAGTACCATAAAGATGCAGCTGAAAAAGAAGGAAGGAGAATTTATTATTATTATTAAAGGTGTGTTGGACATTGCTTCAACTTTTAATGTCTTCATACAGAATTTTGTCTTCCTTTTATTAGGAGAAGAAGCAAAAAAAGTCTATAATGAAGCTCAGAACTTGCTGAAAACTTTGATTGCGGAAAAAAAGCTTAAAACCAAAGGTCTTGTTGGATTTTGGCCAGCTCGGAGTGTTCAAGATGATATCTGTTTATATGCCATAGATGATGATGTGCAGTCTTCAGAACCGGTAGCTAAGTTCTATGGCTTAAGGCAACAGGTAGGGATTAAACGTCTGGATCTTTAATGGCATGGAAGCCTCACTTGTTGGTAGTGCTTTGACAATGTTAATTCTCAAAAAGCTTTTTTTTTTCTTTTTCTCTGGAGCGCTTGCAGAGCTTTGCAACTGAAGAGCTTAAAAACACAATTCTTTCCTATAATTACATCTTAAATTAAGGCATCAGTGTTTACTTTTAAAGCCCTATCCACTTTAGCACCCAGATAGCTGCTGGAATGTGTTCTGCTGCAGCCTGCAATTCAAGAACATAAGAAGAGTGCTGGTAGATCAAGCCAAAGGACTTGCTAGTCCAAGATTCTGCTCACATGGTTGGCCAGCCAGTTAGTTGCCTGTAGGAAGTTTGGCATGAGCACATGATTGTGCTGTTACATAAAGATATTTCACCTGTGAAATTGAAGGCACGGTGTAACCATCCTGACTAAATAGCCATTGATGACCTTAACTTCTGCAAATGTATCCACTCTCTTTTTGAAACTCTCTGCATTGGTTGGTATCACTACATTTTGTGTGTATGAATTCCTTAGTGTAATGACACATTGTATGAAGGAGTACTTCCTTCCAAAGTTCTTGTTGGTGGCACTCAACCTGTGGAATGCCATCCATGGGGCCACACATCTAGTCTGATTTCATTTCAGCTCCAGACAAAAGATGTTTGTAAATATTGATGATTTCATAAGCTTTCTTTTTAATGCTCCTTATTTGGCAGTTTTCATCAAACTGTTCTTATGTATAGGTGATGCCCCTCCTCCTGCTCTTGCTATTGTTTCTTCTCCTTCTACTAACCCCACTCCTTTGTTCCTCTGGTAAACTTCCCTAGAAATATCGAGAGACCATTTACAGGGCAGGGTAGTACAGCCCTGTATGCAGGACCTGCAACCCTTGGACTGATCTCAATCCATGTTTGACCTAATTTCAAAAGTCCTTTGTAAGCAATCAATTTGGATCTCTGCAAGAGTAATCAGTCTGTTCTCCAGCAGCCTGTTAGATGAGGAGAGAGAGAGAGGAGGAAGGGTGGTTTTACCCGTCCTTAGTTCTATCCCATTTGCCACATTTTGCCCTTGATGGTATGTGGTTACCAAAAGAAAAAAGGGATTGCTAACCTCTGCTTTATAATATTGTCTGTTAGCAAGTTAGCACCAGTTATGCTGAGCTTTACCTGAGAATCTCTGAGCAAAGGTTTGCATGCATAAGGTCCCAGTTTAATGTCCCTTCCAGTTAGAGCAAAGAAAGTTTAAACTAAAACTCCTTAAATCCCCCAGCCGGCATGGCCATGTTTTAGTCTAAGAAGTCACTTTTCCAAACTGTCTTTAAAACCCTAGATATTGTCTTGTTGTTGTTGTGTGCCTTCTAGTTGTTTTTGACATATGGCAACCTTAAGACAAATCTTTCACAGGGTTCTCTGGGTCTGAGAGTGTGTACTGCACCTAAGGCCACCCAGTGGGTTTCAATGGCTGAACAGGAATTGGATTGAACCCTGGTCCCTAGTGCTCAAACTGCTACACCACACTGACTGTCAGATACTGCCTGTCTACTACCTAATCAGTGGTAAATAGTATTGAGCTAAACGGACCAGAGATCTGACTCAGTACAATGTATATCTTCCTCCATTAATAGTAAACTTGATTTAAATGTAGATTGCCTGATACTAGATCCATGCTATTTGAGTTTTAACAGATTAGATTTTTTTTTAAAAAATTACTGGTTGATATGATACAAGAACCAGTTTTGGTATTAGGTGAATAAGAATATGAAAACTTGCTAGGTAAGATGCTGTAGAAATGGTTGTGCCAGTTGTTAACAATGTTTAGATAATGCGTTTAGATTTCTCACATATCTAAGTGGGGGAGAATCTTAAAGATCAATTAACCTATGGTCATTTGGAACTATATTTGGGAAAACATTAATGATTTATACTTTATTAAAGAAGCATTGTTTTAAAATATTGACACAGTGATATCTTGTACCCTTTAGGTTAGTGAAAATTTATAGTACAGCTCATTATTGAAAATGTGTTTAAGAGGGCAGTGGCTTTTTTGCAGTCTTTGATGGAGCAGTTCTGTAACAAAAAAGATTTCGGATACTTTTTGGCAGTGCTATGAGAAAATGTTAAAGGTTGTTCTTACTTTAGAACCTAAAATATACTTAAGTAACATATTTGAAAGAAATGATGCCAAAGGGTGAGGAGGTATTGTCAGCAGGATTAATCAGTGCTGAATTTTGGGGGGGGGAGGAAGAAAGCTTTGTATTTGTGGGATCTGTGCATCATACCAGGCATATTAGAAATGTTAAAAACCTTTCCTTTTAAAGGTCTTTTTAATACCATTAATAATTTGATTTAATTTTAATAATTCATTTTTTTAAGGATTTTTGGATATCTTATATAAAATACAATGTAAAGATGTTTTTAGATTTAGTTTAGTAGGTGGTTCCCATTTACTTTAGTAGATGATTCCTCTTGTTTCTCTTTAATTTCTTCTTAGGCCATCCAGTGTCTGTTAAAGCACAGTTCTACCCATATCTAATTTTAAGTAACTCCTACTGTGGCATAGTAGGTGTGTGTAGGAGTGCAGACTTAAAATCCAGTATTTCTCACTTTAGTTTTTCAGTGCCTATCTGAATAGAAAGGAAGCAAAACCAACTAACGGCTTAAAAACTATAGCATAATTTTTGTTTTTTACCTTGATTAAGATGGAAAATGCAATTTAATTTGTCCAAATGAACTAAAAATTACTGCTAAAGTTAAAAAAATTTCTCTGAAATTCAAAAATGATACACCTCTATACCAAGTACATTTTCCATTTTAAAATATGTGATCAGATGTATTCCCTTAGAGAGAAAGCTGTGAATGCTCTATTATACAAAAACCTTTTCAATAAGAATTCTTTTTTATTTATTGCTGTGCTCCATTTATTATTTTAGGCTGAGAAAGACTCTGCTTCTACAGATCCCTATTACTGCTTGTCTGACTTTATATCCCCTCTGAAATCTGGTGTTCCTGACTATTTGGGTCTGTTTGCTGTGGCTTGCTTCGGAGTAGATGAACTGTGCAAGGAGTATGAGAAGCAGTCTGATGATTACAATATCATAATGGTAAAAGCGCTGGGAGATCGGTTAGCAGAGGTAATGACTTCCAATATCTACAGGGAGCGGCGTTTTCTAAACAACTCTGAGATACAGCTGAACTAATGTGTGTGTGTGTGTGTGTGTGTGTGTGTGCGCGCGCGCGCGCGCATGTATTGGCATAAGGGCTGATGTAAAATGCTGAAAAAACATCTCTTCAACATAAAGTGGTCTATGCACAAAGACCCAAAATGTGAGAGCACCGGCCTGACCTATCTTTTCATACTTGCTTGAAAGTGCACAATTAATATGTTCAGTTATTGTTGAGGCAGTCTTCGGATGAAAGATACTTCAGTGTTTATTGCAGTCATGACTGCAGCTCTCCCCTGTTTGCTATCTCACCACTACCAGTCTTGGAACAATTGTAACACTGATTGACCTGATGAGTCTGAATCTGTTGGACTACTGGGTCACATCAAACATAAGAATGTATTCACCTGTAAATTCTTACATTTCTTCACCATTCAGTGACCCATACTCATCCATCTCTTAGGGAGCTTTGTGCTCTATGTGTGTATTAAATTGGAACTTAGCCACCACTCTCATTGGTTAGTGAGTAGGAGTTAGCTTAAGGAAGTGGGAGGTGCTTCCTACTTCAGCCCCAAGCCAAGTCTTCGTCAGGGAGCCTCTCTATTAGTGAGCAGAGTAAAAGCACCCTTGGGACAGAGCTTGGAGAACATTTGTTTTTTAAACTATAGTTCCCTTAATCTTCCAACCAGCATGGCTACCAACTAGACAGCTTGGAGTATTCTTGGAATTGTAGCCCAAAATGGTAACTTCTCTGAGCTGTAGTCTAGACCCACTAACTGACAAACAAGCAGAAGGAGAAATTGTAAGTAAGCAGTTTGTCACTCTGTTCATGTTCTCTATACAGTGATTACTAATCTATAAATGCCTATGACTTACTAAAGTCAATGGACTGACATGTTGGGACATATTGCCTTCCTGATATTCTTTGGCCTCTGCTGACAACCATGAGAATCCTTTCGAGCTTTCTTTCTGGGAACAAAGTTAGACAAGTTGGACCAGCTGCCTCAAAAGAGCGTCCTTGGAAGGCTTGCCACAGATACAACATTTTAATGATGCTTTTCTTTGGGTGCTGGATGTGTGGTTTAAATTTAAGCTAGTGTGAGGGTGGGACTTTACTACTTCCTATGGGTTTTTCCCTGTTTCTTTGATTTTTATTGGATACTGTATTTTTACTTCAAGTTTTTGTACCTGTAATCCATAACATTCACCTGGGGAAGTGATAATAAATTTTATACTGACTATGTGGTGAGAAAGCAACCACAGTATGTACAATATTCATAAGGGCTTATTTCCAGTAAATTCAGCAGAATTACCACATCCTCATCTAGATATTAAAAGGAACCACAAAAAACATATTGCTTTATTCTAAAATGAGATTTCTTTCCATATAACCAATAAAAATATATCAGCTGTATGGAAAGTTTTGAGTTTCACTAGTACGTCTATGAAAGTTTAAATGCTTGATTTACCTTTTCCTTTTTACTATCCCCTTTGTGGATTAAGAAGCTACTGTAGGGAGTTTTTATGTCTTTGCGGTGTAATTTCTCTCCCCGCACCCCCTTTTTTTACAGGTTGTGACTTGGTCAGAGCTTACAAATAGTTTTATTTAGCTGCGGAAATCATAGATTTGGTTACCTTTTTTCTACAGAGAAGGAGCCATCCACATATGAACATAAGATGTAAAGGACACTTGTAATTTTTGTCTTCCTGAATAAGAGAGAGTATCTTGAAACACTGAGACACCCCATTAAGAAAACAACCAACTGAAATGGCTTTCTCTGAAAAATTCCTTTGTGTAATTTTTTTTTCACAAAACCAGTTTGTTGGACAACAGTGTTGGGGTTTGCCCCCCCCCACAAAGCATAACTCAGGTGGGGAAGAAACATTTGGAATTATTAATTCTTGCATGCAAGAATGAAGTAAGTTTAGATTTGTGTCTCTACATGTGAGTTCACTCCCGCAGAAATGGAAGCTAGTTTGGTTTCTTCAGGACTCTTGTCTGCAATGTACTGAAGTAAATTGATTAAAGGGTCTGTACGGGAAAGGACTGAAAACTGCCTCTTCCTGTTACGTTGACAAAAGCCTCTAGTTAGTCTTTTCCCAGTGGAGCGGCATCATTGATCTATATATTCTAATGTAAGATAGTGAAGTAATGTGTAAAGCTACTTAGGAGTCAGATATTTGGTTTCAACACCGCCAACATTACAGTTTGCTTCTGCTTTATTGCAAGGCATTTGCAGAGGAACTTCATGAAAGGGTTCGCAAAGAATTCTGGGCATACTGTGAAAATGAGCAGCTGGAATTTTCAGACCTGCGGAGGATTAGGTATGAGGGAATTCGACCAGCGCCTGGGTATCCATGTCAGCCTGACCACACTGAAAAAGTCACTATGTGGAGGCTTGCAAACATTGAGAAAGCAACAGGTAAGCTGAACCATTGTCTAGGAAGCTTTCTGTTTAAAATGCTTCTGATATAAATTAAACTTTTTGTACAGATTTGCAAGTCTGGCATTTTAAAATTTAGGGGAAAAAAATACTGTGCTTTGTTTTCACTCTTTTAGCCTCAGCTGTAATACTGAACATTTAAAATGAGAAAGAAAATTCCACTCTGCCTAACAGTCATTCTTCTGTCTATTTTAAGAAAAAAATAAGTATGAAGGAAAAGGGGTTTTGCCATTTTTTAAAGAAATTTCTTTAACTCTTCTTAACCAAAAATATTATAAGTGGACCATCCTTGTGTAACAAGAGAAATGCAACTAATCTTTCAGCTGTCAAGAGTTTTAAGAGCATTTGCGATCAGAGATTTTGATACTGCTTACTCTGTAATTTTAAGAAATAATGCTTTGTTCCAGAAAAAAGACTCATCCAATCTATAGGGAAGTCACTATAAAAAGCCATAGTAAGGCGATTTTGAGGCACAGTGACCTCATTTGTGACATCACCAATCTTAAATTTAACTCACACAGTGTTGGAAAGTAGAAATAAAATGATGTGTAAAGATGCCACAGGGCTATGAACAAATCTTTCATAGTTCCCAGTACGTGAGGTGTGACTGCTCACTCTGCTGGGTTTCTTTCCATTCTTGTCAAAGATACTGTCTGATGAGAATGAAGTTTTATGTAACAGGTATTTGAAGACTGCTATTTCACTAGTGATTTTACAAATGTCTCAGCTAAAGTCCATTTGCCTTAGCTGTCAGTATATAGTATATGTATTTAAAAATCATAAACACAAGAATGGAGAGAAAAATATTTTAAAATAAAATTTAAAAAATCATTGCAAAGTAGAGTCCCCCCACCCCCAATAACTGACTTTAACAGGTGAGAAAAATTAAGTAGCTATGATCCTTGCTCCCTATGAAGTCATGTAACTAAGTGCTGGTCAAAGTTGTCCATGATGTGTCTGTATGTGTGTGTATGTGTATGCATGTGTGATGTGTGCCTGTGTTTAAACAGCATAGTTTTCATTATGGGTTAGGATAAACTTGGTCCTTACATTATATCAGCAGTCTGGGAGCCACAGCAGTAGCCCTCCTTTGTACATGACATGGTTAACAACAGGATCCTTAAATCAAGAGGAACTAATGTTACAGCTCCTCCCCATACCAGCATTATCATCTGGACACTTGGGCAGAACTACGTTGGTGTTCTGTAAAACAAACTACATTGGTGGCGCAGTGGTTAAATGCCAGTATTGCAACCACAAGGTTGTGAGTTCGATTCTGCCAGGCTCCAAGTTTGACTCAGCCTTCCATCCTTTTGCAGGTCGGTAAAATGAGTACCCAGCTTGTTGGGGGCAATTAGCTAAAATTACATTGTAAACTGCTTAGATAACACTCAGTTGATAAGCGGTATAGAAATAAATGCTATTGCTATTGCTATTATGCAATTGAAATCACATGTATACATGGAAAATTTTCATGGAGATTTTCAAATAAATGATTGGTATAAAGAAGTGTGGAAAACTGCGATTAATGGTAAGTTAACATGTCGAATTAAGGCCAAAAAAGGAATAATGAAGGGGAATGATTTTGAAGCGATATGGAAAATATTTGTGGAAAAGGCTTTAATAAAAGAGGAAGGTGTCATACCTCCGGAAGAGGAATTATTACAGTTCTGGAAGGTGGAGAAAGTTGAAACATAATTGGCTCTGGGGGGTGAGTTTACTTTTAGAAATAGTTTTATATGTTTAGTAATAAGATCGTATTTAGTAATAGTAATAGATTAAATGTAATGGAAAAGTATAGAGTTAAGAATGAAATTATTGTAATAATAATGACTATAATGAGAATGAGATCTAGATATAGGTAACAAAAGTATATAAGCAGTATGATATAGAATATGCTGAATAAGTGTATGATTGTAATGGGATTGGAGAGAAATAACAATGTAAGTTTGGTTTGTTGAAAATGTCTTTTTTCACTGTTACGTGTATCACATGGTATTTTTCTTTTTGTTCTGTTTTTTCTTTATAATCAATAAAAAAAATTTTTTAAAAAGAAATCAGATGTATACAATTATAGGCTCTTCGTAGCTTATGTCCAGTCTATCTGAAAGCTAATCAGGGTCAACCCTGGTTATTACTTGGATGGGAGACTGCCAACAAATACCAGCTGCTGTTGGCTATATTTCAGAGGAAGGAATTAGCAAAACCACCTCTGAGCATTCCTTGCCTAAGAAAACCCCATGAAATTAATGGGGCCACCATAAGTTAGCAAGTGACTTGGAGACGTGCATGTGCACACACACACACACACATTCACCTTAGTATTTTTTCCTTAGTACCCAAGGTCCTTAATACTACCCTAATTAAGGGTTGTTATCTTTAGAATAATAATGAGGCAGAGCAGCATTTTTGTACATATTACACATAAAGTAGTATGGAGTGATGTGGGCTGGGGCTTGCTTATCTGAAGTCCATGCAGTTATTTTTTTTAACTGAGATGAAACTTCAGCCAGAGCCATTACAGCTTATTCTCTGGACCATAATATTATACATTCTCCTTAACAGCTAACCACTCATGTATTTCTTTGATTTTCGCAGGTATTCAGCTAACGGAATCCCTTGCAATGTTGCCTGCTTCAGCAGTGTCTGGTCTCTACTTTTCTAATCCTGGATCTCAATACTTTGCTGTTGGCAAGATATTAAAAGACCAGGTAAGGCTTGCCTGTCTCCATGGGAAGTATGTAAAATGTACAGAATTTGGAAACCAAATAATAGTGTCAGAATGATACAGGGTTGATATCACATCTGATGATATCACATCTGGTGGTAGTGTGTGCAGTCAACCAATTTTTTTTTAAATGGTTCTTGGAACTGAGAGTTATTTGTAATACAAATTTCTTTGGATGATGTGACCATCATTTAAGTGCTCCAAGAACCATCAAGAACTCATCTAATGCACATTGACAACCATTATCCTTTTTGCTACATTTTGGAAATTAACTGAGAGATCAAAATGTGTAAAGCAGTAGGAAATATTATGGGAGCAGTTGAAAATGATTAAGATGGCAGCCTACCCAGATAGGGTAGGGGATGAATCTGTAGGTAAAGATCCAACTATGCTCTAGAGGGAAAGACTAATTACTGGTTTATCTGTCTGTATAGGAAGCCTCCTAGTGTAAAAATATCCATCTTTTTTAAAATGAAATCTTAATTTGAATATTTTCTTTCTTATGTAGTTGTCACTTATATTGTTTTATGTATAGGAAGAAAGTGTAAAAATTAAGAGGCCCATGTAAGGAGAGTGCTGGTGTATGATCAACTTACAAAAAGATTATTTTCATTCAGAATGATTGGTGAAAACTTGCTTTCCCAAGTGCTCTGATCATGTGCAAATGAAAGCTTTAGAAGTTAAAATGCTAAATTGGTGGTCTTCTTTTTCATTCTGCAGGTTGAAGATTATGCCTCAAGAAAAAACATGTCTGTAGCAGAAGTTGAAAAGTGGCTGGGGCCTATTCTGGGATATGACCCTGAATAACTATATGTAAGGGCAGGGGTGGGGTGAGTTGACTTTTTGGGTGACATTCTGTTGGTGTTGTCCACTGGTAACACTCACCAGCAGAATGAAGGGAGTGGGAGATATTTAGCAATTCTCCTTCCTCCCTGAAGACCCCTGGACGATATCGCACACTATCCAAAAGGGTCCCCAAAATTTCTATCACTCATGTGGAATGTGAAAACTGTCCTCCTTTACCTTCAAGCAATGGAAATTTTCTGTCAGTGTGAAGGAATTCCAGTTAGATTCTACACCTACTGTTGGTGGAAAAAAGGATTTAAGAAGAGGCCTGCTTCACAAGAAATAAGAGCCTAGTGGTAGCTATTTAAAATGGCTACTTACGGTCATCATCACATACAATAAACCATGTTCTCCACCCACAGCAAACCTTTTTAAAAAGTCTTGCAATGGTGCAAACCTGAGAAGGTAACTACAGTGGCTAACATGTGCTGACTTTTTCATGTGCACATAAGTGTTCACATTTGTTAGTGTAAGTGTCCTTTACTTTCTAACTGAAAGATTTCCGAGCTGGTTTCTGGAGCTTGCTTTAATTAAATGAGTATATATAAATGCACCTTGTTCTTGACTTACTTAGTTGTGTTCTTAACGCAGTAGTTTCATATTTAAATGAGCCCTTAGTGGAGCACTAATGAAAAGTAACACAGAGCCCACAATGCATAATTATCTCCTTGTGGGACTGTTGTTACTGGATTGAGCACAGTAGGTCTATTTGTCACTTTAAGAACTAAATTAAGAAGAATGTTTGCACTGACATGTTCCATTGGATGGGAATACTGTATAGCATGAAAGTTCAAAATACTGACCTTTAATTTGACTGTTCATATATATGATGGCAAATATAGTCCGAATCAGACACATAATACAACGCAGAATGTAAATAAGTGCCTTGATGCAAAATTGCAGGTGTCATTCCCATTTTCAGCTTTCATCTTCCTCACCAAACTTTTGGATTTCTTACCTACCTCAAGTCTTGTAGAAGCCAGGAAAATCATATTTTGGAACTTCTATAAGGCTTATTTATGATATAGTTATAGTTACAGATGAATAAGCCTTCTGTTGTTGTCCATGTTGTGGTATCATTTTCCAATAGCTACCAAAGTATTAGGTCACACGTTTTGATACTTATTCTTGAAAAATGTGGGAGTGAACTAGTTTTTCCAACTACATAATGAGATCATCCTCTTTAAATCTCTGCTGAGTTTTTCTTCCCCATCCAATTGATTTTTGAATACCTATATAATTGCATTTCTCCTACTATAGCCTATATCTACCTTGGTATTGTTAGTTTGGGGGATTATTTTAGATTAGATTAATGATGCTTAAACTTCTACAACAGAGTTTCATGCTTTGTGTTTTCCACAGGAGGATAGTCTTCCTATTTTCTCTGAGAAATATGTCATTTATAAATGGATTTGATAGGTTCTGCGCAGAGCCTCAACAAAGAAAAGTTAAATAGGCATATATTTATTTTAAAACAATCCAGTATTACTAAAGTTGGGCAGGTTCTAGTCCTGGAACCCATCAGTGCAATTTGACTGCTGAAAGCAAGGTTAAAAATGCACCTGAAAAGGCTAACAAGTCCTTTGAAGAACAGGTAAAAATTCTATGAGCAGTTCCAATACCTTCCCTGGCAAGTGAACACACAGCTGTTTCCCCGTGGTCCACTTGCCCAACAGACTGTGGTAAACTGACTGATTACATCTACTGGAAAACTGTTTGTGGGCCCTTGTGCCATTACTTGGGCATGGTGGTCATAGTTGCAACGTAACTTCTTCCCATGTCACTTGGGTTGTGTAGGAATTTCTTTGCCAAATGGGAAAAATCTATGTGTGGCTCCTTCCTAGAGTATCACCCCATTCCAAATTTAAAACAGTTATTTTTTTCCCCTGGGTGCCTGACCCCTTTTTTGAGGTGACATAAAAATGAGCTGGCATAAAAATGAGCCGTATATAGACTTGTGTTGCATGATCATGGCTTTTTAATGTTATCCAGGACATTCAGATAAATAAACAGGGATTTAGAAATCAGTCAGATAACCCCTTGACCTTGTAATAAGATTCAGGGGTCACTATTTATATCTGATATCCAGATAAGTTACAAGACCATGAAAGAGGACAACTTGCACGAGGAAGAGACGGCAGTACCTCTCAAAGGGAAAGTGCCATTTTGGCCAGGTCTGTGGAGAGTCAAAAGACAACGTGTCAGTAGTATTGTATAAGCTGTACACAGAATAGCAAATGGAAAATCTGCAGCTTGCTTCAGAAGTCACATTTTCTGTCTCTGTGTAGCCAGTTGACCTGTACTCTAGGCCGGCAAAGCTACCTAATAGGATTTTGGCTCATTCTGCAGTTCAACTAATGCCAATAAAAATAAGAATTTTGATTTTTAAATAGCTAAGCAGTCAAAAGAAAAACATACTTGGGGTCTTAAATATCCAACAGAAAATATGGAAATGGCTATTTCAATAAACACAGCTTGTAAATGTATTTCTAATTCATGTGTACTTTATACAATAATACATCTTTTAGACTTGCAAAATGACTTCTGTTGTAAATGCACACTGAGATTGAGTTTCCAAAGTTTATATTTATCCATAAGATATATATGTGTGTGTGTGTGTGTCTGTCTGTCTGTCTGTATTTGTATCTTTAAACTGCCTGTGGGCTTATGGCATCCTCATGAATTTCATAGGGTTTCTTGAACAAGAAATATCAGATACGGTTTTGCCAGTTTCTTCCTCTGAAATATAGCCTACAGCACCTGGTATTTGTTGGTGGGCTCCCATCCAAGTACTAACCAGGGCTGAGGCTGCTTGGCTTCCAAGATCAGATGAGATATGTTGCCTTTAGGGTATTTAGGCCTGTTATCCTTAATACATTGCTTAATAAAACATTACCTTACCTATTTCCATTTCTGTTTCTTTAATTGAATGCAAGTAGATTCACAGCCTTCAACATAACATTTTTAAAAATTACAGTTTGATTGGGTGTGAGGTGGGGAGAACATGTATCTTTGACAGTTTGTTACCAGATCTTGCCTCTGATCAACCCATGGAGTCTCCGCCTGTTAATTCTCCTTTCTACCCTGATGTACAACTGCTGCTGCTGCTTCCTCCTCCTCCTCCTCCTCTTCCTTCTTTTTCTTCCTTTGTATCAGTGCTAAAGCAGACTTCCACACATAAACAACCCAAAGATCAGGATTAAAAACAAGCTACATTTGCCCCTTTTGCTGCAGTAGGTTCTCTTCAAGAGCTTATGAAGCCCTCTGTAATTTGTGTAAAACTTAATGTATGATTTTCAAATCTGTCTTTATTCTCTCCTCCACACATTTTTATATCAAGTATTTAGAGACTGCTATTGATGGCATGTCGATCACAGGAGAGCATATGTTAGTGAGAATGATGCGTAGTTAAAATGAACAAAGTAGAAGAACACAATATTGTAAGAAAGCACAGCTAAAGAACAGGCAGTCTTGAAATGGTGTTTAGATACACTGAATAACTGCACCATAGGGGCCACAGTTATTCTCAAAGCACTGCCTCAGAGTGTGGTGGAGTCTCCTTCATTGGAGGTTTTTAAGTAGAAGCTAGAAGGCCACCTATTGGAGATGCTTCAATTGTTTATTCCTGCATGGTTTGACTCAATGGCCCTTGTGGACTCTTCCACCTCTATGATTCTTTGATTCTGTTTTTACAACTATGAGGTTATCACCATCAAGGCCCCCCTCTCATATCCACTAGACTAATTTATCTTACAGAGGTACATGCAACAAGAATCTTATAGTGTTTTTAAGAAACTGGCAGGACCACATGACTAAAGATGGTTATTCAGTTTCCCAAACTGTTCAGCATTTTAAAGATTAATGCTGGCACCTTGAATTGGGCCTGTAAACATACAGGAATCAGGGCAGTTGGTGCAATATGTTTAGATCTCCCTTCCATTTTGAACCCATTTTAAGTTTTCAAACCATCTTCAAAGGCAGCCTTCCCATAGAGCCCATTACAAATACACAGGTTTAGGAAAAAAAATTAGCGAATGGATGATTGTTTTAGTCAGGGTGTTAGCTGATGTATCAAAGTAATCTGCTAAAAGGCACTCATAGCGAGCTTCACATATTTGTCCACATTGGTTGGCTTCCCAATCCATAGTACCTGTACCTTGTAAATTTTTATTTTAACTTTAATACCTTTGAACCTAAACCTTTCTGTGACTTGTATCTTCTCACATTCTAGGTGTTTTTCTAGTCATGATTATATTCAGCAAAGCAGGTCAGTAACCTATGACAGTCTAGATTTGCAACTGATTGCATCTAAAGATAGGCAAGCCAAAGTCCACTCATAAAATGAGGCTCTCCCTCCTGCCCAAGACAGCCTCCTGTGCTCTCCAAAGTCAATTCTGCAGATTGATAGGCCTGCTGGAATGGTGTGTGAAGGAGCAAGGGAGGAGCTGGAAGACTTTGGCATGATTGCCTTGTATAGTGGAAGTGTCCTTCCACTCAGGACATTCCAAATCTGTGGCAATTTTGTGACCCAATTTGACCTCACCCTTCTTATAAATGTGCTGTGAATTAATCCCATCCAAAGGTATTCTCCTTGTAATTTCATTTCCTAGGTCACAAAACTAAGAACAGGTTTTGCACACTCTAGACAAGGTAGAGTGCTGGCCTTCTTTCTCATGACTCAATAGTCCAGGAATGATATCAACATTTCTTTTCCTTTGCGATTCTGATCCTTGAAAGTTTATGCAGGCTTCTACTCTTAGGCATTAAGCACTGAGTATGCATGCAGGAACTAGAGTAATCTTTGGCACTCCTTCACTTCCTATTTTCCTATGGATAATTGGACAGGTGTGTTAGGTGACCAATCTCCCAAATCACTGCTTTGGGTCCCATATTGGGAGAAAAGTGGAATCTGAAGTCAATCAGTCAGTTGATCTTGGATTGCCAAGACACAATGAAGTTTTTTTTAAGCTGTAGCTGGTCTTTTTTGAGGAGTCATCTATGCAGTCATAATCTGTTTTGTTTGTTGTTGCAGTGCTTCTTACTCTTAAGAGAGAACATTTGTTTCATAGCAGTTGAATCAAAACGGAGTGGGAGGCATGCACAGCTGATTAAAGATCTTTAGAAAGAGGGAAAGGAGCTTATGTCTGCTGAAGCAGAATGGGGATGGAACTGACACTGAAGAGCCAGGGCTCATATCTATGAGAATAATGGTTTTTCCTTTCCATTCTTTGTTGCCACTTTTCTCCCATAAATCACTCAGAAGGCCATGGTTTTATGATTTCCTACCATCAGCTCCTTCTGGTTCTGAACATGACTATCTCTGCTTCTTAAATTGTACTGTACATTTCTGGCAATACTTTGGTTGGTAGCATTCCTGGACTGTTGAATTTTCTCAAGAAAGAAGGCCCAGTACTCTACCTGTATCCAGAGTGTGAAAAGCTTTTTCTTTTGTGAACTAGGAAAGGAAATAGCATGGAAAATGTCTTGTGATACATTGCATAATACTTTTGGAAGAAGAGTGAGGTCAAATTGAATCACAGGCTTACCATAGATCCAGAGATGTTCCAAGTAGAAACACTTTCACTGAGCAAGGGAGTTATTGCTGGGGTTCAAGGCAGGATTTTATCCAGAAACCTTATTGTTTCCAGCTGTCTTCCTCTGCTTTCCTGATCATCTAGCTGGTTGACTGGCAGTAAAGGTTCTTAGTGCCCTTGTCTTCCATCCTTGTCAATCTTCATATGTTTATGGAAAAATCTGTGCTGCAATGTGCCTTCAAGTCATTTCTGACTTACAGCAATCCTAAAGTGAACCTATCATGGGATTTTTCTGGGGCTGAGTGTGTGTGATGCACCCAAGGTTACCCAGTGAGTTTCAGTGGGGAATTGAACCTTGGTTTCCAAGGTCTGTAGTCCAACACTCAAATTACTACACTTGCTGTCCTTGCTGTACTTTGTACCCTTGAAATTGGATTTGAATGTATTTTGTTCAGATCTCTGTAATAGTCAGTCAGTGTGAATTAAACAAGAATTCCTCCCGATGTGTGCTTGATTCAGGCAATCATTTATTAAGTAGACATACATCATGGGCAGTGTGATCTACTGGATGCTGCAGCTGAGATCGTGCATCAGCTATGATATCATGGTCCTGCCCCATCTCCTGATCCAACACTAAAACCCATATTAAAAACTAGTCTCAAATGACATAGTTTCATAGCACTAGTGAGCAGGGTGCTGCTGGATGACATGACTGACCTCATGCAACTCTTTATCACATGAAGGCTTGCTTCAGGGACATTTATGGTCATGGCAGTGCTACCCTGATCATAAATGTTAATAGGAAACAGTTAACACAGTCAGAAGTTTAACTTACAACATCATAACTGATTAACAGGATGCCAGCCTGCATTTCTCATGCTAAAGCTTGCGTTTAGCTGCTAAGGATATAAGACCTTATGCTGCTTCTGGGATGCTGTTTCTAAGTGTGGACCTCAGATTCCTAACAATTACTATATATACTTTGGTGTCAGTTGTGACCTTATGAGAAAATCATTCAGCAGTTTAGAGGGAGGCAGGTTGGCAGGAAGTGTAGAGATAGCTGTCTCATTGATCAACAAGCTCATTTAGCAAACAGCTCATTAGATACATGTTGGTACAAACTGTGTCCTAGTTATTATAAATCATGCCACCCTTTTCTAAGCATCATTCCAGTTATATTGCTTGCACTAAACTGTTTGGAATTCTGGATATACTTAAAAGACTCCCCCCCCGCTTCCCCAGAACTATACTCTTAATTCAGTTTATACCAGTCAGTGGGTAGTACTACCTCAGATTAAAGGTGAAAGTTAATATGGCACTTTGATAATTAAAAAAGAACCCCTAACTCAGCATAGGAAATTAGTTTGTCAATGACAAGCTTAGGCTATTATGTTTAACCTTCACATTTCTTTTTGGACTGTCAAATCATGTGAGCCACACCTATGTCTGAACTGATAAAGCCCAGCTCCACCGATCTGGCATCTCAGTGAAAACTAATCCAAAGTTGCCTTTGAAGCTATGAGAGCCTTTGCACATATTCTTCTGTTCCAGGTAATTGATCACCCATCTGATTCCATCATAGATCAAGATGAGCGACTATTCTCTCTGTGCATTTTTCATGGTGGAGGATGGCTAAGGACATAGGCTTTACATTTTGATAGGCTACTAAAGGGCACAGCCACTGATGTCTGCTCCTCCCTCTCCATCCCCAATTGCTTGTTTAAGCTCTAGACACAATTCTCCCAGTATTAAGGGCAATTTAACAACTTGGGGTCAAACTTACAGAAAAAATGGCAGGCATGGTCTTGCAATTTTACAGTGATGTTATGTGAAAAAAAAATTAGGGAGTTTACCATTGTCTCCAATCGTTATCCAAGAAGTTCAAGGAGAGTTTATGTACAAAGATAAAAAAGAACTCCTCTGTGCACACAGAGCATTTGGGCCTTCAGATGTTTTTGCCTGCACACTTCCATCAATCCCAGCCTCACCAATAACAAAGGATTGTGGAAATTGTAATCCAAAACACCTAGAGGTCCAAAGATTCTCCAGCCTCTATTAACAATATACCATGCATGCATGGAATATCTAAAGATATGTGTGCAATTATGGATAAAATACCAGCAGAGCAATGGACAAGGAATGGTTGAAAACCATCTGCATTTAAATTTTGCTCTTGAAGCTCACTGAGTACCTTGGACAGTGAAGCTGCCTCTCATCCTAATGGACCTCACAGGATAACCTGTGTATGTAGTGAAGTTAAGCTCTAATACAATCAAATTGTGGATTTAAAATATGTTCCGATGTACCACTACTAATTTAATTCAGTCTCTGAACCAGAACAAGACTTTTACTTGCTTGAAAACAGTTTTGACTTTGTGGAGTTTTCTACTGGTAAGGATTTTTACAGTTGCAGAACACCTGCTAGATGGTTATTCCAGTGGATTTCATACAGTAACAAAAAGGTCCATGGCTTTTATTTTTTAAGCTGGTAAAATGTATTCTTGTCCACCAATGGAACATGAAGATGTGGCCTCAGCTGTCTCCTGCAGCTTTTCCAGCCTGCATAATGAAGAGCATGAAGAGAGTTAAAACAGGACATGCTAGGCCTCTTGCATGCTTTGCAGCTGAAGAATACAAAGAGTGAAGCTGCTCCATTGGCCTTCTGTTCCAATATGCAAACAACTGCCTGTATTGCACAGAATGCCACCAGCATATCATTCCTTCTAGTCCACAATGCAAAATAAGAGGAGGTGGTCCAAGCAAGACTGGAAATACTTGCAAACTGGGGACGATGTTTACCCCTTTCTCATGCTGTTTCCCAGTGATCTCTCCAGGCCAGCAGGTGAAGCTACTGTTAGCCCCGGAAGGAATCTCACATTGATGCTCAGGGAGTTTCCCTTGGACTAGTAGCAGTTGTGCAGGTATTTTTTTCAGGATCACTTGGTGGGGTGGGGAAGGTTACACATGACACAGTAACAATGCTGCTGCCCCCCAGCAGCTATTATACATTTTAAAGAAAAGCTAACATTATGTGTAGTATAACTCTTTTGTCAATATAGTGCCTTTTAAGTATCTAATCTGAATTTCTGTGTGGAAGATTTCAGCACATTTTCCTTATAGTTAAATCCTTTTCTGGCAGAAAATGACACCCCATGTGTCACAGATGTGATCGTTTTCAACGAATGGCTTGGTGCAATCTTGTTCTAACTTCTAAGCAAAGATTAAGAATAATCACCTCAGAAAACCCAGCAGCACAGCTATTGATTTGGTTTGTGGCCTGATTGATGGTGGTGTTCAAAGTCTCCTGATTCAATGCATGACGATTATTTAAACATACAGGAATCTGGTACTTTCTGAAGACAAGCCCTGCAGACAAAACTTTCCACGTCTGCATTTCCTTGTAGCTGTGTTCAGTGCAGACGCAATCTGACCCAGAGTAAGCCATATCATCTTCCACCTTCTTTAATGCTTAAATTTTTTTAATGTTGCCATTATATTATTTGATATGCACTAGTTTTCTTCATTTTGTAGTGCAGTTATGCTCACTTTTTTTAAAAAAAAAATCAATTGATCATGCATTTTGCTGGACTGTCTTTATGCATTAGGCCAGAAAGATGCACTACAAGTTTAAGTCCCATCCCAAAATCATACCAGGAAATGGGAGATAGGGAAATGGGTGGGGCAAGAAGAGGAATGCTGATAGCTGGAAAAGTTGTCCGTCTTCTTCCAGGTACCACTTTTCCTCTGTCAGTGGCCTCCTGACATCATTTTGTTTTCTACTAGATGGAGGTGGGAAATCTCATGTGCTTTGCAATTACTGAGAGGAATTTTGTGCTTGCAAAAAACATGCAATGTTATTTTTTTTAATTGTGTAATTCAAATTCATAATATTAATGTCTACTTATAATATTTAGTACAGGGCTTGTCTCCAACTTATGGCATCCTTATCAGAGTTTTCTTAACAAGATTTATTCAGAAGAGGCTTACCATTGCTTTCCTCTAAGACCAGGAGAATGTAACTTTCCCAAGGTCACTCAATGGGTTTCCATGGGTAAACATGGAAATAACTCTGGGTATCCTCGAGTCTTGGTCAAATACTCAAAACATTACACCACATTAGTTCTTTAGTACAGTACAGGAATAGTTCACAGTACACCTCAGCTGACACAGTAGATGCCTTCCTAGGCATTTACTCCTTTAACAAAAAATTTGGTACCCAAGACAGAAATAACATGGAAAAGATTGGGATAGGTTCCTACAACTCAAAAAGAAAGGCAATTTATGTTTCAGCAAACTTTTCATTTAAAACTAACAATATGCCCATGTTAAATGAAAACCAGGTCAGCTAAGCCTTGTATATATAAACAAAAACTGTTTGAACATACTAGAGACGACTTGAAGGCTTCCTCAAAAATGCATTTAATGATTACTTTTTCTTTTCTCCAGTCTCCACTTTTCCTATGATTTCCATTTTGGAGGCCAAAATTATAGAAACGTGTTTGTTTTTTCGAAATACATTGGGGGTAGCCGGAGGGGCAGGCTAGTCTGCTTTCCCCTTTTCTCTCTGGTTTGATGTTTTCCCGCACAACCACTAAGGCATCCTGGAGGCAGTGGCTCCTCATCTTGCCTGTTCTAGGCAGGCACACTCAGCTGCAGTATGATTGGTTAGAGTAGAATTCTGATCTTTTCTAGCTCAAGGTCTGTTTACTGCATCGTTTATTGCAGATTTGCTGCTGCAACCCAGCATCAAAACTCTGTTTTTCTTCATCTCTCCTCCCAGTGCAAATGCTAATAAACTGCCAACTAGACAAAAGGAAGAAAAAAGAGATGCTGGGGAAGTATAAAAAGCCTTTGTAAAAAGGATTTTCTTTCACTGTTAACTCAGGGTATGCCTGTACAGTATTTGGTGAATATCTTTGTCAGCAAAATGGCTTATAGAATCATCTGGAGGTTTTCAAAGAAGTAGCCATGTTAATCTTGAGTAAGATTTATTGCTTTCACACATCAGCACTACCTGTCCAGAAAGGTTTCACTACCTATCTGAAAGACATGTATCACCTTATGCAACCCTTTGAAAATCAAGCGCAAAGGTCATTATTTGCATATTTCTAGATCCTATTATATTCCATCCCACTCCCACAATTGTGTAAATATGCTCTATGTCTGAGAATTTCTTATTACTCTGTACTGCATCCAAAGATTTATATCCAAAGTTTATATTCACAAGAGCTCATGTGAAAGTAAAAACCAGTTAGTCTTAAAGATGCTGCCATATTTCTTTTTCTTTTTTAAAAAATCTGGAGGTTGTTACTGAAGTTCCTTTTACATGTAAATATATAAAGATCTTTACGTGGTACTGGATAGCAAATATCCTATCATAGAATTATCTATATCTGTGTAGGATGAGCTCCTGCAAGTCAAGATTTGATCTAAAAATCTCACCTCACTCTCCTTATTCTGAAACACGTGTGTAACCATTTCAGAATGCTGCATTCAGTCCATAAAACAAGGAAATTAGAATTCTAGCCTCAGGCAAGTTTTGACATCTGATGCTCTCCTTAGCCTTGGAAAAGTCATTCTGCTTTGCAGTTTCTATTCCCCAGCTGTTTCTTCTCTATACTGATCAAACTTTGCCCATTTGTATTTAGTTCAGGCCCAGTTTCAGTGAAACTCAAAAATGTTCTGCAAAAAATATGTATCCATGTATCTTATCATTTCCTTTAATAAGCCAGGGCAACTACATTTTGATGAGGACTTGTGCATGCTTAAAATGAAAATATTCTTAAATCTCTTCTTTTGTTTCACGTTGTTGCAATCTATCTGCCCTGACGCTTTTCCATTTGCTGTGGATCAAAACATACAACTAACAAGCTGTGCTTGATACAAGACTTCTCAGAAAACTTCTTGAAACATTATTAGTCATCCAGTAGGACATGCCTTGCTCTATTCTCCCTTTGCCCAAAGATATGTCAGTGTGCAGACTATGTGGCTTTGTTACATTGTGCCCGATGTATCAGTGCTCTGGCTTGAAGGCTGACTTTCCAACTGTCCTGAGAGTAGGAGGGCTCCTTCTGTTTGTGGAAGTCTGATAGATCCAGTAGATGCTCCTGCTTCACATGAACTGCAAACCCCCACAGGCAGAAGGGAGGAAAGCAATTTTTGATCATTTTCCTTGCCTGTGTAGCTCCTTGTGTGACTTTTCATTCCAGAGGAGGTTCCAATTCTTTGAAGCAGATTTTTGGATGCATATGAGGTTTTAGAAGGGAGGGGTAATCAAGGAAAATAATCTCCCACAACTTCCCTGAATGGGAACACCCAGGCCATTTCCACACTAGACTGTTATAGGTGTATTATTCCATTTTCAACATCCTATAGAATCCTGGGCTTTTTAGTCTAGTGCAGAAATGACCCCAGCTCCTAAGGCTTTACTCTGCATAACTCTGAATTTAACTTGTTTTCAGGATGCACGTTCAACTGGAAGTGACTAGCGAGCCTTATAGTTTATGGTTCTTTCAGAGACTGCAGCTGCAGTAAATGTCAGAATTCTATGGATTAATGTCAACACACATTAATAAGAGTATCATTAGCTCCAATTAACACTCCCACAGACTGTTAAATGCATTGCATGCAAAATTAGCATCTGTGAAGCTAAACCATACATTTGTGCTTCTGAAACATTAATGGAAGCTGTCTTGGGTTTTAACCTCTCATGCAAAAGCCAATGCCCATATTATCTGTACACGAAAGGGCTAAGCAACAGCATGACGAGACAGAACTGTCGCTCTACTGAAATCAATAAAGCCAGACAAATAAAGTCAGTGAACCATATCCAGTGTATCTGTGGAGTTTTCAATTGCAGTGCAGTTAAAATTCCAGAAGGATAAACCATGTTTAGCTTTATTTCCTACTTCATTTCATAGTTACAAACGTAACAAGGGACTTCTGGTAAAAGAAGTGATTTCAAACAAATTGCCTCCTTTATTACTCCAGTGAGGTAGACACAGCCTGTATATCAGGGTGCCCACCTGGCTTTTTTGCAGCCTTTGGGACTTCCGGATTCCTCAGAATTTCTTTTTCAAGCCAAAAAAGAGGGCAAATTTCTTCTTGTGGAAGATCACATGGTCAAAAATAGGCCCTCATAGCCACAGCAGTAGCCACTTCTGCTTACCAGATTGTGTGTGTGTGTGTGTAGAGTCACATCTTATTTTAACAGTTTTAGGTGAGAGGAATGCATTCAAAAGTCGTCCGAAAAGCTAACAGGACGGAACTCTTGTAGATTTTCTGTCTGGGGCTAATAAGAAATGGCTAGTCCTTTGGTCCTGATAATAGAAGACAAAGGTAGTTCCGATTTCTTCTGTTACAGCGCAAAGCCATGCCTGCCCTTTGGCTCCACAGCAATGGAGAGAGCATAGAGCTGTGTATTCATGGATCACAGTTGTGCCTAACCCTCTCAGATGACAGTTTTCTCTCTTAGCTTGTCCAGTTCCTACCTAGTCTCTTTTTCTTTCTCTGAACCATCTTCAGCTCACATTGGTTCTTGTAGGCCAGAGAATTCTAACTCTTGAGGGCTGGTGGACATATTAGGAATTTTGAGAAAATGTTATGAGTGACATTACAAAATGACTGCTGTTACGGTTGGCATCCTAGTCATGCAACATCTGTTTCAAAGAAGGGCAACCAGGCAAAGCTTAAAAGACATGTAATATATTATGTCTGAATTATTTATTTATATATATTCTATCTTTCTTGATAAAGACCTCTGAGAAACTTAAAAATTAACAATAAAAACATTGAAAGAAAATTCACATTTAAAAATATAAACAAAACAGCTAACATAGTGGGAAAAGTACACTGCTAGATAGAGATGATAATAGAATTGCTACCACACAAGCCCTCCCACCAAAGAGCTATATTTTCACTGTTTTGTAGTGGGCCAAGAATAGTAGAGCTAGGTGGGCTTGCAACATCCCATAAGAGAATTCATAATATAGTAGCCTGACTAAACAATCTTCATTCCGAGTGCCCACTTGATGAATTTCAGACAGCTGGAGAACTTAAACAAGGGCCTGACCTAAGTGTTTTGGTAGGTACATGTGGATGGAGATGATCCCAGAGTTGGTCCCACCCCTAGATCACTTAAGTCTGTATAGTCAAAAATAGTAGTTACAGTTAGGATTGGGTATAACAACATCCTGATTGAATCAGCTGGAGTGGTCACAATTAATCCTTTGTCTTCCATTTTCTCAGTGGGTTTCTGTCTCTTGGCCATTATGCCACTAACTTCTGTTGTTATTTGTCACTATAAACTGCCACCAAGGATTGCAGCTGACCTCCTTTCCCCTCCTTGGTGGAAACCACAATTTCACCCACCCGCAGTCATGGAAGGAAGAGAGAAGGAGAATGAATGTGGCAATCATCGCAGCAGCAGAGACTCTAGCACTTGTTCCCAGCAATACTACTGCTTCATTTCCCCAGCTTTCTTATTTCCCAGTAGCTTTACCTTGCTGGTAGGTATAAGACGGTCCAGGGGAAAAAATGGAAGGCTTGGAAAGCGAAGCAGGAGTGATCATGAGGCACAAATGGCCGCTTTCTGAGTCCGGCTTGCTTGTAGCTCTCTCATTCCTTCCTTCTCTCCCCCTGCTGCTGTCACATCCAAGCCAAATGAAGAAACAGGGCTGCTGTCTTCTTGAATGAGTTTTCAGTACCAGGCTGTTTGGAAGGGGAATTGGCTAACTGGGGAAATTACCTGTACTACAACACTGGTGATTTCAGTAACCCCTTTCTCTTCTCACAATACCTTCTCTGAGATCCCATTCAGGGAACTGCGGTCTCTCTATACAGGCGAACCAGTTGCTGTGGTTGTGATTCTTAATTCCACTTAGAGGCAGCAGCCGTGGTGGTAAGGGGAAGGTAAGGGCTTATTCTGTCCCAGTTTTCATCTGTGAAATGTCAGAGGGTATGATCTCTTAAGAGAAAGGGATGCCATTGATTTGGCAGGTCTAGTGCCAGGTATAAGGCAGATATGTATGCCAGCTTGAATGTTAAAAGACATGGATGCCAGCAATATCAACTGCAGCAAAGGGCTCTTTGTCATCCCTGGGCACCTAGTTGTAATGATGAATTCAGCAATACTTCCAAACCATGCATTTTGATTCTTAAGTGGGAGTGCAACCTTGTCCAAAACAAATTGAATCCTGCACCAATGTATTATCCCACCAATCTTAGATGTACTTCATTTAAGTCCCACCCTCCCCAACTTTCCATTCCATCATTGCTGTCATATACCAGCTCAGGACTGCCACCACTTCCCAGGGATCAAGCCAAAATGAAAGGTTTTGTTCAGTATCATCAGGACATTGTTGTCATTTCTGTCCAGATCTCTGGATGCCCTTTGCCCAGCAAGTTCATGTAGATGAAAGATGGGGAACCTCTTTCAGCCCAAGAGCCAAACATAATTTTAGAGAAGTTCCCAGTGCTATACTCTAGTGGTCTGTGGGACCAAAGACCAAGACTGAGACTCAAAATACCATCCTATTTTACTTTGAATCCCTTGCTGCCAGCATATCAGATCCCTTCTTGTGGCTGGTCCCACATTTCAAACCCTTTGGCTTCTCTCACTCACATTGCCCCTTTATCCTTAAAATTCCTCCCTGGATCTGATATTTGGGCCCCAAAGGGCTCCACTATCTATTTATTGATGTGTTCAATTTGGTAATGCATGACTGATTCTTTTTATTAATTCTTAAATGAAATTATATTTAGCTGTAGAAAATAAAACAATGAAGATTTATTGTATAACAAGTTAAAGATCTAGTGTTTTGCTGGCTCCACATACAATACCATATAATCCCTTAGTGAAACAAATTTTCCCCTGAAATCTTTCCACACTCTCAGTTCCCATAAAACCAAAGACATTATTGTGATATTATGCAAGCCTAGCACAAATATTTTCCTGTCCCTAATTGGCCCCATTTATACCTGTTCTCAGGATTTAATCCATTTCTATATGCCCCTATCTCTGTTTCTAACTGGCCTTATCTGACACTTTAATGGACAAGCCTCTAGTTTTATCTTCTTTCCTCCATAGCCACCCCACCCCCAGCATTCCAAAGGCTGAAATAGGCTGGCTTCACTCAGGCCATGGAGGCGTAAGCTTTCTTCACAGCCACTAAGCACTGTAAGCCTTAAGACAGACATTTTATCCTCCTTGATGGGGGCATACAAAAGCTAAGAAACCTCTAAACTTATTCTTCTCAGGCTATCTGATGTGCCCCCCCACAATTTATTTACTCAATGTACCTGGGACTATCACTAAATCTGTCACCTTTAGTTGTAACTGTTTCTTTCTTTCCTGGAAAATGGCAGCCAATGGCTCACAGACCAGCACTGGTTCAAGAATGGCCACTGAGTAGCACTGCTCTAAACAACAGTGTCGTGAAGAAGGGGTATGCTAACCTGGGGAACTGCACACAGCTGCATTAGGGCACTGGAAGAGCTAGATTGGTCTTCAGGAGCTGAGGTTCCCAACCTCTGATGTTGATGAAAGTGGCCCACCCACTTGGACTTCATCCCCTGCTTTCTGTATGCATGCACTGCTCTATAACTAAGTCCACGTTCCTTCCATTTAGCCCAGTCTCTGTTCACCACTTGCTCTGTTCTCTTACTTGTGCTAACATGTAGACCTCATTCCTTTGAAGTGTGGATCTGTCCTCTTGTTCTTTGTAAATTACCTGGTACCTCAATGGCATAAGAACATTAATGCAAAAATGTATAGAATATATCTTCCATACATTCATGTGAAGTAATGCATACACCAATGAATGGAAATACCTTAGAGACTTACTAAGCCACACAATATTTATTCTATTGTTGGGCATTCAAGAAATGCAAGGAATGCTTTCTGTCTTTTTAGTCATCCTAAAGCTGCAGTCATGGACAGTTACTTAGGTTTAAGTCTCATAGGCCCTTTTTCTACACCAGTCCTGTTGCAAAATGGCCTCGAAAGCTCTGCGGAATTGCGAGGACTGTTCCACATGACGTCCTCACAATCGTGCGATGCTTCTGAGGCCATTCCGCAGCAATCATGCAGTATATCATTTTCAACTTGTTGCCGAAAATGATGCGTGATCACGTGTCCCTCCCATGCCCCACCCACACTTACCTTGTGTGCGGAGCTTCTGGATGTGCGGCCATCACGCTTCCTCCCCCAGAGCAGCCTGGGAAAGTACCTGGCTGTGTTGTAGAAGGAAGGGGCAGAGCCCTCACCTTTCCTTCTGCCCAGCACGGAGCTGGTGCGGAGAGGAAAGTGATCCCCTCATCATGACACCAGAATAAGGTAAGGTGCAAAAAGGGCCCTAGGCTCAGGTTGGACTTCTGGGAAAACCTATACAGAATTATGCTGGAAGTGATCCATTTCCATTATAATGTTAACAAGAATGATATTTCCATAGTATCAGTGACAACTAGTATTTTGCTTGGAAGAGATTTCCACTGGTTTTATTATAATTTATTGATTTTAATATAATTTATTCACAAATTAATATTATTATAAATACAGTCAAATCTTTTGCATACTCACTTCAAATTAAGCAAAACTAATTTCAGCAAGACTTACTTTCAGGTAAATGTAGTCTCTTAAATGACATTATCTATATATTCCCACTCACTACAAGACTGTAATACAGATGATATTCATAATTTTTGGGAAGTGTTAAAAAATCAGCGTCTATTGTACAGTCTTTCCTCCACATTTGCGGGTTTGACCTTTGTGAATTTGATTATTCATGAAAGTGCAAGACACCCCCCCATTCTCTTCCTCCCATTCCCATGCATTTTGCCCCCACGCAGAGAACTTGTGTCAAGGCAAAACAGAAGGGAATGGGAGGTGGGGGAATTCTTCTGTGAGTTCTCCAAAGCAAAGCAAAATGCATAGGAATGGGAGGGGGAGCTCTGGAGGGGGAAGGAAACCTTCCCCCACCCCCATTCCCTTCCGTTTTGCATGGGAATGGGAAGGAGGGGGAGTCCAGAAAGGGAATGGGAGAGGGAGCAGAGGGCGTTTGGGTTTTTCTTCCCTTTTCACAAGGGTTGTCCACTCCAAAAACCTTGCAAAAGTGAAGGGGTTACCATATTACCATCCATTTTTAGCTTTATAGAAATATAGAAATTTATATACAAATATATTCGAGAAGCATCTTGCATCCTGAATATCTTTCTTTGGAAATGTTTTGGTTAATTGAATAATGCTAGAGGAACATCATATAATTAATTTTTCTAAGTCAAGGTTATGAAGCATGGATATTTTTAAAATGTATAGTGAAAATCAATTCCTCTAAAGTGCATTGCTTTTGCATGCTACACCCTTAGAGTGCATAGATAATACAATTTAGAAGTCTTTTCATGGTCTGCTGGGATTTTGTATCCTTTTGCTGTATTTCCTGCAGTGTCCTGAAAATTAGAGAGTGTACTAACTTCAGCCAGAAAGGAACTCCTGTTAATTAGGGTGATTTGTTTTCCACTGAGGTGTGAACAAAATTCTACTGGAGGTGATTGTCTGAAAGATACTAATTCCATTTAAATTAGAAATAATCAATGGAAGGTATCATTCGGAAGAAAAAAAATCTATTTTGGTTGACATGGTAATTATTGAGATTATATAATTTCTATCTTCCATTAAATTGTGTTTTTTCCTTGTTTGGTATAATCCTTATTGATTTCTCCTCTTTTTTTTGTATCAGTATCTAAGCCCTAGATTTCTTTGAGGCTTTGTTCATGTTAAATCTGTGAAATGCTGAACTAGCTACAGTAAACTAGTATACCTTATAATTTCTGTCCAGTATATGTATATATCCAGTATATGCCCGATATATATGAGGGTAGCTTAATTTGAAATTTAGCTGGTCTTTTAAGACGTTTTGTTATATTTTGGGAGCATCATATCTGAGGAAATTGGGTAAAACCTTCTGGCACCTTATCTTGATATCCAGGGCATTTAAGATATCTTAGGTGCTCAGTCATCAAAAAGTTAGACTAAAAGCAATAAGGCATGTAGAAACTGGAGAATACCAGCAAATCTTGAATTGTTTGTTTGCTTTTCTTCCCTCTTGTGCTTTCATTAGTCTGCTTCTGTTAATTCTCTTAACTCTTTTGTGTTTCTGACTGTTTTCAGTTGTTGGCTTTCAGTATTATTTTGAAGTCAGAACCTAACTTTTCAACCCCTTTTTCTCCTTGGCAGGTCCCAAAATAGGCTGAAGGGAAAGAGAGAATTAATGGGAAGTGTGGCAAAAACACTTCAGCACATTCAGCAGTGTTTCTCAATCCTTTGACTAATTTTAAAGAGCTGTGGAACTTTGCATGATAAGGATGAGAAAGTCAGCTTGTGGTATCCTCCCTCTGTGGGATGGTTGGATACAACCTAACCAGTTTTGGAGTAACCTCATTTCTGAAGATTACAAATGCTTTTTGTGGGCTCTAGTTTTCTCATTCATTAGCATTTTGCTGCAATGGGTGATTGTACCTGAATCATACCAGCTTATGAGAAGCTCTTCTTATTGGCATGACGCTCAAGTTGACTCTTTGAGTTATTGATAAGATAAACCAGGTATTATTTGTAATAAGTTTGATAATGAGCTAGTTGATTTTTTTTAAATTGATGATAGTTGGTTTTTTTTATTACTTACATGCAGAGTAATCTCACAGATATAAGTGAATCTACACATAGGCAGGCTTTCACAAAAGAAAAGCAAAAATGTGCCTGCTCAATTAGTTGCCTACATTCTATAAATCTGGGTGGCTAGAGGCTGCAATCCCCTATAACATCTGGCTTGTACTTCATTAGTATTGACTGAGATATTATAATAGTTCTATAAATATTTATTAGGAGAAAATGGCCATTTATATAAAAATAAATGAGCTTGTCAGACCTCTAGTGTTTTCTTTCTTTAACACAAAAGGTTCCTTATCTATGATATTTCCATAAATAATTGAAAATTGCGATTTGCCAGCCATCACCTTATACACAGTGAGCCCAAGGCCTGAATCTTACTGTTACTCCCAACTGGAGTAGATGCACTGAATCAGTGGAGTTTAGCTATGTGCTGATCTGCCATTGAACAATTAATTCTATAGGTCTATTGGGATTAATCAATAGGATTCCAGTTTAAGAATCCACAAATTCAGGTACTGCTAGATCTTACTGGTAGTGGCTGTTAAGTAGCAGTCTTTCCTGCTCCTATTACTAAAGAACCCATTGAGGTCAAGATAATTGAGATTTATGCTGTTGTGAATATAAATCACATATTCTGTCAATGACTATGTCCCTTTTAGTTAGGTGAAATGAATGAGGGAAAGGTTACCCTTGAATTTCAAAGGTCAAATCAAGCAGGTCTAATAAGCAGGGCAGAAACACATTACAATGCTTATAGGAGAACAATTGGAAAACTGCCAGGTATGTTCACAACTTTCAGACTCTTATAATGGATTTCATCATGTAGGGGGAAATGACATGATGGTCATGAAAGGGGAAAGCATAGTTGACATATTCTGGATTCCTCAGTCTGTGTTGAAGAGCTGTTCTTTAAAAAAACAAAACTAGTACAGTATAACCATAAAACAACCATCATACAAAATAAACATTTATGTAACTTTTTGTTACTATTGTTACTGCTGAAACATTCTTTTCAAATATCAGCAGCAAGCTGTATCCTGTATACTGATTGTGAATCTTAAAAGATCATGGATAATAGCAGAGGTTAGACAGTTTTAACTTGGTAACTGATTGGTTTTGCTGGTGTTTTGTGTAGAAAGAAACTGTTTAGGTTATACGACAATGGAATTTTACAAGCACTATGTTTTTCTTCTTAAAAAAGAAAAGAAAGAAATATAGTTCAACATATTTCTTCCTTGGAGGGTTTTTTTTTCATCCGAGTCTTTTGAAGGACACAGCAGTCATAAAGACTGTGACAGATCACCTCCAGTGACATAGTGCACAACTTAATCTTTTGTAACATAAACCAGTTTTCATGTTACATCTGATAGGATTTTCATTTTTAAAAAATTAAATTGTATTTTTCCACTAACTTTTGTTTTCCTGTGTTTGTTACTTCTTTGATATCTTTCTTTCTCAATTATTTCTTATGATCACTCATTGATCTTTATTTAGCTGTGCAACACATTAGCAGAAAATGTGGCTTGTACCACAAATCCATCTGTCATTCCCAGAATAACTAAAGATACCCATAACGAGCACAGAAGTACAATGACAAGAATATGCAAGGTTCTATCTTGCATTTCAAACTTCTGAGATCATATCTAACCAATCTTGGAGAAGTTACTTTTTTGGATTACAACTCCCAGAACCCCTCACCAGATATGTTGTCTGGGCAATTTTGGGAACTGCGATCCAAAAAAGTAACATCTCCATGTTCTAGTGCTGATGCAGGCTCTTTGCAGGATCATGTTACTTCTAGAAAAAGGGAAAGAAGCCTTTCACCTAGAACCCCTACTCCTTAGGATCCTGCCATACGTCCTCTCAGTGTACTTGAAATGTAGTCAGCAGAGTCAGAATACGTACAGAGGAACAACTGTTGCAGCAAAAGCAGCAATGAGAGCCAAGAGAGGTTCAGTTTCAGCCTTGGGAGACTGTGTTTCAAGTCTCTACCTAACCTGGAAAATCACAAGTGACTTTGAGCCAACCAGAGAATCAGCATGTCGTAGAACTGAGAGATTTCAAGGGTCATCTAATAAAACACCTTCCCAGTGCAGGAACCCACAGATAACATAACTTTGACCAGTTGGCACTGAACCTCTGTTTAAAACTTCCAGTGAGAGAGAGTCCACTGTCTTCTAAGGTATTGTTTGCCTTAGCAATTTCTTACTGTCAGAAAGTTCCTCCTAATGTTCATTATGGATATGCTTTCTTGTCATTTGAATCCTTTGTTCCAAGCACAGCCCTCTGGATCAGCAGAAAACAAGCTTGCTTCATCTTCCATGTGACAATCCTTCAGATATTTAAAGATGGCTATCATAACACTTTGATGATTAACCATAAAATAACAAGACTAAACACAAAATTGGATAATATGGGCCACTTTATTTAAACTGACCTATTTAAAGTTGAGTTGGCCTGGAAGGGATCAAAAATGGGGATTTAGGTCCAGTTGAGGCAGATGTCACCATGTCCTTGAACTGACCTCTGTGGCAGCCCACCTGTCATTTCTCTCCAGGAAGATGAACGACCATTGAGGAGCATTCGGCATTCTTTGGGTTCTATCCAGCTACCAGCTACAGAGTCAGCTAACAATAGCATTATTTAGTCAATCTTTTTACCTTTTTGTCTGCAAAAATATAATGAGCAACCTTGTTTAAAGCCTCATTGAAACCAAAATGCCTGCATTACATTTACAGCATTCCTTTAATCTACATAAGTTGTAATTGGGATAGAGGAAAAAGAATATTAGTCTAGCATGTGCTGTTTTGAGAATCCAGTGCTGGCTCCTAGTAATCATAGTATTTTTTTTAGGTGCTCCTTGATCGGTCATCACTAACAGATATATTGAAGATCTGTTCTAGAACTTTCCAGCTATTGATGCAATAAGCTGGTAGTTTCCCAGGTAATCTTTTTTGAAGACAAGGACAACTTTCCACTCATCCAGTATTTGAGGAGATCATCTACTCTCTAAGAATTCTCAAAGATAAACAGAGGGTCTTATATCCCATCTGCCAGTTCCTTTTATACTCTTGGATCTGAGAGAGACTCAGATTCATTTAATGTATTTTTGTGTATTTTTATATCTTTTTATATCCATTATTTTTTATATATATCACCTCTCTCACCTATGTTGGACTGCAGTCCCTGCACTGCATTACTTACTCCGTTTTCACCAGGCTAAGGAAGAACTGTTTTCTTTTAGACATAGAGAAAGTAGGTTTTGAGCAGTTCCACTTTCTCTCTGTCAATCATTAATATTTTTCCATTTTTCCTTTGGAGTGGACCTACCACTTTTTTCTTTGTCTTTCTTCAAACATCCCTGGAAAACTCTTTTTAACAGTTTTTTAACCTCTTGTGGAAACCCAAGCTCATCCTGAACTTTAACTCTCATGACTTCCACTCTACAAATGTTTCTAGTCTTCCTTGATGATTAGACCATTTTTCCATTTCTTATACATGCCACTTTTCAATCCTGGCTCAGCTCAGAATCCTTCAAGAGTAGAGACTTCATCATCCCATTATGGCTTTAGGACCTTGATACAGAAATACAGCAAAAGCAGTAAACAAATTAGAAGAACCCCAGTCATAAAATCTATACAGATAGTAAAAGAATGATGAAAACTGAAGCTGAAGAATGGAGGTGTGCAAGGAAGAAGAAACAAATGTCATTGTGCTTCTGGCTGACGTAGGGTTCTATGTAGGAATGTGTGTGGGGGGGTTGTTTTTGTTTTTTGTAAAGATTTCTTGTGCTAGGCTTAGCCCAAATCTGCTGATATTTCCCACTTTGCATAGTTGTTGCTATTTCGGCTGTATAGGCAACAGCACTCAAGAGAATTAAATTGGAAATACATTACAGGATGCTGATTTGTTATATCACAGCACCGAGTGTCAAAGATCAGCCCATTTGCGAGAAAACTGCAGTTTAGATCCAGTGTCAGTTCCTCAAATTATAGAGAAGAGGAGCATGTTACAACACACCTATTCAATCAACCATAATGGACTCTTTCTCGTGTGTTGTCTATAAGTGACTGCATCAACCACTGGGGCAATCAAATACGCTTTTGTTCTCCTAAACATTTGAGGGGAAAGATGTTTTGTTTATGGATGGTCTTGGCATGGATACAATGAGCCTCATTTAGAAATACAGGCAATCACAGACAATACACAGCTCTCTGAGATTTTGGCAGGCTTGGCAGGAAACAGTAATGGTGTTTGATGATTAACCACACCCATAAATAATAAACATTACAACAGTGTGAGGTATGGCTCTAAAGGAATAATCATTACAATGCAACCAAAATACTTTTTCCCCCCGTAGTGACGTTGAACAGTTGTGAATGTCAAGTAAGTTAGAAAAAATCAAAGCTTGTAGCAGAGAACTGTGTAACATTCATCCCTACTGTAGTGAGCTAGGGAAGAGAGCAAGAGACTTACATACTGATAAACCATCCATTTATACTAGGGATTCCAGTTGCCATTTAAACATTTTTACAATTGAGGAATTCCAATAAGCCTGGAAGCAAGACTGTTATCAGCAAAAACATGGAATATTCATGGAATGCTGGTAAAAGTTCCATACAAAGATATTCAGTGGCTTTGGACAAAGCTTTTCTCATACTGTTCCCCTGCTTCGTTCACTGAATTTTATGGAAGCTTCAGACCTTGCTATCTTCTACCACCTTGGTTCATCCACCGTTTCTTATATCTTTGACATGTTGTGGAAAATCTGTTAATGAGGTGGTGCGATGCACAGGGCTAATTGCTAGTATGATGTGTCCTCATCTGAAAAAACGCTTCACGTTAATACATGATAAATAATAAAATGTAAATAAATAAATAATAAAATGTAAAAGTACGTCTAAGTTTTTAGAGTCAAATCTGAAATAATATAATAGCATTACAATTCTAACCAATTAATACATTCAAATTCCAGCTTGAGACCTATCCCCCGCCATCAACCCATCTGAAATGTATTACAGAATCAATTTTTCTAGCTTTTACCTCAGAGTATACTTTGACAGCTTTTAGATCATAAATCTTGGCCTGTTAACATGGTAGGTGAGAATTGAAGGTTGCCACCATATTATCATTTACTTGGGAATAAGCCTCATTGTATTTATTGGCCTGAATCCTGTTGGTTAGTTCCAAATAGAATGGACCACTGGATCCATTGTTGAATAGTGAGTTCACTCATGGGTAAATTCTTTGATTCAATTGTTCTATTCTAGCTGGAACTAGGATTGTTTGCCTCTTTTATGGATCTCCACCTACAGATTTTATGCTCTTTTTCAAATCTTGGGGGGTTACCTCAATTTGCTGATACCACCCTCTTGTGCATGGATGGTATTATTGCAACCATATAAACTACTCAGAGAATGAGTCTGCTATTCATATATAAGATTCTAAGTAAAATTATCATCAGACTTTTATTCTGGGATACAAACACATATGCTTTCTTTTCCCTTCTTGCCATAGAAAGGAGGTAGTAAATTTGGTGATATGGCATTTTCTTGTTTCAAACAATGGGGTTTAAAACAGGAATTTCTTTTGGCACCACTCAGTTTTTACCTCAGGGTTGGGGAAGACCTGTTGAATCAATTGCTAATACTAAGTCGACACTGAGCCAATGTGGTATAGCGGTTTGAGTGCTGGGGTAGGAGTGTGAGAGTTTGAATCCCCAATCAGCTATGGAAACCGACTGGGTGACCCTGGGCAAGTCACACTCTCTCTACCTGAGAGGAAGGCAATGAATAACGGATCCTCTGAACAAATCTTGCCAAGACAACCCTATGACAAAGTCAACAAAGTCAACCTGAAGGCATATAACAACAAAAGCTAACACCGATGTAAATCCCATTAAATCAGTATTTCTACTGTAGCTGTGACTAACAATTGTGTTTTGGAAGCTGTTTATAATGCTAATTTACTCATGTAAGTCTGAAAAAAAATTATTCCTGGGTAACAAAAATTACACAGAACCAGGCATGACAGTATTTTTTTTTAGAGTTTAAAATTCTACTGATTTTAATGGAAGTTGTGGATGTGTAAAAGTAGTAAAGAGATAAGAAGTTATACATGTAAAACAGCTGATGGGAAATATAGAGAGGCTGATAATTCAATTGAAGTGGTGCTGTTTATAAAATAAATGCTTTCTTTTATATGCACTCCATTTAATGGGACTGGTAGCTTTAAGTCTCAAACAGCATGATCATAGTCAACACACATCAAATAGATTTTAGAGAGCCCTCTTGAAGGTTGTGGTAAAGCTCTCATTCATTTAAATGATAGTGGGACTGTATTCAAACAGCATTGCCAGTTTGTGGGTTTTACAATTGACCAATTATAATCTGTATGAGAGGAAAATAATAATGTTAGACTTTCAATTTGTATGGACAACAGGATGCATTTTAGTCTTAAATGCTTCCTATATGGTGTTTGCCTGTCTTTGTTTAGGATGAGATCTAATGTTGCATACCTGGATTTCTGTTCAGGAAGATGAACTTTCCCTTTCCCTCTTCCCACTTACATCCCCATGAAAATGAATCTGCACAACTCTTAGGCAGATCCCTCTTCCCCTCTGGTTCACGTGTATGAAGAGATCATCCAACCTGCTCTGAAGAATCCACAACCTACTGAAACAGGTTGGGTGAGCACTGGTGGTGGGAGGAGAAACAGGGAAGTGTTGGTAATTAGCAGAATACACCTAATATGGAATCATTCAGTGATGGAAGCCTTTCTGTCAGTGGGAGTCATTAGTTGAATACAACTAAACGTGTATAGTTATGGAACAGGTGCTGGGTTAAATTACCTCCCAGGGTGTCTTCCAATGTAATGCTTCTTGATTCTAGGAGAGCGGGTTAACTGATCTGTAATCTGCCAGACAGCACTTCCCTGACATAGTCCATTGCTAGGTAAATGGGAAGTGACAGATTGCTGTCTGAACTAAACAACTGAATGCTGGTTCCTATATGCTGGATCAGGATAAGGCCAGTCAGATGATAGTTCCTTACCCTCTACAAAATAAGGAATATGATAGTTCAAGGCAATGTGTAAAACTATGTGCCTGTAAAATATAATTTAGAAGCAGGCTGAGAAAAAAAATGAGCATGAGCCCTGTAATTTAGAGATTTTACCATACAGGCTGTTCACTTGGAAGACCTTGTATATGTTAATACTACAAATGATTTAAAAAGATGTATGTTTCATGTAACATCCTTCCAGTGAGGCAACTGAACCTGCAGAAGTGCATGTATTTCTGGAAATTCCAACTACTCAGAGAATTGTGCTTGCATAACATTATTATGGTGTAAGATTTCCTGAACTAAACCCCATTTCATCATCTATATCGTATGAAGTGAACTCTCCTTGAAGTTGAAAGGGTGTAAAATGTAGCCTGTGTGTGTCCTCAGGAAATCATAGAGAATAAATGTAGGCAATTTTGAAAATATCAAAGGCTGAAATGAAAATGCAATTTGGATTTTAAACCACGGCCTCTGTCAATTAGATTCTGACTATCTTATCATGGTCAGAATCAGCTTCCAATGATTCTTTGTAATTTATTTCCCATGAGGACTACAATGGTTCTCCCATCCCACAAACAAATCTCTCACTTGAGATTAAAAGCAGTTAAATATGCAAAACAGACAAACATTCACACAGCATGGAAAAGGCACACAAGAGGATTAGACACGCAGTGTTATAGCAAACAACTTGGTTGATAAAACAAAAAGAAATAAGAAAAGTGTTAGATTTCTGAGTCCAAGGAAATCAGTGCCTCACTTAAGACATAACAACAACATTATAAGAATGAATACGCACAATCCTTGGGCAGATTCCCCTTTCCCCTCTGGTTCATGTGCATGAAGAGATCAAAAGCTTCAGCCTCAACACTGAACAAATCACTTTGGTCAATGGTGTTAATTAAAACAAAAACCAGAATTGAATAATTGTTTGATATTCTGATTTGCTTTAACTGCACACCAGACAAACTACAATTTACTCATGAACCACAGACATCGTGCAAAAACTATTGTCATGACAAAAGTGAAAGTGGTAGATTTAATCATGGATGTGTATAGGAGAAGGAGAGGTGGCTGGGCAAACTTGAAACTTGTGCAAGCTGACTCAGTTTACACTGGAGAGTGGAACATCTGCTCCAGAAATTGACCACCAAATGTAAGATTTTTTTGGTAGCCACTTATTTATTCAAAGGAATACTTCACTCAGTATGCAAGCACTGCTGGGTTGTGGTTGGAAGTGGATAGAGTCTCATTTTTCAGTTTCTATCAGTGTATTCACATTCAAAGCTTTACTCATGCATAGAAAAAATATACCATAAAACCCCATAGACATGGACAATGGTCTCTAGTTTCTATTTAACTTTTTTACCTAGCAGACAGACAGATAGATGCACAGACACTACTTTGCAGGGTGTTGATCAAGTTTCCACATTAAGCTGCTGTTCTGTTCAAGAGCAGATGGGTGGGGACTCAACTCCTTGTGGTCTTGGGCTTCTTTGCCTTTGTTTGTACCCCACCTTGAGCTTTGAGCAGAGGCAGATAACAAAACAATTTTTTTATCATTATCATTATCATTATCATTATTACTATTCTGTACACCATCCGTCAATTAAATCAAGCTTTAATTTAGTTACCTACAACAACTCTAATAGAACATGTAATGTTTCCATTCTACCATGATGAAAGTGTTAGTGCAAGACAGTGTCCTAATGGTCCATATCATATTTCCACCCACGTAGAAGTTACTCCACGCATTAGTGGTCACCAGATTCAGCCCAAGGCATGCTATATCTGTTTCACATGGTTAGGTCTCTGTATGTATCTAGTGATACTTCCAGATGAAGCTTCTATTCTACAATCACCTTTCCTTAAACATGGAATTTTTTTGAGAGTCCAGACGACATTGTCTTATATGTGCAACCCTTTCCTGTTTTCCACTGCCTTGCACAATTTGACTCTAAAATTACCATACTAATCTATGGATCAGCACTTCCAGGGAGGAATTATATTAATAGAAAAACTTCCCCCTTTTTTTTTTAATGCAAAGGTGGAGAACTTGTGTCCTTCCAGATGCCATTGTCCTCTATAAGCCCCTGCCACTATGAGCAACAGCTAAAGATAATTTTCCAAAAACCTCTGGAAGGCCAGAGAGCCAACCCTGCTTTAATGTCATTTGCACATGAAGCCACAACCTATTTAGGGACTGTCATGCACAGCAAACAGCCCAGGAACTTCCTGTTTCAGAAGCTACAGAAGGTCTCACACTAAAGAAGAGTTAATCAAGCAATACGGTTCTCATCTGAAATACATCCCAACCAGGACAGTGTTTTTAATTTTCCAAAAGGAAAAAATATCTCTCTCTCACTTGCCATCTTTCCTATTGATTTTCCTCATATGAACTCTTTGGTAAAAGAGATCATCTCTATAAGGGAAGTCGGGAGAGAAAAGAGCACACAAACTTATCAAACATAGCCCCAAACTAGTATAAAACCTTCTTTATGGAGGGTTTTAGTAAGTCCACTAAAGTTTATATTCTAAAGACGAAATTTAGGGATAAAAAAATACGGAGAAGTGAAAGTTTTGAATATTTACCTTGATCCAGTAATCACTCTCCTTTTTAAGTGTATTTTTTCAATTGTTTTAATATTGTTAATTGTTTAATTCTATTTCTATTTAATTCTATTTCTATTTAATTCTATTTTAATGTTTTCAAATGTATTGCATTCATTTTAATTTGTAATCTGCCTAGTTTGTAATCTGCCTATTCTGGTTTCAACATCCTGTGGAATTCTGGGGCTTGTAGTTTCTGGGGTTTGTAGTTTCCTGAGACCAAAGAGCTCTCTGGCTGCAAATTCTAAATAGCCCTCCTTAAACTGCAAACCCCAGGATTTAATAGGATATGGAAAGTGGAATGATAGCACTATAACAGTGTAGAGCAGATATGGCCCCAATCATGGGGGGAAGGGGAGGCAGAATATAAAGTTGCTGTTGCTGGCAATTTGCTCTTCATAGAAAGCTATTCCACTTAGGCAAGGCAATGTGTAAGTGTGATCTACCTGAGGTACTTGGAAGAAGAAGCAAATGCAGCTAGCAATGAGGATTTGGAATGTATATTCCTTCCTATAAATATCTGCTCAGAATAAATGCTTACTAAGTCCAAAAGGACTTATTCCTGAGTAGGCGTTTATAGAATTACTGCCTAAATATAACTCTTAAAGTTCTGTAGGGAGTACTGATATTTTCATTAAATCAGTCCTTTAAAGAAATAAATATGGCTGTTATAGCTTAAGGATCAACATCTTACATGGTGCAGACAAAGCATGAATCGCCACCAGTGTAGTTATGGGAGGTGGTGAGGTGGTAGAAACTCCTCTGTCTGCCTGGCAGCAACTTCCAACATTCAGTAACACCTGAAGGGAGGTGGGGACTGCCAGCCACAGGTACATCTCCCTGACCACAAACTGGCTGCAGGAGTGCACCCAGATTTGTTTTGGCTTTTCTTGAGCACTGAAGGAATCTCATGATGCCCCTGGAGTCTGAAGAATCCGATGTAGAAGAGTTGGATTGTTATGGTTTTTTTTAATGGCTCCCTCCCATAATCTGAAAAGTTTGTGTCTGAAATGAGGGTCTCGTTTTTCAGGAGGACCTAATGGATGCCAAAGAGATGCCTCCATCCTTTGGTCTGGGAAATGGAAAAGGAACAGCATTGTAGGCATCAATATTGTTTAATCAGAAAGTGTTGAGTAATCAAGCACCTGACATCCAGAGTCAGTTATCTATAGATCTCCCAGCAACTGTCCTCATTGCATCTAAACCATTCATTCTCCACCATTGGCACTGACTGATCTCAAATATTTCTCCAGACCTCTGGACTGGCTACCTTTAATTGTCTTACAGTTACTGTCTTTGGTTATCTGGTGTACTGGCTCTCAGATTCTGGCCTGGATGAGACCTTTTCTCTGCACCTTCCTTCATCTTCTGTGAACCTCCTAGATCAGGGCTTTCCAAATGGTGTATCATGACATGTTAGTGTGTCGCCTGAAGTGTGTAGGCCTGTCACTTTCCTGGGCTGAGAAAGACCCCCTCACCTGAGCCATTCCCACTGCTGCTGCTCTTGCTGGGTCTTTCCTTGCCAAGGGTGAAGGCAGCAGGCCAGGATCGGGGAGGGGACTGCCTTTTCTACTGCCACCGCCACCTTCCCCAGGATCTTTCCTGGCGAGGGTGATGGCAGCAGGCCAGGATCGGTGGGGCTGCCTTTCCTCACCCTAGATATGCCTCTGGGTACTGCACACATGTAACTGGTTAGTTTAACCAATGGTTTGCTAATAAAACTAAATTACTGTGTCGCAAAATGATGCAAGTCTAAAAAGTGTGTCACCAGCATGAAAAGTTTGGAAACCTCTGTCCTAGATGACTTGTGCATGGATGGCTTATCTGGATGGCTTATCTGCAGCTGCTTCCCCTACGATAACCTATCTCTTTAGGTGTTTGCTGCCTGTAGGCATGGGAAAGGGAGGAAGGAACATTCTCTGTCCCCAGTTGAGCTCCCAGCTCAACTGTGGACTTCTGGTCTTCTGGAAGGAGCTATAGATACTTGTAGACACAAGAGTGGCTCCTCCATTCTATCTCTTTATTTGAGAGATTTGAAGATGCATTGTTGTTTGTCAGAATCATCCAGTCCATAGTATTTCTGATGTCTAGGTATTGCTGTGAAAGCAGAAAGGGAGAAAATCAACTTATTTGAAATGTGGTGCTGGAGGAGGGTTTTATGGATACCATGGGTTTCTGACAAGAGAAATGAATGGGCCTTAGAACAAATCAAGCCTGAATTCTCACAAAAAATGAAGATGACTAAACTGAAGCTGTCATGCTTTGGACATATCATGAGATGATATGACTCATAGAAAATAAGCACGATGCGGGGTAAAATGAAAAGCAGTATGAAAAGAAGTCAACCACACTATAGGTGGCTTGGTTCAATCAAGGAAACTACAGTCCTGAGTTTATAAGACCTGAGCAGGGCAGTTGATGAGTGAGGATTGTGGAGGTAACAACATCAAAACAATTTATTAATATAAACAAATCAATATACACATACTCTCTCTCTCTCTCTGGGTAAGAACATAGACTTCTGAATCTAGGTGCATTCTTATGCAGATAATTTACACTAGCTTTGACTTGTAATAAATTCAATCAAATAATATAATAACATACTCATCCATTGTTGAATTCTATATATCTTAAGCAGGCATCCATTGTTCAAGGTAACCCATAACCCATTTGGAAAGTTTTATTTTCCTGATACTCTGACATGCTGACATCTTAAACTGGTCCCCTGCCATCAAATGACTGCGAGGCTAAACTGTCCATGGACAGCTTTTCCATTCTGTCCTTCAGCTAGACTGATGCTAGACTGTCTTCAGGCTCATTCACACTACATAATTATGGTGCTATTATGATTATAGCATTTTAACTGCCATGGTTCCAGCCTATAGAATCCTGGGACTTGTAATCTGGAGAAGTACTAGAGCACTTTGGCTGAGAAATCTAAATGCCCGTCTCTACACTGAAAAACTCCTAGGATTCCACAGGATATAACCATGGCTCTTAAAGTGGGATCATAGTGCTATAATACTGTAGTGTGAACGGGCTGCTGTATTTACATAATTTTATCTTAGGTGGCTGAACATCCAGAACTGGCTCCATTATATGCTAATTAACTCTATCGAGATATGGGTCACACTTTATCTCCAGTATTTCTTCCAATATACAGACTGCAGGGACTTAAATTTTACAAAATACAGTCCTGCCTCCACACTCATGGGCTTGGCCTTTGTGAACTTGATTATTTGTGAGGCATGGATGTGCCTTCCCCTACTACTCTCTTCTTCTCATTCCCTTGCCTTTTGCCCAAGTGTGTTGTGCCTTTCTTCTCCATGTCTGGGTAAAAGGTAAGGGAATGGGAGAGGGGAGCCTGAAGGGAGGAGTTATTCACAGCCTTTCCACTTCTGTGATAGTTCTGTGCCCTGAACCCTTGAAAAAGTGGAGCGATCACTGTATATTCAAAACCCTGTAACACTCCTTCTTTAAGGTCTGAAAATGTGCATACATATGTATAGTACTCAGTTATTCCTTCAATTGTCAGCCACAGGATGCCAGGTGAGAAACTCAGTGTTACTAGTTTGCATTACACCATTTTACACACTTTTGCCATTTTATTGTTTATTTTTTGTTTTGTAACAGCCTGCAACTACTTGTTGAAGGGTGACATACATATTAATCAAAATATAATAAAATGTTGCAATTTATATTCTTTAGTTAGGCCATTTCCACACTACACTGTCATAGTGCCATTATTCCACTTTCAACATCCTGTGGAATTCTGGGGCTTGTAGTTTACTGAGGCCAAAGAGTTCTCTGGTTGAGAATTCTTAAGGCCTCTCCCTAAACTGCAAACCCCAGGATTCCACAGGATGTTGAAAGTGGAATATAGCACTGTAACAGTGTAGTGTGGAAATGGCCTTAGAACAGCAGAAACAATGTGAGAGTTATCATATTTTACTTTTCTCAGCAAGTATAGATATAACCAACAAAACAATGTAAGTCTAGAAAGCAACAGTAGTTGGCAATACGAGTCAGGCAAACCTTGTTTAAGTGCTCTGGAATGCTGTGTACTGTTGATGGAAATTCAGTTAATATTTATATATAATCTTTTTATACTTTTTATACTTTATTTTCTGCTGCATACTTTGATTTCCTGACTTTTTTTTTCGTCAGTTGTTACAACCTGAGTCATTTGTTACATTTGTCATTCTTAGGTCTTTTTTTGTTTGTTTTGTTTTTGTTTTGGATATTGATAGACATGCCAGAAAAAAAAGTCAATGTGGTGTGCATGTGAGTGGGTGGATGTATATGAATTCAGGATAAAAGTGTATATTTCATTCCTTCGACACAAGGAGATGGGTTGCTGGAGTACAAACTGTCACTTCAGAAGAAGAAGAGTATTTTCATAATAAATTAATTGCATTAGTTTAAAACCACCATCTGGTTCATGATACTTTCCTAAGATCTCTCTTGGGCCTGATCAGGTTGTCCACCCCTGGGGAACACTGCTACTGCTTCACTGGTTTCAAAGGTTAAAATCCTTGGCCCACAAAAGCCCTCGGATACATTATATGAAGCACAGTAGGTCTTACATAGTACTAATAATTCTAGCTTGGTAAATATATGTATATTACTTTTTGTTGTAAACTGCTAATCACCTTACAGTCTCTGCTTACTGAGGATAAAAATTCAGTCCTAGAATTCACAAAGGCAGTTACAAATGCAAAACCTTGAATAAAGGCCCTCATTCACCACTTACTGGGCAGTTGTGGGTATGATCAATGGGGATCTCTTCTGTTGATCTGGAATCAGTTGACTGGTGTTCTTACCCACCCCTTGCAGAAGCAATCTCTGCTGTGATGGGAAATTGCAACAGGGACTTACTTCTGGCTGTTCCAATGGCGATCACTCATAGGAGGGAGTGAAAATGTCAGTCAGCTGCTTCTCGATTGACAGAGATCCAGACGCCTAGAGATCACAGCAACTGCTGCCTGATAAACAAGGATCAGTGGGGTCTGGCTGGGAGACATTACTGAGCTACATAACTAACTAACTAAGTAGGTGATATAGAATTCTGGATGGGATAAAGCTTTATATATAATTTATATTATATACAAAGCTCCCAGAACTTTTTGAATACAGCAAGGAAGCTGAAAGAATGCAAGTTTCAAGCAGTATACATTTCTGACTATCCAAGAAGATGACAAGACAAGGGCCATTTCCGCACTAGCCTGTTATAACGCTATGATTCAACATCCTATGGCAGTGGTTCTCAACCTGTGGGTCCCCAGATGTTCATGGACTTCAGCTGCCAGAAGCATTGACCATAGTGGCTGGGGCTTCTGGGAGCTGAAGTCCACGAACATCTGGGGACCCACAGGTTGAGAACCACTGTCCTATGGAATCCTGGGGTTTGCAGTTTAGGGAGGGGCCGGCCGACCCCTCTCTAAACTGCAAACCCCAGGATTCCATAAGATATTGAAAGCAGAATCATAGTGCTATAACAGGCTAGTGCAGAAATGTCCCAAGAAAGTAAAGCTTGTATTTTATCTCTTAAGATGGGGTGGGAGCAGTTTCTGCTCCCTGACCCAACCATGGGCTACACACCTACTATGCACCACAAAATTTAGAGGTGTGTGAACTCACAAATGAAAACAACAAATAAACCTACTTCTTGTTCCTTTAAAAGGCATCTATTAGAGCAAGTTATGTGAGGAGCATTCATTTCAATAACACCTTCTCTCATTTAAAAAATAAGAGTTTTTAAAACTGCACCACTGAAATTTTGTTGGCTGGCATCAAAACTACCAGCAGGAGATCTCTGGAGGACACAAAAGTGGTGGTGGGAGAATACAGATTTTAGGGGAACAAGAGAGAGGGGTGTGCACCATCCCGAGAATCTAGCTGGCAGCAGTTCTGGAATCCTTGAATGATCAGAAAAGAAAAGAAAAGAAAAGAAAAGAAAAGAAAAGAAAAGAAAAGAAAAGAAAAGAAAGAGAGATAATCTTACAGAAATGTTTTGAACATATTTTGGAGACATTAACAGTTTTGATAAGGGATGAGGTAGTCTACGGCACTGGAATGGCTTTCTCTGCAAGATTATCTCTTTAGATAAACTGATCTCACATTAAACAAATGCTTAGACCCTGGTCATGTGGCAGAAGGTTCCTGTGAGCTTTTGCAATACATGTAGTGAGACAAAAGCTGAAGAAAGTAATAATTTAGCTCTTCAAATGCAGTGTGAGATGTATGTTCTATAGGGAAAATGGCACAACAGTTTACTGGAAGTGCCCTTCGCTAGCCTTGTGCTGTTGCCAGGAGTATGGAAGACTGAATAACTTCAGCAGAATTTTCAAAAGCAAAACGAAAGCCTGCTACAGACACTATCAGAATTGTTCAGGAAGAAACGGGCACTGAGGATGATAATGATGACATCACTGTTCTCTTTCTCAGCCCACAAAAAAGACAGATGGGGTAAGAAGCACAATGCAAAGTGCATTCTATTCAACAGTGCTAGAGAGGCAAGAGCTAATTGCTTCTGGCTAGTTAGTGGCACTTCCTGATTTCCTGCAAAGTGAATTGCATCCCAATATACCAATGTAGGAGATACCTATTAATTAATTACAACACAGACAATAAGAACACACAGTGTTATAATAACTAATCCAAAAGAGTAAGATACAGCAAGAGTTGTGGGAGGAGGCATTTTAAATCCTTGTTGAACATTGCTGCACAAATTATAGCTCTGATCAAGATCCAGTATCAGAATTCTATGGCTCCAGTTCAGGAAATAAAGAGTACTTTTTCTGCAGCGGATGGAGAGAATTTAAAAATTGTATGCTTCTGGATGCAGAAAAAGCCTTTGATAACGTTTCCTGGGAATTTTTGCGCTGAGTTTTAAAAGACTATGACCTGGGAGAAGTCTTTTGTAAATGGATTGAAATGATTTACCAGGATCAACCAGTGAAGTTAATTATACAATGATAAGTTTTGTTATAAATAAGGGGGTACGGCAAGAGTGCCTTTTATCACCATTATTATTTATAGCCATACTGGAAATATTGCTGATTGCAATAACTCAAGACTTTCAGATACGAGGTTTGAAAATTAAGACTAAGGAAATAAAATACAAAGCATTTGCTGATGATGTAATTATATTTTTGGAGGAACCTCAAGAATCAATTCAGCTGTTGATGGACATGTTACAAAAATATGGACAAATGGCAGGATATAAAATAAGTAGAGAAAAGACAATGATGATGACATCAAATACGACAAAAAAAGAACAAGCAGACCTGGAGAGAAGATCTGGATACCAATTAACTAAGAAAGTAAAATACTTAGGTATTATGATAACAACTAAAAATCAAGAATTATCTGATAACAACTATTTGAAGAAATGGAAGGAGATTAAAGGTGAAATGGAAAGATGGAAGAATTTAAATCTGTCTCTCCTAGGAAGGATAAATGCTTTTAAAATGTCCTTGCTACCAAAGCTTATGTTTCTCTTCCAGAACTTACCAATAATAGGAAGAGAAAAGATTTTTAAAAAATGGGAAATAGAATTACGAAAATTTATTTGGCAAGGGAAAAAAACCAAGAATAAGATTTAAAATATTACAAGACACAAAAGAAAGAGGAGGCTTTGATGTACCAGCACTAAAAACCTATTATCAAGCATGTTGTTTGGATATGATTAAAGATTGGATACAAGTAGAAAATACACCAATCAAACAACTGGAAGGAATAAATAATAGGTTTGGATGGCACAGATATCTATGCTATGATAAAAAAACAGTGAATAAAGAGTTTAATAACCATTGTTTTTGGAAGACACTATTGAAACTTTGGTTACAAATAAAGCATAAATTGTATAGAAGACTCCCGATGTGGACCTCACCTCAAAAAGCATATAAAATTGCTCTAACAAAACAAAGAAATTCACTAACCTATCAAGAGATGCTGAAATGTGAAGGAGATAAACCAAGAATGTGTACAGAAGAAGAATTAAAAGCTGCAGGGCATGAATTTAATTGGTTCCCATGGAGACAACTTAAAGAGAGATTTAAAATGGATCGAAAATTATATGGATTTGAGAGAAAAGAAAATGAATTAGATTTATTGATGAGGGGGGACCAGAAGAAAAGAATTTCTAAATTTTACAAACTTTTGTTGCAAAGAGAAATGGAATCAGAGGCAGTTAAAGATACAATGGTTAGGTGGGCACAAAATGTTGGATATCCAATTGAACTAGAAACATGGGTGAGGGCATGGAAGACAGATATAAAATTTACACCAAGCCTAAACTTAAGAGAAATTTTTTATAAAATGTTACATAGATGGTATATGACACCAGAAAGATTGCAAAAAATAACTAAAAATGGAAATGTAAGATGTTGGAAATGTGATGAAAAGGTGGGGTCATTTTATCATATGTGGTGGTCTTGTAAGATAGCAAGAAAATTCTGGAAGGAAATACATGATGAAATCCAAAGAATCTATAATGCAAATTCTGAAATGAAGCCAGAATTTTATCTGTTAAATATGCTTGGGCAACAAAGAGAAATAGGATCTCATCACAAGACATTGTTATATTTGAGAACGGCTGCAAGGCTGATATATGCACAATATTGGAAAGAAAGGAACTATGTTGATATAGAACAATGGAAATTAAAAGTCCTGGATATGGTAGAGACAGAAAAGTTAACATTTTCTCTGAGAAATAAACCTATTCAGAACTTTGAAAGAGAATAGAGAGAGGTTTTGGATTGGATAAAGACATAGTACAAGAAAAGAAAAAAGAATAAAGTAAGATTGTAAGTAATCTAATGTAACAATGTAGCAAGACAATATAACAAAGTAATGTAGCAAGGCAGCAAGGCAATCTAACAAAGCAACTGTGTAATGATGTAAGATGTAACAAATCCTTTGAGCAAGTAGTAATTATGTATGAATAGAATGAAAACATGCAGATTCAACTGGAAAATAAGCCTGGAAGTGGGGAGGGTTTTTTTTAAAATTAAATTCTTCAATAAAAAAATATTTTAAAAAATAAATAATTAAAAATTGTATGCTTTTGAGGGGAGGTATGCTTGGAAGGTGAACTACAGCTAGATGTAGATGCAGCAGTGGAGCTAGTATATTTTCCACAAAGAAAACTTCCTGCTGTTCTTTTCTATAATGTAAAAACAATATGAAAAACTATGAAACAAAAGCATCATAGTACCACTAGAACCTAGAAATTCATGGATACGTACCATGCTACATATAAAAAAGCAATCAAGGAAAATTCACATTTGCCTTGATCTATAGCCATTAAACCAAGCACTACAGATATTCTAATACCCACCACACACAATAGATGATATATTGCCAGAATTTTCCAAAGCTGGAATCTTTGCAGTCAGCCCAGAATGGATTTTTGTCTCTGTGATTGGATGAAGGCTCTAGTATTGCCTATAGTCTTTGTAGCACCTTTTGGTCTATTCAGCTAACTTTGTATACCAATGGGAATCAAGCAGGCAAGCAAGCGCCAGAAGTGTTTCAGAGCTATCGCATACACTGAAGGGCTTCTTGGAGTTAAAGTAACAGCAGATTATATCTTCATAATAGATGAAGGATGTGTTGATAGGGCAAGACCTTAACAAGAAATCATAGGCTTTTTTAAAGAAATTCAGAGATTTTAAAAAATGTAAACTGAACACAGAAAACATGTGACTGAAACTATAACAGGAAACATATAATGGCTTGTAGTGACAGCAGAGGTACAGAGAACAGAGTCCAGAAAGACTAAAGCAACCCAAGATGTGCCAGCTCCAATTAGATACTACAGGGATGCAACACCTTATTGGAATTATCCATTTCTAGCCAAGTTCTATCCTTGTTTGTCTATAGCTGCAGAACCAAAGCAACTTAACAGGCTGGATATTGAGTGGTAATATGATATATCAAAAATCTTTTCAGCTTGGTAAAAGAAATTATTACTAGTGCCTAGTGTTGCAATATTCTCCGTCAAGAAAAAAAACTAACAGATCAATATGATGCATCTGAAAAATATCCAAGTGCAGTTTTTTTATAACAAGGGTGACAAGAGCACTCTACGGGCTGCATATGATCCTCAATCTCCTTTTTATACCCCCCTGTACCCACAATATAGATCTTAAGCAGCATTCCCCCATAGCACCTGGAATTGTGTTTTCACTTTGAACAGCTCAGACTCCCAATCCCACCCACAAAACCCATAAATTTTCATCAAAAAATATGAAAAATACTTAGAAATGAAAACTGGAAATGGGCATCCTTTATTTGCTTCTAGGCCTGATTTTGGACTAAAAATGAAGAGGTGTGGCTAACTCCTGAAGGAGTTATGGGCAAAAATTGGTCCCTGCCATAGTTGTCTATTCTGTTTTATGGAATCACAAAATTTCTTATGCAAGCAGAGTGCTTTCAAAGATTCAAGGGAATTAAGCATAGATAAAGAGCTAGCTGCATTTTTTTTTTCCTTTGTGAGGTGATTCCATTAATATATCTACAGTCAGGCACTGGGAGTATTATCAGACCACAAAACACCTGAGACAATAACAACATCTCTTCTGAGTCTTCCCAGGAGATTACAGCAGAGGCTAATGCGTCTACAGTGGGATGATGTAGAGATTAACTACTACTCTGATCAATTACCAGTGTTAGCACATATCCTTAGTGGAGTACATACACCTAACAGCAGCAGACCTGAGGAAGGGAACCCAGACAGTGAATCCATCAATAAGTTTCATTACCTCCCAATCCAGTCCCCATGAGATTAAGGAGACCACTGAAAAAGTTACGCAGCTTTAGGCAGTTACAGAATAAGTTCTGAAAGGATGGCCTGAAGGTGAGAGTCATGAGCCATCCAGAACATGCCTTAATCAAAAACAAGCTAAGTGTGCAGGACTGAACTGAATTATGAGATCATAGAGCAAGATTTCCAGTGTCCTTACTTATGGAAGTCATGCACAAAATACATGCATCACACACAGGCATTTACAGTTTTAGGGAGCCCAGAGCATGGGTTCATTGGCCCAAAAGAGAGTCTTCTGCCAGAAGTTACCTGCAAGAAAATAGGGAATGGTTCAAACAGATGTATTTACATTTACGGAGAAGTAGTATGCTTATAGTTGATTATTACACCAGGGTCTGAGAGGTTAATAACCTCTCAGACAGTAGGAATAAAGCAGTCACCAGTAAATCAAAGGCTTATTTTGCAGAACAGGGCATCCCTGACACAGCATATTTTCAGACAATCAGCGGTGGAGCTTGGAGTGTGTGGAGCAGGGGGCTGGGAGGAAGTTATGGCCACTGTGCAGGGGTCATGGCCACGGTGTGTGCGGGCATCGCCAGGATGCGTGGGGCGTGGCCAGTGCACATGGGGGCATGGCTACAGGCTGGGACGCCCCAGAAACATTGCCATCCAGGGCGAATCGCTCCTCCCATCCCCATGTTCCTACGTGACTGCAGACAGGAATACTGGCAAGTAGAGAGGGTTTTCTTCTTGTTATCACATAGTACATTAAAATTTCTGGCAATGGTGCTAACGGATAGTGTATTGCAAACCTTCAAGCTGTTTCAGAGCCAGGAAGGATTAACATCAGGATGTGGCTACTCTCTGACCATTAGTGATGATATTGGTGGTGACCATTAGTCAAATGGGTCATGGGGACATCTGTAAACTAGCAGATTACCAGGTTGTGCAAGGTCTACTTTGTTAGAGACCTGAGGCCATGATGCTGAACATGAAAGGTCTATGAAATGTAAATTGCAAGTTACCTTAGGGAATTTTCTGTTTTACTGTTCTGGTTTATAGCTCTTTAAATGCTTGCGCATTTATTTATTTAATGTATATCCTGCCTTTCTCCCAACATGGGATCCAAGGCCACGTGCAGCATTTTAAAAGCACAATACAATTTAAAAACTGTTAATACAAAAGTTAAAACATAGTAAACTTCTGTTTAAAACACACAACTTAAAAACAGTTTAAAACACATTAAAAACAAATGAAGAACAGCTTTAAAAGACACTTGGAAAACATAATAAGACCACTATACTTCCCCATTAAAAGCTTTCTCTGCTGCGTACACTAAAACCCAAAAGCTTCCTTAAAGTTCTTTACCTGCCAGTGGAAAAACAGCAGGGACGGAGCCAAGCAGACTTCCCAGGGAAGGGAATTTCATAACTTAGGAGCAGCCATTGAAAAGGCTGTCTCTCACATTTTCACCAGATGAGTCCAGGATGATGGTGGCACCAAGAGAAAGGCTTCCCCTTGTAGAATTTATAGCATAGCCAGCTCATATAGCCACAACTCAGAGAGAGCCCTGTATCTATATCATACTGTAACACACTTAGAATGTGATGCAATTTTTTAAAATTAACTTTTTATTAACCTATAACCTATTTTTTTAACTGACAAGTTGACATCTATGTCTAGCCAATCATTCACAGATCATCTACTCTGGCTAAGGAGGCCAGGGGTGTCAGTGAGGAGGAGACCATGTGGGACTTGGATATTTATTCCATCTCCTGATCACAACGAAAGAACAAAGCCATTCCTCCACAAGAATTCCTCCTACACATGGTTGAGAGAGGAGTGGGAAGGAATGTGGTGGTGGTAGCTACTGAGGAAGTGACCTGATTTCCAAGGCAGAGGGAGGTGGAGAAAGATTATATACAACATTCCTGTTCTTATTTATAGTGAGAGCTGTGGGAATATTCTGTGACAAAGAAGACCGTCTGCATCTCTTATCAAGAATACAATCAGCCCTTCACACCTGTAGGTTTCACTTTTGCAGATTTAATTATTCACGGATTATTTGCTGTCACCTCTGCTGCCTCCTTATGCCAATTTTGATAGGGTCTGCAAGCCTTGTGAGACTGAGAAACAGGGCTTGTAAGTCCCTATTAAAAATGGTGTGGGGTAGCAGTGGAGGTGGCAGTAAACCCCACCAGACACCCACTTCTGCCTTCTGAAGGAACCCTGATGCCTCAAAGGATTCCATGGTGGGTTGGATATGGTGATCATTCTTTTTGCATGTGTGTTAAATATGGTTTGAGAAGGCCTAGAGTTATCCACGGTTTTTCCACTTTCACAGGGGTCCTGTGCCCCTAACCCTAGCGAATGTGGAGGGATGACTGTATGTCATCAGTCAGTATATGGGGGCTTAGATACTGGGGTTCCAGGCCACTGAAGGCTTTTAAGCCAGTGGTTCTCAACCTGTGGGCCCCCAGATGTTTGTGGACTTCAGCTCCCAGAAGCCCCAGCCACTATGGTCAATGCTCAGGGCTTCTGGGAGCTGAAGTCCAAAAACATCTGGGGACCCACAGGTCGAGAACCACTGTTTTAAGCAAAGACCAGCACTTTGAAATAGGTTTGGAAGTGAATAGGAGGCCAGTGTAACCTCTTCAGAATTAGTATAATGCAGCTGCATTAGTTATCCTTGACAATATACCAAATGAGCTCTAGTCCACCCCCTGAACTACAGCATTCCAGCTCTCTAGCATAGAATTGCACCTCGTGAAACTACAAATCCTAGGATTCCATAGGATGCAGCCATGGCACTATGAAGTGGTATCAAGTGCTATAATTGTGCAGTGTGAAAGAGCCCTAAGACAGAACCCTGAGGGATCTTACATAGTACAAATATCATGGAGCCCGTCCCCCACGTTTTTAAAATGCATTTTAAAGCTGGTCCTGCAGATAAGATACATGGATATCAAAGTAATCCTGCCACCCAACTAGCACACTTTGGCCCAGCAAAATATCATGGCTCAGTGTATCAAAAGTAAGAAAGTATCAACAGTGTGCTCTTTTTGTTTGTTTGTTTCTTAATTCCGGAAGGCTACGTCTCTCCTGAACCAATCTGCTTTCAGCAGCACCACTAGACGTTCTTCCTCTTGCCAAAGGAATCTAACATTGTAATGCATATTTATAAGCTTGTTGAAAAAAGCATGGCATAATGACAACAGTAACAATAAAAAACTTGTTATTACTGTTATCCTGTACTTGGCTCCCCTGGTCTGACTTACAGATGATACACTCTGAGCAATGGTTAGGCAGACAGTATTAGTAATCATACAATTCCACAGGTGTATCTTTGGATCCGCGTCTTGAAGGCATAAAGGAGCATAGCCAAGAGAGCTTAGAGGTCTTGCTTCTTCCGTCCTGCTCTGATGTCCTGTCAGGACCGAGTATTCCGAATTTAAGACTCCATGGGAATCTGCTCACCCTTGGGAGCCAGAGAGAAATTTCTGAATCAGATCCCTTCTTCATACTCCCGATCCCAGTGTGTAGAGGACGACCGCACGAGAAAGCACTGAAGTCTCTCTGTGCTAAAAACCCAGCGCACACAGGTTCAAGCAGAAACAAAACCGCCCAGCAGCCCGTCCGAGATTTCTTGCCTCAGCTGCGCGGTAAACGACAATCCAAAAACCCGAAATTGGTTTTCTTTCTGTCATCCCCCTGTTGCGCGCACAGGACCACCGCTAGAGAAAAGAAGGGGCAACCCTGGCCATTTCCGCACTAGCCTGTTATAGCGCGATGAATTCCACTTTCAACCTCCTCTGGAATCCTGGGGTTTGCAGTTTCGGGAGGGGCCGGCCGGCCCCTCCCGAAACGGCAAACCCCAGGATTCCAGAGGAGGTTGAAAGTGGAATCATCGCGCTATAACAGGCTAGTGCCGAACGTCAGCCGCGAGTCTCTGTGCGCTCTGATGCTCGGGCGCATCTCCTTCTTTCCCCTGCTAATTGAGTCCCCTCGCCATTTCCGCACTAGGTTGTTGTAACGCTATTATTCCTCTTTCAACATCCTATGGAATCCAGCCAGCCCCTCCCGAAACTGCCAACCCCAGGATTCCATGGGATGTTGAAAGCGGAATAACAGCGCTGCAACAATCCAGTGCGGAAACGACTCAGTCCCTTCAACGCGGCCTCAGCTCGCCGTCGGCCCGTCCCTCCCAGCCTGTCTCCCTCCGCACGTAAACCTGCGGGTCTCCTCGGCGCCGGGCGTCTCTTCTCCACGCCCCCCCCCGGCGCAGGGCGCGCGGAGGGAGAGGCCTCGGAAGCCGGCGCGCGCGCGCCCGCGCCTCTCCGCCCACCCCCGCCTTTCTCTCTGCCGGCGCAAGCGGCCAGCGAGGGGCGCTGCGCCTCAGGTCTCCTTCGCTTCGCTTCACTTTGCGGAGGGAGCCGGCTGCAGATCACCTGCAGTAGTGGGGAGCTCCTCCTCCCCCGCTGCCCCTGTTAATCGCAGCTCTCTCTCCCCTCCCCGCTCCCCCCCCGCTCCATGCGCTTGCACGAAGGGAATTGGGCTGAGCTGCCCATTTGCTGCAGAGAAAGAGCGACACAGCTGGGCAGAGCGGGGCAAGGGGCTGCCGGCTCCGGGTCGCTCTCACTTTCCCGTCCTCACCGGGGCTCCGGCTCGGCGCGGGAGCATCTCGCCCAGTGGCAGCCGCCGCCGCCGCCTGCTCTCCCTCCTCCTCCTCCCCCGTCCTTTCCTTTCACGCCGTCCCCGCGGGGGTGCCCCTTCTCGTTCCTGCCCCCGCCGCTTCGTCACCTGCCCCCGAAGGCGGCGGCCGGAGGAGGACCAGCAGCAGCAGCAGCAGCGCCCGGGAAGCAAGACGAGAGCGAGCCATGGCTGAAATGGGCGAAGGCGAGGACGAGATACAGTTCCTGAGAACTGTAAGCCCCGCGCTTCTCTCGGGTGCCTTTTCCTCAGCTCCCCGCCCCCGTCGCCTGAGGGACTAACGTGGCTGGGGGTGCCGGGGCGTTGGGTCGGCGGCGGGGACTTTGCGAGCCACGCGTTCGGGAGGAGGGAGCCCTTGCGCCGGGGGGGGGGTTGCTGTGGTGTGGCGTGGAGGGGGGAAGCGGGGGGCGAGGGAGCCAGGAGGGTTGAGGCTGTGGTCGGAGTGTCAGTGGGGCTCGTGCTGCACGTTCTGGGTCCGGGAGGACCCACCTACAGACGTTGCGCGAGACTAGCGCTGCGTGACGGGCATCCCGAGTAAGCGGGAAGGCTCCCTCCCCTTTCGTCTTCCTTCCTCTAAAACGAGCCGGGGGGGGGGCTGTGGCGGCGACCTGTGGTGAGGAGTTGGTCTGGTCTGAAACAGCCCACCTCACCCGCCCTCCCACCGCAGCGGCACCCTTGCTTTTAGGGGTGTCGGGTGGCAATTTGGGTGGGCGGGGGAGCCAAGGGGAGGAATAGGAGACGAGCCTGGCTCTTCTGTGGGATTCTGACTTAGGGATAAGCGTGTCCTTTCGGATGAGGGGCGTCTGGCGCCTACTGCCCGGGGGAAATACGCGCTCGGGTTGCTCAGCAGAGCCAGAGGATGCCTCTAAGGCTCAAAGGCTACCTCAGCCCGCCGGATGTAAAAGCTATCTCAGCCCGTCTGGCGGGAGAAGGTGCCCACTAACAAAGTGTGGCGAGGAGGGGAGCGCACGAGGCGAAGGGACGTCACGGTTTTCTCCACTGTACCTATTCTGCAGTGAAGACAGAATGGGTCGTTGTCTCTTTCTCCCCCCCCCATTGGTGTCATGAATCATGCCTAAAATTATTGCCAGCAGGTGATCGAGGGGTAGGTTAATTTATGTTATTTGGGCTCCGAGCAAGCACCGTTCCCCTCCTTTCCCTCGAATATTCCATACCCCCCCCCCGCTTTCCGATCTGCCTCTGTTACTGCAGATATTCCACCGAGCAGCGTTGCTCAGCCTAAAAGCTGCAACTGTATCTCTTCTTCTGGCAAAAGCAATTAAGCGTTTTGACGGGAGGGGGAGGGAGGAGAGGCGGCGGAGGCAAGAGATCCCGTTCTTTCTCTGAGGGAGTCTTGCCACACAATCCTATGAATATCTGCTCAGAAAGCAAGTCTCATTTGAGTTCAGTGAGACTTGAGGGTGTTCCTAATTGCAGCCACAGTGAGATGTTGATTACCAGCAATCCGTCTTCTTTAGCTGAAGACGTTTTAAACTGCTGAACGATTGCTTAGTCCTATGTTATACGTAGCCGCTGGCTATTCGTGAACATGGCTCTTCATAATATCTGTCTTTTTAAAGCTGTCCCAAGCTGTTTTTTTTTAATAATGGGTACAGCCCTAAAAGAGTTTTATAAATAACTGTTATTTGCTTGTAGGCTGTGAGTTGTAGGTTTAATTCTGTACTGGATGTTTACAGAGCTTGGAAACTGTGAGATTACACTTATTTCATTTTTATATAATGTGATCTGTACTGAAAACAGCAGTTTTTAAGGTGCTTATGAAACTGACTGAAAAGGGAGCACCAGCCAGTGCTGTTGGTATTTTTCTGGTTTTGGTCCAGAATTTTGCAGTCACTAGAGATGTTGGTTGACATACTTTTCTTGCCTCGTTTTCTCCATATGCTGCTTAGCTGCTCCATAAATGCTTGTGCATGCTTCAGAAATGTAATTTATTGATTAAGATACAGTTGTTATGCAATTTTGACAGAACAACTATAAAACTTCTCCCCTCTTAAATGGCTTTGCTTCTGAGATACTTGCTGAGACTATAGTAATCTTAAACATACCACAGGATTTATATAGGAAGAGGCTTTCTTGGTGCCTACTGTTCTGGTTGCCCCAAATATTCTGCAAGGCTTATGCAATTACAGGCTTACTGCAGGTTAAACGTAAGCAAAAATCATGAGGTGATGTTATCTGCATACTTGATAGGAAAAAGTGGTAACATGCATGCTAATGTGTCTGGACATATAAAGTAATGTTTGAGTTACTGCACTCAACAGGAAAAGCGCATTACGTAAAGTCACTCTTCTGGTTATGTATTTGGGGCTGGAAGTAAAGATCTGGAAATCCCAGCTGGGGATTATCTTTTTAAAGCCCTCAGAATGTCTCATTGGTAGCATTAATGACCTTGAGGGGGGCAAATTATAAGCAGTGGGAAAATTTTGATGTAGGATTCTCACAGGCCTGGGTAAAAACCAAGCCGCCAAAGGCAACGGAGGGCTTCTGGTGATTAGCTTCTGTCTTTCCTTTAATCTTGCCAGTCATTTGTGTGTCGCATGCATTTTTCTGACTGTGTCACAATAGTAAGGTATTTTGTGTACCCTGATGCTGTAAAAGAATTTTTAAAAAAGGCACATAGTGAGCACTGCAATGGCATAAACATATTTGTTTATGATGTAGGTGCTGCTGTATAATACTAATTTTCTAAAACCAGCTACCATCTATATCTGGTGTACCTTTTGTAACCTCCAGAGTAGGTACAGTGAGTGATTCTTGTTTTTTAATCCAGCCTCATAATGAGATTTATGTTGTTGCTTTAGATGGTCAACCATATTTATTTCATTTTATCCCTTTACTGTCCTAGGTGGCAAAGATGAACCACAATGTTAAAATACATAGTTTATCCTACTGTTATTATAAGAATTCTCATTGTGGTTTAATGTGATCTATAAGACAAGCGTCATGGACACTCTCTAAGAATTAGCCATAAACACCTCATTTTCATAGTGTTCACGTTGTAAGGTGTGCAAAGCTACAAAGAGACAAGCAAGAGTTTCTTTTAAAGTGGGATGACTAGCTTTTTGTTCTTGTTTTCTGCTGTTTAACCTAAAGAGAACTGAAAGTAAAATTAATGAAGGTTTTTAGTTCATTGTTTGTGTGCTATTAGGCCATTCATGAGACCTGGCTCTGAAGTGTCAATCTGACAACAGAGATATAATGAAATTGTTATCGTACTTTAATAATTGTAATTTGTAATTCCATGACATGACTGATACATCTTTCCCCATTGTTGTTCAAGAACTGAAAGCATATGGACTGAACTTTGCCATATGCAGGTTATAGTTTCGCTCCATTTACAGACTGTATGTTGCAGAATACCAAAACATTCTGAATGTGCTACAAGGAATAAAAACTGCTGTCAACTCAGTTGTGCACAAACTTCTTTATTTCATAATTTTATGTCATCATGGTTGGAACTTCCACTTTGTCCAAATTCTGAGTTTTTGATTCTACTTACCTACTACCTCCTGTTTTATTTTTACATCACTTCTATCTTCTCCAGTTGTGTAAAATACCTAAGAGCTACCTAGATCTGTGGTTCATTTTACATTGCCATGGTTTCATCACTGATTTGATTTTTTATCTTTATTGGTTATTGCTCACATTTTTAGCATCTAAAATGTATTAATCAGTTTTTTAAGGAAAGACTTCTTCAGTAGATACCACAAGATTAGATATTGGCTGTACCTAAACATGATGTTAAACCATGGCTTAGTACTATGACCTAATGAGGTGATAATCATATCAGTGATGAGGGTTTTCCAGTAATAATTATGATAATAATAATTAATTTCTATCCCACCTAATCTGCAGCCCTGATGATAATCATCTCAGTGACGTGGGTTTCTGAGGTATCACCATCAGCACTATTTGTATGCCATCTGGGAAGTTAAAGTTAAAACAGATATAGATAAAAGTTCACAGAGCCAGGGAGCATCCACTGAGAAGACCTCTCCCCTGTTACTGCTAAATGTGCCTGTGAGCCTGGTAGATTAGAGAGAAGGACTTCCCCTAATGATCTCGTGGGCAGGCTCAGATGCAAGAATGGGATCCTTCAGATAATGTGCAGAATGTGGTCCCTCAGATAACCTGGACACTAGCTGCAGAGGGCTTTAAGGGTCATAACAAGCATTTTGAATGGTGCCCAGAAACAGACCGATGGTCAGTGGAGTTGTTATAAAAAGGGAATTATGCTCCCTATAGCTAACTCCAGTCAGTAATCTAGCTTTAGTTGTCTGGACCAGCTGATGTTTCCAACACTGTTCAAAGGAAGTCTCACATAGAGTGCATTAGTTGTGTGCCATCATAGGCAGATCGGACGTTTCTAAGTACAGCTGTGGCTAACACATGAGCCTTAACTGTGCAAATGGGCTATTGGCACTGTAGAAACCTGAGCTTTTTTGGTCCATGGTTGAATCCAGAATAATTTGAAAAATCTTTGAGTCTTCTACAAAATTTCCTTTAAGACCAGCTAGAAAATCTTCTACTGGCCTAAATGTTGGCCTAAAATGATGGAGATCTGATTTAGGATGTGTATTTTTCTTGACTAATATTTAGCAAAACTTTAAAGATCTCTCTCTCTCTCTCTCTCTCTTTTTTTAAATAGCCATTTGAAATCAACTGTTTGAGAGAAGCAATTCAGAGGTGCATACTTACTGTGGCTTATTTCACATTAAAAAAAATCAGAAAGGAACTGACAGTAAAATTGACAGATTGAAGTTTTACTTGAAAATTGTATTAGTGGATTAGTTTAAAGAATTTAAGATAAGATAGCCTACAGTTCCCTTACATGGATAAAACTGAGTAAGAAGTGAAGTTCCTGAATACTGTTAATATGGTGATCATGTTGATTTTAGCACACTTAAAGGAGTACACATTTTCCCCTATACATGGGCTCATCCCAAGCCCCCTGGAAGTGGGGTTCTCATCTAAAAGAAATACATTATAATTTTTTGAAACTAATCAATTTAACCATTTTTTAAAAACAATTAATCATTTTTTGCTGGTAAATGTTGTGAAATAATGCATTTGTAGAAAAAGAAAAAATCAGCAATAGAAATTTTCCTTTCCATATGAGGAGCACATGAATAGTCCAGACATTTGCTACGCTGAAAATTACAGTAATGTTTTGCAAATACTGCGTTCTGTCAAAAGGATAACATAAACATATCAGTTCATACACAGAAGATTTATATTTTTATACCACTGAACACACATTTTGATTTTTTTTTCTCATGATCTGAAACAAATTTTATTTGTGAATAGATTCTATTGATTTTAAGGGGCTTTCTTTTGGATTTTTAACGAAGTATTTCTAATTCAGGTAATCATGGTTAAAATGTTGATTTTTTTATGGGAAAATATATTTTAAAACACTTTGAAATTATTGAGGTATCAGGGCAAAACACAACCCTTTGGAAACAATTCCTACTATAAAAAATGGGGCAGCCTATTCATAAAGAATGTCTCAGTCTAAGAAATTTTTTTTCTAACATTTGTACTCATGATTATTTTATTTTATTTGCTTTGAACAAGACTGCAGGAAGCCTTGTTTTCTTCAAACTGGCTTTTGGGATTTTTCCCCCTTAAATTTAAAAATTATGCTTGAACTACACTATTGCGTATATTTCTTTGTTCTTAACTTGCATTATGCTTGGATTGCTGTATCTGTACCACTATACCATTTCTGGTTTTTGGTAGGAATATTGTTGCAGCTCTAAGCTGGCAGTAGGGAACGTATCGCAAGACTATACCTCCCACCTGGCCTAGCTACTATAGTCAAATGTGTAGTATCATGGGAGCTGCAGACCAATAACATCCAAAGGGCTACATATTCCCCATCCTTGCAATAATGCAATGGTAGGAAATCTGTAACCCTCATATTATTGGACTACCACTTCCTTCAACTATAGCCAGCATAGGCAATGGTGAGAGGTCAACAGAGCTGAAGTCCAGTGTTTTTCATATCTGCGCTAATGGTGGTATCCTATTGAATCTGTTTGCTGGTGGCATGGATACGGTTGGTGTAATAGCTTCTCCTCTCCCAAGTAGCTACCCATATGCCCCAGAATCTGCTCTGAATGGTAGGTGGTGTCAGGTGGATTCAAGGAGGAGAATTCTCACAGTATGAACATGTTTTCAGCTATGCGGTGTTAGATGCAACCCTGTGATTGTAGTTCTGTGCACATGTAAATCAAGCCCCTCTGAGAGCAATGGAACTATAAATTGTCTACCTCTAAGTAGAAATATTGCACTGTTTGGGCTACAGTCCTATGAGTCCAATTAAGCACAGTTATATAGGACTACATTGTGAACTTGTCCTTTGGGACAAAGTTCTGTGCATTTTAAATTTTTCTGAGTTGTCCACATTTATTCTGAAATTGCACTTTCTAGTAGTGCTTTTGTAACATCCATAGTTTTGTTTTTATATAATAGAGTGCATGGTTAGTTTTTGGCATACTTGAAATAATTAAATAAATAATTCAACCTAATTGAAATGAATAAAATGAACTGCCATTAGTTTCATTCAATGTTTGTTTTGCTTAATTTTTTGTAAAATATGATCAACGATATGTCCTAATTATTGATATGAGCTGTTGGTATTGCTCCTGTATATTACAAAGAAGCTACCTGCAGGCCACATTGCAAGCAAATGGTACTTACTATTATGTAAAAGTAACCTTCTGCAAAATATTACACAAATCTTTGGAAAGGCCCTCAAGCTGCCAATCTAGCGTGCCCTTTATTGTACCACTGCTGAAGGGATTATCTATATGGTTTATCTAATGATCCCCTAGCGAGGTAGTCCGTGAGAAAGTGAACTGTACATGCTTTCTGAGATGCATTTTATTACTTTCATTCCAGCTAGGTGAAACACAAATCAAATTATTTCTTTGAATTTTGATCAAGTTTAAATATCGGAACGTAACCCAAAGGTTTGAGTTATGTACATCAGTTAATTGATTTTAAAGTAGATTAAAAAGCTTAAAGAAGACTGTTCTTGTTTTTTGCCACCTAGTATGTGCTATATAGGATGTCCTGTATAGTCGGGAAAATAAATATACATGTTACAACACCAGAGATGTGGATCACCTTATTCAGTCATAAAACTTTAAGATGGTGATTTGAAGATTTGTGTAAAAAAATAATAATCAAAGAACATGCATATGGTTGCATGTGACCTTAGAAAGAGAAGAGACTCTAAACCTTTGCTGAGAAGTGGATACTGACATTTGGTAAACTTGCTTACATTTGGTGTAATATAGAAAACAGATACCTGTTATCAAAATGGCAAAAACAAAACAATTAGAAGCTGGAGGTAGTATTGTGTCTTAAGGGGTAAGTGTGTGTGTGTGAAGGAGAGAGAGAGAGAGAGAGAGAGAACGCATGCGTAGGGTAAATTTTACCCTAGTGGAGCAGAGGGAATGGTGGTATTAGTGTTTAGACTTCAGTTGATCATCTAATTGCTGCACATACCATCTCTCAGCATGTTTAACAACAATTTTGTACGCAACCATCCTCATATTGCTGTGTGAGCCTTTTTTTATTCTCGTAGATCTTCAAGAAAGTCCGTTTCCTCTGCCCTCCTATCTTTCTGGGCCCATTTAGTGGGAACAAAGGAGAGCGCCTTCTTGATGGTCACTCTCAGACTTTGGAACACCCTCTGTTAGGCAAGCCAGGAGGGCTTCTCTTTGCTGTCTTTCCACTGGCAGGAAAAAACCTTCCTACTCCTACAGGGTTTTAGGAACTAGCTGTGTTGGACTTTTAATGGTGCGCTGTGGTGTTTTGTTGATTTGTAACTATTGCTTTTTAATGAAATTTAGATGGTTTTAATTTATATTTATATTTAATTTACATATTTATGGCTTAATAGTTTTATGAATTACACACACATACACACACACTCTGTGCTTTTAATCTGTATTGGTTTTAATCATTTGTCAGGCATCTTGAGTCCCATTATGAGGAAAAAGTGAGATATAGATAGATCGATCGATCGATCAATAAATAAAGTGATTTGCTTGCTCTGTAGGTAATTATGTTACCATTGCCATGGTGGAGGAACTAACTCTGTGGAGGAAGGGTGGAAGATAAATCTACTGTAAAGTCAATTGTCTGTTTCTGAGTTTGTGTTTGTCTGCGTCAGGCAGGCAAAGACGTATGATTGGCTGAGTGAGGTGAGAAGACCTGATATGATTGGCTGGCTGTAAAGATTCTGTGGAATCTTGGGGTTGGCAGTTTAGGGAGGGGCCTTTAGAATTCTCAGCTGAGAGCTCTTGTTCCTCAGACTGGTTGCTATGGAGATGAGGCCTACCACCAATAGAGATGCCAGAAAACATTTGGGAGGCATATGTGAGAAAAACTAAAGTGACATACACAACATAGTTCATTTCCACACTACACTGTCATAGTGCTATTATTCCACTTTCAACATCCTATGGAATCCCAGGATTTGTAGTTTAAGGAGGGGCATTTAAGAATTCTCAGCCAGAGAGGGGTCTTTGGCCTCAGTAAACTACAAACCCCAGAATTCCATAGGATGTTGAAGGTGGAATAATAGCACTATAACAGGGTAGTGCAGAAATGGCCATAGTTAGAAGCTCTTCTCACCTCGCACAGTAGGTTGTCTGGGTTCCATATGTGAGGAATCTTAAAGTTGAAATTCAAAACAAAAAATGCTTCTAGAAAAACGTAAAGCCATTGCACAAATTCAATAGAAAGCAAAACAAAAAACAAAAAAACAAAGCAAGCAAACAAACAAAAACACAACAAAAGCCAGTACATCAACATCACCAGACAACACAGGTTGGATTGGGGACTATGAGGAAAAGTTACAGGTACTGGAATGGGCCAGTTGCTATGGAGTCGATGCCTAGCAGCAAGGAGGAAGACAGTATATTCCCTCAGGAACCCAACCTCTAAATGTTAACAACTCTGAGTAAAGATTGGATTGGGGAATATGGGAAAAATTTACAGGTACAGAAATAGGCTGATTGCTATGAACACGAGACCTAGCAGCATGGAGTACAGTGTACTCCCCCAGGAACCCAAGCTACGTATGTAAATAACTCTGAATACAGATTGCTTTGGGAAATATAGAGCAAAGTTACAGGAAATGGAGAAGACAGTTTGGTGAGTTCTTAAGAGGAAAATAACAACCCCTGGCAATGCTGGGTAAATATGCTAGCATAACATAAATAAAACATAGTGCTTAAGTCTCCCTAATGAGTTATGACTAAGATGGTATTGGACCTGGGAGTTAGGGTTTATTTCTTTTGTACTGGCATGGGAGTAAACAGAAGAGGCTTTTAAATAAAAAAATTAGTCCTGCTATAGGAGAAGAAGTTTGCACACCTGATTTAGTTTGCTGTGTGTTAGGATTCGGTAGTTTGTGGGCACCATGCTTCCTTATGGAAGAAGAGGGTTCTCCACTGTCTCTAGTCAGAGATAACGGTGGACATCACAGCTGGGCCCTGCACCTGTAAGTACAAAGTATTCTTAAATGCTGTCCAGTATAGGTTATTTTGATTTAAATTGGTTTTGTGCCACGAGCCTGCTCTTCTCTTTGCTTATAGTTTCTCTCTATCTTTGACCATAATGAACCTCTCTTAATGTAGATGAAACGGGGTTCACTGGGTACTTCGGCAGATTTAGAATGTTTTCTCCCACATGACAAACTGCTTTTTCATGCTACATCTTTAGTTCAAGGGTGAAGTGGAGATGGAATTTAAACTGGCAGTCATTCCCAGACTACTTGGAAAATAATTTGGATCCAGTGGGATGCCTTCTGCCTCAGGAGCAGCTAGAGTCTATTTTAGGATGTGGGGAGAGTGCTAGCTATCGCTCAACAATGCCTTGGTCTTGTGACAAAGCTGATTGTTTTGAGCAGAAGAAATTTATAGGCAGGTCCAGATGATGATGATGATGATGATGATGATGATGATGATGTTTGAACTAACAGCATTTCTGTGTGACAGACTGATAGTTTCTGTACTAATATATGAACTGAAACCCATTTTTTTTTAAAAAAAAGTTAAATTCTAGCTTTGAAAGTATTGTCTTAAAATGTCTGATGTGTTTTGGTGAGAAATGGAGGGAAACACTAAAAAGTATTTTAGCCAGCCACAGGTTGGATAATTGTGTGATAATCTTGTGTACAATGTCATTGTGTTTTGTGGTTTGGTAGATCTTTAGTAGAGAAGGAGATTGACTCTTTTTTCATGCCCAGCACTCAGCATGTTGTGCTTCGAATCCCAAGGCAGGACAAGGTGTAAGACCAATGTTTTCCACAGAGGTAGTGCTTTTTCCACTTGCGTGTCTGATAATGCTTATGTCTTGGATGCATACAATTTAGGCATATGGAGGAAAACAGAAGCATCTTTCAGATGAAAGAAAACTCCCACCCTTCCTGAATACTATAAGGGCAGTTTTGCCTCTACATTAGGCAAGGGAAGACAGAACTGATTTTATAACCAGAGGTATTCAGGAGCATTGGTGGTGAACAACTCTCAGAGAAAAAAATTGAAACTGAGCAGTCACTAGCCTTGCATGACAAAATATGCTTTCACTAGGTCTGGCAACAACTTACAAATGTGCATAGAAGTGCAAATCTGGTCCTTCAGATGTATTTCCAGGAAGGAAGTGAGAGGAAGGGGAAATTTGTTACATTGAAGCCATTTCTGCACTAGAATGTTATTCTGCTATTATTCCACTTTCAACATCCTACAGAATCCTGGGGTTTGCACTTTAGGGAGGGGCCTTTGAGTTTCTTTCCATCATCTGTTATATGGGATTTAAAGTACATTGTACTGTATATGGTGTATTTTAATGGTCTCAAAAAGCATACTTGTAGATAATCAGTATTTACTTGAGGTAACTGACACCACATTTCAGGCCATTTCCGCACTAGAGTTTTATAGCGCTATGATTCCACTTTCAACATCCTATGGAAACGTGGGGTTTGCAGTTTCGGGAGGGGCTGGCTGTCCCCTCCTGAAACTGCAAACCCCAGGATTCCATAGGATGTTGAAAGTGGAATCATAGCGCTATAAACTCTAGTGTGGAAATGGCTTTAGTGAAAAGAGAAACTAACAAAAGTAAATAATATGACAACCCATGCCTTCAAGCTTACATTGTAAATTTATGACATGACATGGAAGAAGAAATGGGAAGAGAGAAGTTGAAAGGAAAGGTTACTTGTTACAGTGACCAGTTGTGTGAAGACAGTGCATGAGGCTTGCTAGAATGATTGTGGAGATGTGGCAGTTGAAAGGCATCTGGTATCAGCAAAGGTCATGAGATAGCCCTGCTGCTCTTCTCTCCCTCTGCTTACAACCAGCCACAGTGCCTGCCAGTAGAATTAGTTATTTTCATTTAGTTCTGCATATATTTATTTGAACTTATTGACAGTAGCCATTACACTGGGCAGTAATACTGCTCTGATAGTGTTGAACTGTTCAGTATAACTCAATGACATGCAGATCTTATAGTTAAAATTCATAGGTGCTGCAGAGCTTGAAATATAGCATACCAAATGGATTCACATGCTTTTTCAAGGAATAAATACATTTTAGTCCACAGCATAACTTATAAAATGCCATTGATATTACACGCAATAGGTTTTAAAGATAAGAAGGATTTGGTTTTGGCACATGTGTCTGGCTGCGAATAAAACTGCAAGTCCTTACTGTGATGTGAAGAATAAAAGTACTGAGCCTTGTAACATTTTAAATTACTGAATATACCTAAATAGGAGGCTTTTGGTTTGTATTTTTCTGTCCAGTTTCATGCTGCCATGTAACCCTGAGTTCTTTTTCACAACTGACTGTTTGTTATGTGAAGGTGCTTAATAGCTTTTTGCTTGATAATAGTGCATCTATGCCTCATCAGCCAGTGTGTTGAAAACTGCCAACCTGTTAGTCTAGTTTTTGATTTGTGCTACCACCACCAAACTCTTGTTTTTGTCCTAGTGAGTCTTTGGAGAATTATTACTTGTGCATTTAGTGGATTTCCCTAGTGAAAAGCAAAGATCTTTGTGTGGAAAATGTGTTGGAGACTTGCAAAAGTTATGTCATAATGGCCATTTCTCTTTTGCCTTATACCCCTCCTTAGCAGGATCCACATCTGCTTGAAATTTTGTCCTTCACAATTGACTAGGAAAAGTTCAAGATTAGGAAACAGAGAAGAGTACCTTAGGCTTTGTAATCAGGATTTAATAGAAAGAAGCAGTGCATGACCAAATAATTATAAAAAGCAAAGATCCTAGACAGAAAATTAATTTACGTGAATACATTTGTAAACAAACCAAAAGCAGATTCATTAGCAAATGGGGAAACAACAGACGTCATGGAACAGATTTGTAGCAACAAAAATCAAACAGTTCTTAGGTGCCTACTTTTTTCAGGTTAATTTACCGTGTAATCTTACATATATGTGCTCAGGAGTAAATTCAGTTCTGTAGGATTTTTAAGTAAGAGATTTTCAGAGTTTATAAATCTTTCTAGCTAGGAAGTCAGTTGCTGAAGAGAGTGAGGTTTTCTCCTACTATAGTAAGTAATATTTTTATTTTTTTCAAAAGGAGAGCTTCAAACTGTTTTTTTTTTCCTCCATCAAAAGCCCACTTCATATGTTTCAGTTTGGCTAGTGAGCACCCAATGATAAAGAAAAAAGTGGAATTAGCTTTCCGGGAGAGAGACATTTGGGTAAAGTGGTTCTCCATGTGAATTTGGCAGTGTCAATTAAACCCAGTATGATAGTACTCTGGCATGGTTTCATCTGCTGCACCCATTAAAGAATCTACTTGACATAATGACTGTCCACATTGAAAGATACCCATTTGTTCCATTTTTCTGGAACGGCTAGCAACTACATCTTTAAACTGTAATTTTGATGCTGTGTGCATTGATCCGCTGCAGGTTTTTCTGCTGCAGGATAAGCTTTAGTTCTTGTGTTTTCACCTCTTTGCTGCTACATATCTGGTCCTACCCAGTGTGGATTGTCACCCCTTGCTCATAATTAGGGCAGTTTTTGGCTGTAGATAGTTTCTTTTTTTATGTTTATCATACTTAAAGGTTGTTTAGTGCCTTATAATAGTCACTTTATTTTAGCTGCGAAACATTGCTATGAATAAAGAAAGTGACTTCATGACTATTACAATATCAGTAAGTCAGCATTATGAAAAACCATCAGTGTAACTTGAAACCTAGCTTGATTAAACCATGACAGCAGGGTATTCTGTCATGGTTTAACCAAGCTAGATTTCAAGTCACATTTAAAGTCAAATTACATTTCAACTCAGCTTGTTGTACAGGTGCCATACAGTCAATTGTGTGGTTTAGGCTCTTCCAAGACTGTCTAGTTTCACTGTAGTTCTTCCACATGGTAACTGAAGAGTTTTCTATTGATGGGAGTGGGTAAGCTGTTGAGTAGATGTCATCTGATGTGTGTTGATCATGTGTCAAGTGTGAAGTGTTCACATTTATTTCCTATATACAGTAAATATTGCCAAAATGGGTCTAGTGACTGAGAATACAAAAGAGAAAAAATTATTAAAGGTTGTCTGTCTTGCACATCCTCATCAACAGTGATGGATGTTTCAACAAAACTGTTGGAAAAGCAAAAGTAATGTACAAAATATTACTATAGAGAAAGAACTTGATCCAGTTTTACCGTGAGTGTCATGTTATGAAGGGATCCATGTAGATCAGTGGTTCTCAACCTGTGGGTCCCCAGATGTTTGTGAACTTCAGCTCCCAGAAGCCCTGAGCATTGACCATAGGGGCTGGGGCTTCTGGGAGCTGAAGTTCACAAACATCTGGGGACCCACAGGTTGAGAACCACTGATGTAGATGTAGCACATAGTTTAACTACTTGATTTTCTTCCCTCATTCCTTCATACATCAAAGGAAACAGGAGGCTCTTGTCTGTATATTTCAGGGTTGGGCAACTGTGGTCATTATGGGACAGCAAATTCCATAATCTCCCACCACTGGCACTGCAAGCTAGGGCTAATGGGTCTTGATACCAAAGACATCTGGAGGCCCATAGTATACCCATGCCATATGTGTATGCCCCTGTTCTTGGCCAAGGAACAAGCACTATGAGATCCTGTTTTCTAAGGGACAGTGCACTGTGTGCCCTCTTATATGGGGTGAGGAGGCTGAGAAATAGTTAGAAAAGCTGTTATGGTAAGTGAGGTTCTTCCACACATAGGATAGAACTACTTCATATTTTATTCATTCATTTTATTTACTTCGTTAGGTCTATATACCACTTTCTTCCCAAGAATGGGACAGAAGGCAACTTTACTACCCTTTATATTTTTCTAAGTCATCCCACTGAAACCTCAATATCATGAAAAAGCTTGTGGCACTTTCTAGGATAATACATTTTATAGCATAAACCATCCTGAATTAGAGGGCATCTCATCAGATACATCATTTGGCAGAATAACACATTTATTATAGTATAAACCTTCATGAATTAGTGGGCACTTCAGCAGATGCATCATTTGGCAGCCATACTTGTTTATGAGTATAAATGGGTTAAAAAAAATCCTGAAAACAGTAAAATTTAATGAGAACAAAATATTAAAAAGTCCAACAATTTGAATTGGCCAGTCACAGTAGCACCTCTGTGTGGACAGTATAATTATAAGGTTCAGTTATGTTAGTGAGTATTCTCTTCAGATATGAGTATTGGCTTTAGTAACTCTTGAACATACCAGTTCTGCATCTCAGAAGATGTTTAACGTGCAAGGATACACAGTGGTCGGAAAACTGCTGGTGTACTATTGCCAGTATAACTAAGCTGTTGTAGATAGTGACAGGAAGAGGAAGGATTGCAAAAGTGAAGGAAGCAAGACACTGGGATAAATAGGCTACTAAGAGCTAGAACATTTTGTGTGCCTTCCCTTGTCACAACTGCAAGAACCTGGAAAAAGTGCAGCTGCTAGCTCAGTGCACCCATAGGACTATGGCCAATAATCATCTCTGTGGGAAGAGTGTGCATGCAATACTAGTCATGCTGCTGAGTCAGTGTGGCAGAAGGAGAGAACTGATGACTTGGGCAGCTAAATTCAAAGTTCAGCACTCACTCAGTTCTTAGGATTGCATATACTACCTTTTGCTTCTTGTTCACTCTTCTATTTGTTTATTGTGAAGTGACTCAAAAGTACATAGGGCCTGAAGAAGAAACAATAGGATTACAAAGGGAACCTGGATGGGACCCTTTGCACTGGTTCACCAAAGAAAAGTCTATACTAAGTGGCTAGGCTTTGTCACCTAGATTATAATTCAAAGGTCAAATTACATTTTTTCTCAGCTATAACATACATGCGTGACAGAAAAGCAGATGAAAAGAATGAAGGTTGACATGTGTAGGGATATAAATTCCAGAAGATCTGATAGAGCTTTAAACAACTGTTGGATCCTTCCTGAGGGTGCAAGGAAACTGCAAACAGAAGACCTTTGAGAAAAGGTTTTTGGTTGCAAAGTTTGGAATTTTGCTTCAGTAGAAGTAGACTAGAGTAGCCAGAAGCAACATTTTGGGGATAGATAGAGGGAGAGCTGTGAGGCTCCCTGGCAATGTGCGCATTGTGTACAGGTGAGGCACTTAGTTCCTTGAGAACATTAGTAGTTAAAACGCCTTTGTTGCTAAACCTATAATCCTTTATGGTAATCCAGTTAATGCTGCATGTTAGAGTTTGTAAATCTTCAGGGTTTGATAGGGAAGATTTTTTTTTTTTTGGGTATACAAGTATGCATGTTATGTGTTTGCACAATAACGTTTTTTGGGTTTGGTTTAGCAGATTTCATGTTGGTAGTGTAGAGTGGATATTTTGCTAGGTGGAAAGATGAGAGGAGTTAGAATGACATAATATATTCATGATTTTACCATCACCCCCTCTATTTTATCTGAGGCCATTTCTGCACTAGACTGTTATAGTGCTATTATTCCACTTTCAACATCCTATGGAATCCTCAAAGGCCCCTCCCCAAACTGCAAACCCCAGGATTCCATAGGATTTTGAAAGTGGAATAATAGCACTATAGTGCAGAAATGGCCTGAGTGAAAAAGGGTATACTAAGGAAAATATAACTATTGATATAAACCCAGATTGTTTCTTTAAATGGATTGAACATGTTTGTGCAAGAGTATGCTTCTTTTTGAAAGAATTTTTAGAACATTTTCACACAACCACATGACCCAGTAGTCTTATCTCTAAACAAAGCATTGTCTTATTTTGACAATTTCAAAGCAGTAATCAAAGCTTCCTATTTAACAGCACTTCTTGTAGTAACAAAAAAATGGGCATCATGAAGAGAAAGACAGAATTAATTACTACACATAATGGAAGAGATCTTTTATTTGTATATAATTTATGTTCTCTGCATAAACACTCAATCTATTTTATGCAGGTTCTTGTTGTTTCTAGCTATTGTATACTAGAATGCTGTAATTATTGTTTTCTGTGTCTGCAGATCAATACACACCTTGATAACAAATTTTGGTAAGCCCAGAGCTTGAGACATTAAGTGGAAAAAAGTCTAATTGGTTTCCTTGAGTGTTAATGAGCTCAAAATTTGAATCTGCTTGTATTAATATGAGTGGGATTAAAAAACCCCCCTCATTCCATTTATGTTACTCTTAAAAGAAATGGTGACTGGAAGCGGTGCAGTCCCATGCCGTTTCCTCTCATCATTTCTCTGCCACCTTGTTTTCACTGGGTCTTAGCTCTTGTCATAATGACTTGTGAAGCAGAACTTGACCTACACCATTAGCCACTTACTCCTCTACTACCATGCTATGAGCAGACATAGTGATTAACCAGTTAAGCCTTGTTAAATGTTACACCTGTTTTCCCAATAGATTCAGTTGTTGTTGTGCTAAAATAAACAAAAAAGAAACCAACATTGTTAGCAGTTGTTAGCCTGCAAATTAACATTAGCTTAATTAACATAGATGAAGTATCACCTTAGGTTAAAAAAATCACAAATGTAAATTTAGAAAATTAAAAAGCAAACAACAAACCAGGAACCAGAAAAAAAATTGCAGGATATAAATTTAGAAAGAAAAAACAACCCCAAAGTCAGAAATTTATTATACTGTAATACATCTTAGTATAAATCTACAGAGTCTCTGTCCATGGTGCTAGAATGCTCTGTAGAAATGTCACTGGTGATTTCTGATCCCTATTCTGAATTATTTTCATGGCTTTCATAACTCATATTGCCATTCCTATATAGAAAATGCAATCACTGTGGCACCAAAAATCTTTATAGCCAGCAATACAACTTTTTCCAAGAAGAGTTTGTAAGGTAGGCTCTTAAAAAATTTATATGCATGGTCCAGGAAATTATATACATATAAGAAATATTGAAGTATTTGAAAGTTTTAATTTGCTCTTGATCATGAAGTTGCTGTTTATGTACAGGAGGAACCAATACTGTGAAATAGCCACTGTGGTTTTCATGTGATTATTAAGCATAGACTCATTGTAGAAGAACTTTTCAAAGTGACTGGATTTTGATATAATAGGACAATATCATTCACATGTATTAGCAATAAAAGGTTCTGGAAAAGGAAAGTAAGTAAGTAGCAGAATTCATACTTTGCATGTAGAAAATCCCAAGTTAAGCCTTTGTCATCTCTAGTTGCAAAAATAAGATATGTGACCTAAAAGACCACTTCCTCATAGTCTGGAGACCTGATTTGGCCTCATGGGCAAGTAGTCTGATGTGATAAAGAAGAACACAGAAAGTTGTTCTCTGTCAGTTGCAAAACTTCTTTATATTTACCTTTTGTCTGGTGGAAGCTCTCTCTCTCTGTTTCTCTCTCTCTCACTATCTCTCTCTCATGTGTGTGGTGAAGGAGGTGGGTTCCAGCTGTGGTCCAAATCCATAAGAGTTCGTTGGTACATGTATTTTCCAATTCTGAACAATAGATTCATACGAGAGTTCAAAATTAACTTGGTTCATGTATGTTCTCATTGTTTTCTGAACATTATTTCTTTAACATGGAAACACCAGGATCGAGGGGTATATGTCCATTGGATCCCATGGCTTCTGTCAGAATTGTTGACTATCCTCCCTCCTGCAATCCTTCAGTTGAAATCTGTTGATCTCTGCCACACTCTCATTGTTACCTTACTTGTGCTTTTCATTTTCTCCCATTTTATCTTAAAGGTGTTGTAATTTTAATTTTAATCACTACTAATAGAGTTCTATCTTCTTAAAAAATATAAAAATACTTGTGCAGTTGTGTGTAAATGATTGTGTTACTAAAAAAAGTGCTGGCTTTGTTTTTACTGCCATTCTAGCAGCATAATTGTCATGGATAGGAAGAAACAATTAAAACTGAGACCTAAAACTTCTGATCTCTAAACACACCTGAAACAATTTGGCTTGGATTGTGGAAGGGAATTCATAGAATGGAAGCATCTTGCCCCCCTTTCACCTGAACCCCTATATTCTATGTGGAGGATAGGAAGGATTTCTTAAACACTACAGGATGAAAGAACTAAATGGTACAGGACAGGGGGAGAGAGAGAGAGAGAGAGAGAGATGGGCTACAGAAAACTAGCACACAGGGGTCCTCTACTCAGCATCTTACGTGGCTCTGGAGGGTACCAGAGGTGGTTTTGGGGCATTTTAATCATGACTGTTGTTTGACAGTCTGTTAGAAGGGAAGCTTTCCTCTGTGCTAAAAGAACTGAGGGTAAATGTTCACACTGGACAGTACAATAAAACAATAATGATGTAGTGATGTTGTGTTTACCTTACAAACTTCTTGCAGGACAAAATTTCTTTTACAGTCTTGGTCTTGCATAGTTTACCCATCCATATTTTTCTTATTCTGAGAATTCTCTACAATGTGGACATTACATAATCATATGCTATATATTGTAGCTAATAAGTCTGTTTATCAACTTCTTAAAAATGGAACTAAATTTTTACCATTATGTGTTAAATGAAACACTGTGCACCACTGTGAGGGGGTATTTGGGACTGCCAAACCCCCTCCCCCCGCCGCTTTTCCCAAACTAAGGAAATTCGTAGCTGCAGAGCTGTCTAAGTAATCAAGAGAAGGCAGACAGCTGCACTGAAGAGCAATTAACAAGCACCTGACAAGACAATAGCAGCTTAACCCAACTATAAAAAGCACTGTAGCCAGGGGAAGGGAGATGTTAGGTAGCAGGAACAGCCAGCCTGTGGAGGGGGTGCTGGATTTATCCTTGGAGAAGAGGACAGTCAAGAAGGCCTTGACGGTTATGGAAAGAACAACCCAGCATCTCCCTGAGAGGTATGGTCATGCCCAGAGAAAGGAAAAGGGAAAAAAGACCCATGAGAGATACTATATGAACTTTTTAGTCACCAGTTGGGTGCCAAACAACTTCAAGATTATTAGTCTATCCATATTATTAGTCTATTCACATGCTTTAGGAGTCCAGCTCTGAGAGCCTGTGATGACTCTAGCATTTGGTGGTAGTACTGAAAGTGTTTGTTGTTAAGCACTGGAGAAAATTAAATTGCTGGATCTTTTGGCTGGCATCTTCTTGAGAACTGATGGAGTCAAAGGCCTATGATGTGCTGCTCAACATGGAGGAGGTAGATGGAGTCACAACCACTCAAGCCAATGCATCAAAAAATGATATATTGAGGGGGAGCTTCAAGCATATTGTATCTTCTGAAATCTCTCAAGCCTGCATGGACAATCTGCTGTATAAGTGAAGGTTCAAAGATTCTTGTGAATGCATGTGTGGTTACTGTCTACTGCTGCATGCAAGTACCAATCCATCAGTGTCATCTCTAGCAGAAGAATGAAGCTGGAAATATCACTGTGGAGTAAAGGAGTACTACCTAGTTCTGGATTCTCCTTCTTCCTGTGTCCCAAGGGGGACTTTTCCCCACAGTTCTAGATGCATTTTTTTTCTTTTTTTGGTTAAAGATGATAGCTGGTACAACCAGTGAAAACCAGTGTGTTTTTAAAAGCCTATTGTAGACACAAACTTTAAATGTTTCTATCACTGAAGTAGATAGTGATTAAAGGGAAGAAAGAGGACATAAAAGTCAGCTTAAGTATACCATTCATTTGTGCCTTTCTATAAAAAGCTTTTGTTTACAGGCAAATAAATGATTTCTTTCAAGGCAGTCTGTTGTTTTAATGATCTGCTTCCACTTTTCATCAAAGTGGTTGTTATTATTTCAGTCGAACACTTGCTGCAAGTGTTACTCAGCCAACATGTTTAACATTTTATGTGTTTTTAAAAGGCTACTGTTTGATCAGGAGCTCCTTTATCATTTATTATCAGTTTAAAGAAAAGCAAACACAGAAGTCCTAAGTATGAAGATGATGATATTTTGACAGATTAAGATTCTTTACAGTTACAATTTAAGTGTGTTTGTTGGAAGTAAATCAGACTGTGCTGCACAGAATTTACTTCCAGGTACCTCAGATTGCAGGCTCAGGCTTCTTTCATATTTCAGTGGGGTAAATTTTGTTGCTGTTACAGCAGCCACGTTAAAACAGCTGCTGGAGAGAGGGGGTGTCCAGTTTTGATTATCCCAGCTGTGTTGGAGAAGTTTTAAACCTTTTTCATCATGTTATTTTCTGGACAGACATTCACCTCCCCTCAACAAATGCCTTGGGTAGGTAGGAAGAACAACCTGGGCATTTCTTATGTCTCTCTCCCTACATACACCCCACCACTAATTAGAGTTAACAGCAATTGTTATGAGAAAGGGATAACAATACTATCCACAGCACCCACAATTGCTCCCTTGCAATTGTGGGTGCTGTGGATAGATGCCAAGGCAAGAAATCAAAAAAGGTGTGGGGCAGGTAATTGTCAGTTACTTACACCACACCTTTTTTGATTTCTTGCCTTGGCATCTCCAGATTACTATATATTCTGCTCTGTCTTTAATGTCAAATTGTGTTTATAGGGCTGGCCATCTGCCACATTCTAGAGCAGTAGTTCTCAACCTGTGGGTCCCCAGATGTTTTTGGACTTCAGCTCCCAGAAGCCCTGAGCATTGACCATAGTGGCTGGGGCTTCTGGGAGCTGAAGTCCACAAACATCTGGGGACCCACAGGTTGAGAACCACTGTTCTAGAGCATTATGAGCGCTTGCTCTGTGGGTTCTTGAGAATTAATACCTCATTCAGGTCTTGAGGGAAGATTTTATTGCATTTGTGATTTCTGTGTGTGAGTGGTGGGTGGAGTCCTTGCCACTTAAGAAAATGTAACAGTCAAAACGATTTGTTTTAGAGCAGGCCTATAGAATGCATGACCTGCCGTGCCATATATACATCACCAGCCATATATTGCACTTACCTGGCTCCTGACATCCTCCCTCTCTCTCTCGCTCTCTCTCTCTCTCTCTCATTCTTAAAAAAAGTAGTATTTAAGTGCTTAAGACAGTGGTTCTCAACCTGTGGGTCCCCAGATGTTTTTGGACTTCAGCTCCTAGAAGCCCTGAGCATTGACCATAGTGGCTGGGGCTTCTGGGAGCTGAAGTCCAAAAACATCTGGGGACTCACAGGTTGAGAACCACTGGCTTAAGATGTTTGAGTGTCTATTTGCCTAAGTGGCAGGTGGAATAAGTCATAAATTATGCAAATCTTTTTTCATGGTGTAAAGTGGTAAAGAAAAATAGAGTGTGAAGAGGCATAAAAAGTCCCACCCATGACTGTGGAAATTATGCAGCCTGCAGTCAGTCAGGAACATCCTTTCCCCAACATATCTGCAGTTCACCAAGCAAGAGATAACAGCATAGGGTCCCTCTCATCTACTGCACACATGGCTGTGCTTTAAACACCAACAGCCACATATGCAAGCTGCCAAACAAGCAAGCAAAGTGCCCAAGGTACTGGCAGAAAGATTAACCTGGCTATGGTATAAACTGATGATATGGTTCTACATATACGCAGAAGGCTGATGATTCAGTTTCCACTTGTGTTTTATTTCCCATTCCCTGTGTTTTATTTCTCATTCAACAACTACTCTTAAGAATATAGAAGCCCCAGATGCATAAGCTGTGCTGCTCCCCAACAACTCCCTCCCTCCCTCCAGGTCCAATATAAAGTACTAGAAAGAACTGAATGTTTATTGTACTCTGGACAAAGAAAGTGTCATCTCTTCGGAATATAAAGGCAGTTATGTTTTGATAAATTATCAGGTCTGTCTGTCAGCAGCACAAAGTGTAAAATATCCCCACAGTGCTTTCATAGTTGCTAATGAGGACTCTCAAATGGAGTAGCAGGCTGAAGTTAGGGGGGTACAGTGGTTAAAAAGTAATGAGCTGAGGGAGGGGCATAGCAGAGCATGCATTTGATGATAGGTCAGTATTCATCCCCAATAATTGGAGAAGTATTTGCCCATCACCAGTAAGGGCAGCCTAATGCAACTCCCTCACTGGAGCTTTTCTCCAAAATTATATATTTCCATTGAGTATCATCATAAGTGGTGGTGGTGGTGGTGGTGAGAATTATTCGTAAAGGATTAGATCATCATTTTATTGTCAGGATGGGAGCGGTACCTACTGAGTTTGCATGGTCTCCCTGGGGCTTCTTGTAATCTCTGTGTGCAAATTTCCTGCATTTTCCTCATGACTTTCCGGTCTACTCAGGAGGCCAGGCCAGCCAGGCCAGCAACATGCAGTATGAATGCCAATTTCAAGCTGTGACTTCCATCTCCAAACATGAATCACATGTACTGACACATGGGTGCTCATCAATCTGTGTAAGTGTCTGGTAACAGGTATGTAAGGCCCTTTGGGAAAGTAGAGGTGGTAGTTCCCCATCTCTCCTGGATCATTTTAAGCACCAGCTAAAAGGTGACAATACAGTTTTGTCAGAACAACCAAGATCTTACCTTTGCTCAATTTAAAACAAATGACATATAGGAAAGTTAAGATTTTAAATCAGTGTAAATAGTAGAAGAAACTATTGTCAGTTTCTCCTGCTTTTTGCTGAAGTAATGAATGGTGGTGGCATTTGAAGGAATCACTTGGCTTTTTATTTCCTGCGGCTATTCTGATTTGATCTGTTAGCTTTTTATTGGTTACAGGGCCCAATGTTGTCAAAGACCAAAGTCTAAATTCAGAAATGTTTTTCCTTTCCCACATTTTACCAGACAGCATTTTCATAATCTACCAAATGTCCTGAATAAGAGGCGGTAAATATTCCCTTCCTGTTAAATGTAGCACTGTAGGATCTATCAACTGCTTTATTATTTCTTTAATTTAATAATTAGTTTTTTTCCATATATGTGCATGTGTATTCAGACTTGCTCTGTGCAATATATATGAGGTGCACATGGAGAAAGTAGTATTCTATTTTCACAGCATGCTTTTTCAGTACCACTAAATCAGAATTTTGTAGTTAAATTTACAAATGGTTACAGAGGGATGATATTAGATCTTTCCTTCTGAATTGCCCTTGTAACATTTTTTCACATCTTCTAAAATCTTAAGTTTGGGGGAAACAAAGTATGTGTGCATTGTAGGGTGTCACTATGATGATTATTAAACTTTTCTTGAAGCAAATCTTTTTGTTCCCCATTAATAGTATAATTGTTTTTGTTGTGTGTCTTCAAGTCATTAACGACTTAGGAAGACCCTAGGGCAAGCCTGGTTTTTGGAGATCTAGATGTCAGGGTCCCAGGTATGGCGGAGCCCGTCGGTGGCCCCGGGGCTGCTGCGGAGGCGGTTGCCGATGCGGGGGGGTGCCTGGCCGCTGCCGCAGAGGCCGCCGCGGTCGAGTGCTTGGATGCTGCCGCGGAGGCTGCTGCCGCTGAGGGCAAGTGCCCGGATGCTGCCACGGAGGCCGCAACTGATGCCAGCGGACCCGCGGGCGGCGCGGGGGGCAACTCGGTCTCCACTCCGGCGGGTGAGGTGGGCGCAGGCTCGCTGGGGGAGGCGGATCCCAGCCCCGGGGCTCCGCCCACCCACGGCCCCGATCTGGAGGAGGCCGTCGCCCATCCCCCCACGTTTAGGCAGCGGTGGCAGAGCAAGGAGGCAACTCGCCGGTCCCGGCAGTTGCTGGAATGATGGCTGCGGGCTGAGAGCTCCCAGCTGTGAGCTGAGCCCAGCTGCTAGCTCTCAGCTGCGAGCCTGCTCCCGGATTGGCCGCGGCTGGTCCAGGGACCTATTTAGGGTGGGGGCTAGACAGGGCAAGGCACGGAGCAACAACCGTCGGCCCTCCATGAGTCCACACCCGTGTCTGGTTCCTGCCCCACCCATCAGCGTCCCTGCCTTGACTCTCCGCCAGCCTAAGCCCTGTTGGCGTTTCGGGTGAAGTAACCCTTTTTCGCTTTCTGTTGCCGCCTGCCTGCTACTTAAGGCTTAGTTTGTGTTTGGGACTGTTTGCTTGTGTCCAGTCTTGCCAGAGGCACTTGTAACCCTCCGCTTGCTGGCAGCAATAAACGCTGACACCCACAGCCACTTGTCCAGCAACTGCTTGACCGCCGCCCGCCGCTGACACTAGAGTGTGTGATCTGGCCAAGGCCATCTAGTGGGTTTCCATGGCTGAATGGGGAACAAACTTTGGTCTTCAGGGTCATAGTTCAATGCTCAAACCACAACACCACACTGACTATACCTTAAGGTTCTTTCTCACATTAATATGGTTTGTTTTGTACATGACTGAATATGGAACCATTCCTGAACATTTCTACTCGTCTTCTAAACGTGTGGAACGGTTTATATTAACTGAGTAGAAAAGAAAGTAGACCTTCTCAGTTCAAGCGCGCCTTGTATCTTGTAAATCATACACTGAGAACAAGGTATATTTGATCTTTTGCTGATGGCTTTAATGGTATAAATTGGACACTGCCTGAGTGCCTTTTAGAGTAGATGGTTGAAGAATATTAATGTTTATTTACATGTTACTGAAAATATACTTGACATATCCATTATCTAGAATAGGCAACTTGAAAATTGAGCAGGTACCTTTTGCTTCCTTTTCAAGGTGCTACATAAATGTTTGAATCATGCCTCCATGTTTAGAGTAGATGATTGAAGAAAACTGTAGGCAGTTTTCTTTTAACAGTTGCAAAACAAGGTAGTTTTTGAATGGGTAAGTAGAGTTATTCTGTGGGGAAAGAGTTAACTTCCTCTCTTCCTGTTGCTGATGCTTTGCTTAAAATTTTGAACATACTTAAAGCTGTTTTTCACAAGTGGGGGGAGTACTGGAATTTTGTCCCATGTATTTGCATGTAAAGTGCTTTAGATTTTCATAGAGCAGATGTTATCCTCTTTGTTCTGACTAGCGTATAATAGAAAATGTTTGATTTGCTTCCTCTATCATAAAGTACTTTGACTAATAAATAAAACATGTATTGGTTGTTAAATTTCTCATGAGAATGTGCCCATGAATAATTAGGGTTTCCTATTATATAATTAGCATATCAGAAATATGGGATAATTGCCCTTTAGTCACCCAAGTGACTTTTGTCAGCTAGACATTTTTGCCATAGAGTCAACAACCATTTTACACTGATGAAGTCACTAGCAAAAATGTGGAGTTTTTGATATTTCCAAGGGAAGAGTGAATCTCATCAGTCCTATCTGAAATTATGCAACATTGGCATGATATGTCCCATCTGCTTAAAAAAAAAAAAAAAAAGGGCAACGCAAGCTTACATTACTATAGCAATCCCACAAAGAAACAGTAGCTGGATCTTAAAGATAACTCACAAATGTCATTCAGGTACTCCAACTTGTAGATCATGGCTGCCAGGACTGAAACACAAGGTAGGTCTAGAAAAGGGATGACTGCTGTGGAAGTGGGCAGTTTCAACTTGTTACAGCTTGCACCTATGCATTTTGTGCTGAGAAAGAGAAAAAAGTGGCTAGAAGTTTCCTTTTGGTTTTTAGTTCCTGGATTTTCAGCCAATGTTCAGTCTGTTCAACAGGTTTTGGGGTGGGATTGTCTATTTGATGCTTCAGGAAAGTTGTCTGGAGTGTCAGTTTGGAGAGGGTATTTTGCTTCTACAGTTTGAAATATTTTTAAGGGTCTGGAGCTTTAGGATATTAGGGTAACTGGGGCTCAACAAAATGGCGACAGGATCCACAGTTTCCTATTCCATTCCAGGACCTGGGCAGGTAAAATTGTCCTCAGGACCATTGCCAGGTTTAAAGGCTGCACGATCCATCCTCTGTGCAGTTCCTCACTCAGGAAAGTAAAGATAGTAGTTGTCTACTAGTACTTCCTCTCTATTTGTGTGTACAGGTCTGTTTTGCCTTCTTAAAGATCCAGATGAGAAATAAATTGTTATTAGTGTATAAGATTATCAAAGCTTCCTATGTTTTGCTCTTACCTATCAAAGGGTCACACGGAACACCTTATGTTAAGAATAATTTTACCTGAGGCAAGGTGGTATAACTACCAGAGCAAAATTACTTTTAATTTTTTTTAAAGAATTTGCTTTTTTAAAAAAATGTTATGATTGTTCATTAAATGTTATGTTCAAAGCTTTGCTTGGAAATCTTATTTATTGGTATGCTGTTTTTGACCAGATTGCTCAAAGTAGCTTACAACATTCAGAAATGGTAGTAGAGCATTTTAAACAACTCAGAAAATTCACTTCAAGTGAATTGGGAGTAGTCATATGGTGTTACCACTAGCTTTGAATATTCAGACATTCCCTCTTATTAACATTTCCCAACGTTTTTAAAATATGAAGTGAGAAGAAATAAAGCCACTAGAAATTGTTGTCAAATAACACAACCAAGGAGCTGTATATGGAATTATATGTGTGCATAATATAACTGGGTTTTGTAGGAAGAGTCACCTGGAAAGTTAACTGCAAGCGTCAGAACTTTCCACTTTGACAGATAATATATCAATTGAAATTGTAGTCAGTGTTATGAAACAGTGAGTTTATTGATACGTTAAAAACATCACTTAAATTTTTCCACTAGTAGAAGGCCTTCTATCCCCAGGTCACTGAGTTTCAGAAAAAATGTATGCAGTCTTGGGGATCATAGTCAATGTGTAACATGTACATGGAACTCATTAAGGTGTGTACTGCTGCAATCCTGCACCCATTTGCTTGGGAGTAAGGAACCCCCTCTGAACAAATTTTGCCAAGGAAGCCCCATGGGAAGTTCACCTTAAGATTGCCAGCAGTTGGAAATGACTTGGAAGTGCAGAACAGCAAAGCCCACTGAACTCATTGTGTTCTATTCATGTTAGTACAGACGTGGGAAAGATATTGAAAAAGCACTAACATTGTTTAGAAATCAGAATGCTATTTCTAAGGGAAAAACTGACTGACTCTTAAAGGAGCAATAGAACCAAGGGTACCTGGCTTCTAAAGAAGCAAGGTTAGAATCTGAAAGTACTTCTCAATTGAGCTTTGTCAGTAGAAGGTAAGATAGTTTGTGTGGCACACAGTACTCTCCTCTAGCTAAGGGAGATATTGCCTATATCTCCTGCTTGAGAGATAGTTTGGCCATGGTGATCTAAGTTTTTGTAATGTCCAGATCCCTGGCTGCTAGTGGCTTCCATGTCAGTGGGATGGTGAATATCTTTTGGGTTTTAGACAAATGTGTTACCCAAAATAAGTGAACCCTGTCTCCCAAACTGGCTTCACAAGTTGGGTAGCTTCTTTACAGCTGAAACTAAAATGTAGAATGTATTCACCATTTCACTGTCAAGGAAGCTACCAAATGCCACTGGTACTCTAATGGATTATGTGTATGGCTGCCTTTTGAGGGCTATTTAGAAATTGCAGTTAATTCCAAATACTGCTGTTTGGCTGCTAACTATGACTGGATAATGAGATCCATTCAGCTGCACTGAAACACCTGCAGAAGAGTTTACTCTGTTTCTAGAGAAATTTAAAATTTTGCTGATTCCTTTGTAAAGCTCTACAAGATTTCAAATGTGGATACCTGGAGGGATGTCCATACTAATGGGAATCTATAAAGGTCATCATTGGAAGTCCTCCTCAAGAGCATCCCAAGCAACTTCAGGAAGGACTTTCTTCATTGTGGTGTCCCATTTATAGAATCCCCCCTGCAGAGAGGGTTGCGTGATGCCAATATAGCATTTATGTCCTGTTGATAACAGGGGAAGAGTTTTTTATATTTTATGTTTATATTTCTCAGGTATTTATTTTTTAAAAATGTTCATTTCTTTTTTTTTTTTGCATTGCTGCTTTTTTCATAGAAACATAGCATTAGAAGAGACCACAAAGTCCATCCAGTCCAACCCCATTCTATGCAGGCATATATAATATATAATATATAATCAAAGCTCTCCTGACATGCAGACTCTGTTTAAAGACCTCCAAAGAAGGTGACTCCACCATACTCCAAGGCAGTGTATGCCACTGTTTAACAGCCTTACCAACAGGAAGTTCTTCCTAATGTTTTGGTGAAATCTCTTGTCCTGTAGTTTGAATCTGTTGCTCCATGCCTTAGTCTCTGGAGCAGCAGAAAACAAGCTTTCCTCATATTTTGTATGATGTCCCTTCAAATGTTTAAACATGACTATCATGTCACCTCTTAACCTTCTCTTCTCCATGCTGAACATACCCAGATCTCTAGCTGCACTTCACAGGGCCTGGTGTCCAGACTTTTTACATGTTGGTTGCCCTCCTCTGGACACGTTCCAGCTTGTTAATATCCTTCTTGAACTGTAGTGTCCAGAACTGGGTGCAGCATTCCAGGTGAGGTCAGACCAAAGCAGAACAGAGTGGTACTATTACTTCCTTTGACTTAGACGTCATACTCCTGTTGATGCAGCCTAGAATTACATTGGCTTTTTAAAATTTTTATTAACAGAGTCTGTATAATAAAACAAGAATATTAATATTCCAAAAGAAAAAAAGATATTAAAAATGAAAAAAATATAAATAAAAATAAAAAGTATAATATGTGACACGCAGAATATTTTGTAACACAAAACAAGATATCCAAATATTTAACAGTAAGAACTACTGACAATTTGTTCGACAGGTTTTCGTTTCACATTTATCTTATATATAAAATAGTCTGATCTTTATCATAATAGATAACATCTTTTGGTTTCATATAAGCTAAAATATACCAAGTCATTTAATTATTCACTCGAATTTCTTAAAGAATTTATCTATACAATGTCTTCTATTTAAACCTAATTTTAATCTGAAAAATTCTCTACCGCTAGATTTCCCCATCTGTTTCTTAAATATTGTATTAAAAGGTCTCATGTTTTTATAAATGGTCTCAACAGTGTTCCTCTTACTAAGGCAGTTAACTTATCGGTTACAGCCATATCTAAGAGTTTAATTAACCATTCTTCTTCATAAGGGATATCAGGTTGTTTCCAATTCTTGGCATATATAATTCTAGCCACAGTGGTTATATAAAATAGCAGTTTTCCATTTTTTTTTCAATTTTCTTGTCAATCATACCCAACAAATATAATTCTGGTTCCATTTGTAATTTTATACCCAGAATTTTCTCTGTCTCCAAATGGATTTTTTTCCAATATCTTCGGGCCCTTTGGGACAATTCTACCACATATGGTAGAATGTTCGTTTTTCATCTTTGCATTTCCAGGATTTATTGTCAACATTTTTATATATTCTTGCCAATTTATCAGGAGGTAAATACCATCTTAAATTCATTTTATGTACATTTTCTTTTACATTTTGATTTGCAGTGTATCCTATACTCTTTTTCCAATCACCCTCCATTTTGCATATTCAGTTGGGTGGCCTACATTGCGTGCCCACTGAAGCATAGATTCTTTGATAATTTCCTCCTCAGTCTCCCACCTAAGAAGCAATTTGTATATTTTGGAGATCAATTTATATTTTTTTTCAAATATTATCTGGTAAAATTCTGTTCTTTCAGTTTGAAACCCATTCAAATTCTTCTCAATCTTCCATTTTTCTTTTAATTGCCTATGAAGCAACTAATGACATTTTTAACCATCTTCACTAAGTTCGTCCTGTGTTTTGTGCTCCACTTCATCTCCATTTATTTTTGCCAGATCTTTGAATGTTATCCATTTTCCATAAAATATGTTTTCTTTTTGTAAAAAGCTTCATTGGGATGAAAGCCACATAGGAGTTTTAGGATATAATCTCCTTCTGCATTTTTTCCAAATCTTCAATAGTGATTTTCTTATATAACGGTTATTGAATTCATTATGTATTCTGTCTTTATTGTATCTTAAGTAGGCATGCCACCCAAATGCCAGTCCTTCTCCCTCCAGCTTCAACAGCTTATCTTTGTCCAACTTGATCTATTCTTTAATCCATTCTAAACAGCAAGAGTGATAGTAGAGCTGTAAATTTTGAAGTCCCAAACCTCCTCTTTCTTTTATATCACACATTATTTTATACTTCACTCTGTTCCCCCCCCTTCGCAGATAAAATGAAGGATATCTTTTCGCCAATTATTGAATACACTTTCATTGATAATCCCTGGGATTGTCTGGAATAAAAATAAAAATTTCAGGAGGATTGACATTTTGATTGTAGAGATTCAACCCAAAAAGGATAAATTCCGTTTTTTTCCATCTTTGAAGATCATTTTTGGTCTCTTTCCAAATTTTTTCATAATTGTTCTTAAATAAGTCTGAGTTTTTCTTCGTCAAATATATTCCCAAATATCTTAACTTTGTAGAGACTGCATATCCTGATTTTTGGGTCAATTCCTTCTCCTCCTCTTTATTTATATTCTTTATCAATAGATTCGTTTTCTCTTCTTTTACTCTCAATCCAGAGATTTCTCCAAATTCTTTTAAAAGTGTTTTCAGCTCTTCAATACTCTTAATCAGATCCTCTAGTATTATAGCTATGTCATCAGCAAAGGCTCTAATCTTGTACTCCTCGTCTTTTACTTTGACTCCATGAATCTTATTGTTTGATTTAACATTTATAATCAGTGTTTCTATAGCTACTAAAAATAATAAAGGGGAGTTCGGGCATCCTTGTTGAGTGCCTCTAGTAAAGTAGATTTTCTACTCTTTTCTCCATTTATCAAGATTTGAGCTGTTTTGTTCTGGTAGATCGTTTTTACACTTCCCATAAAATGGCATCCAACCTCCATTTTTGCTAAGACTTCAAACATAAAGTCCCAACTAAGGCTATCAAATACTTTCTCAATGTCGAGAAATAACAATGCCATCTTTTCCCCTGGTTGCCTATCAAAATATTCTATAATATTCAAAATGTATTTCATGTTGTCTTCCAGATATCTATTAGCTAGAAAACCTGCTTGTTCATCATTGATAATTTCCTTCAAAATTTTCTTCATCCTCGTCTCCATTATCGATGTATATATCTTATAGTCCACATTAAGTAATGAGATTGATCTGTAGTTTTTAACCAGAAGGGGATCTCTATCTTCTTTAGGAATCATAGTTATATAGGCTTCGCTCTATGATTCTGGGATTATTCCTTCAAAGACCGCATTCATTGTTTCCTGAAGTGGTAAAAGTAATTGATCTTGCAATGCCTTGTAGTATGTTGCAGATAAACCATCTGGTCCAGGGGCTTTCCCTTTCTTTGCTGACTTTAAGCTTTCACTATTTCTATTATTGTAATAGGATGGTTGAGGCTTGTTCTGTATTCTGCCATTAATTTCTTAACTTCTAATTTCTCCATATATCATTGCACATCTTTCAGATCCACCTTTTTACTTTGATACAAGTTGGAGAAGTACTTGGTGAATGCCTTCTTGATTTTCCCTAAGTCTGTATGGATATTTTCGCCAATCCTGATTTGTGTAAATGCTCTTCTTTCTTTCTTCTTCTTTAATCTGTAGGCCAGCCATTTCCCTGGTTTGTTGGCCCACTTGAATTTTTTTTGTTTCAAATAAAGTAGTTTTTTACTTATCTCTGTTGTTAATTCATTGTCCAATTGTTTCTGTAAGACCTTTATTTCCTTCTGGATAGATTTGCTAGTCGGTTTGAACTTTATCTCATTTTCTTTGATCTTTATTTGATCATTTATTTTCTGATTTTTTTCATTTCTCTTTCTGTTTAAGATTGCATTTTGTTGTATAAAAAAGCCCCTAATTACTGCTTTGCTGGCATTCCAAACATTGCCAATATCAGTTCCTTTATTTAAAGTTTCTGCAAAGTATCTTTGTAAAGTTTGTCTTGCTCGATCAAGTATATTTTCATCGTGCAATAATATTTCATTTAATCTTCAAGTAAATTCTCTTCTTCTGGATCTCAAATATAAGAGAACAGCATTGTGATCTGATAAATTCCTTGGAAGAGTTTCCATTTCTTTTATGTTGTTAGAAAACATCTTGGAGATTAAGAACATATCAAGTCTTGATAATGATGAATGCCTATCTGAATAAAATGTAAAGTCTTCTGCCTTTCCATATAAATACCACCAGGTATCCAACAACTGTAGGTTATCCATCATCTCCTTGAATGATTTAGGGAGTTTCCCTTGATTCTTCTTGATGATCTTATCTGATTCATGATCAATCAGGGGATCTATCACTCCGTTCCAATCTCCAAGGAGAATTGTTCCATCACAATCCACTTCCATAATTTGTGCTTCCAATTTTTTAATAAAATGTATCTTTTCCTTTATGGGGGCCATAGACTCCAACCAAGAGTATTCTTTCCTCTTTCCAGTCAACCCCAACATAGGCCATTTCTGTACTGGGAATTTAAAATGGTGCAGAGCGACCTCCAACGGAGGTCTTCTGTACCGTAGAGTGGATTGGGGTGGACTACTTTTGTAGTTCCACACCTCAATCCACACAGGAGTGACCGGAATTAGCCATGTGGCGTGTTTTTTAAAAACCTCTTTTTAGAGGTTTTTAAAAAGCACGGAGAGTGCAGTGCCATGTAGCTCCGTCACCCAGTTCAGAAGCAGATTTGCAGGCGCACGCAAGTGCATGCCTACAGATCTTCTGGGGGTGGGCTTTTGGCTGGCGAGCTTCCACCAACCGGAAGCTGCCATTTGGGACGCTGGAGGACTGAGGAGCAGAGAACTTGCGCTACTCCTCATGGTGACGGACTCACCCGGCCAGAAAACAACGCCGGTAAGCTCCATTTTCGAGCGTTCCCCCCACATGCGGAAAGGACCATAATGTCCTTGTTCATCTTTAAAGATTTCTCATGCTTCAGTTCTATTATTCACATATACTGCTACTCCATTCTTTTTCTTCTTCTTCTTCTCCATTATTGCTGCAAATTCTTTTCCTAATGTATTATTTTGTAGGAGCTTTAGTCTCTCCTTCTTTATCCTTATCTCTTGCAAACAAATAAATCGAATTTATTCTTTTCTATATAATAAAATATCTTTCTCCTCTTTTCAAACGTACTTATCCCTTTAATATTCTAGGACAGAATTTTTATATCCATTTCTCTTTTTCTTGCTTAATTTTATGTTCTTTATTATATCTTTTTCTTAACCTTCTTCCCTTTTCCTTCCACACTGGCTTTTTTAGTTGCAGCATCACACGGTTGACTTATGTTCAGCTTGTGGTCTACTAAGACTTTAAGATCCTTCATGATCAAGTCATGTGTCACCCATCCTATATCTGTGCATTTCATTTTTTCTGTCTAAGTGTAGGACTTTACATTTCTCCTTGTTGAAATTCATTTAGTTTTGACCCAGCTCTGTAATCTGTTAAGGTCAATTTGAATTCTGATCCTGTCCTCTGGGGTATTAGCTACCTCTCCTAATTTGATGTCATCTGAAAATTTGAAAAGCTTGTTCTCTGTTCTATCATCCAAATCATTGATAAAGATGTTGAACAGCACTGAGCCCAGGACAGAGCCTTGTGACACCCCACTAGACTCCAGGATGAAGAAGAGCCATTGCTGAGTACAGTTTCTAGGTACTCAAGGCCAACCACTTAAAATTCACATAACAGTAGCGTTGTCCACCTCACATTTTACTAGCTTGTTTGCAAGAATATCATGGGGAAGTTGTCAAGGGCCTTACCGAAATCAAGATATGCTTCATCCATGGCAATCTCTTCATCTACCAAGCTTGTAACTCTAATAAAACAAAAAGAGATAGATTAGTCTGGCATGACTTATTATTGAGAAACTTGTATTACCATCTGCTTACAGACTATCTGTGTACTGATCTGGTCTAGAATTGTTCCTGGTATTGATGTCAGGCTGACTGGATGGCAACCTTTTGGTTTCTTTTTTTCTTCCTTCTGAAGATGGAAACAACTTTTTCCCTCCTGCAGTCTGCTTTTTGCCTCCTCCATCTGTTCTCCAAGAATTATCCAAGATTATTGCCAATAATTCTGAGATACTTCTGCCAGTCCTTTTAATATCCTTGGGTATAGTTAATCTAGTTCCAGAGAGTTGAATTCAAGTCAGGAATTCCTGTACTATCTCTTTACCTATTCCATGCTACATTTCCCTTACTGCACTATCTGCTTTGTTTTCCCCAGGTTGAGCACTGTTTTCCTTTTTGGGGGAAGAACGAGGCAAAGAAGATATTGAATAGTTCTGCCTTTTCTCTCTCCCTTGATAGCATTTATCGGTCTTCTTCATACAGTGGCATTTCCATTTCCTTGTTCTTCCTTTTTCTACAAACATAACCAAAACAGCTCTTTTATTGTTTTTAACCTCTCTAGCAAGCCTGAGCTCATTCTGCACTTTAGCTTTTCTGACTTTCTTGCTATGTGTACTGGCTATTCATATGAATTCCTCCTTGGTGTTTCTCCTCCCCCCTTTTTCATGTACATATCACCTTTAAATCTTAACTCAGTTGAAAATTCTTTTGACATCCATCCTAGTTTCTTTAGGCATCTCTTATTTTTCCTCCTCGTTGGAATTGTCAGAAATTGTGCCTTCAATATCTCACTTTTAAGACACTCTCATCCATCATAAAGTCCCTTCTCTTTTAGAATGCCTGACTATGGGATCACACCCACTATTTCCCTAAGTTGGTTGAAATCAGTTTTCTTAAAGTCTAGAAAGTGTGTTTGACTACCCCTGACTTCCTCATTCCATTGTATAAGAAACTTTAGGAGAACATGGTGACTTCCACCAAAGGATTCCTCCACTTCCACCCCATCACTGTTGGTTAGTATCAGATCTAAAGCATCCTTTTGTTGCTTCTTCTGTCTTCTAGACAATGAAATTGTCTGCAAGTCAAGTGAGGAATTTGTTGGACCTGATATACTTGGCAGAGTCTGACTTTCAGCAAATATCAGGGTAGTGGAAATCCCCCATTGCTACTACATCTCTCCTTTCTGAATGTTTTGTCATCAGTTTGGCTTGGGAGTCTTAGTACACCCCCACAATGACAACACTGTTGTTTCTCTCTTCTTTAATTTTTACCCAGAAGCTCTCAACCTGGCTTCTAGAATTTAAGTGATGAGTCTCCTCACGGGTGTAAACACCCTTGACATATACTGGTCCTTCTTACCCTTTTCTGTTTGACATATTTCTCTGAAATAGGAGGACACTTTTCTGAAACTTCCTTTACACCTGGCTGTCAAACCGTAAGTGAAGATGTGAAAGCAAGACTGCTGACATTGAATTCAAACTTGTGAACTGTCATTTAGCAGAAGTTAGTACTTGTCCCATATTGAGCTTTCATGGTCCCAGTTCATTTTTAAGGCTTTAAGAGCGCTAAATTGAGCCCAGAAATAAGCAGGCAGTCCATGGAATTACTGTAATATTGAAACTGTACGGTCTGATTTTTGTCACATTCTGACTGCTGTTTTCTAGCTGCTGCAAGTTTTGAATTGTTTTTTTTAACATAAGCTAACATTTAGGACATTAAACTTGGATTGTAGCTAGGGTATGAGTTACTAAAGTAAGGTTACATCTCTTTATGAAAACCCCTGCCTGGTGAAGTCAACCAAAGCAGACAAAATGCAATTTTTTCACATTGCCATCCACATTTTGAGGGGATTAACAAATGTAGGAGCATTTTCAAAATGCAAAGCACATATTTTGGGAGATAATTGTTCTATCTGGAATAGGCTGAACATCCAATTCCAAGTGGGTAGACCCTTTCACAAACCGTGTGTCCAACTGGACTGGGTTAAATTTCAAACTTGCTTGCCATTACCTGTTCTGAGATAGATACCAGATGCTATTTTAAGACATCCATTGTTTTTCCATGATCAGAAGATGGGAAAGAGAAGTAGAGCTGTGTATTATCAATTTGCTGTTGACAGTTCAGCCTCGTCTGGATGACTAAGTGGGTGACCACAGTTTAATGTCTACATTTTAGAAGAAAAAAAAACATAGTGAAATGGAACTGTGTCGCATACCACATAGCAAAGGATGTTGGGTAAACTAGTGGTCCTTCAACATCTGGTCTCTCAGGAGTAACGCTCCAGAAATGATTGGACCCAAGGGGGAGGGGACTGTGTATGACAAGACAAACACCTAGTGCAAAATGAAGTGCAAATTGTCATTTTATGTGTGAATAAGCTTCCAGATGGAAAAGAAATGCCTCATAGCAATGAAAGTAGGAGGGGAGAGAGGCAGAGAGAGAGAGCTACTGAGGACTTGCCAAATGAGTTTGTTATTAAGTCTCTTACTTTATATAAACTATTGATTTACTGTAATTACTGTTACTTATGTTGGTGACTGCTCTGATGCTCTTTTAGAGGTAGACAAATTGTGGGATACATCATAAAATTGCCTTAGTATTCAATGATAGTTATGTTCCAGCCAACCTCAGACTGGCTTATTTAGCCCCACTTAGTGTTGTATGGTAAATTATGATTGCATGGAAGAGGCTGAAATAGAGCTGTCAATCTTTGATAGTTTCATGTATCAAGTGAATGCCAGAAAGGAGTCTCTGTATTATATTGGATCAGAAACAGTGGCACTAAAATGATCTTTACTTTAGAGAGTCTAAATGATTGCCTTGCTATTAAGTGTGAAATTTAAGTCTTGCTTCAAATTCTGATCAATATTTTCCTCATGGGGCATTAGTTAAACAGGTAATGATCTTGTCACATAAGCTTTGATTTTTGTTTATTATGGTTGTCATAACAATGATTGGAGTAAACAAGCAAGCAACTTTTGACATCTGCAAAAAGTATTAGTAGGTATTACATCAAGGCCATATCCTAAAGGAATACAACTTTTTAGAAGTCATTTTAATCCAGACAAGCTATGGGTGGCAATCTGCCATACAGTAATTGATTGTAAAACACGTGCTGTTAGTGCTTCTATGGTTGCATTCAGCTATGGCTCCAGACAGTAGTTTGCCAATATGAGAAGAGTTTTGCTCTCCACAGGCAATAGGAATTTCAGTTCCTGAATTTGGTAAACCATAGTTTATGATTTTTTGGAAACCATGGCATGTGATCTTTGGCTTGCTGCAAATTATAACTGGAGCTTTCTAATCTCAATGTTGGAGGGGAAAAGGTAAGAAGAAAATGTCAGTTGAATTAGAAATTGGTAACATAATCAAAACAGATTCAGAAATGTGGAAAACTGGAGAAGAATAACAGGTCAGAAGAGGAAGAAAAGAGCAAGAACAGATAGTAATTAAAAACAAGAAGCAACTTGTATTGCATGGAACGTGGAACAGACAGGGATGTGAAAACCTTTCTTCAAATCCCTCTTGTGTTTCTTTACTTTTTTGTTTTGTGTCAGACTGTGAGATGTTTTGTGTTATTCCTGCACCGAAATGTATGGAAAAAGAAATGTATTTGTGTGGTGTAGTGGTTTGAGTGTAGGACTCTGGGAGCCCAGGTTTTGCATCTCCGTTAGGCCACAGAAACCTACTGAATAACCTGGGGCAAATCTTACTTCTTCAGCCTCAGCCTCAGCCTCAGAGGAGGGCAGTGGTCAATCCTCTGTCAATAGATATTGGCCAGAAAATCCCATAATAAGTTTGCTTTAGGGTTGCTGTAAGGCAGAAACAACTGGAAAGCACACCACCACCACCACCATAATTTCCCCTAACTATTACTCTGTTTGAAAATGGTTCTAATTGACATAACTTTCCCCCTTGACCAAAGCATTTTTCTATATATTTTTCTCAGTTGTGAACATTTTAGCCATATTCCCTTTAAAATATATCATTGTTTTGTGCTATACAGTATGCCATCTTCTGGTGCAACCTCTATATACTAATGAGAGGTTGTGTGAAGTGTTGCTTTCATTATAGTCACATGCACACACTGCGTGCACTGATTACAGTGGAATGCAACACTTGTGTTTTTTGTTTTACGCAGGAGTTCATGCAATAGAACCCCTGCATGTACAGAGGTGCACTGTACCTTATTTGTTGGTAGCATCCTGTAAGTCTCACAAATTCATGAACATTCAGCGTACCTCTAGAGAAACTGGCACTAGTTTTTTTCCTTTGGGGTTTTTTTTTTTTTGTCAAGAGTTGTCTACTCCCACAAACTTTCTTTCTATTCCTAGGAACATGCAACCAATAGAAGGAACTTTATATACAATCACACTGGAAAGAATAAATTGGGGGTTTGGGATAGTATCCACAGTAAAACTTAACCAGAAATCCAAAGCTGAAGAGATAATACTAGAGGACCAATGAAAAGAATCTTATAATAAAAATATAAACCTTTTTTTTTTTTACTATTGGTCGTAAACAAAACTAAATGATTTTTTCAATGCACTGTGAAGAAAGAAGCATCTATCAGTAATAAAATAATGTGAGCAGAGACAACAATGCTGATTTAAAAACTGGCACAAAAATAATGTGGAAAGCCAAGTTTAGAGAGGCAACCCGCACCAACAGACCAACCAGATAAATCTTAGACATGTGAAGTTTCAAAAGTCTGGATAACTACCTGACAAAAAAACCCCAAAACCAGCCCCCCTCCAGCATCTGAAATGTGTGAACACAGTACTGTGGTGGTGGGAAACAGCTGAAATTTTGTCAGCACGTAAGAGACACTTAAAATCAAGATATTGATTAACGCTACCAAAAGAAGAAACAGAAAAGAAGCAACTGCTACACCTATGGTTGCATCAACAGAGAGGAGAAAAGGATGAAGAGAAGGAATCATGAGCACAAATACAAATGTAAAACCTTAACTGGGGAATGAAACCATGAGAGAATAGATTTGAAATCAGCAATAGATTAATAAGAAAAAAAAAGATCAATATTTATTCCAGTATCTTTCTGCAAAGGCTAAAATTTTCTCCAAACAGGACTTTTCTTACTGTGCCATGATAACCATCCATACCGTGGTCTGCTCATAAAAACTAAAATTGTGATAGTTTAGATCAGTGGTTCTCAACCTGTGGGTCCCCAGATGTTCATGGACTTCAGCTCCCAGAAGCCCCAGCCACTATGATCAATGCTCAGGGCTTCTGGGAGCCGAAGTCCACGAACATCTGGGGACCCACAGGTTGAGAACCACTGGTTTAGATAGATTGTGAAGTTTGTGGCTGGTGGTAGGCAAAGTATGGGCCCCCAGTTGCTGCTTCATGCAAATCCCATTAACCTTGGCTGGCATAAACAAAGCATTGGTTCTGTTTTTGTATCTGATGGACATCTTTCTTCTCCTTTCCTTCCCCACCTACTACTCGTGACAACATGTGTGTTGTTTTCTCACCCATTCAATAACATGAAGTGTTTCAATAAGAGAAGATTAGTAAGGAATTAAAGACTAATCCAGTTATTAGTCCCAAATAAAGTAGACCTATTGAAATGAATGGGACTTAAATAAGTCAGTATTAATATATGTTCCATTGATTCAATAGGTATGTTCTAGCTGACAGTAGTAAATGGATTTTTAATCTGGTGCTTTTATTCTAGTTAGGGCACACTGAACTGATGCAATACAAAAAGTTCCCTATTCTGCCAGATCCCACATGCAATAAAAGTTGGTTTTTGTGGAGAAGCATTAAAATGTACTAGTCTCTGTCAGCAATCCAAAGTGATGTTAGCTAGGAAAAGCATAATCATTTGACTCTTCTGCATGAATGAACTGGATGTGAGGCTGCTGAATATCACACAATGTTATTGGAAGAAGAATTTGTGGAGGGCATCTATAGAATAATGAATTTCCCTCAGTGTGGGCATACTAAGCTTTGTTGACATTGGCCCTGGACTTCGGCACTCTGGATTGTTCAGTAGTAGGCATCAAAAGCCAAGAGAAAGAAAATTAGACCAGTCTCAACAATTTTTTTTTAAAATCAAGAAGTAATTCATACTCATTCAGTGGTTGCAAGTGTGTGGGGACTGATGTGTTGATCTGTTGTTCTTTTTGATTTTCTCTTTTACACACTTCTCCCCTCTTTTTCTAGAACAGGCTTTAATTAGGCTGCTTCACTGTAAAGTTTGTCTAACCTTTATTATTCTGTTTGTTGTCTGAGTCCCTCAATCCAAATCTCACTTCTTTCTTGCCTCTTGCCCAGAAGTATGACAGTAAAAGCTCAATCCTAACTCATCAAAATGGATGAAGGCTGCCCAAGCCTGCATAAGGCCAGCGGAAGTAGTGTTTGCTCCAAATCTATGATGGAAATTACTTAGGACTGTCCTGATTCTGGCGTGACTTTGTGCTGGCATACTGTATTCTTGGGCTCCCTTACTCCACCCTTCTCTGCCCCTTTTTTTGGCTCTTCTGTCAGCTGATCTCAGCTGGGAGAGCAATTGTCTCTGCTATGTTTTGATTATTCCTAACTCCCTACAGCTATTTAAATTAGGTTTTTGAGTTCGACTTGAGTCTTTTCTTAACTTTAAGGGACCATCTTAGCCACAGAGAGTGATTTGGGCAGTTGATTCCTTCCTCCTTTTCTCCTCTTTCCAGCAGCTCAGAGCAAACAGAAGAATTTAATCTGTTTCCAGCTATCCACTGAAGTATTGAGTCTGCTTACAACATTTTTGGTCTATGTTAAATTAGAAATGGGTCATGGTAATGTTCTGCCCTTGCTGAACTTAAAGTTAATTACGCAAACAAATTAATAAGTAATCTATTTTTTTTCATGATCTGTGCATAAGTTTGAGTTAACATATGATTCCTTTGGAATCTGTTGACGTGAGTTGTTACTGCTGTGGACACCTGGGAGATAATGCATTAAAGAGATGGCAAGCTGATTAATATTTGCTGCAAATCACCCTTTAGCTTTATTTATTTTTACATAACATCTGCAATGGCGTTCGATGGCTATTTTCCATGTGTTTTGCTCCCTACATTTTGGAACTTCTAATATACCAAACTTGGGATCAGGAACAATATACCATGATGCAGCTCCAGTTCTCTTCCATGAAATACACTGTTATGATGTACAGCCAGCCCTTCACATTTGCAGGTTTCACTTTTGTGGATTTGATTATTCACTGATTATTTGCTGTCACCTCTGCTGCCTCCCTATGCCAATTTTAATAGGGACTACAAGCCTCATGAGACTGAGAAACTGCAAACGAGGCTTGTAAGTCCCTATTAAAAATGATGCGGTGCAGCAGTGGAGGTGGCACTAAGCTCCACCAGCCACCCACTTCTGCCTTGTGAAGGGACCCAGATGCCTCAAAGGGATCCATGGTGAGTTGAATATGGTGATCATATTTTTTTGTATGTTAAATATGATTTGGAAGGACCTAGAGTTATTCGTGGTTTTTCTACTTGCACGGGGGTCCTGTGCCCCAACCCTAGTGAATGTCGAGAGAGGATTGTATTTTTGAAAGCTCTGCAGAGTATAACTGGTGGGATGGGTCTAGTGTTACCTACAGGTAATGGATGTAATGTTGCAGAACTCCCATGTCTTCTCAGAAAATAGCATAATTATGCTATCCTCAGAAAATAGCATGATAATGAAGGGTTGCTGCCAATAGCATGATCAGGAGAAAACAGGGACCCAAACGCACTGGTGAGCTTAGTAGAATCCAATATTATTTGGAGTGAAGTGCAAGAAAGGATGCTCCTAAACAATGCATGCATAGCACTCCACAATTGTATAGGAAACTCCGTCTGCACTACTGATGTTAAGAGACTTGACAGGCTGGCACTACTAAATGATTAAGGAGGGGTGGGACCAACATTTTGCCACCCAGTTCAATTTTTTTGTACTTGTGGTTATAACAAGCTGTGAGAAGCTATGCAAGAATGGAATGGTTGATGTGATTTATTCTCCATACAGCCACTACTTGGAACAGCTACTGGTCAGAAAGTTTACTTATTTTTCTTTTGGAAAGTTATTTTCCCTGGGCAACATGGATTTGCTGATGAAAATCCTCTGGGTTTTGTAATTTAAATGTTTCTTTTTTTCTTTCTGCAGTGTCAGTTATAAGGCACTTGATTTTATTCTGTTTACCTTTTTTTGGTTTCTTTTATTATTCCAAGCAGCATCCTTCTACTAAATCTTTACTTAAGACCGACATCAGCTGAATTTAGCTGCAATGCAGAAGGAAGCTGTAGCTTGAACAAATCTTCTGCTTTTCTGTTGTTTTTCACTAAAGGACAACTAATGAGTTATACACTGAGTTTTTTACCCTTGGACTTTTATATACATTAAGTTTGAAACAAAATGGAACAGTGGAAACTGTAGTCACAGGTGTTTTGTTACTCAGCCATCTCTCACTTAAAGCCAGTACAGAATTTGAAAGTTGATATTAGAAATATAAAGAATAGCGACTGGTTTCTTTAAAAAAAATCTGTTTGGCTTTGAAAGCTTGCTTTTGTTGAATATTTGATGAAACAGACTGCAGATCTCTGCAGTACAGTTCCAGCTGAATCACTGCTGGCTGTCTTGAGTAGGCTGTCATTTTGGGTGGGTGGGGGGACTGCAGCAATTGAAATTCTTACAGGATCTTAGAGTGGGAGGAGAAATAAGCAATAAATAGTGAAAGGAGGAAAAACAACCTTAACAAGAAGCCCTTCTATTTCATTAGATGTCTTAAGCAGCTGAGAATTTTAGGAGGATGAAGAGCTGTGTGTATAATAATGGCTTAAATTGGCATATAACAAAACCCTGCTTCATTCTACTATTCTTCAGAGAGTAATCTCTGAAGTATAGAGCTATTACACAAGGGCCCTGCCGCTTGGGATAATTCACTACTACAGTGGATTTGACACCCATTATTATTTTTTTCCCCACTGCCTTCAGAACACGTATGTAGGCAACTTAAATGCTGCGTTTCTTCATCCCACTGCCAAAGACACATTCAGATTTGTGATTTGGATTTAATGAAAAAAATAGAAGCTGAAAGCATAAAGTCTGTTTATAATCTTTATTTTTCTTTTTAATAATGGCATCAGACATAATTAGAGTGGAAAAATTGTTTGTTTCCTGAAATTCAGAATTTTATTTTTGACTAGTTTATTTATTAAACATTTTAATGAATGAGTGCATTTTGTAATGTTTCTTGCTGAAAACAAGTTTAGGAAGGTGGCTTTCCCAGAAGTATGGACAGCAGGGGGCTGCATCATGTGTTCATGGTAAATATATTGTACAATGACTCTATCACTCCATTTGGGAAGAAGTTGTTTGTATGAAATGATGGAATTGTCACTTCAGAGGCAATGCTTATAGTAGTATTTTCTTGTATGTGTTATTTAAATAAATCATTTTTCTTCCCTAGGGAATTTATAGAATAGGTGCTAGTTAGCTGAACATAGAAAGAACAAGTGAAAAGATAGTGATATTGGAAATAATTTAGAGATACTATGTGCAAGTGAGAGCAGAGAGAACTGTCAACATCCTTCCTGCAATTAGCTTAATGAAGAAGTAGAAACTTAGGGCTAAATCTAGTATTCTGTTGGTGGGACTTATTTATTTTATTTTATTAATCAAAACATTTCTGTCTTGCCCTTTATCACATGATTTCAGGACAATGTTCACTAAAACCAATTTAAAATCTTTTCAGATTAAAAGCATAATTAATTTGAACAATATAAAAATGCTAAACACAACAATTAAAACCACTTTAAAAGGAACAGTTAAAGCCAATTTAAAAGCCACAACAATTCAGAGCCATATACATGTACACTTGAAATAAATTAATCCCTGGAAACTTTAATAAAAAAACTATGTTTTGGGTTAGCATTGGAAAGAAATCAATGCTAGTGCCAGTAGGAATTCCAAGGAGAGGGCATCTTACAGTCAGAGTGCCACAGCCAAGAGGGCCCTTTCCCATGTCCTCCCACTTTATATTGCTTCCACTGGAACACCAAGGAAGGATGTTCCTGCAGACCTCAGTTCTCAGGCAGGTACGCATAGTGAGTGGTATTCCATCAAGTATTGAGATCCTAAGCCATTTAGGGCTTTTAAACATCATCATGAGTGCCTTGAATTCAGACCAGAACTGAATTGACAGCCAGTGTAATTCCTTTAAGACTGGTGCTAAATGTTGTGTGTATGATATTCTAGTCAACAATCTCACAGTTGCATTTTGTACTAGCTGTAGCTTCTGATTTATTTTCCAACGGCAGCCCCATGTAGAATGCATTGCAGTACTCTAGTCAGGACGTTACGTGGCTAAATACTGTGGCTAAGCTATCCGTGTCTAGGAGAGGATGTAGCTGGTGCACCAGTCTGAGCTGGTACCAATCACTCTGTGCCACAGAGTCCACGTGGGCCTCTAGTCACAAAGATCAATCTAGGAACACTCCCAGGCTATACACCTGCTACTTCAGGGGGAATGCAACCCTATCCAGACTAGATTGCTTAACCAATCAACAGAACCTCTGTGTTATCTGGATTTAGCTTCAGTTTATTGGCTCTCATCCAGCCTAATATAGCCTCTAGCCCAGTGGTTCTCAACTTGTGCATCCCCAGATGTTTGTGGACTTCAGCTCTCAGAAGCCCCAGCCACTATGGTCAATGCTCAGGGCTTCTGGGAGCTGAAGTCCAAAAACATCTGGGGACCACAGGTTGAGAACCACTGCTCTAGCCACTGTTCCAACACTCCACAGCCCCAGCTGACTCAGATGACAAGATGGCTAGAGCTGGATGTCATCGGCGTAATGATAGCGCTTCATGCCAAAACTCCTTATGACTTTCCCCCAGTGGCTTCATATATAAGTTAAAGATCATGGGAGACATGATGGAACCCTGTGGCACCCCACAGCTTAATGGCCATGGGGCTGAGCAGGAATTCCCCAGTGCTACTTTCTGGAGCTAACACTACACGTAGGAGAGGAATCATTGTAATAACAGTGCCTTCAACTCCCATCTGACAGAGCCAGTAAAATACCATGATCAGTGGTATCAAAAGCTCAATGATGGTAAATCACCAGCTCTGTCTGCTAGAAAATTTCCCAGACCGTTCAAGTCTCTTTCAGATTCTATAAATCACAGTGGGCAGAACATCTTAATTGGCCCCCCATCCCTGCAGTGAGGATCTGCTACAATCAAACCAAACTTTGCAAGGAAGATTATTGCTGGGTAGTGGGGTATTACCAACACCATCCCTATTCTGTCTCTTTGGCCCACTACCAGGTACAAACCTGGTGCTTAGGCAGGTGATTTTCCTTGTGAGTGAAATGGAATTCTTATGAGTTACAGCACCTCCAAATCTCCAATCTGGGTTGGTGTTGCACCAAGTACCTGGGTAGAAAATACTGGGATAGATCCACTCCACCCAGGTCTGTGTAATACATACCAGTTAGGCCACTTCATCCACAATCAAGTTGTGAATGGTAATTGTTTTTATTCTGAACTGAACTGTCATTCACCAGCAAAGGTTAGCTAACAGATCAACCTGGATCTACAGGGATGGGGGAAGGGTTGAAACACAGGACAGGTTTCGAGTGTCTTTCCCATTTTTCCCTTACCTGGTATGTCCAGACTCCAGTGCACGTGTTCACACAAAAGCAAGAGAGATCCAGGTACAGCAGGTCAGATACATAGCAAATGCAGGCAGGGCAGTTCACAATCATATATCCAAACATACAGTACCCAACTCTCATCTGAGCACTTTTTCCCTTTAATCTCAGCTTCTAACCCAGAAAGTCTGGAGGTGATCTAACAAACCCAGAATGCCACTGTGGATAGTATTGTCCAACACATCTTGACTTTACCTCAAGAGAGATGTGTCCACTCTTTAGCCATTCTTATCTTCAACAGCCAAGAGGGGTGTGCCCATCCCCTGTGTCTCCTTGAAGTGATGAACCAAAGGGAACTTTGGGAGCTTTTATCCTTGTCCTTTCCCTCTTTCCTGCAGCCCTATATATTGGCTTCACGGAGGATTCCCATTTACCCAGAGAATGCATGAAGTAAAATGAGGAAGGAGGGTTGTTCACACCTGGTTCTACTGAAATCTACAGTTCCACCAATCAGACATCCCTTGTTAGATTTTGTCCTTAATTTAAAAAGATTTTTTAAAATATTCTGAGCATAGTAGGTCTGAAACTGAGGCATACATCATGGCTCTACATCCGCTTCTTGGTTTTTTTTTAATTGTAGAATTTAAGATAGAAACTGTTGGATTTTGCCTATCACCAGGATGCAGAAGGTGAAGAGGTGGGAAAATCACATGATTTAACCCTTTCTGATCTCCTCTAAATCAGACCACAGACCACAGGTGGAATAGTACTCTGAGGTAAAAAATACCATGTTTATGGAAAGATGGAATATGGCCAAATCTTTGATGTGATAATACACTGCCTGCAAAGAGGATTTTTAAAGCAGGAAAGCCATTAAAAATGTGGGTGAATGTTATTTTAAAATTTTGATAGAACTGAAAGGATTTGAAATGCATGCAGTTCACTGCCACTGCATCCTTCATATGACTGCATCTTAACTTTTCTAGTCAGTTTGGGACAATTCTTGAAGAAACAAAAACAAATAGAAGAGCATACACACACACAAAATTTGCTTCATTGTCTAAGAGATCTTCAATGTTTTTTTTTTAAAGTCTTCATATCACCTCTCAGTTGTCTTTTCTCCATGCTAAGCATGCCCATCTCTTTAACCTTTCCTCATTCAAAACTTTTCTCTATTTTTATTGTCTTCCTCTGGACACATTCCAGACTGTCAATATCTCTCTTATACAACAGTGCCCAAAGCTGGACAAAATATTCCATATCAGGTAGTGCCAAAGCAGACCAAAATTCATAAAATTTGCAGATGACTTTGGAAGCTGTAGTACTCTATCACTCTGTCTGTTCTTCCCTATCATATAGATAACTTGAAAAAGATGGGCAAAATGTATTGTTTTTTGGTTAATCGTAAGTGTTTTGCTTGTTCTTCCCTCATGTTTTCAAGGCATACTGAAATAGTCTAGCTAGTTGTCTGGCTTGTTAGGAATATATGAGAAAATGTCTGTAGTCTCTTCAAAATTCAAATGTATTCTTCTTTGAAGTAGGCAAAACAAAATCTGGGCAGAACGATGAGCAAACTGAAACTGGAAACATGCACCTATTGCTATCTCACATATAAATCAGAATAGCAAACAAAGCTCTCACTCTGTTTAGAGCATAATGAGATCAGCAGCATAAAGACTGCTGTTATAAATGAGTGCAGAATATTTGATTCTGCTTCTTTCTTCACAAAGTGCACTTAGTGCATCAGTTGATGACCTCAGGGTACTGTGCTTTGCAGTTCTTCATGTTTTGTGGTTCCAAAGTGCACTACCAACCACATTTACAGTGTCTGTCCAGAAATATGTATGAAATTAAGATGTTCTGCGTATCTCTTCTGTCTCTGTTCAAGTCGTACAGAAAACTGGTTGAAACAATTTCAGTGTGTGACAATTAGGAAAGAACAAGAATTTCTCTCTCTCTCTCTCTAAGCCTAATAATTCATCCCAGCTAGAGTAGGCCTACTGGATCAATGGAACAAGTTTTGATTTACAAAGTTTCCATTGATTCAAGGATCTGTTTCAAGAGCTATTCAAAACTGAGTCTAAGAACTGGATTTAGGCCCAAATCTAGTGAATTATATAGCTATTTGAATTAATTCTTCAGTCCTACGTACAAAATGTCAAGTGACATTTGAGTGACAATTCAGATGCCCTCACAAGTCTCAAAAACTAGTAACCAATTCTAGGCTTATTAAAATATTTGATTTCTACATTGGGGTCTAGGGGATACTTTTAATTTCTGGGCCCTGGGGACTTTTTAAAACAGTGCAAACCAGGAAGTCTTCCATTCAGAGAACGAAAGGTATATGCATATATGTATATGCCTTCAAGTCATCTGTTGATTTACGGCGACCCCATTAATTCTAATTGCATTTTTATTAAGGTCCTACAGGGATGGTTTGGGAGATTCCCCTGTCTGGTTTTTCTTAGTGTTTTCTCTCTCTCTCTCTCTTTTTTAAAATTGTATTCTTTATTCAGTTTCAAAATTTTCAATAAAATAACAACACATCAAACTAAAATCATCCATCTCCTTATACCCCCCTCCCCCCACTAAGATCTTTACACGTCTTTCCCAACTGTATCATGTATTAACACATACATATCTCTTTATCCTACTTCATCATACAATACATACTTCTGCACACTCTCTATACATTCATCCTTTATATTTCGTTACTCCTAAGATTTCTTCTATCACGTTATTCCTGCTTTACTTCCTTGGATTCACCCAGTTACGTTCTAATCGTATTCTTTACGCTTCTCATTTTCCCTGCCCTTTTCGGTATATGCCTTGTTTCCCTCTGTGTCCAGTCTCTTACTTACTTCCTTACGTTTAATTCCTACCCAACCGTTTTGTCCTATCATTATCTCTTTTCCCCAGTCTACCTGGAATCAACTCTTATTCCTTCTCCATCCAAATCTTATAGTTTTGAGAATCCCTTTTTTGATTTCATAAGTGTTTTTAATCCTCAATCTCTATATATACTCTATATATTCTTCTACCATCCTCCAGCTCTCATCATGATATTCTTGCATTCTCCCTTGAATCATCCCTGTTAATCTATCCATTTCTTTCATTTCGGTCACTTTCGCCATCCATTCTTCCATTTGTGGTATAAGTTTATTTTTCCATTTCTGCGCGTAAACTAATCTTGCCGCTGTAATTAAATAAAGAATCACTCTCCAGTGTTTTCTTTTAACTTCTTTCTCTATCTTCTGAGTCATATTTAATAAAAATAGTTCTGGTATTAATGGCAATTTAATTTGTAACATAGCTGTCATCCTCTCCTGAATTCTTTTCCAAAAGGTTTTTGCTTCATCACATGTCCACCACAAATGGAAGAATGTACCATTATCTTTACCACATTTCCAACATTTGTTCTCTGTAGATTTATATATCTTACTCAGTTTTGCAGGGTTTAAATGCCACCTATATAGCATTTTCATGTAGTTTTCTTTCAAGTTCTGTGCTGCCGTGAATTTATTTGTGTGTCTCCAACTACTCTCCCATTGTTCAAGATCT